>OY856413.1:58685600-59885600 GCA_963693085.1 Alisma plantago-aquatica | reverse complement strand
TGTAAAAATACTATTTTTTCCATGTGATAAAAACACAAAGGAAATGAGGAGGGGGTACAAAGGAGAGGTTGCATGGAGATCCTTATTCTCCACTGTTCCCATTAGGAAAGACTCCTCTATCATGCAAGTAGAAGGGTCGAGGTGTAGGGAGGACGATCAGGTGAAAAGCTTGAGATAGGAAGGAAATAAATGAGAGGGGGGGCGAGAAGCATATTGAGGTTTCAATTGGTTAGTGGAAAATCAAAGAAGGTCACATGAGGATATAATAACAAAAAAGGAAGAAGGTTAGGAGCATGATTCTTAGGGAGGTTTGGAGAGCGAATGGATGTAGTATAGAGTGTGGAAGGGGTGAATGGTGTGTAGGTGTTTATATAGGTATGCGGTTAAAGTTTTGACAGTTTAGGAACTCCACCCCATGGTAGGTCATTTAGTGCTAGATTAGGGTAATCGCAACTACATATTTGGGTTGCCGCCTTAAATGGATCACATGGTGCATATTGGATAGTAAGTGTTTTGGTAAAGAAATTGTGGGTATTGATCGAGTAGAGAGAGAAATATGAGACTAAAAATCCTAGGGCTCACAAGGTAATGGTTCATGGCCGTGGTTTCCTACCCAAGGTAGGATATAAGACATGTGCCATCATATCAAGATTGAATGACATGCAATTGGAGCATACTGGTTGAAATTGAAGGGAAGTTGGCTTGACAAATAATCAAGCCATTCAATTCTAGAGCTATATAGTTTTATGTACTTGCTTAATGTTTTCCTTTCCATTATAAAAAAAGTGAGCATTTAATGTATTATTCATTTTAAATTTGATATGTAAGCTGATTAAGGGTTGATGAATCCAAATTTGTAGTCAGTTTTCATTTTGGAATTTTAAGTATATAAAGTTATGGGAAGTAATATATTTATGTATTTATCTCATCATTTATTTCTTTCATTTCAAAATTTTGTCTTTGACTCTCTTTCCCTCATCTACTCATATGAAAGTTCTATGAACTTATCTTAAATAAAAATAAATTTTAATGGTGAAATTGTAGAACTAATCTCCTAATTATAAAATCATCCTGATTCATTACACTTTAGTCTCAAATTAAATGGTTATGAGCTAAACCTCTATATTTCTTGAATCCTAAACATCTTAATATGATCTAAACCAGGAAGAATGTTAGTATGGTCAAAAATATTAAAAGCTCATACATGAAAAGTATATCCATATTGCTAGAGTTGAGTATGTTAATGTATGAGATCACATATGGATGGGGGAGGTAAAAGTTGAATATCACCCCTTATATAGTACCCACTAAAGAACTCATAAGGAGGACGTGTATTGGGAAATTGAACTCTATATTAGCCATTACCATGGCAAATCATCATAAGTCCAAAGAACTCAACCAATTCGTTCAACACCCAGCCAAACCAAACCACTACCAACTCGGGCACCTCAACACAAGCATCTTTAGCCAATTTGTCCTGATTTGGACCAAATTCTATTGGAGTTCCCAAAAAAACCCAAGTTAAGGGTGCAACTAACCCACCGAGGTAGCTCCCATGTAATCATATCAGATTCATAAACTAGGCCTAAATTCAAGGGGTCAGTCTAAACTCACGATCTCAGTCCAAATACATGAACTTGATCCAAATTCATTATTTATGATTGAATTTGCAAATTCTACCCAAATTCATGAATTCCAAGCAATTTTACTACAAAACCCTACACAAATATCTATGATTACAATAAACAATATAAAATAAATGCATGTATAATATTCTTTTTTAGGATTATCACATATACAAACAATTATAATTAATTATAATAAACCATGCAAATAAGGAAAACAAAATGAGTCTAGGCTTAAGTCAGGTTCAAAGGCTTACATAAACAAGGTACTAAGAGGAAAGGACTTTCACTAGCACACCTTCTATCAATCAAACACACTACACAATTTACATCACTATAAGAGGTTAATTATTTTATCTATGACACCATCACAAAAAAATAAAGTTTTGGCTAGATACCTAAGACTCATATTCATTGCAATAATATGCCATTTTCTCGGGAAATACTTAAAGTGATAAAAAATCCCAATACTAAACATAATATCTAGTTTAGAGGCAATAATATATTTAAACTACCAATAGTTCCTCTATATATTTTGTGATCTATTTTCTCGTTATCTTCATCCTTATCAAGAACTGTCATGTTGGACATGGGAGTGTCGATTGGCTTGCAACTATCCATAGCAAACCACTATATGAGCTCATTTGTATATTTTCTTTAATTGATGAAGTTCCCATATATGGTTTTCTTGTTTTTTAATCCCAATAAGAATGTTACAACCTCCATCATGCTTGTTAAAAATTCATTCTGCCCAAGGGAACTAAACTCCTTGCAAAGATAAAGATTGGTGGAACCAAATATAATGACATCAACACAAATTTGAAAAACAATAAAGTCTTTGAAAGTGCTTTTAGAAAGGATAGTAGAATTAAAATTTTCCAAGGCATAATCATTGTCTATAAAAAAGGTCATTAGTTTCTCATACCAAGTCATGGCTAGATTGTTTTACATTATCAAATTCAGGAAGGTTATCCACATAGACTTCCTACTGTATTTCTCTATTCAATAATGCACTTTCAATATATGTTTCATACATGATAAAATTTATATGACTAGAAATGCAAGTAACATTCCAATAGATACTATTGTTGCTATAGTGCACACATTTCTTCAAAATATATATCTTCTTATTGGTTGTATAATTGGGAAATAAACCTAAATCTTTTCATTATCACCTTCACTTGTTCATCAATATTGCAATGGAACACCCATATGATTTTTTGTCATGTGGTCTTGGTACATGTTTCCACAATTTCTTCTTGTCAACCGGTTCCAACTCCTCTTGCATTGCATGATCTAATCATTGTCTTAATAAAATCCTTTATGGAAATTGTCTCTAATTCTGAGATGAATGCACTTCCTTGTATGTGTGTATTGTTTTGACCTTGTAAAAGAGAATACCCATGATGAGCACATTGGCATAGTCCTTTGCAATCCTTGGGATTTGATGTTTCTTTTCTTCATTTTGGAGTAGTCATCATAAAGTAAAACATTTCCAAAATTTCCCCCATGATTTCTATAAAAAGGAAGAGTATGCACACTAGTCTCATTTTGTAACCTTCTACAAAAATAAAAAGAAGTTCTAAGAATATCAATTATAGGAACTAAAAGAATGTTGACGTAGATCTAGAATAGTCAATAAATTTTTTTATATAATATATTCTAGTAATAAAAACTATGTGTGCATATAGTACAAGTAGATAAACTTGAATATGTTCTAGATTCATTTGGGTAATAAGAACCATCCTTGATTTAAAAGAAGACTTAACTTGCTTTTCTTGTGTGCAAGAATTATCATTCCTCATTTTCTCATAATTTTACATGAGAAGCCCTCTGAACAAGTCTAATTTTCCCAATTTATCTAATTGATTCATACTTACCTGATCAAACATTCAAAGACATGAATTTATATCATTTTTATATGTAGACAAACATTTTCCAAGAATGGTCTTGAATAAAGAGAAATAGTATAAAAATTACCATTCTTGCTTCCTTTTTATACATCATTTAAGAAAAGGGAATCTAGAAAGAGGTGTTTAAGCGATGTAATGATAACAAGATATCCAGTGTCAAATAGCTGAATTAAATGAATAGGGTTTTAATGTAGGCCATTAAAAAGTACATTTTATTGCAAAAAGAGTTCCCTATATAACCCTCGCCAATTGCACCCCCTTAACAATTTTATGTGAATGTTACTGAGTCTCATTTATTTTCCTTATGTGAATTTAAGTGTCTCTTATTTACCACATGTGTATTTATATTCAATTATATACAACTCATTCACACGTTTCTTAAAAAGAAGATCTTTTGGGTCCCATTTGATCCTTAGGGTCTAGGGTTAACTTGGGAACCCAAACCATGTTGTTCTTGGTTCCCTTCTTCTAAATATCACATTAAGTATAGTAATGATCATTTTTTCTACAAAACGTTACGAATTATCTTAGCTTGAGAAAAACAAGATCCACTAACAAATGTTGAAGAACCCTTTGTTCTCGTACCACCATCGTATCCTATTCCATATCTATAATTTTTTGATATCATTATGTATGACATCATAAAATATTCTTTCTATATTTAAGATACTTCTACAAGGAAGTTCTAACTAAATAGTTAACTCGAGTAAGTGTAGTGGCAATAGTAAATAGATTTAAAATGTCACCATTTGCATGAACAATATCATATTGTAAACACATAGATTTAGTCAAATACGAATCATATTATAAATTAAGAGAAACCATTTCATTTTTTCTACTAAGAAGTATGGGTTGAGACTCAAGATCCTTAACCTTAGCAAGAAGGGTAGAATTTCTCATCTTTAGGAGTATTAAATAGACCGTGATACACATTATTTTCTACCTTAACATCATCCAATTGAAATTCTAACTCAAGATTAAAATCCTTAAGTCTTCAAAGCAAACGTTTGATGTTTAAATTCATATTTGTCCTCAACAATTTTATCAAGCCTTTTGTTCTTAGTTGCAAGGATCAAGAGATGCACATGAGGCAGGAATGATTCCAATGAAGTCATATGTAGAAATTTCATTAAATTTACCTCAATTTTTTTCTTAACCTTCCATGATATAAATTTTTCATTAATAGTCATCTTCACTTGACCCAGTCAAAGCTTGAGATTATTTCCAAACAGTATTATGAGTCATTTCTTTACAATTTTCCCTCTTTATCTTTTTCCATGTACTTTTACTCCATCATATACTTATATTCCTTCTTCTTGTTGCTCTTGTGGTGGTGATGCTCCTTTACCTTTGTGAAATCATTCTTAAAGTGCCCATTTTGATTGCACCCAGAAAAACTAGAGTGAAGGAGTTTGTCCTGCCTTTGAATGCATTTCTTTGGTGTACAAGGATTCTTCATCACTTTGGGAGTTTTTTTTTATAAATGATGATGATTCATGATTTGAAGTCAACATCCTTCTTATTTGGGAAAGAGTCTTACTTTTCCACCTCTTCCATAGCACTAAGTTATACCTTATAAGTTCAGAGATTTCAAATGAGGTATGCAATTTGGAATAGTTGGAAGTTGGGATATTCTTCCATGGTTGTCACTTTCTTCTCAAAGTCATAGGTGAGGGAATTTTTTTTAGCACATTTCTCCTTGGACTCAAATTGTTACCAAGAGCACCAAGGCCATCAATCATGCTTGATAACCTTGAGTACATCTATCCTATGAGTTATATCTTGGAAATGTTAAATAGCTCAAGTTGATGTTGCCACATGTTGACCTTTGATTCCATGACTTGGATAGTTCCTTCATAAGTTATGGAGAGTTTCTTCCATATGTTAAATGTTGACTCAAAAGAGGAAGATACAGTTGAACTTCAATGGGGATAGGGTGTATTATAGAATGACAATGGATTTATCATTAATGTGAGTTCTCCATATGGTATCCTCATCCCAAGTATTCAAGTCTCTAAAGGCATGGCATAGGGTAGGGCCATTATATTGCACACATGAAATATAGTCCCTTATGTTTGTAATTGCATATTCCTCTTCTAGTATTGGTAGTTGAAGACGTCAAAAATCAGTGGGAAGGTGGATCAACCTCATTCAAGGTTGAGGCACCCAAGGTATTATAATACATCTTCTCCTATTCATTTAAGTATTTCTTGTAGAATACCTTTCTTGAACACCACTAGTAGGAACTATGCTTAAAGGAGGAGGTTGAATTGGGATGTACATAACCTAAAACAAAACTTGTTAGACCTTCAAATTATAGCACAATATAAGTAAACATGACGATAATATAGAAAGGATACTAGAGAATGAACAAACCACAAATGTAAAAGTATTCATAAGGGATCATGTTTCACATGTTGTATCTCATATACCTTAAGAGGTTACTAGTAGGATTTCGTAACCACTTGAGTACCACCTTTTATAACCTTACCAAAATCATACAATAAGTAACCTATCATTTCAATTTAAGAGTAACTAGATTCCTTGTTATGGTAAGGATAAAATAGTTTAATCTTACATGTATACCTACCCTTATCTAGGTCCACCTTCCTTAGACAATAGGAGCATCGATCAAAGCTTTATAGGGGGGCATCTAAAGAAAGAGATGAGATCCTCATGATATAAACTAGGGTTGTCTCTTCACAATATATGATATTCTCTAATTGAATTATGGAAGTATGTGCCTCAAAAGAGCCAAGAGGGGCTCTTTGAGGCAAGACCTCTCAGTTCATAATTAGGGATACTTGGTCACCTTGGGAAGATCCCAAGTGACTCTAATTTGTCAGCTTATTTGGGAAGAATTCTATATTAGTTGGATATCTAACAAATATATTTTCACTTTTCATCCCCCTCTAGTATCTAATTGAGCACCAAAAAAAGATACAATAACATTACAATCATTTGGAATTCTTAAAGAAATTCTCAACATACAAATATTTGTTGCTGACTCTTAAATTATAATTAGACAGAAAATCGATTTATTTGATAAGAGGAATCTCCGTCCTTTATATAGGAGAAGGAGGAAGCATATAGACTAAAGACTAAACCCTAATGGACCAAGACACACTTGGACCCATATACATATAGACTTACTTAACTTAATTAACTAAATCAACTAGAGTCTTTAATACCCCCCCTCAAGCTAAAGCTTGGGTGAATCCTAAGTCAGCTTGCAAACAAACAGACTAAATATAAAGAAATAGAATAAAAAGATAAATCAAGATCTTACGAGAATTCCCGCCCCCATCAAGATTATAATATAACACTCATCCCTCAAATACTCCACCTCAAGTAGATAAGTTAAAGTAGGTCAAATATGAAGCATGTCGAAAGTCACAGGGTGGAGGCCGTATAAAGGTAGAAAAAGCTTCTTGATCAAAAGGATGTGGCATTTGGAGCAGTAGTAAACAACATCAATGTGTCATTCTTCATCAAAATTGCTACCGTCACAGTCTAGAGAGTGTTGATTCACAATATAAAAGACTAGAGAGTGTCGATTCCCAGTCATATAGAAGTCAATGTGAAAAGAAAGCATGAACTAGTAAAGAGTCAACATAAACAAGGTACAGACAAGCTAGAGAGTATTGACACACATAAGTAAAAAGTCAACATGTGCAAGTCATGGGCAAGTAAAAAGTAAATATGTGCAAAGCATGGACAATGTCAACGTGTCAATAAAGCACAAACAAAAAACAAAAAGTAGAGTCGACGTAGCCAGATAGAAGACCATCAGCTTAAACAAACAAGTGGTAGACATGGAGCTTCAGATAATAAGTTCTATAAGAAGCATATAGAAGTTAAAAACTTTTCATATGCAAGTATCAATAGTAGAAGTCTACAAACTCTTGAAGAAGTGTATAAAGATCCACAAATATATACAGAGTAGTAAGAAGTTCCTCTTAAATAGAAGTATAAATAATTTTCTTTTCTTCATCTAAATTCTCTTAGATTCCTCCCCCTCACACCAACTAAAAAACAGTTAAGAAAATGATTGGAGCGGAAAGTCAAAATAATAACAGAGACAATGGATATACATGTAGATACATGGAGAATGTCAACAATACCCAACTGCGTGTTAGAGTCTAAAGTGGTGTGAATGCTTGAGAGCCGACAATTTGGTATTGTTAAATAAGATTTATCAAAGATTAGGGCCTGTTTAGTAGGACACCATACATATTTCTACCTTTTGTTTGTCACAAGTTTCTCTATGCAAATCATTTGGTAGGGTGTAGTCTGATGTAATTGCATGAATTGTAACAACACTCATTTCCACAAAACAGCCCAAAATCATAACATTTGTTCCGTGTCTTTTTCCAGCGTGGTCGGGTACAGTTGCACCAGTACGTGGCTGTTATCTGAGACAATTCTGCTATCAGCCTATTCTTGTGTAATAAAAAAAGGTCTAAATCCTCTGTGTCCATCTGTGTGCTCATCTGTATAATCGGGAGATGTCAGCCGTTGGATTGTGGGACCATGAAAAAGTAGATGGTTTGGATTCAGTGGGCATACATGTGACGGGCATAGAGGATTTGAGCCCAACAAAAAAGTGTCGACAATTCACAGCTGTCTGGACCCACTGGTTTAATTCATCATGGGCCATGAGTCGTGGTAAGTAGCTATTTATGGTGACCGCAGGAACCATTGCCGCAGGTTGTTTTTCATTTTAACCGACTGAACACATGAACGGAGCTACTGTTACCAAACGTTTGCAAGCAAAATCAGTAACTTCATACATCACCATACTAAGCAAAATAGAAATAGTATAATATAACAGATTATTATTGATCACAAACTACACTCAGCCACAACGTACCAAACAGGGCCACAACGTACCAAACAGGGCCTTAGGCCTAGTTTGGCCGCCTCTTTTCTGAATCCCAGTAGTCTGGCACATATCGTTGTTACTTTTCAGTAGCGGGAGCAGGTGGGGTATACATGTTTCCATGCTTTAGTATTGATTTGCGGGAAGATATGATGCGATAGTCCAGCAAATTGGGTAGGAAGCCGGCATTCCCCACTACTGTCCAGTTCGGCGTGACTGGAAAATGCGTCTGTTGCCGTTAGAGCATTTAAGGGACGGTGATTGTGAGTTCCACGTACAACGTGATGATCTACCAATTATGACATTAATCACTGGATTTCCGAAGTATGCGGCCAAACTAGGCCTTAGTGCCCACTAGATAGAGAAGGTTGGGCTGGGAAATAGCAAAATCCTGACAACACTAGATTTCTCTCCTCTTATTCCAAGATGCAAGTAGGCGCGACACACGACCGTGATCGAGGCTAGCAACGGGAATAACAGTGTATAGTTCAATCCCATGATCTCGATGCTTATCATGTTTCTTCTAAACCAAAGTCCACCGTTACGGCAACCTTGAATTAGAAGATTTCTAATAAACTAATCAGGATCGCCAAAAGCAAGATAAAAGCAGATCTGCAATTGGATTTGACTTCTGAACACTGTATTCGTGCGTGGCCGTCACGCACCATGGCAATGTTAGAGATCATACCCAATGACCAAGGCAAACAAACCATGTCCAATTTCACCGGTAATAAGATATGATACATTGCAGTTCGCAAACTATATCCATATGCATCAGCCAGCCGTCCAAGATGAGAAAAAAAAGTTAAAATAACACCAATTTGAACGGTTAGGCAAGTAGCTAGTGCCGCCAAGGAGAAAGGTCGGACTGGGTGCTCTTGTTCAAGATTTATGCAGCGTTTGTCAACGCGTTTGCATTCATCACAGGTGACTCATCATAGATGACTCATCGCAACAATTTCTCACTGTGAGAAATGAGCGCCTAGTAGAGTTTGTCAATCGCTTCAGACAGAAAATACAATGTAAAATGAGAGCAGTAGACAACCGTGTGTTTGTTAACGCGATTGGTAGCGATTGACCCACTGCCGGAGCAATTGCCACCGCTTTGTCACACAAAGCATCAGATCTCGTGCGGTGGAGACAGGATGCAATAAGTCACATGGGAACTTAGCCCTTGTTTGGTCGATAGACAGCCTAATCTGAGTCCGAGATTACAAAATCCAGATCGGGTTAGTTGATAGATCCATATTAGTTTATCTCGATTCGTTTTTTTTTACAACACAATCCCATTGCCAACACTCATTAAATTGGACCGGCCTCGTAACTTGTGTATTTCAGTCTGATATATAAAACAAAATAACAAAAGACAGAGCCAGATCCGGATTGAGATCTCGAAATCATGTTGATAACAGGACTAACTTGGTTTGGATTAGAGAATTATGAGATCTAAAATAGACCCTGCCACTCGATTTTTGTCAAACAAAACAAGATGGGATTCAGACTGGGTTAGTCGAATTAGCGCCTACACGACACAAAAAGACAACACTTAGTTTAGATTGGATCCCAAACCAAACAACTCCTTAAAGACACATGCTCGTACCCAGATCTTGCCTGACCCACCATGGAGATACAGGAGCGCTTTATAGTTTGAAGGCGCAGGGAAGGCACAAGAGAGGGGACGAAATTTTAGAAAATCGATCTGAATCGCGCACAACAACAGTAGGTAGATGTTCATTGATTAATGCATCATTTGACAACGCAATTGTGTTCATCATCGGTGACTCATCACAGATTACTCATCGCAACAATTTCTCACGGTGAGAAATGAGTGGCCGGTAGAGTTTGGCAACAATTTTGTTTGTCAAAAGCCCCAGACAAAAAATACAATGCAAAATTAGAATGATGGGCAACCGTGTGTTTGGCAACACGATTGACAATGATTAACCCGCTGTCCGTGGTTGTTTATCGCTGCCCCGACAATCGCCACCGCTTTGCCAAAGAAAGCATAAGATACGGGGATAGTTGAGACCTGCCGTCTTTGATCATGATGATAACTCCAGCAAACAAAAAAGGTGCGACAGATTTTACGTGGCGGGAGGGATTACAAGAAGGTTGACGAAACGACAGGTGAAGAGTAGACCTATAAATGGATATGTGGAATCCACACATCCGATCCACATTCAAGTCTAAAATCTTGAAAAATATTAAATTTGGATCGGATTTCATATTCAAAAAATTTGGATCGGATATATGATATTGTTGTATCCGTTCCTAAAAAAATCGAGTTCCACAAATATATACATATATTATTAAATATACTATAACTATTTAATCATACATATTTAATGTAATATCAATATTTATATATATTATATTTATCAACATTAAATGTGTGATTTTTTGATTCATATAAGATGTTCTATCTGATTTTGGATATTATTCGTCGGATCGGATTCAGATATCAGACCGGATTTCGGATTGAATTTTTTTTTTGGATTCATATATCAAATATAACAATATCCTCTCTATATTTGATCCGTTTAGATGTTTAGTGAAGAGGTTGTCGGCGGGGCAGGGTACGAAAATGGTAAGTTGCATATTGGGATTATGATAAGGAAGATGGGTTTGCGGCTAGGTTTCTTGTAAGAGACGCTGATTAAAATTGGCAGGTGCTATGAAGGTAGAGAAGTGGGGTGCAAGCGTGGGGTAAACGACTGGGCTATAATTGAAAAAAGATAGGGATTCATTGGAGAGGAAGATGGCAGCAATGACTAAGAGGTTGTCTGAAGGGCGGCCAAGCCAAGAAGGACGGTTGTCCCTCACAGGTGGAAGAAAAAAGTTGTGTCCTCTAGGTTTAGGGTTGGATCATTGCTCTGATACCATCTGAAATAATAAGTAGAAGGTAATTGATATATTTTCCAAGAGGAATCCCCCTCCTTTATATAGGAGAATTGAGAAGCATACAGACTTAAGACTAAACCCTAATATACCAAGGCACACTTGGGCCCATATACATATAGACTCAAGTAACTTAATTAACCAAATCAACTAGACTCTCTAATACAAACATTTCATATGTCAACCAATTGAATTTTTAGGATGGAATTTTAGTTTTGACACTACACTTCTGTTGGATCAAGGGCTCTAGAGGGGATGGTGAATAGAGCTTTACAAATCTCACAAGACAAATTAGACCACCAAATTATATTAAATGTAGAAACTTAAACATACAGCCAATTTGAGGTCCTAACTAACATGCATATCAAGGGTGAGGGACAAAGAAGAACATACACTTGGACAAAGTGGTTTAGAGTGGTTCCACACTTCAAACTAGAAGTGAGTCAGTCCACTACCTAGAGGTGGTTAGGCTCTAGGACTTTGCAATCTTGATGCTCTTATATTCATTCATAAGATTACAAGACAAAAACCATATTCATCCAAGGACTTAATACCTCAATCAATGATCTTCAACCTACCAAAGGAACTTACCCACTTGAGCAAGGAGTCTTCAACCTTCAACAAGGACTTACCCACTCCACCTTCAAGTCATTTGCCTTCAAGGAATTACCTATCCTTATTGAATGTCCACCTTACCTATCTCCTTCACTTGGAGATCTGGAACACCATGCTTTCTTCAACCTTGAAGAACAACAACTCCTTCTCCTTCACTCAGAGAAGATCTTCAAGCCTTTTCTTCAATAAGGAAAGGGGGTGGGAAGATGGAGGTGGAGAGCTTTACATGGATACAATAGGTAGCTCTCTTACAACAGATCCTAACTCACTCATACTCACAGATTTGACTTCAAGGTAGAGAGAGAGAAAGGGACTCAAAGGTGTGCAACACTCTCAACTAAGAAAGAACCAAGCATATATGGAATGAGCAATCTTGGAATGAACTCCAAGTGGTCCTATTTATAGCTGAGGGTGCTCCTTTTAGTTGGGGGACACTTAGGGTCAAATTATAGTCATTTTTGCCCAAGGAAAAAGATCTATTTTCGTCCAAATAAGTCACTAACAGTCACAATCACTTTTTCTGCAATTTCCGTACAGTGCATTCAGTCAAGTTTCAATAAAGGTAACTCGACCGATCGGGTAAAAGACAAACCCAATTTTCAAACCATCGATTGAGTTTTTCCTGAGGAAACTCGACCGACCAATGAAAGTTGTGTTTGGTCAGTAACCTGATTGGTCAAGTTCTGTGAATGCACAACTCGACTGATGCACTCTCCAGAAAATGGATCCAGTGGATCGGTTGAGATTGTAACTCGACCGATCAACAACCTGTGATCAATTTCTAAAGTGCATCAAAAGTGATTAAAACTTGGTGCAAAGTGTCCCAATCAATTTTCTCATCTTAGTTATAAGTTATATCATCAATACAAGTGATTACAAAAATCTTCTAAGGTCATTTATATGGATTTCCTAAAAAGTATACTTGTATAGCTTTTGACTTGAACTTGAGAAAATTAGGGCTTGAGTATTTTGATCCTTTGCATGTACTTAACACCTGAAATCAATCTTGAATATACATATTAGATACATATGAATGAAATGGTTAAGTCATTGTCAAAATATAGACAATGTATAACCTCAAGGTCAACATTCTCCCCCTTTTTGACAATGACAAACCATTCATCAAACATATTGAAAAGGATATAGAAATTATACCTTTGCCTTGTGAATTAGGAGATTCAAGATGTGAACAATGTGAATTGCTCCCCCTCAATCTATGCTTACTTTAACCTACATAGTTAGTCTATCTACACAAAGCAATTATAACATACAAGTACTATATGGTCCTTTACAAGTCACATGATAAAACATAGAATGAACAGGAAAAGGATCCCATAAGCAATGATCAGTAGTATGACAAAGAATAGCAATATGATTGAGTTTCAAGACATTTAAATATTCTCTCCCCCTTTTGACATTATCAAAAAGTAGGGGGTAGAAGAGCATATAATCAGGTCTTCTCCAAACACAATCTAGCAGATAATCATACATGCAATCTCAGATCATATGTCAACCAAAGACAAAAGAAACACACAAACGAAGTCATAATCAAAATATGGTGAAATATGGCTCCAACTCATAAAATATAATAGAGCAAAGAGCTATAGTGCACAACATATATTACAACTCAGAAGCATGTTCTCATAAAAGCAACTACAAGCAAGAAGTGATGAAAAATTGAAGATAAAAATAGTACATCTCAAATATTGTGCCCAAATGTTTCTAATACAAAATAGTCTAGAAAGATATATATGATCAGCATATTAGACTAGAAACTAAGAAACAAACTAGACATCTGGACTAGGGATGTGCATCAGTCCAGAACCGGACCGGACCGAACCAGACCGGACCGCGGACCGGATTTCGACAAAAATATGGACCACAGACCAGACCGTTTTGAGGTAGGACCGGACCGGGACCGGACCGTTTTGTGCTAGGACCAGACCGGACCGGACCAGACTGGACCGTTTGGACCATAATCAGCCTTTTTTACATGTTTTACAACTTATTTAATTGTACAAAGTTGATAATCTTAGTCACTTCTAACAATTATATAACTTTAGTATCAAACATTTATACTAGTAGTGCTTATATACGTACTTTATTTGTAGTTATTATAGAATACACCTTCAAATATACATGAATTTTATATAAAAGTCAGTCTGCGGTCCGGACCGGACCGGACCGAAGACCGAACCAATCAAAATTCCCAGACCGCAGACCGGACCAAACTCAAAATGGACCGGACCGGACCGAATTGAGCAGTCCGGTCCGGTTTTGCGATCTGGACCATTATTTTCTCACCCCTAATCTGGACTATCTATGTCCACAACATCATCATCATCAACTCCAGGCTTGTAGTCCTCATCTTCATCTGAAGGTGCAACAATAGTAGTGGCTTCATCACCAGAATCACCACCAGAGTCATCGCCATCATCAGAAGCATCCTCACCATCGCCATCATCGTCGTCAGTAGCATCAGTCTCAACGTCATCCTGATCAAGAATCTCCTCATCTACAGGAGGACCAAAACCATGACCGGGCCAACGAGCATTCTGCTCATCCCAGGTCATACCAAGAGCATAGAGCTCATTGGCTTGAGGGAAGGATGGAGCAGAATCACCAAGACTGGCAAGCAGGACCACTAGCAGTAGAGGGTGGAGGAGCAGTAGAAGGATGGAGCAGGACCACTAGCAGTAGAGGGTGGAGGAGCAGTAGAGGAAGGCTCAAGGGTAGGATAGTAATGATGATATGCATAAGAAGCATACTCACTACTGGGGAAAGGCTGGCGGGTGGGGTCGGGGTGTGCACAGGACATGTTCATGTTTGACATGATTGAACATAGATCCTGGTGTAGGTGATCCTGGACCTGTAGGTTGTATGACTGGTTGTGCATCATGTAGCCCATAAGGGTTTCATTGGATACACGAAACATGACATGGCTAGGTCGAGGTGGTTGAGGAGGTGGAGCTCAGGCAGAGGAGGTAGGGGCTGTAGAGGCAGAGGCTGAGGGTAAAGCACCAGGTGTGGTGGAGGCAAAAATAGGCACATACTTCTGAATCGTGGTCTCACTGATACATACACCTTTCCTGGATAGCTTGTAATGGAAGTCAGTAAAGAGTGATTTCTCAGTGGCAAACTGAAATAAACTACAAAACGGAGATGGATAAGGTAGATGGGTGCCTTGGGTGTTCTTACCAGAATCAAAATAGGTCATGTAGTGAATAATGTATCTTGACCATTTGACTCTGATATTCTCAAGGATGCAGTACATTATGACCATAGTGTTCTCTGCAATATTTGTTTTATTTTTCTTTAGATGGATGTTGTAGTTGATCACTAGGGCTAAGATACGCTTCCTGAGATCGAGGGAGGAGGAGGGTAGGGTGCTCTTCTTCTTGTATGGAACATTAGGTTTCTTTAAGTAGCAATGAAGGTCAGGAAGAGTAAGCTCATTCTGCTTGTAGAAACCCTCAAGATCTAAAAGGTCGAAATAGTCGTCGTAATCCTTGCGCCAAGAGTCATTCTTATTATCTCCAGAAAAGAAGACATTTAGAATATCCTCAGAGATTTGAAAACTCTTCCTGACGATCATGGAAGTCAGGATCACTTGAGTATTCAGCGGGGGTACAAGGGTGTCGTAATTCCAACACAAATTAGTATAGAATTTGTGAATTGCTTTTGTACTTGTCATTGAATTATGAATGCAGTCACGCTCGACAACCAGGGCAGAGAGGTGATGGATGACTAGAAACTTAGCTACTTGGTCTATGACCGCTTGACGCCTAGGGCTAGGCTCAAACAAAGCTCTAAAAGGGAAAGGACTCCTAGGAAGAAGGTCCTTATACCTATTTACAACTTCTATTGAGACAAACAAGGTGTCATCAAGGGGAATCAAGTGGGAAGATGAAGAAGAGGATGGAGCATTTCTTGGGGCAGATCTCTTTCTTCTATGGGAAGCCATGGAGGCGAAAAGAAGGAGAAGTGGACATCAAATGCACAAAACAAGCCGCCAAAACCATCCAAACACCAATAAAGAGCAAAAGGGGAGGTCTAGGGAAACCTATCTAGGTTGGGAAAGGGCTAGGATAGGGAAGGTAAGGGTTTGGGTAGAGAGCTTAGGGCTAGAAGAAGGGGAATCGGTCGGCTATTCTCTAGTTGAGAGGGAGAATAGTCGGCTGAACCCAACTTAACTTGGCTTCATCCCACTGATCGGTTGAGTTCTGAGAGTCAGAAACTCGACCGATTGGTCCATTTTAGAACAGCTCTTGGCCACAGATCGGTCGAGTTTGTCCTTGGGGAAACTCGACCGATGGTCAACCTGATCTAAAACCATCTAACTCAATTTCTAGCCATATGAATGCTAATTAAATTCATTTTTCGATTCTATTATGTATGTTGAACATTCTTAGGCACATATCACTCATCATAGGGTACTATTTAGCGATAAAACCCCGAAATCCGAGGAATGCCCAAAAATAAGTGAAACTAAGCATGTCAACAAGCAAATTAAACAATTTCAGCAATTTTAGGCAAGCAAGATGAGTAAAGAATGAGCAAGACATATAGGATAAAAACAACTAGCTAGATAACATGTCAATATCATCTGAAGCAATAATGAACAATTTAGATCTAATGAAGTTAAATTGCTCTCTAGCTAGAGGTTTAGTGAAAATGTCCACCAACTGATTTTCTGTGTCCAATTTCAGATCACACCTGTCGAGAGAATCCTTCGTGTTTAAAAAAAAACAAGGACATCCGAATACGTGAAAGAAATTGATGAATGGATTTATACCACACTACAACTCATAGGGGGTTTTCTTCAAAGAAGGATGTGTAAAAACTCAGTTCTTCACAAAGCAAGAGGTGCTAACAACTTCATCCCAAAACTTCTTAGGAATGTCAAATTCTAGAAGCATGGTCCTAGCCATCTCATGTAGCGGCCTATTCTTTCTCTCTACTACCCCATTTTTTTGAGGTGTATGAGGAGAAGAGAAATTGTGCGAGTAACTATATTTTTCACAAAAATTCTCAAAAAGATCATTTTCAAACTCCCCCCCATGGTCACTATAGATAGAAATAATCCGACAAGAAGCTTCATGTGAGAACTCGTTACACTAAATGAGATTACTCAAAACATAAAACATAATCAATCACTAAATAATCACATACCCAAAAATATGGTTAAATTAAAACCGATTTCAATGTCAACACCATCTCAGAAACATTTTCATAAAACCCCAACATCTTTCTTTTATCCATACTAGGCCAATAATTTGATACAAATCATTCTATCATCTTAGCCACAACACACACACACACACACACACACACACACACACACACACACACATATATATATATATATATATATATATATATATATATATATATATATATATATATATATATATATATATATATATATATATATATATATATATATATAGTAAGGCTAGAATACACTCGAGTGTATCCGGAGCGGAATACACTCAAGTAGTTTTTCATGATGCAATATTTTTTTTGAAAATCTAATCCATTGATCTTCTTAAACATCTTGTGAACAACTCATACGCAAAATTTGAGCACATTTGGATATGTATAGCTCATGTTATGAAGACCGCAAAAATTTTGCATTTTAAATTAGTTTCGCGCGTCGATTTTGTTGCCCTTGGATGAGTGACTTACACTCATCCAAATGAGCTCGAAATTTGTATGTAGCCTAGTTATAGTATGACGGTGAAGATCAACAGTTTACATTTTGCAAAAAATAGTCTTGATATGCAAACACACATGAGTGTATTCGTGCGATCCGTACACTCGAGTGTATTCTAGCCTGACTCTCTCTCTCTCTCTCTCTCTCTCTCTCTCTCTATATATATATATATATATATATATATATATATATATATGAGAAAAATATTCGTATATGCCACACAAACAAGCATTAATATGCTAACAAAAGTCTGATTCATTTGAAACACCATATACAAACTTTTCCTTCCCGGACTTGAGAGTACATGGACGACTCTAGAACAAACTAGACATCTAATCAAATTCATCAAATATTCATTATTATAGCTCCTCTTTGCCGCCACATGTTTGTTTTCGTCACTTTTAATTACCTAAAAAAATGTGGTGAACCACAAGGGTGAGACCCATGTCCCAGTAAGAGATATAACCTCCAACAACATTTATTGATTACAACATTTAAAAGTAATTAAATAGTTAAGCAGTTTAATCAGATATAACAAATAAGATCAATAGTACTGATGATTAACAAAATACATAAAGGAGTAGATAAGAACTATCATCATTAGCCAGACTATCATCCTTTATCTTGTTGACAATATAAGCAATTCAGTAGCCTATGCAGTTCTAGCATCATGAGCAAGTCTAGTAACATAGCATAGCTAACAACATGAGCATGTATAATTGGTTGAACATATCAACATCATAAGAAGAGCTAACAACATAAGCACAACTACCTAGATAAGCATGATTAGCAGTATATGCATCTCTAGTTATAAAGGCATGACTAGCATGCTAAATATAACTAACAACATGAGATATCTAGCATCATGATTATAATCAGCAGTAGCAGTATAGTTATCAACATAAGCATGGTTATCGTATGTATGCATCTACAATCTAATAATATCCAAAACATAAGTATATTTACTATCTCTTAATTGCATTAAGCCTCATCTTTATGTAAAGATAACAAACAAGGGTTATCATCCAATGTGAAACGTCATGTATAACCCTAAACAAATATGCTACACGGCTATATTACACTTTTTATTACGCCCTAGGGAATTTGAATCATACCATTCAAAGTCCAACCGACCCCTGTGAAGGGCTATTCGGTTCCGTATAAGATCTAGGAGTGCCGGTATCCTAAGATCTCTTCCCCTCGGTCAGTACGAGTAAAAAGGCAGTGACTTATCAGTCAAAACTGCCACCACAATGACATATAGTCAACCTAAAAACCACTAGTCCGACCTTGGTACAGGTCATGACACTAGAAACCAGGGTATTCAAACCCAATCACTGAGGTACAACTGCAGTTGTCCTCTAATCACATCATGTTATAATCACCGAAACACGACCGCAACCATTCTCAATCACATCAGATGTATGAGGCATGACCATAGCCAACCTCCACAATCTACATTGTGGATGATAAGGATATATCCTCAACCTTCCGCCCCCACATACTCAACAGTATGCGCTCCGAGTTTCCCTTAGGAATACTCATTTCACCATCCAACAAGTTCTGACACTGAAGATGGCTCTACGGAACATGGACCTACATGATTAGAATTGCACTTGATTAGTTATGCCAATTGGGTGAATTAAGGTTGCATCAAACAAGTGGACATACAAACCCTAATTCACTTCTAGCAAGCATATACATATCAAAACTTGAAAATATATAAACATATGAAACATAATTTCTCATCTCATCATCACATGGTAATATTCACTTGCCATTCATGAGACTACACCAGTCATCATGCTATCACAAGATAATAATATTTTTCACAATATCATTGGGTATCAACCCTTATCAACATAAGAGGATTACTCCTCATTCAGGGCTCAACCATGCCCAAAGGTCATTAAGACCATCATATTATCATAGGATATAAATCCTTTTCACAATATCACAAGGTATTAACCCTTATCAACACAAGAGGATTACACCTCATTTAGGGCTCAACCATACCCAAAGGTTATTAAGACCATCATATTATTCCCCACAAGATCATCATTATCTTTGCATGCCTTATAACAAGGCTCAATAGCATTACTTACATATAACACACTGGATCAACACAATATTGCATTAATGAGATAGGAGATATTCATAATCAATTATAGCAGGGTTATATTAACATTAAGAACATTCATTTATTACATCAACATGCAAGGAATATATATATGATTAACACTCATCATATTCATAATGCACATGTTTAGCATAAGAAAGTATCAACCATGTGGATATGATAACCAAAAATTAACATATTAAGGTTATGATCATATTAAGGAGGTTATTCCACCATCATTCCATCATATAAGAATGTTAAGCATGAATACTCATCTTTATCTATTTGCATTAGAGTTAGGTTCAACAAGATAAATCATATTAATGTTACTAATCGACACTTATACCCAAATCCTAACTCACGACATCCCCATTGGATCATGGATGCATAAGGTGAAGCATCACTATCACATTCCCTACTTTTCTCAAGTATGAACCCACACATAAATCAAGGTGTAACCATCAAGTTATAGCATACTAGGGTTTCAACAATAATAGAGTACTCAATGGTTGTATTAGTCATGGACTATTCATACCCAATTACCATCATTTAGTTATATTAAATCTATGTATAACAAGCTATACCTAATTAGGGTTACATATCAACACAATATGGTTATCATACCTTCTATGCATATGAGTGAATAGGTAAGACTAACTTATTAAGGGTAACCCTCCATTTGTTCCATCATCATTCAACCCATATCGCCATACCACAATGTCACCCAGAACCATTGGATGCTTAAAAGGTAAGAGTATTGGTTGTTTACAAAATTAAATACCTTGGATAAACCACCTATGAAGTCCTTGATTTGTGCTCTATAAAGAGTCATCATCTAACCCTAGACATCCCTTGATTAACAACATAAAAAGTTCCATTGAGAGTAGGGTAAAACCCACAATCGACTATTTAGTTAAAACACACCATCCATTGTCAACAATTAAGCTCCTTAAGTTGATCATATAAAGGAAACCATCTAAATCCCATTATTAGGACCAACATATTAAATTAGCCATCATTCCACCTTAATGGAAGAATAAATATTAGATCTCGACCATTGGGTCAGGTTCACATGTTAAAACCATCAATTACAGTATTGGTCTGACCATTGCATCAAGTGACCCAAGAAACCATTGGTCTATGGCTTAATTGATGCTAAAACTATATGATTAACTCACTATAGATTGTAGAGACCTGATCCACCATCACTATATGTTGTTAGATCAACAATATATTCATTAATTAGCATCAAATATTAAGTTGACGTCATCATTGATTGATATCATCAGTAGTGTACTTAATGATTGATAATTATACTTTTAATTGATCCAAAACCTAACCTAAGGGGTGACCATAGGTTGTCACCATCATCTGAAACCTTTGATCATGACCATGAGTTGTTATGAAGACAACACCATAGGGTTGTTGCAATGGTACCATCATCGGGTCATGGTTTATAGAAGGAATCAGCTTTAAACCCTAAAATTGACCATTGTTTGATAGGTTATTAGCACCATAGGTTATCAAACCAACTTGATCCAAGTCATATTGTACCTTAGGAATAACATACACATGATCACATGTTCATCTAGAACTGAAATCAGAACAAGGAACATTATAAAAATCGAATCCAAGTGAAGAATAGCTTTTTAGTGCATGGATCATCATTTTCAAATAAGAATATGATCTAGAAAGCTTATAGTAAGCAATAAACATGGAGCAAGTTATAAAACTTGCCTCTAATAAGAAGATGAAACCCCACACAGAAGAAATCTCGAGCAGGTAGGGTAGAAAATTAAAGAATAAGCTATGAATTCATCCATCTAGCACATTTCTTCATCAAATGAGAAAATCCTAAACATAAGGAGCAATAAAGGTAGGGTTTTAGAGCTTTAGAGCAAATTCTACCATGGAACATTTTTCTGGTTGTACACTACTGATTTTAACATTTAACAAAGTAAATTAGGTTTCGATTAATCATGTAATTCCACTAGTCCAAACCACACTGATCGGATGATAAACTAGGCTATACAAAAGCCTAAAGAAGCGATTTGTGAAATAAAAGTCAGGCAATGCCAAATACAGCATGACACCTGATAGCTACTGTTATTTGTGGAAAACACACATTTAACCAAAAATTTCCTAATATCAGAGTTAAATCGTGCTAGGTGAGTGAAATTCTACTCACAGCGGTTCGGGATGTCGGAATTCATCTGCAAATGCATCCAGAGCCTATTTCTGGGCTATTTCTGGGTTGTCTTCAACCTTAGAGTAGCTCTGTTCATGGTCCTACTGTACATCAGCTTGACGCTCAAGCTCCGATTGAAGAGAAGTACTCTATTGGGGACCAAATCGCAGCTAGGGCTGCGGATTCACGCTTGAATCACAAGGTCAGAGCTCAAGAGCAGCTCCCCTGCTGCTGGGCATGCCGAAGACGGCACCCTGTTGCTGTTGCATGCAGCTACAGCTGCTGCATGGCCGCCTAGCTTCTAGGGTGGCTGCAGGTAGCTAAAGCAAGGAAGAAAGGAAGAGTAAGAGAGGAAGAAGAAGAAGAAGGGAGGAAGGGAGGTGAGATGTTAGGAAACAGAGCTAGGCCAAGAGTGCCTGCTCCTCTTTGCTGTGATCGGCGTAGCTACAGAACCGCCTAAGCAATGCTCACTTGAGGAAGATAAGGTTCAAGGAAAGAAAAGAAAGGGTTATAAAGCCAAACACTTGGAAAAATTGCAAATTCAACCCTAAAAACTAAAAACGTCATAACTATTGCCTCGGAAGTCCGATTTGAGCGTTTTCTTTTGCAACTTTTCAAGAGTGAGATCCACTAAAACCCCAAGGCATGAAAACATGCTATTTAGCTGGTCTCAGCTAATCAAAACACTAATCAAATCTTAAGCACTTAACTTAGCTTAATCAACATATCAAGGTTAGATTAGGGTTATAATCATTCAATTATGGTAATTAAGCTTATTCAACTCATTAAGCAAGTTTAGGGGCCTTACACTTCATTTTCAACTCATTTGCAAAAGCTTGAGAAAACATCAAGAGTATCACTTTTAGAAATGAGAAAGAATGCCCAAGTATAGAGAGAGAAATCATCAACAATCACAAGACAATACTTGGAACCACGAAGTGTTTGATTTCTCATAGGTCCGAATAGATAAATATGAAGAAGCTCAAGAGCTCTTTTAGTACTAAGGACTCCTTTGGATTTGAAGTAGGACTTGGTTTTCTTGCCTTGTGTACAAGGTTGCCATTCCTCATCATTTTCAAAATCCAATTTGGGAAGTCCCCGAACCAATTTCTTTTTGCTCAATTTCTTCATTTGATGCATATTCACATGAGCCAACCGGTGATGCCAAAGAGAAATATCATTTTTATCAACAACCAAGCATCTATCAAGTACGAGTTTTAGAGCATCAAGAACAATAACATAAAGATTTCCATTTCTAGTTCCCTTATATATGACATTGTAAGTGAGGGAATCTAGAAGCAAACATTCTAAGGAAGTAAATAGAACAAAATAACCATTATCACAAAGTCGGCTTACACTTATCAAATTGTGATGTAGACCATCAACAAGCAAAATATTTTTAATACTTAGCTCGTTGCCTACATCACCCTCACCTATTACCTTACACTTTTTGTTGTCCCCGAAGGTCACCGATCCTCCTTTCTTTTTCATGAATTTGTTGAAATGGATGATTTCACCTGTCATATGCTTTGAGTAGCCACTATCAACAATCCACCTTCTTTTGACCTGCATGAAAGAAGGATGTCGGTACCCAACTCAAACTTTAGGATCCAGAGTAAGCTTGGGGACCCATTTCATCTTTGGGTTGGTCCCCTTTGGCTTGTAAGGACAATAAGTAGAGTAATGATCATCACATTTACAATGAACACATACCATTGGGTTCTTAGAGCCAGAAGTCCCTCCATGAAAGATAGGAGGTTCCACACTCTTCTTCTTATCCTTACCCTTGATCTTATTCTTACCCTTAGGAGTAGTACCATCATATCCTAAACCACTAGTACCAATTTGTTTGGTAGCGTGTTCTAGGACAACATTAAGGGATTTCTTTCCCATAAGAAACTTTTGCAAAGAAGTTCTTAACTTAACATTATCATCACTAAGGTTAATGACAATAGAAGATAAACTAGCAAGATCATCTCTAGCATGCAATGGGCTGGCCTCTAAATAGAGGGCTTTAGTATGAAAAGAATCACGTTCTAAAGCAGTGCTAGCTACCTCATTACTTTGAAAAATAGGTCTAGATGATAGATCATTAACTTGAGTAAACAACTTAACATTTTCAAATTTAAGTAAAAGATTTTCCTTTTGATAAGCATGAGTTTCTTGCTTCCTAGCTTCATCAATGAGATTAAGTTCTACATTTTCAGTTTTAAGAACATCTATCTCATCTAGGTATTTTTGGTTTTCTTCCTTAAGAGTATCGATGTTCTTATGGTAGACACCATTCTCAACTTCAACTCCATTGTATTGGAGCTCAAGATCAAGAAATAGCCCTTGCAAGGTATCAATGCTATCAAGGTGCAACTTTTCATTTTGATCAAGAATCTCAATTTTAGCATAAAGATCATCTATTATCTTTCCTAACCTTTTCTTTTTAGCTTTGCATTTAGTAAAAGATGACCGGAAAGCATTAAGCATGTCAATAAGAGTTTCTTTAGAAAACTCATGCAAATTGGCTTCACTTACCTCACTTACATCACCTACATCTTCACTTGTAGAGACTATGAGAGAAAGGTGGCATTCTCCATCTTTGGAGCTAGAAGAACTTGAGGAAGACTCCTCCCAAGATGCACGAGCTGCATCTTTGCTTCTTCTTTCTTTCTTCTCCTTTCTATTGTATTTGCCTTCTTTCTTGTACTCCTTGCCCTTCTTGTAGCTTCTTTTGTGGTGGCTCTTCTTAGCCTTAGGGTAGTCACTCTTGTAATGGTCTTTTTGGCCACATTCATAGCATATAGGAGTTGATGAAGAAGGCTTTCCCTTGAAGTGTTTGCCCTTAGAGTAGTTTGCTTCATGCTCATTTGGGCCTTCATCTTCACTTGAGGAAGGAGTAGGGGACTTGAGTGCAAGTTGTTGCTGCCGATTCATCTCTTCAATTTGAGGTTTGAAGGTTGTGTCCTTGATCTTCTTGGACTCCTTCTCTTCTCTCTTTTCTTCTTCTTCTTGCTTATCAAGCCTTGGCTCATGGGCTTGAAGGTTGCCAACCAGCTCCTCAGTTGATAGTTCACTAAGCTTGTACACTTCTTCAATGGATGTAACCTTACGCTCCCATCTCTTTGGAAGATATCTTAAGATCTTTGAGTTGATTGTGCCTTTGTCCATCACACTACCAAGGGCTTCCAATCCATTGATGATCACATTAAGCCTTGTGTACATACCCGCCACTCTTTCATTCTTGCCCATCTTGAAGTTCTCCAGTAGACCACCAAGCATGTAGATGTTGGCTTCCTTCACTTGCTTCGTTCCTTCATAGGTGACACATAGCTTGTTCTAAATTTCATGTGCGGTGTCCCAAGAGAAGATCCGGTTGAACTCAGATGGAGTGAGGGTTGCATAGATGATGCTCATGACTTTTGCATTGAGCTAAGCTTGCTTCATTTGGGCTTATGTCCATGTGGAGTTTTCCCCCTTTGGATCTTCATACTTTAGATGAACTACCTTCTACATCTCATAGCTTACTCCTTGGAGATAGAACCCCATTCTTCTCTTCTAATAGAGGAAGTTGGTGTCGTCGAAGACCGGAGGTCGCATGGAGAAGCTTCCCTCTAAGTTGAGAGATCCAAGTGCTAAATCGCCCATCTTCTCCTACTTGTAGAAGTAGCTTGGAGAAGACCTGCTCTGATACCACTTGTTGGATTAAGGGCTCTAGAGGGGGGGTGAATAGAGCTACACAAATCTTGCAAGATGAATTAGACCACCAAATTATATTAAGTGTAGAAACTTAAACATACAACCAATTTGGGGTCCTAACTAACATGCATAGCAAGGGTGAGAGACAAGGAAGAACATACACTTGGACAAAGTGGTTTAGAGTGGTTCCACACTTCAAACTAGAAGTGAGTCAGTCTACTACCTAGAGGTGGTTAGGCTCTAGGACTTTGCAATCTTTATGCTCTTATATTCATTCATAAGATTACAAGACAAAAACCACATTCATCCAAGGACTTAATACCTCAAGCAAGGATCTTCAACCTACTGAAGGAACATACCCACTTGAGCAAGGAGTCTTTATCCTTCAACAAGGACTTATCCACTCCACCTTCAAGTCTTTTTCCTTCAAAGAATTACCTATCCTTCTTGAATGTTCACCTTGCATATCTCCTTCACTTGGAGATCTAGAACACCATGCTTTCTTCAACCTGGAAGAACAAAAACTCCTTCTCCTTTGCTCGGAGAAGATCTTCAAGCCTTTTCTTCAATAAGGAAAGCGGGTAGAAAGATGGAGGTGGAGAGCTTTACATGGATACAAGAGGTAGCTCTCTTAGAACAGATCCTAACTCACTCATACTCACAAATTTGACTTGAAGGTAGAGAGAGAAAGGGGTTCAAAGGTGTGCAACACTCTCAACTAAGCAAGAACCAATCATATATGGAATGAGAAACCTTGGAATGAACTCCAAGTTGTCCTATTTATAGCTGAGGGTGCTCCTTTTAGTTGGGGGACACTTAGGGTCAGATTATAGCCCTTTTTGCCCAAGGCAACAGATCTATTTTCACCCAAATAAGTCACAAATGGTCACAATCACTTTTTGTGCAATTTCCATACAGTGCATTCAATCGAGTTTCAATGAAGGTAACTTGACCGATTGGGTAAAAGACAAACCCAATTTTCAAACCATCAGTCGAGTTTGTCCTGAGGAAACTCAATTGACCAATGAAAGTTGTGTTTGGTCAATAACCCGATCGGTCGAGTTCTGTGAATGCACAACTCGACCGATGCACTCTCCAGAAAATGGATCCTATGGATCGGTCGAGATTGTAACTCGATCGATCAACAACCTGTGATTGATTTTCTAAAGTGCATCAAAAGTGATTAAAACTTAGTGCACAGTGTCCCAATCAATTTTCTCATCTTAGTTACAAGTCATATCATCAATACAAGTGATTACAAAAATCTTCTAAGGTCATTTACATGGATTTCCTAAAAAGCACACTTGTATAGCTTTTGACTTGAACTTGAGCAAATTAGGGCTTGAGTATTTTGATCCTTTTCATGTACCTAACACCTAAAATCAATATTGAATGCACATATTAGATACATATGAATGGAATGGTTATATCATTATCAAAATATGGACAATGTATAACCTCTAGGTCAACAACTTCCTCTCTCAAGCTAATTGTTTCCCCACCTAAGTTTTCAAAAGAGAAATTCAACCAGCATAGATATGTCATAAATCCCTGCACAATATGGCCAGCTAAATTTTCTCAGGAAAATTTTAGTTGACATAATGTTGTGTCCAGAGTTTCTCCACATACACTAAATTGCATTATACTTTTTCCTAGTTGAATCTATTTCCCATTTGAGCTTAACTACATGTCATATATGTCATTGAAGTAATTTACATTAAATATTTATAGAGAATTTCTATCTAATTCTTTAAGATTTCATTTGTCATGATTCCCTCATTCTAGGATCTACCAATTTGGGCCAATAGGAGGTTGTCTGGTGATACCAAATAATCTCCTTTCACAAGACACACAAATGTAATTGTGAAGCCAATAAACAAATATGGATAATGTAACATTTGGGGTCCAAAATAGCAACAACCTTCAGAATGTGTTCCTCAATGATGTTATTGAATAAGTTAATATGATATATATTAAAATCATAATAGTCATTTAAAGATTGTTGGAAGACCATGGTGATCAAACCCATTTACATCCTAGGACACTAAAAGACTAAAGGGCATTACTAATGACTCATAATGACCATAACATGTTCAAAAGAGATTATGTAGTATATCACCTTCCTTGACCTTCAACTAATGATATCCTAAACTTAAGTCTATCCTTGGAAACATTTTTCTGGAAGTAAGCTAGTCAAATACATCATCTATTTGGGTGATGTGGGTATTTGTTCTAAATTATGTCCTAATTTAGTATCAGATACTATATCTGTATATGCAAAGACCCATCTTTTTTCTTAATAAAAAATCATTGGATGTCCATGGGGATTGTAATAGGAAAATACAATTGTTATCTAAAACATCTTACAATTCAATTGCTAATTCCATTGACGTAATTTGGGCCTTTAAATTAAGATCTCACAAGACTACTATAGTGTGAGGGATAAGAGGAATAGATAATTATTGCAATTTGGAGGTAGAAGAAGGAGATCCTTGGAAGTACATCTTTATACCCTAGTTTTTCTTATATTATTTAAATGGGATCAATACTAAAGTTTACATTAGTAACAATGGATATATATGGGCCACAACCTTTCATTGTTATCTTATGTTCTTTCATAGTTGAAACAATCATACTATGATATGGGCCACAACCTTTCATTGTTATCTTTTGTTCTTTCGTAGTTGAAACAATCACACTATCACATGCTTATTTTGGTTTAAGCATAATATTTTTTTGGATACCTAGTATAGATAGGGCGACCTTGATCTTTATGTAGTAAGCATATCATCGAAATTGTACAACTAGTCCATTCCTCAAATTACATCATATATTCAATTGAAAATTGAAGGAATTTTTATCCTTATATACAAATTTGTTGGGTCCATTCTATATAGTGACATTTGCATATTCTTACACCAAGGGTTTCCATTTTTAGGATATACCTCAATGCATTCATCTCTATCTTGAACATGGAAATGTAGTTCCTCATTTTGAAGATATCATAGAAGTAAAATCAAACATATCATTGAATTCAGAGCTAATTTTAGTAACATTCTCTATCATGAAAAAAGATAATACACTAATAAGAGAGAACATTTAGTTATGTTATAAGTATATTATTAAGCCATACAAACATTATGGACATCATAATATAACTAAGTTTCCAATGTACCTCATTGAAATTCTCGAGAGTCACACAACTCAAACTCTTTTAGTACTTAACTTCCTAAATAACCTATAATTTTTGGTTGTATATGAACTTTTACAAAAAAAATGAGTAATACTATTATCACACATGCCTCAGTAGTGTGGGTGCATTTATAAGAGAAGCTCATTAAGGTTCCTTTATAGGGGAATTGTGGTCTGCTTATGCACACTATGTCCTCACCTATCACTGCCCAATTACACATTTTTATGATTAACATAACTTAGATTTTTATATTTTATATATTTTTTTCAATCTATATATGGTGCACTATACTTCTTTTAGAGTTGGTCTTCTTTTCATCAATTATTAAGGTTTATGGAAGCTTCTAGTAGAATCTTGTGTGTAAGAAATAATTGGGGAAGCTTTTTGACTACTTGGAGGTGCTTCTATACTGAGTAATTAAGATCTTGAGGCATGTACTAGGGTGTGACATTTGTATGTCAACATCGAAGGGGATGAATAAGAAAAATAAGAAGAAGAAGAAGAAGAAGAAGAGGTGAACTGAGGGTGAGTCATGGTTATTTTGTGGTGAAATGGGAAGATGTGCAGTTGGCAAGGTGGAAGGTTACCAAATTACCCACAAAATTAGGTAAAGGATTAATTCCCCTCATGCAATGTTATAAATTAGCAATGAAGAGTAAGAAGTAAGGTGCGATTCAAATTTGATGCTCAACACATCTTTCTCAACCAAACATGAGGCTGAGGGAGCCTCCATGACCCACCATTAAAATTTGGTAGGTGCCAGAGTGGTGGACTGCCTCAAAGGTTGGTCTGGTAAGACTTCCAGTCACAATTTCCTTCATACCATAGGTACATTACAACATCAAACACACCTAGATACAAATTTGTTATCTAGTATCCGTCCAATCATATGGGTTAGATAGGATATTTTAGAGTTTTTTTGGTAAATACACCATCTTCATCCTTAAACTATTTTGCCTTCATCTTCCCCTCACCTTTGAACCATACTTTCTCTATTAAAGAGATCTTCTAGAAATTCTATGCAATGTACAAGCCTTATATTCGGCTCCGTTGCTTCAGGTACCACTTCACTAGTTTGTCAACTTCTCCATTAACTTCTCTACCAGTGAAGATCACTATATAATCTCAAAATCTTCCCTTCTTTCTTATAATGTTCTGGATTACGATCTTGAATCTTGATAACACTAGTGTGTATCCTATGATATACTAAAATTCCAATAGTGAATCTGTGTTAATAATATGCTTAACCAAGTTCAACTTCTCAGTCTGTATTATGCCATTCTTTATACCCAAAATTTCACCCTCCTTAGCATCTTCTCCCCTAAGTCCTTTGACTCTGCCTTTCACCCTGCGCTCTCTGTCATTCTATATCACCCAATTGATATAAACATTCTTTTCCGTGTAGTTCACTACAACATCGACATTAACCAGGTGGTAACCCTCTTATGGTCTGTCCCATTGTTGCTTCACCTTCTACATAGGAGCTGGCCACTTTGCCTTCTAGAGACAGGAATGTAAATTTTGTGCTCTTCAATGTGACTCCTATCTAAATCATCAATTCATTGGTAGCTATTCTTCTTTCTCTAAAGACATATTAATTCCTTGCTTTCTACATGAACCAAAAACTAATCAAGAAACCTTACGCTTCTGTCTCATGATAATCCTCTCCAAGTGGGAATGGTACCCATACCCTAACATTGGTAAGGCCAAAGAAATGACTATGCCAATCTCTAGACCTTCTTCCTCCATACTTCTTGACTCTACATCAAATCTCACAGTGCATGCATGACAGTCTCCTTGTTGTGACCACACTTGTTACAACTCCCAATGTCTTTCATCTGTCTATCCCTCCTTAAGGCATTATTCAATATGCTTTTGTGTACCACCAACCATGCAAAGTTATGAATTGTATGAGCAACTGATGCTCTCAATACACATTCCCAGTTGCCTTTTGCACAACAAATTTTTGGCTTGATGAGTAATAGATATGCACTCGACATGCTGAATTGTCCATGCTCTCCTGGTAAACATTACCCATAGTCATGTCCATTGATGTCATATGGGTTTGATATCCCTGTGATCTCTCTAAGAGTTTCCTCAGTAAACAATTCCTTATGGAAATCTTCATCCCATTCTTTGTTTTTCATAACTAGGCAAGATACCTTCATATTTAACATGTTAGTAGGTACTACCTAGTCTTGCAATGAACATGGCTTGACTCCCTGAATCCACATGTCCTCCCACATATTTGCACTGCTGCCATTACACACCACGTGCCCCGAGTTGTCATTCACAAAGCAAAGTTGTCTCTTAATATTTCGTCATATCCTGGACCAGTTTCTAGAATTCCTCCCATGGGAGTTGTATTTTGCTTCCATCAGGTGAACCCACTAGAATTCCTTCCTTCTCAAATACTCCCATGACAACCTCATTAAAATTGCTTCATTTTGTTCCCTTACTTCCTTTAAACCCTTCCTCCTATATGTTTAGGTGCAACCATCATGTGCCATGCAACCAGATGTATACTCCTTTTATCCTTTGTGCCTGACCATACAAACCTTCTACTTTTTTAATCAATACGCTCACATGTATACATAGGTAGAGATAAGGATTGCATAATGTGGGTTTCATTCGAGTCTAGGGTTTCTCTAGCTCAGGTGCATCATCCTACCATAAATAGGATTGTGTTTGCCCAACCCCTTATTCTTCATTGGATTTTGTTAATCATGTCAATATACAACATCTTTGGATTCCTTCCATGAACAACGGTACTCTTAGGTTCTTACCCAAATTTTGAGTCTCCAAAATACCTCTGGCCTGACAAACCTGTCTTCTGATATGCATGGGTGTGTTGTGAGAAAAAAGGACACTCTATTTTTCCTTTGATAATCATTGGCCTGATGCTTCTTCAAATCTTCCTTAAAACTTCATCATATTTTTAACCTATAACTTGGATGCCTCCCCAAAAAGTATAATGTCACCCATAAACATGATGTGTGACATATCTGATTTCCTTTTTGTCACCCTAGATGCATGCCATTTCCCATCTTTCACTTCTTTTTCAATATCCTGACTTAACCTCTTCAGACACAAAACAAAGTTGTATGGCGAGATGAGATCTCCTTGTCTAACTCCCTTGATTTTTGAATGGCCCAAGAGTCTCTCCATCCCAAAGAATTTTGGACTTCCTAGTGGTGATGTCCTTCATGATTATTTATGTAAGCTCTATGGGTAAACTAGTTTTCTGTAAGGTATGCTAATGAATTCACAACTCATAAGTGTTAGATAGATAGAGTTTGAAGGCCATTGAACATCACTTCTTCGTCCTTCTCTCGATTAAATGAATTACTACTTGGATAAAGATGATATTGTCATGAATTCACCTGCCAGGGATAAAGATCGATTATGCTAGGGACATCCAATTATTCAGATAAGGTTTTATGCGGGCAACGATTACCATATTTAGGACTTTTAAACTGACATTGTTCAATGAGATCAACCTTAGACAAGCTCATGATGTTGGTGATTAGTTTATAGAATTAAATCATTATCACCCCCCTGCTTTATCATATAAACCCTCTCCCCTAAATTGCTTTTGAATATAATCTACTAAAATACTCTTAATTTTGTTCCAGTTTTGTTGAAGAAAATTCACATCAAGTCCATCCAGTCTGGGTGTTTTAATCAGAGACATTGAAAACAAAGATTCAAACACCTCCTCTTCCCTTGGTATCAGATACAATATCCTCTTTTGAGTCTCTGTGAACATGGGAAAGGACCTTATATACCTATAGCTTGCTATTACTCGACCCTCATAACTGTTGTCAGTGTATATGGTTTGGAAATAATGATGAGCCATCTCCTTAGATCGTCATCATGTGCCATCCATGCCCCCTCATCATTCCCTAACCTAGAAATATTATTCCTCCATCTCCTTTCTTTTACAAGTTTTAGAAGTATTTCATATTGTTATCCCCCAACCTCAGCCAATTACAATGTGATTTTTATCTCCAATCTAATTCTTCTTTCCTAAGTTCTTCATTCAGTTCCACTTGTAGATTGATGATGTTGTCTTCTACTTCTTCTGCATAATTTTTAGCTAGGCTGCATTACACTAGTATTAGCCTTATTTGCATACTTCTTTTCTTCCTTCAGTTTCCCTTTTGATTTTCCACGTCTCATTTTTTATCTTCCTTGATAAAGGATGTCACCACTTGAGTGAAAATCTCTCCTGCTCACCATTCATCATTAAGCAGTTGCTGGAAGTCCAATGTATCTTACCACCTAGCCTTCATTCTTGAGGTTTCATAACTTTCCTTTATTCTTGACAAAGTAGTGATAAGTAATGGGGTATGATTGGAGTTCAATATTTCCATGAATTTGAATTTTGATCCCCCTTTTATATGGATCCAGTTCATGTTACCCACTGCTCTGTCAAGCCTCTCTTGAAGTAAACCTTGTCTAAAGGTCATCTTTGGCCCACTTGCCCCAAGATCTATGATACCACATCCATCTAATGCTTCATCAAATTCACTGCAACTCCTTCTATCAGGTATTGTGATTCTAGATTTATCATTCTCCTCAATGTGTGTGTTGAATTCCTTCACTACAACCCACGAGCCATCAACTGCTTTTGCAATCTTATTCAACCTTCCCCACATAAGTCTTCTCCCATAAAAGGTAATACTCCCATAGACGAAGGTGATGAAATGACTACCATCAACCCTACATTGCACCAATTTTTATGACTCAAAAGGATTTCAACATTACGGGAGCATGCATTCCACATAATCCAAATCCCCCCTAAGTAGACAACCACTTCCACCCTATTTGTGTGTGAGAATCCCAAACTTTAGATGATCCTGGTTGCTCCTTCACTGCTTGTATGTGGTTTTAGCACCACTGTAATTGATTCCATATACTTAAGAATTAGGCCTTTAAGTGTATTTTGGGTATCTGTATGACAAGCTAGTTGTGTATCCTTGTCAATATAATCATTAACAATGTATGGGTTGGTTTGGGGTTTCCTCACTGGAAACCTCCACTCCTTCCCTCCTGCACCTGTCCATGCCTCCCTCTGTTCCTTTGTTTATTGCTGTGCCACCCATATGGATTTACCACCATTCTATCCAGGAGATGGATCCCTACACTTCCTCTTCCTATAAATGTGAAAATATTTTGTAGAATGGTGCCTTATATTGCATATCCTCCTCTCCATCCCCTTCTCTCACTCATCTAGTAGTAGCCATCTAATTTCCCTCCCATACTCCATTTCCCACTAGGTGCACCATCCTGCGTCATTGATTTTCCCCTCCTCCCCTTGGTAGGTCTGTTGATTGTCTTACTTGTCTGCCTCTCCTTGTCAAACCTATAGTTGTTATGTTGTTGTGTTCTTATATGTGATTGATCTATCTCGATCATTGTTTCCTTGTCTTCTTTTGTCTTTCTTGTCCTTGACACCCAATCAATGCTTGCTGTAATTCTTTCTGCAACATTGTCCAGGCACTCCACCTCTCATACCTCCTCCTCCATATACATATCTTCTAGTTTTCTAAACCTAATATGAGTGTATGTCCCTTTTTTCTACCTCTTATGTTGTCTTATTTGTTGCTTTCTTAGTATCAGTTGTGCATGAATTGAAGGAACTCCTTTATATGGTGCTTAGTGATTCCCTGATGTTCTTGGCTTGAAATCATGGTACTCTCCTACTATTCTACCAGGTTCCTTCTGCAGTCCATATCTAAATGACCTCCATGTACACACTTTAGCCAAATTAAGGGGATATTCTTGTATTGTACTACAAACTTCCTACCACGTACCCCTATAGATAAGATTAGCAATTTTCCAATAGATAACTCTACTCCAGGCATGTAAACCTTCCCCTCTACTAAATTGTAGTATTCAAATCCACTTTAATTGTATTCCCAAGTATGTTCCCTACTACCTCCAAGAAATTGTTATGGTAAAGGTCTATTAGCAGATTAGGTATTCATACCCACAAGAAAAATTTCTCTAAGTGAGTGTTCTCTGGCAAAAAAGACAGATCCCAATGTTGGACCATGAGGTACAAGCTGAACAACAGTCATGGAGCACCAGTGAGAGACTTAAAATAGTCATCTTGCTTCTATAACTAGACTAGGTAATAGTCATTGTACAGGTGAATCAGGTTGTAACCTCCATATGGTTTCCCCATGAGTCTTATCATGTCTTGTAGGGTCATGTATCCTATCTCCCTTTCCATGAGTTTGATGACAACAACAAACTTCCACGGCTTGAGTAATCCTTTGAGTGACATTTCTTGAATATAAAACGTTTGGTAACCCTCCACCGTAGATTCTAGTATGTCTTTTGGCTGAAGGAGGGTTCCAATATTCTCAACATTTATATGTATATAGTCATGGTCCCCATACATCTGCCATTGGGTTGCTACTACTTAAGATGTTGATCCTCCCTCCCCTTGTTTAGCATGTTCTATCAATGTTCCAAACCATGAGTGTAAAGGAGGAAGTTTCTCACCCTCATATCAACATAATCAACCTTGATGTTTGTATGTTCTGATCCATTAAAAGTTTTCACTATGGTCCCCTTCCTTGAAAACTCAATCCACATTCCAGTGTTTCCTAGTGAGATTGAGCTCTGGCAAGCCCTTACAAGGTCTCCTTCATCTTCCTGAGCTGGTCGCTCTTCGTTAAACCCTAACCCTCCTATCACCACTCCTGCCGCCTCCTATCATCACTCTTGTCACCCACATAGACATCACAAAGATTGATATTTTAATATTCTTACCAGATTAATAAACCATTTCTTATAGATTTATTTAGAGTATATAGCTTATCATCCAAGCACTCAATTTGAATTGAAAGTTTAACCTAATATTCTCATAGTATGGTTACACCATAAAAAAATTCCATTGAATCCCCTATCAAGACCTTTAAACTTTTAGTTTGCTTTAACTCCATTTTCACCCTTTACAAATTATCACAAAAAATGCAATTATTATATAATATGGATCATAAGTCTCATTGACTTATATTTTAAGGCAAGCATGTACATGTAGGATCATATTTATATCTTTAGGGTTAATTTTATTTATCACAATTAGTGTTTTGTTTTATGGAGTTCATTTACTATATGATTTCATACCTTATGCTATGTACAACTACTGTATACACAAGTCTTTCACCAAATCTTGCTTTATTATAGCATGACTAACCTAAGTGAACTTAGATGCAGTGATACTTTTTCCTACCCCATAATTTTAGTTGATATTTTGTTCAACTATGAATCATATGTTATGAAAACCTCCTTACTAAAATTTGTGATTATCTCATGTTACCCAATGCAGTCTCCCCTATGGTCAAGTTTTAAACGTTACTTGGTTTAAATGTTTACGTATACAATGCTATGCATTATTATGCCTAAATGATACAATATTTTTTGGACCAACATGTTTATGTTGTCTACACATCCACTATGGGCATCCAAAATGGAATATTATCTGGTGACTTTTTTACTTGTTCTGACATTTTGACATGGAGATAATTTTCTTAGGATATTTATGATATATAATAGGATAATGATATACAAAATTATTATTTTAGAAGCATAGTTTACTTTTTGTTTTCCAATGCATGCCAACACTTAAGACTTGTGTTATTAACCTCAATATGTTAATGATTCTTAGATTTGATATTCTTATATAAAGTAACACTGTTTTATAATACAAGTGGCATACCACACTCAATTTTCAGCCTCAGGGACAATGTTTCCATTTTTGTCAAATTCATATTATGACATCAGTTATCCATTACTTTTTACTTATATTTATTATTATAATTTATTTGCCTTGAATGTTGTCAAATATATATTTATTTTTTCATGTAGTATCAGATCATTACTCAAGAGTATAAAATAAATAATAAATGACAAAATAATAAATTTTATAACCAATTGAATTATTTTATATCATTATTAATAGTATATTACTTTTTCTATGAGAGTAATTTTTATTCTATAACAAATAATACAATGTCTGTTCTATATGTTTATACAATGATATTGTATTATTAGATATATTATTAATATTAGATATGTTGTTATTAGATATGTTTATACAATGTTTGTTCTGTGCTATGGGACTGATAGGATACTAGTAGAACCAAGGATAAATACCCATATTCATTCTTACTAGGTTGGAGATTCTTATGATAGATTTCCTATGGGGAAGCTCAACTCACCTTGCAAGCGAGAGCAGACTATCATATCCGCTACAAGGAGGCCTAGATCTCAAATGCCTAGCTGAACTAGCATACTGTCATACTCTGAAATGAATAAAGAAGTTCAAAGAAGGTAACTCAGTCTAAAACTCGTGGATGAAACTCAGATATGGTGATGATCTATCAAGACAACCTAACTACATGCGGGGTTTCTCTACATTATGGAGAAGAATGGCCAGCCTATGGCTGACATACTGCGATAATGAGAATGAGCTACGGGAGGCATGTTGACAGAAGCAAGATAGATGCAAGGCCTTTGAACATGTATGGCTCCCAATGCACTACCCAAGATGGAGTCTAGCCACGTTCAGAGCATTGAATGGCTACCTGCCTACGAAAGATAGGCTATTCAAGTGGACATCTTACACTAATCCTACCTACATTATGTGCCATATGGGTAATGAATCTATTGATCACATGTTTGATAAATGCAAGATATGGAAATATCTATGGGGATGCACCCAGCTGAAGCTGAACCAGAGAGGTTCATACTCTCTGAGGGCATGTCTAGAAGACCTTGGAAACAAATGATCAAGTAGTACCATCACTGAACTATGGGAGATAACAAGGATTGTTCATACAATCTGGAATGAAAGGAACTATAGACATCACGGTGGGAAAGAGAAGGACATCCTACACATATTAAACAAGTTGGAAGAGGAGATACAACTAAGATTTAGAGTTTATAAGCATATAATCAAAGAAATTCTTGAAATTGTAATAAAAAATTGGGAGCTGATATAAATTCATGTAATAATGTCCTCATGATGTTTGATGTAATTCCTTAATGGAAACTTGTTAGCTACATGTATGGGTGTAGGTTATACCTTGTCCCCTTGTTGGGTTTGGAAATATACTTACTAATTTTTCCAAAAACAATATTTAGGATGGTTGAGATTTTTATTGCCTTTGTTAGAAAAATATCATTAGATTCAAATTTGCTAAATGGATCCCATTAGTCTTATACCAATATTTGTGTAGTCAACCTACTTCTTCAAAGTTAACTATAGCTTTCCCAAGCAATAATGAGGTCATTATCAATTTCACGAACACCTAAAGGTGTGTTGAATCCAACATTCACTAGAACTTAATCTTCCCTAAACATAGTCACACCTTTCCATGTCACATTACTAATCCTTCTTCCATCCACCTTTTCAGGCTCTTTGCCTATATCCTAAAAAATCGATGATCCCAGTCGACAAATCAATATTCACCACTATGATAACCTAGTTTTTGCATGGATTTATATGCAAATAATGAATTCTTAAGGACATATTATTAAATTGGTAATTTCTATGTCTTGTTTGAAAGTTTTGATTTGATAATGGAAATTCTATGATGGAATTTTGTGTGTTTTACTATTTTCAATAATCCAATGATAACTATTGGCTAAAGAAAGAATTACTAAAAGTAATAGACAGTTGGTAACTAAATAAGGGAATGTGGGGAAATTTCTAGAAAAGATAAGTTGAAGGAAACTAATGAGAGTAATTTTGGCCCTAACTTGCACTCAAAGAAAATATGTACCAAAATATGATTGTTTGCCAAGTTTGGATGGGAAAAGGAGTTATTTAATTCCTTAAATAAATCAAATAAAGTCTTTGCTTAAGGGGTAAGAAAAGGATACTTAACTTGTGTATTTTGACACTAAATCTTGCCTAGACAGAAATTTAATTGTGAAAAGCGTTCCTTTAAAATTTGGGACCAATTTGAATTAAGGAGAAGGAGCTATGGATTTTTTAAATTCGATAAAGTTAAGTAGCTAATTAATGGATGCTAATATATGTCACATTAAATGTGACAAGGGCCTAGGATGAGCCAAATTTTTTGGACCTTTAATCACCACACCATATGTTGTCCCTTGGATCTCGGATGGACGATCCTAAGATCATCTTCTACCTCTAACAAAAAAGGAAAGTGGGCCTTTTCTCCCTCTCCAACCCCATCTCCTGTTAACTCTTACTCAGATCATGTTTACACCATGAAAATATCACCATGACCCCCCTCTCTCTTAGATGGACCATGTGCTCATAGATACAATAGCATCTTATGCCTTGGCTGCTAAGAAATTAGTAGCCAACTTCCTAGTCTCTCATCCGACCGAGCAGTAAGCTTCTAATCCTGATCCTAGGGTATCACCCATTATAAAACCACCCTAAGCAATTAACAGAGTTTTTTCAGACTAAATCTACCCTATTTGGCCACCGTCAGGCACCACAGCCACCTGAATCCCCCATCTTTCACCTTGCGACTTCCCTTGCTCCACCGCAATGAGGACACCGCCCCGAGCCACCTTATCTCCTCCTTAGGCAATGGTCAACTCCATGAGGTGGAGAGGGACACGCCTGTTAGATTCTACCCTTAAACCAGGCCACTTCTTCAATCCTTTCCTTCTCTGGAGGTGTGTGCCACCATGGGGGAATCACTACCCCTCACAATAGGATCAATGAATAGATGGATCACAATCCCGACCCAATTGTCAGAGAATAAACTGGTCGCTCCCTCTCATCATTCAATTGGTTCAATCTTAACCTGACAATGTCGAACCACCAATTTGAGTGTGATAGAGATGGGAGCCACACATGACTTGGCAAAGGCGTGCCAATCAGGGATTGCCACCTCAGACCAAGAAAAGGTAAAATTCCTAGAAGTATGTTTTGTCTTGTACAAATTGTAGTAAATGCTAGGATTGTCCAAAAATAGCAAAATTATAAATCAAATTGATCATGAGAATGAGTAGAATTCAAATTAAATGGTTTAACCCTATATATCTAAAACCAATTTCAAAATTATATCTAAATCATGGTTACATGGTAATTAGTACATTCAAAACCCTAGAATTGAATATTAACATGTCAAATGTATTGAGTCTCTCTATTTTGAGATATAATATGTTACTTCTTAATGTAATAGAAATTTGATATAATGATGATAACAATGATGAATATTTAGGGTTTCTAAGTCAAATATATACATATAATGAATTAGGGTTATGAAATCAATGATATAACTACTGATAATCTTGAATGCACAAGAACTGATCTAAATGTTCATTATAACTTAAAATGTTCAATCTGATGTGTATTTATGTGGCACTGTGTCACTCTAAATGAGATTATTCAAAAAAAAAACTTGATTAAATACTAATTAATCACATAGTCAAAAGTGCGGAATAATTAAAACCAAAATTCACATTATAACATGTTCTAAAACATCTACATAAAGGTTCGTCTCTTTCCATTCTCATATATTATAATAGGAATTTACATCTATGCTTAATGGCTTCAACCACATCCTATGTACAAAGGAAGCATGTACATGTTCATGCCATATATACATACAATGACATACTGCCAAAATCTTGTGTCAATACAAATATCTTGTCTAGAAAACACCTCCCATACTCTGACCTGAGAGTATAGGGATGACACTAGGACTCTACTACTGATATGTACATTTGACCAACCTTCTGAATCTATTGATCACCAGACTGGTTCTCTTCCATAGCACGACCTCGTCTACATTTTCCGCGACCACCTAAAAAGATGTGGTAGCCCATGGGTCAGACCTAGTCCCAACGAGAGATATAACTCTCACCAACAGATATTGATTACAACATACTAATTAATAGTAAATAAATTGAGAATTTAGGGTATTGAATAAGAAATATGAGAAGGTTGAACAGTTTAAGCATACTAAGAAGTTAAATAAATAAACTTTAGCATCAAGTCAAATTACTCAAATTTCATAAGTCTGCATCATGTAAGAACTATGTAATATAAAGACAAGACAAGGGTTATTCAACCAATGTGAGACATACTTAACCCTAGCAGATATATACTACACGAATTAGATTACATCTTTTATTATGCCCAAGGGAGTTTGAGTCGTACCACTCAAATTCCAACTGACCACCACTTGGTCACAATCAGTTCCATATAAGATCAAGGAAGAGCCAGACTCTAAGATCTTCTTCATACTTGGTCACTACGAGTCTACACTATAGTGGCATCTTAGTCAAACTACAAAACAACGACATATAGTCCTGCAAAAAACTAGCCCACCTTGGTACATGTCACAACGTTAGAAACCAATGTATGCAAAGTAAAATATTTAACACATGATAATCACTGAGACACGACCATATCCGTTCTCCAAAAGAGGGCTAAGTATGACCACAGTCATCCTCCCTAAACACTTGGAGTCAGGGTAACATGTACCCCACATATTCAACAATATATGCTCTGAGTTTACATTAGGAATACTCATTTCACCATCCAACAAATTCTGACATTGAATATGGTTATGTGGAACATGACTCTACATGATTAGGGTTACACTTGATTAGTTATTGCCAATTGGGTGAAATAAGACTTCATCATACAATTGTACACACACCCCCTAATTCATTTCTATCAAGTGTATAAGCATTGCAACTTCAGAAGATATAAATGTTTGTGGTATAAATCTTAATCACGTTACCACATGCTATCACTCATTGCATCATAATGAACTGCATGTGTCATCATATCATTTCAAGATATTCATTTCTTATTACAAGTTTCATGGTTTCAACCCTTTTTGAAACATGAAAAGGATTTCACCTCAATCAGGGCTCAAACATGCCCGAAGGTCATTAAGATCACCACAATTAATCCCTGCAAGATCATTATTATCATTCTAGGCATTAAACAAGGCTAAAAAGATCATCAACACATATGTATCCCATAGATTTTAACATGGAAAGGTACTATGAAATTCAATTAGTATTACATTAAGGTTTCAACACAAGGAGAAAGTAATATATTTGCACATCAATCATTCTAGAGGTCTAATTATAAGCAGTCATCATCATTTATTCATATTAGAGTTGGTGTAACAAATCACATTTCATTAAAGGTACACCTCCACTTGTTATGGTGATTTTTCCATATATTCATACAAGATCAAAGGTAAGACTACACGTTCAATAGTGTTGTACCATCGAATTCTCATGATTAAAAACCACTAAAGACAATGGTATTTATTCTAGTCCATTGATTATAGAAGAATCCAATCTCATTCATTGGATTGGGTTCATTATTCAAAAACATCAATTCGGGTATAGGTTCAACCATTCAATTCTACCCTCACATAGGGTATCCGTTTAAATTTCTACCATGGATATCGACATTTCACCTTAATGGTGTAACAGTTCTAACACCAGCATGGTGTATCAATTTGCCAACATCAAGGCGTGTCGACCTAATGTCAACATAGGTATATTAATTTAACACCCCCATGGTGTATCAGTTTAACACCAATAAAAATATGTCAGCCTATCATCACCAAAGGTATAGTGGTTCTAACGTCCACAAGGTATGTCGGCCATTACCCATCATGGATTAAAATTATGGTTGGGCATTGGCCATAGACCATCATGGGTTGTTTCGATGGCTAGGGCATCATCCTAACATCAAACCACAATATGGGGTGTGTTGATCACTAACCATCATTATTTACACTAATGCATAGCCATTGTATCAGTTTCAGACCGTCATGGGTTACAACCATGGCTAAGATGTCAACATACCACCAACTTAAAATGTCATTTCTACATCAACATGTGTATCAGCCACCAACCATTACAGGTTGCAACATGGCTAGGGCACAAGCCATCATAGGTTACCCATTTATGCTTAGGGTATCGGCCATAGGCCGTTATGGTTTACAACCATGGTATAGCTAGGGTATCGGGCACAACATTACATGGATAAGTCCATCAACCACATGATCAAGGTCGAGATAGGGATAGGAAAGGTCTGGAATAGCAAGATACTCTACCATTACCATGGTGAGAACTTCACAAGTTAGGCACATAAACTTGCTTCTATATACAAGGATCTTTGTTTTTAAGCAAGAACATAAGAAAATCAGCTTGAAGTAAAAAATATAAGTGAATAAGGTTATAAAACTCACCTCTACTGATAAGAAAAGACTTCTAGAAGCAAGGATCTTGGGCAAAGAAGGCAAGAAAACCCAAGTTCCAGATCTAAACTCGGCCAAATAGGCACACTTCTCCACAAGGAAGCAAAACCCTAGAAGAAGAAACAAGATGTATAGATTCTTGAGTTATAGAGAAAGTTCTACCATGGAACAACAAAGTTTTAACCTGAAGAGAGATAGGAGGAAGAAGAGAAGAAAATGGAGGGAAGAAAGAATTATTTACTTGTTCAATTCAAGTTCACCAAGAAGAAGCTTTAGAAACCCTAGAAGAAAGCAAATCAGACCCTAGATGCTCCTTCCAAGATGATCACCTTCTTATTCTACCTTGGATAATTTCTCCACAATCGAAAAGAGAGAGAACTAGATTCTTAGAAAAGTGGAAAGTAGTAGAAAGAAAAAGTTTCATTTAAGTATTAAGGATAAGTATATACAGTTTAGGGGATAGGGTTGAGAAGAAGCATGAGGTATACAAACAATGATCAATGTGTCCATAGCTTAAAGTTTGCATGGATAAGCAAGTAGCATTTGGGGATAGGGTTGAGAAGAAGCATGAGGTATACAAACAATCCCTAAGATCACATCAAAACCATGTATGTCTAGTAGCAAGAGATCCACTTGAATATTGTCTCTAGAGAATGAATGAACACAAGAAGAACACACTTCCCACAACTTGGAGGAACCAACCAAAGGAGTTTCTAGCCGCAGGCTTTTAGATCTATGACTAACAGGCATGTAACAACTACTTATCACTTCTCTAGTGATAAAGGAGTGTGTTGCACCCCGATTTAGTAACACAAGTATGAAATAGGAAGCAGACAAATCAGAATGAAATAACTCCATCTGACCTATCATGACTTTGTGGATTGACCACTGCTTCTGGCTAGCTCATGGCATAGAACCTAGCCGTCACCTACTGCCTCCCGCATCCTCTACCACTACTAGTGCTAAACTGTCATTGCTATGAACCTTGCTAACTCTACCTTAGTTGTTGAGTCACTTCCTTGTCTTTCACAAGGCAATACCACTTTGTGTGTCCCACCTGTCCACACTTATGACAGGTCTTACTTTCATTCCACGAACTAGAAGGCCCTATAACTGAAAATGATGATGTGCAACGAGCCCCTACAGGTGGAAAACTATGGCCTCTACCCCTACTCGGGGTCCACTAAGATGGAGTAAATGACATATGCTCAATAAAAGTCAACCTCTGCTATGACTATGGTGGGGGTAAACCTTGGCTTCTTAAAGCCTCAAGATGATTGTCCTTGGAATTGAGTCGGTCCTTTATTAACATTAGTTTCACGCTTTTCTATGGTAGACCTTTCAATCCTCCTTACAGATTCCACAAAGGTGGAAAACCTTTCCCTATTCTTCAAAGTTGATGTTGTAGTAGTCAACTCCATACTTGGGCCCTTCTCAAACCTACATATCCTTTCCTTGTCAGTGGTTGCGATGTGAGGATAAAACCTCAAAAGTTCCATGAACTTTGATTCATACTCATTAATAGACATTGTAACCTGTCTAATCTTCTCAAAATGGGAGATTTTCTCATCTATATATGTCTCTGGGAAGTATCGACTGACAAATTCCCACCAAAATTCCTCCCAACCTATTACCACTCCTAGCCTTTTTCCCACTTCTATGTCCCACCAGTGGCCAAAACTACCCTTCAATAGGTAAAAAACGTGTTTTTGTTTGTCTTCTTCTGGGATGTTTAGGATTTTGAATGCCTTTTCCAATTCTGTCAGCCACATGTCGATGTCTGTTGGGTCAGAAGTACCAACATATTCGATCACCCCAACACATATAAGACATTTAAACGTCTTCTTGACTCCCTGGGATTCCACATTAGGGATAGTTGCCCTGGCTTGAGGTGTTGGCATTCTATCAGCTATATGTGTAATTGTGGCCATCATTTATCTAAACATAGACTGAAACTCAGGATTGGCCATCATTGTTGGATCCATCTGAGGCATTGTGGGCTGCTCTGGCCCTATCTCTGGCACTCTCTCATTGTGTGACTGCCTCCTTGCACCTCCTCCTGGCGCAACATAGCTACTCTCAACGTGTTTTTCATGTCTATGATCAGATATGTTGGACCCATAAGAACAGACTCAAACCTAAGTCATATGTCCCTATAGACTCAACGAACCTGGCTCTGATACCAAGTTAATTGTGACACCTCTTCACGCTAAACAAGATTACTCAAAACACAAAACTTGATTAAATATTGATTAATTACATAGTAAAAAATGTAAAATATTTAAAACCAAAATTCACATTATACACAAGTTCTAAAATATTTACATAGAGGTCCATCTATTTCCATTCTCATATATTATAATAGGAATTTATATCTGTGCTTAATGGCTTCAGCCACATCCTGTGTACAAAAGAAGCCTGTACATGTTCATGCCATGCATACATACAATGACATACTGCCAAAATCTAGTATCGATACAAATATCTCATCTAGAAAACACCTCCCATACTCAGACCTGAGAGTACATGGATGACAATAGGACTCTACTACTGATATGTAAATCTGACCAACCTTCTGAATCTATTGATCACCAGGCTGGTTCTCTTCCACAACACAACCTCGTCCACATTACCTACGACCACCTAAAAAGATGTGGTGACCCACAGGTCAGACCCAGTCCCAGTGAGAGATATAACTCTCACCAAAAGATATTGATTACAACATATTAATGAACAATAAATAAATTGAACAGTTAGGGTATTGAATAAGCAATATGAGTAGGTTGAAAAGTTTAAGCATACTAAGTAGTTAAATAAATAAGATTTAGCATCAAGTAAAATTACTCAAATTTCATAAGTCTGCATCAAGTAAGAATTATGCAATATAAACGACAAGACAAGGGTTACTCAACCAATGTGAGATGTACATAACCCTAGCAGATATATACTACATGACTTAGATTACATCTTTTATTATGCCCTGGGGAGTTTGAGTTGTACCACTCAAATTCAAACTGACCACTGCTTGGTCACAATCAATTCCATATAAGATCAAGGAAGCGTCGGACTCTAAGATCTTCTCCATACTCATTCAGTACGAGTCTGCACTGCAGTGACATCTTAGTCAAACTACAAAACAACAACATATAGTCTTGTAAACATCTAGCCCACATGGGTACGAATCACAATGCTAGAAAACAAGGTATGCAAAGTAAAATATTTAACACATGATAATCACTGAGACACAACCATAACCATTCTCCAAAAGAGGGCTAGGTATGACCACAATCATCCTCCCTAAACACTTGGATTCAGGGTAACATGTACCCCACATATTCAACAATATGTGCTCTGAGTTTCCCTTAGGAATACTCGTTTCACCATCCAGCAAGTTCTGACACTGAAGATGGTTCTATGGAACATGGCTCTACATGATTAGGGTTACACTTGATTAGTTATTGCCAATTGGGTGAATTAAGGCTTCATCATACAATTGGACATGCAAACCCTAATCATTTCTATCAAGTGTATACTCATTGCAACTTCAGAAGATAAAAAAATGTTTGAGGTATAAATATTAATCACATTACCACATGCTATCACTCATTGCATCTTAATGAACTACATCTGTCATCATATCATTTCAAGATACTCATTTATTATTACAAGCTCCAGAGTTTCAACCCTTATTGGAACATGAAAAGGATTTTACCTCAATCAGGGCTCAAACATGCCCAAAGGTCATTAAGACCACCACATTAATACCTGCAAGATCATCATTATATTCAAGGCCTTAAACAAGGCTCAAAAGATCATCAACACATATGTAACCCATAGATTTTAACATGGCAAGGTACTATGATATTCAATTAGTATTACATTGAGGTTTCAACACAAGGAGAGAGTAATACATTGCCACATTAATAATTATATAGGTCTACTTATAACCAATCATCATCATTTATTCATAGAGTTGGCGTAACAAAACCATGTTTCATTAAAGGTACACATCCACTTGTTATGGCGATTTATCCATATATTCATATGAGGGCAAAGGTAAGACTACAAGTTCAATAGTGGTCTACCATCGAATTCTCATTATTAGAAACCACTTTAGATTATGGGATCTATTCTAATCCATTGATTTTTGAAGCATTCAATCTCATTCATTGGATTGGGTTCATTATTCAAAAACATCAATTAGGGGTATAGGTTCAACCATTCAATTTTTCCCTAACATAGGGTATCAGTTTAAACTTCCACTATGGATATCGACCTGTCACCTTCATGGTGTAACGGTTCTAACACCAACATGGTGTATCGGTTTGCCAACATCAGGGCATGTCAACCTAATGTCAACATAGGTATACCAATTGAACACCCCCATGGTGTATCAATTTAACACCAACAAAAGTATGTCGGTCTATAATCACCAAGGGTGTAGTGGTTATATCATCTACAAGGTCTGTAGGCCATTAGCCATCATGGTTTACAATTATGATTGGGCATCGGCCAAAGACGTCATGGGTTGTTGATATGGCTAGGGTGTCAGCCTGACATCAACATGGTGTCTTGGTCTATCCACAATATGGGGTGTGTCGATCACTAACCATCATGGTTAATACTAATGCATAGCTAGAGTATCGGTTTCAGACCATCATGGGTTACAACCATGGCTAAGAAGTCATCCAAACACCAACATAAAATGTCAACTCTACATCAACATGTGTATTGGACACCATCCATCATAGGTTGCAACATGGCTAGGGAGCAAGCCATCATGGGTTACCCCTTTATGCTTAGGGTATCATCCATATGCCATTATGGTTTATAACCTTGGTATAGATAGGGTATCAGACACAAAATTACATGACAAAGTTCATCACCTACATGAACAAGGTCAAGATAGGGATAGGAAACATCTGGAATAGCAAGAGACTCCGCCATTACCATGGTGAGAACTTCACAAGTTAGACACATAAACTTGCTTCTATATACAAGGATTTTCATTTTTAAGCAAGAACATAAGCAAACCAGCTTGAAGTAAGCAATATAAGTGAAGAAGGTTATAAAAATCACCTCTACTCCTAAGAACAGACTTATAGAATCAAGGATCTTGGGCAAAGAAGGCAAGAAAACCCAAGTTCCCGATTTAAACTTGGCCAAATAGGCACCCTTCTCCACAAGGAGGCAAAACCTAGAAGAAGAAACAAGATGATATATTCTTGAGTTCTAGAGCAACTTCTACCCTGGAACAACAAGGTTATGACTTGAAGAGAGGTAGGAGGATGAAGAGAATAAAATGTATGGAAGAAAGAATTATTTACTTGTTCAAGTCAAGTTCACCAAGAAGAAGCTTTAGAAATCCTAGAAGAAAGCAAATCGGACCCTATATGTTCCTTCCAAGATGATCACCTTCTTCTTCTACCTTAAATAGGTTCTCCACAATAGAACAGAGAGAGAATGAGATTCTTAGCAAAGTGGAAAGTAGTAGAGAGAAAAATCTTCATTTAAGGATTAGGGATAAGTATATATAGTTTAGGGGATAAGGTTGAGAAGAAGCATGAGGTATACAAAGAATTCTCCATGTGTCCATGGCTTAAAGTTTACTTGGATAAGCAAGTAGCGAGTCCACCAACTATTGGGGACTGTTGGGCCATCAATTGATGCCTAAGAAAGTGGAGCCATTAGTTGATAGCCTTAAAAGTAGCTCATCCATGGGGGGGTAAATCCTAATTCAACATAGAATGAAATCTCCTACAAATCTAGGTACAATTGAGTGCCCTATGGCTCAAAAAGCTCAAGAATGATAAAAGAACATTTAAGGAACATAATTGATGAAATTTTTTTCAAAGAAAACCCCTCAATTATGTAATTGTAGGAAAATTCAAATGTACATAAAATTGCATAACTTGCTTAATCAGTGTCCAATTTGGACCAAATTTGAAACTTAAGTTTGTCTTATGATTCCAAAGCATATCACAAAGTTAGATTCATTTTATAAGAATTCAATTATGGTAATTAAGTTTGTTCAACATTGTAAGCAAGTTATGGGGCATTACAACTGAAGTCCTTGATACATGTTGGATGATAATGATGACCACTATAGGTCTTGAGTCATAAACATGATATTTGAAGTTTTAAAACTAATTTAATTTGGTCATTATGATCTAACATAGTTTCTCAAAATGGTCTAAAATGCTTAACATGATAACTAGGTTTCAGCCAATGTCAAATATGTGTTAAGAACTTTAATGATATATTGGGCAATAGAATTAGGTTTGATACTCTTATTCCTTATCCAAAGCCGAGACAACCTAAATGCTAGAATAAGACATATTTTTTATTATAATGTTTTGAAGATGATGATGACACTTTAGGATGTGTATACATGCATATTAAATGTTGATTTCTTAGATCTATTGATTGGATTTATTGAATCTACTTGAAGTATAATTGCATAATATGCATGATTTTACATTGAGATATGTGGTTATGCCTATGAATACTCACCTTAAATAACTTTCATGGTTTTCTGATGTTTCTCGAATGGATTGTAATTAAACTGCTTGATTTTTGACTTACTTCCTACAATCTATAAAGTCACTACAAGTATTATCATATATAAATGTAATTTGCTGGAACCCTCAATCGAATATTTGGTGAGTTAAATAGCATGGGGTGAAATAAGTCATTATGGGAGTGACTGGCGATCAAGCCTGGAAAGGAAGATCACCCCATGATAAGCTCAGAAAGGAAGGTATATGAATAAAATCAAGCTCGAGTGAGGGAAGGTTAAGTACGTCCACTGTAGGGACAAACCCTATAGAGAGGGTTCCTGATAAAAAGGCTCCCCTAAGGAGAGGGGATACCACCGAGTGTGAGACGATAAGAGTCGAGAAGTTAGAAAAGCAAATGCAGGTTCAATTTTGTAATGTTAATTGTTTCTATGGATGATTATGTTGTTATACCTATATGTACATATTTTTTTGCACCCCACATAAATAGTATAGTAATATACTAATTCATTTTTTGTTTCACGTTGTTTTAGGTAGATGGAATAAGTGAAGATATCAAGACATTATGTACCTGATGAAAACCAATGAAGACATTAAAGCTAAGTAAAGGAGGATTAGTTAGATACTTCTTCTCATGTAATGGTTCTTGTGGCAAAATAAAATTTATGTAACCTCTCAAAGGGGCATCATTGCACTTTGTAAACAATGTTTTTGGAATAATGGAAATAATTTGTTGTTATTTGTTATTTTCTAAAATCAAGATCCTTGGAAATTTTAGGTAATAGCTCTCAACTATAAGGTCCTTCCTTAATTTGGGGTTGCTGAAAAGTGAGGCCCTTATATTTGGTATCAAAGCCCCATATTTCTCTATTAATATTTAATAGTTTACAATTTCAAGTAATCCATAGAAATATAAGGAATATTATTAAGGCATGACATGATGATAGTGGTGTCTAGAATGGATAATGGTTTTGAAGACTGGTAATATTTTCCTCTGCACATTAAGTTGGTATACGAGGACTCTCTTAGCCAATGTGATATCTGAAAAACACTAGAAGGGGGGGGGTAAATAGAGTTTTAAAACAATTTTAACAATTATTGAACTCAAACAACCACAATTGAAATTGGAAGAAGGAGACAGGTGTTTAGAGTGGTTCCAACTTTAGCAAATACTAAAGTTGTCAGTCCACTACCCGGTTTCTTACCCAACCGGAATTTTGAAAGTATATATTTTATTACCTTCACAAGGATTTATACAAAATACAATACTTTCCTTTACACCCCTTGAACAGCCTTCACTCGAAGTAGATGCACCAACTTGAGGTAGCCTTCTTGAAGTAACTCCAAGCTCCCTCTTGAAGTAGCCTTCCTCTCTAGAAGTAACCTCCCATTGCACCAGCCTTCTTGAAGTAGCTCAAGGTCTCCTTCTTCACCAAGAAGATCTCCACCCTCTCCAATCCGCAGCCTCCAACCTAGGAGTAGCAAGGAGAGTACAAACAATAATAGAGAACAAGAAAGGAAAAGGAAATTACAACTTATCCTTTTGTAGCACAAGGCTTGATTTTCCTAGATCAAGCGTATAGATCTCCTAACCAAAGTGTATGGAATTGTAATTGCAGTGGATAGGAGATGCTAGCCTATATGACATGAATTATGAGCTAAGGAAGGAAGTAGCCAATTGTCACAATGCTCAATTTGCTCACAAACAGATTGCTCAAAGTATGCTCAAGGATTTCTCAAGTGTAACAAGTGAGTTTGAGTGTCCTATGGCTTGTCCTATTTATAGGAATGACCTAAGGATGCTTAAGGACGTTCTAGACAACTTCTAGGGGTTTCTAAGTGCTTAACTAGCCGTTAGGTACAAGTTTGTTGCTTTAGCAACGACTAATTAATTTACTCTGCAGTTGCTGTCAGAGTTCATCTCGGTCGAGGAATGGTCGACCGAGACACCTACTCGGTCGAACTCTTGTCGACCGACAGGCTCTCTGAATCAATTGTTTTGCAACGTTTATCTCCAACTGCCAACTACCTTGTCAGTTGTGTCTAACAGCTACTTTGGATCTTTCTCGGTCGAGAAGATTGTCGACCGAAAGTGTCTCGATCGAGGAGTTGGTCGACCGAGATTGATCATGTTTCAATGTTTCAATTTAGGCACTAATTATATGTATGAGTGTGCATATGTGATCCGATTTGAAGGGGATGACTTATCTAAATGTGGTGTTTAGCTAGGGAAGATCTAACGCTTGATTTACATGAAATCTAAGTACTTGTACATTATATATTTGTACAAGTTTTTACAAAGCGATTACATTTCATGAAAATATAAATATGTAAGCATATGGATTTCCCTAGTACTTTGTCATCCACCTTGTTCCTGCACACTCAAGTAGCTCGTTAGATCAATAAGAATGAAATGTTTGTCATAATCAAAACAAAGGGATTTATAGATGTCCTTTTAGCCAACAATCTCCCCCTTTTTGAAGATGACAAACATTTCCAAAGTATAAATGAAGGAAATATAAAACATATGAGTTTCATACCTTAAGATTACCTTTTGTAGCTTTTTCTCTTGCTTATAAAATGTGTGCTTATTATTCCCCATGAATTATGGAACATGAAATCCAATTCTCTAGGGAATATTGCAACTCTTAATGTAAAGCCAAGAGTTTGTTTATGAAACTCATTGATTGAGTTTTGCATAAATACTAAGTTTTATATTTATTTCTCCCCCTTTGTCATTTCAAAAAGATATCCGTTTAAGAAAAACTCCCCCTTAATTAGATGTCCCATCAAATCCAATGAAAAAGATGTCCATTAAAAGCCAAAATGATGCAAGTAAAAGTTTTTGTTAAGAAGCACAAATATCAAAGAAAACATCTTCCAAAGGAGTGATAAGCAGTTGCTTCCTAATTTTGTTAAATTGGTCTAGTGGAAGCGGTTTTGTAAAAATATCAGCCAATTGATTTTCCGTATCAACATGATGAAGGGAAACATGATTCTTGGAGATATGATCCCTTAAAAAGTGATGACGGATTTCAATATGTTTAGCTTGGCTGTGTAAAATAGGATTGTGTGCTAAGTTTATAGCGCTCGTGTTGTCACAAAAAATAGACGTAGATGAAAGAGTAAAACCATAATCATTTAACACTTGTTTCATATAAAGCACTTGAGCACAACAAGATCCGGCTGCCATATATTCAGCTTCAGTTGTAGATAGGGCAACCGTATTTTGTTTCTTGCTAAACCAAGATACTAAAGCTCTTCCTAACAAGAAACAACCACCACTAGTACTCTTGCGATCAAGTCGACAACCAGCATAATCCGCATCAGTATAAGCTTTAAAATCCAAGGATTGTCCTTTTGGATACCATAAACCAAAACAGGTAGTGCTGGCTAAGTAACGAAGAATTCGTTTAACTGCTAGAAAATGAGAGTGCATAGGTTGTGATTGAAATCAAGCACAAAGACCAACGGAAAACATAATGTCCGGTCTAGAAGCAGTTAAGTAAAGCAAACTACCAATCATGGCTCTATATAAGGAATCATCAATAGGTTCCCCATTTTCATCCTTATCAATTTTAATAGAAGTAGCCATAGGAGTAGTAGCATGTTTGCACTGATCCATCCCAAAACGTTTTAAAAGTTCTTTAGTATACTTTTCTTGGCTTATAAAGATTCCGGCAGGTGTTTGCTTAATTTGGAAACCAAGAAAGAAAGTTAGTTCACCCATGAGGCTCATTTCAAATTCTTTTTGCATAATGTCACTGAATTGTGTGCACAATGAATCATTAGAGGCTCCAAAAATAATGTCATCAACATATATTTGCACAACTAGGAAATCAGATGTATATGTTTTGAAAAATAAAGTAGAATCTGAACTTCCAATAGAAAAACCATTATCAAAAAGATATGTCTTGAGCCTTTCATACCAATTCCTAGGTGCTTGTTTTAAACCATAAAGTGCTTTCTTAAGTTTATAAACATAGTCACCTTTTTCCGGTATTTCAAATCCAGGTAGTTGTGCAACATATACTTCTTCTTGAATGATGCCATTTAGAAATGCACTTTTTACATCCATTTGGTAGAGTTTGATGTTTTTATGTGCAGCAATAGCTAGTAACATTCTAATAGCTTCAAGTCTAGCTACTGGTGCATACGTTTCATCAAAATCTATTCCTTCTCGTTGATTATATCCTTGTTCTACTAACCGAGCTTTATTCCTTATTACTTCTCCTTCCTCATTTAACTTATTCCTAAAAACCCATTTAGTTCCAATGACGGTTTTATCTTGTGGTTTAGGAACTAAATCCCATACATCATTTTTAGTGAATTGATTCAACTCTTCTTGCATGGCTATTATCCAATAATCATCTTTAAGAGCTTCAGATATCTTCTTAGGTTCAATGATAGAAACAAAGGCCATGTTTGCAACATCTTTGAAGGAAGACCGAGTTTTGACTTTATCATTAGGATTTCCAATAATTAGTTCTTGAGGATGATCCTTAATAAGCCTAGGTGTAGGTTGTGGTTCATCTTGGTGATTGGTTGTAGTAACTTTCTCACTATCATTTGATATGTTTAAATTTTCAAATTGATTAGTGAGATCTATGATTTCTAGATTTTCAGATTTTGACTCTTCATGAAAAGAAACATGAATAGATTCCTCAACTTTTCTAGAGATAGTGTTATATACTCTAAATGCTTTGCTAGAAGTGGAATATCCCAAAAAGAATGCTTTGTGTGATTTAGAGTCGAACTTATCTCTATCATCTTTGGTATTTAAGATATAGCATGTGGAACCAAAGGTACGAAAATAGTCAACTCTAGGTTTCTTAGAATGTATTATTTCATATGGAGTTTTCTTCAAATGAGAGTGAACAGTTACTCTATTTAATACATAGCATGCAGTGTTTACAGCTTCAGCCCAAAAGGTTTTGGGTGTGTTGTGTTCGAGCATCATAGTTCTAGCCATTTGTTGTAGTGATCGATTTTTCCTTTCAACTATACCATTTTGTTGTGGAGTGTGTGGAGCAGAAAAATTGTGAGTGTACCCTTGAGATGTACATAATTCCTCAAATATATGATTTTCAAATTCTCCACCATGATCACTTCTAATGGTACATATTTTGCTTTGTAATAGATTTTCAATCTTGGAACAAAATTGTATAAAAACATGAATAGTATCATCTTTGGTTGCAATAAAATGTACCCATGTATATCTACTATAATCATCAACGATAACAAAACAATATCTTTTGCCACCAATAGATTGTGTCCTCATGGGTCCAAATAAATCCATATGAATTAATTCTAAAGATCTACTTGTGCTAAGTACATGTTTAGGTTTAAAAGAGGTTTTTGTTTGCTTTCCCATTGTACATGGTTCACAATTTTCAACTTGATCAAAAGATAAAGCAGGCAATCCACGAACAAGATCATATTTCACTAACTTTTTAATAACATGTGAACTAGCATGTCCTAGCTTTTTATGCCATAGTTGTAAGGTATTTTCATTTGCAAGCAAGCATTTTCCCACTACAGATTTCATAGAGTTAGGTTTAAGAATATAAAGATTTCCAACTCTATTTCCTTCATAAACAACATTTGTAGTGTTTTCTATTAATAACTTGCAACAGGTTTTGTTAAATAAAACATCATAACCACTATCACATAATTGACTAACACTTATCAAATTATGGTGCAAACCATCTACAAGTAGAACATTCTTTATTTCGAGGTTTGTACCAACATTACCTATTCCAACGATTTTGCCTTTACCATTGTCTCCAAAGGTGACTGTGCCACTTTTCTTTTCTTCAAAGGTTTGAAATGCATCCTTGTTCCCGGTCATATGTTTGGAACATCCACTGTCAACCACCCATTCCTGCATGAAAATGTAGATTTTGGTACCCATGTGATGGTCCGATATGGTTAGAACCATTTAAGTATAGATTGTATAAAGATTCTGTTTCAGAAGTCCAGTCGGTCGACAATTGTTCGACCGACATCTTTCTCGGTCGACTAATTGTCAATCGAGAAGGTTACTGTATTACAAACAAAGAAACACAGAAATTCAGCTCGGTTGACCAATTTTCGACCGAAATAGTTGCTGTTTAGTTGCTGTAGATTTTGATTTGTTACAGACATCCAGTCGGTCGACAAAAGTTCGACCGATTGATTGTTCGGTCGACAATACTTCGACCGACTAAGTGTCTGTTTCAGTACAACAGTTCAGAAAATTAACAATATGCATAAAACCTTTTGTTAAGTTGAGATAAGACAATATAAATTGCAAAATGGAGCATTTAATCATATCTCAACTAAATTGCATTTGACTCTACTAAGTTTGGGGTTTTGGGACCCAAACTAAGTCGGAATCCTTAGTCTTATAAGGGCATGAAAATGAATAGTGTCCAAGACGTAGACAAAAATGACAAGTAATAGAATCAACTTCATTTCTCTTTCTAGCCATTGTGTTCTTAGGTACAAACATAGTCTGAGTTCTTCTGGGTTGATTTTTCTTTGGAGCATATCCCAAACCTTTTCTTCCATTGAAAACAGTACCAACGCTTAGAATGTTATCAAGAATATCTTTTCTTCTTAACTCATAAAGTTCTCTTTGTAGCTTAGCAATGTCATTCATCTTCTTGTGTAAATCTTTTCTTGCTTGATCTAAATCAGATAATAATGAATCTCTTTCTTTTGCAACATTGTCATAGTCTAGATGGTTACACAGAATAGGTTGAGTCTGAAAATCTTTTAATTTAGCTAACAATTCAGTCTTTTCTTTAGAAATAAGATCAACATTTGTTTCTAAAGTGAGTAGCTTTCTAGTGCAATCATCTAAAGATGTTTTTAAAGACAAATTCTCAAGATCAATGTTGTTCTTTTCAGAAGAAAGATTATCTAATTTAGCACATAGCTCATCGTTTGATTTGATAACCTTCTTTAGTTTCTTCTTGACATCAACATACTTATCATGAGTTTCTTGTAGACTAGTAATTAACTCTTCTTTAGGAAGATCAAGTAGGCTTACCTCTTGAGAGTCTTCATCATCTTCCCTTGCCATTAGACATTCCACCTTTTCTTCTCCGCTTTCACTGTCACTTGACTCGTCCCATGCAGCTTTATAGGCTTTTTCTCCCTTCTTCTTGTGTGAGCTTTTCTTTCCTTTCTTTGCTTTAGGACATTCATTTTTGAGATGTCCTTTCTTCCCACATTCAAAGAACCTAGGAGGAGAAGAAGAAGAACTAGAAATTTTGTTAGATTTAAACCTTTTGTATTTATTACCGTTGACAATCAAGGCTTCTTCTCCTTCTTCTTCACTTGACTCCTCACTTTCTGGTGTGACGATCTTTGAAGCTTTTAGAGCCACATACTTCTTCTTTCCTTGATGATGTTCACGTGCTATTCTTTCTTCCTCTTCTAGGGTTGCTTCATGAGCTTCTAGGTTGCCAATAAGTTGCTCCATTTTCAGTCGAGTGAGATCATTAGCTTCTTCAATGGCTTTCACCTTTGGCTTATATTTAGGAGGAAGTGATCGAAGGATTTTTGATACCTGATCTTCTTCAAGAATAGGTTTTCCTAGGGCATTTAAACCATTAACAATAGAAGAGAATTTTGCAAACATTTCACTAATAGATTCATTAGGATCCATACGAAAGTGTTCAAACTTTTGTTTAAGCATGCTAATTTTGGAATTTTTTACTTGGACTGTACCTTCATAAGTTATGGACAGTCTATGCCAAATATCATAGGTTGTGTCACAGTTAGATATCCTATTAAATTCTCCTACTGAAATTGAACAATATAAAATGCTTACAGCTTTAGCATTCATTTGAGCCATCTTTACCGTATTTGCATCCCATTCCACAAATTGAGTTTGAGGAAACTCATATGGGGTTGACACCATCCTCCATAGGTCCCAATTGATGCCTTGGAAGTAGAACTGCATTCTTCTCTTCCAATATTGGTAGTTTGTTCCATCGAACGCTGGAGGTCTAGCAACAAGTGTCCCTTCAAGGTTAAGGTTGTTGAGCACTCCGTCACCCATTCTTCAAGACCTTGTTAGGGTTCCTTGAAGCCTGCTCTGATACCAATTGAAAAACACTAGAAGGGGGGGGGGTGAATAGAGTTTTAAAACAATTTTAACAATTATTGAACTCAAACAACCACAATTGAAATTGGAAGAAGGAGACAGGTGTTTAGAGTGGTTCCAACTTTAGCAAATACTAAAGTTGTCAGTCCACTACCCGGTTGCTTACCCAACCGGAATTTTGAAAGTATATATTTTATTACCTTCACAAGGATTTATACAAAATACAATACTTTCCTTTACACCCCTTGAACAACCTTCACTCAAAGTAGATGCACCAACTTGAGGTAGCCTTCTTGAAGTAACTCCAAGCTCCCCCTTGAAGTAGCCTTCCTCTCTAGAAGTAACCTCCCGTTGCACCAGCCTTCTTGAAGTAGCTCAAGGTCTCCTTCTTCACCAAGAAGATCTCCACCCTCTCCAATCCGCAGCCTCCAACCTAGGAGTAGCAAGGAGAGTACAAACAATAATAGAGAATAAGAAAGGAAAAGGAAATTACAACTTATCCTTTTGTAGCACAAGGCTTGATTTGCCTAGATCAAGCGTATAGATCTCCTAACCAAAGTGTATGGAATTGTAATTGCAGTGGATAGGAGATGCTAGCCTATAGGACACAAACTATGAGCTAAGGAAGGAAGTAGCCAATTGTCACAATGCTCAATTTGCTCACAAACAGATTGCTCAAAGTATGCTCAAGGATTTCTCAAGTGTAACAAGTGAGTTTGAGTGTCCTATGGCTTGTCCTATTTATAGGAATGGCCTGAGGATTCTTAAGGACGTTCTAGACAACTTCTAGGGGTTTCTAAGTGCTTAACTAGCCGTTAGGTACGAGTTTGTTGCTTTAACAACAGCTAATTAATTTACTCTGCAGTTGCTGTCAGAGTTCATCTCAGTCGAGGAATGGTCGAACGAGACACCTACTCGGTCGAACTCTTGTCGACCGACAGGCTCTCTGAATCAATTGTTTTGCAATGTTTATCTCCAACTGCCAACTACCTTGTCAGTTGTGTCTAACGGCTACTTTGGATCTTTCTCGGTCAAGAAGATTGTCAACCGAGAGTGTCTCGGTCGAGGAGTTGGTCGACCGAGATTGATCCTGTTTCAATGTTTCAATTTAGGCACTAATTATATGTATGAGTGTGCATATGTGATCCTATTTGAAGGGGATGACTTATCTAAATGTGGTGTTTAGCTAGGGAAGATCTAACACTTGATTTACATGAAATCTAAGTACTTGTACATTATATATTTGTACAAGTTTTTACAAAGCGATTACATTTCATGATAATATAAATATGTAAGCATATGGATTTCCCTAGTACTTTGTCATCCACCTTGTTCCTGCACACTCAAGTAGCTCGTTAGATCAATAAGAATGAAATGTTTTTCATAATCAAAACAAAGGGATTTATAGATGTCCTTTTAGCCAAAAATATCGGCCTGGGAAGAACCTACGGTTTGCCTGAAGTAATGTTTCCTCTAAGTCTCCTTATCTCTAATTTCATGCACTTCTCATCCTCTTGCTTAGTAAAACCTAAAAGATACTTCCCTCCTCATCTCAAATTAGGGTTTTTAGAAGCAGTAGGATTAAGGCATCCTCCGCCAATCAAAGTGAAAATAATGATGAAGTAAAGAAAACTATTTTATGGGTTTTTCCCTCGTAAATGTAATTCCTAGATGGACCTAGGGCTAGTTTTAGAAAAACCTTAGTGGGCCCAGGGAATCATAGAACCATAAGGTACAAGGTGTAGTCCCTAACCTTAACCCTAAACCTTAATCCTGGGTTATGAGAGAAGTATGTCTACCCTAATAAACCTTAAGCATTGGATAGAGAAAAGAGAGAAAACCCAATGAGTTGGGATACCCTAGCACACCCATGCATGCAAGCACGTGGAGTAAGGCATGAATATGGGAAATAAGTGGTTACATAATGAGGAAAATATGAAAACCCTTAGTGCAACTTTTAGAATTGGTGTCCCAACCTAGGGTGGGTCCCCAAGGCAGGAGAAAAGTTCAATGAGGGAGATAACACCCCAAATAGGGAGGTAAACTTGTGACAAGAAAGTCTAAACTACTTCTAGTAGGCACCCTAACAGGAAGTGTGTTCCCATACAAGTATGAGTAGGAGGTAGTCATGCACCAAGTGGGAGTGAGGGGATCCATGCTAGAAGAGGAATTATTTTTGGATTATATGCCTAAAGCCTTGTTGGATTACATAATAGATGAAATGAGATTAATTTTACATGATGGGATAATATCATTTATGATTGATTTAGTTATATTTGAGAATTTTGACTTTAGTTTTGAGGTATTGACATAGGATTTGATGTTACAAGTGTGTGTACTTCTCTGAGATAAGATAATCTAGGTGACGTCAATATGGGAATATGCAAGAGCATCAATCTATTCTACAAAGGGGGGCTCTAGTGTTAGTACCAGATAGAGGGTTAACTCTAGATCAAGTGGGACCCATAGGGAGAAGATAAGAAACCCAAACCCCAAGATATAGGAAATTATAAGAAATATCAATTGTGTTGTGTCCTGATCTTGACTAACCTTGAGTGAATGAGTTAAATTTCTAGATGTGAGATTCCTAGAGGCTTGTTGTACCCTAGATGTCCTTAGGAGGACCAAACCCTAGAGAAAAGAAAGAGGTTGCTTACATATACATATATATGATGTGAGTACCTACCATCTAGGTGAGGGAGAGAGAGTCCTAAGATCCTGGAGATGTAAGAGAAGATAGCAGGATACAAATCCTTGTGCTCAGGTTGGTGGTTTCTTGTGTATGACTCTAAGGGTTGTTTATAGAGATCTACGAAGAGAATGTCATGTCATGTTTTGGTCTGGTATGTGCTTGAGTGGCTAGATCATGCAGAGCTTGAGTGGCTAGATCATGCAGAGCTTGAGTAGCTAGATCATGCAGACTTCATGATCGATACCAATAAGGTAGACCCAAGAACCCTAGATCAAATAGGAAAAATGGATCGAGAGCATATGATACTCATAGAGTTGAGTGATCTCATAGAATTTGAGCATGGCACCTCCCACAAGTACTGGGTTAGGGGAAATCCTACTTGGACTTTGATATATGTTTGAGGGGACACTCATACCAGTTGGTTAAGCACCACCATACTATAATATATACATATGAAACTGATCTAAATTAAAGAGGTAATGTACGGGTAGACGTAATGGAAGACTTAGAAACGGTTTTATGAGTTATCTATCTACACATGGTTAGCTATATGCTTGAAATATGATAACATGAAGTGACTAGCTAACCTTAGGATGAATCTTTAATAAATATTGCAACCTAATATGAGAAAGTGAAATGAGTAATGTGCATGAAAAATTTCCAATGTGGTTGTAATTGACATGAGGAATATGTGGTAATTAAAATTTTTTTCTTCAAATTATGCTTTATCTCTTATTGTCCTCCTACATAGTATAGATTGTATCATAAGGGTACCAAGTACCTAGCATAAGACGTCAAATGAAATGATTATTCATGTAATCCTGAACATATGAAATATAATATACCAACTCCATTGTATAGAATGATTCAACTCTTAGTGGTGAAGCACTTGTAGTGATCCAACCCTTGTGTGGTAGATCACATGGTATAATGATATAACTCTCAGGTAGGAAATGCATGGAGAACATGCTCTAAAACATTTAGATTGAAGCCCAACATCATTCTTGTATTCATACTACACCAAGAAGTTGATACAATTTGTTCCATGGCCTCATCCACACAATGTATACATAGGAGAACATAATTCATACATGCCACATAAACCAACATTAACATGCTAACAAAAGCTCGATTCATTTGAAACATTGTATACAAACTTTCCTGCTCAAACCTGAGAGTAGATGGAAGACTCTAGGATAGGCTAGACATCTAAACAACCTTCTCTAAGGTCCATCATCACAACTTCTCCTCACATCCATGAGTCTGCTTCCACTACTTCCGATCACCTAAAAAGATGTGGTGACCCACGGGTGAGACCCATGTCTAGAGAGAGAGATATAACTCTCAACACCGCTTATTGATTACAACAAGTTAATCAATTAAATAGTAGAACTAGAGTAAACAAGTATAACATATAAGCTTAGTAACATTGATGATTATCAAAATACATAGAGGAGAAGATAATGATTATTGTCATTATCCAGACTGTCATACTTTTACTTATTAACAATATAAGAAGTTTAGCAGCATGTGAATAACTAACATCATAAGGAAGTTTAGTATCATATCATCTTTAACATCATGAATAAGTCTACCAGCATAAGCATATATCTACCAACTTAAACATGGTTACTGTATGTACAAATCTAAAACATGAGCATATTCAGAGCATAAGAATATCTACTACCTTTGTAATGCACTAAACATCATCTCTATGTAAAGAGAACAAACAAGGGTTATTATCCAATGTGAAGCATTATGTATAACCCTAGAGAGATATGCTACATGATTGTATTACACCTTTTATTAAGCCCTAAGAAATTTGAGAATACCACTCAAATTCCAACTGACCGTTCCTAAGTCAAAATCAGTGCCATACAAGATCTAGGAAGAGCATGCCTCCTAAGATATTCTCTGCCCCCGCTGAGTTTGGGTCCATCATAATGACACATAAGCTCAAGATGTTAACAGCCTAGTCCATCCTTGGTACATGTGATGACACTGGTGAAAGGAGGTGGGTACGCATACCCTACCATCCAAGGTACAACCACAATTTTCCTCCAATATGTTCACATATATAATCACCAAGACATGACCACAACCATTCTCAAACTGAGGGCTAGTATGAGCACATCCATCTTCCCTAAACACTTGGAGTCAGGATGACAAGTACCCCACATACTCAACAATATGCGCTGTGAGTTTCCCTTAGGAATATTCATTTCACCATCTAGCAAGTTCTGACAGGCACTACATTATTAGGGTTTCACTTGATTATATATTTCAATTGTGTGAATTAAGGCTGCATCAAACAAGTGGACATACAAACCCTAATTCATTTCTAGCAAATATTGCTATATAACAACCCTAGAAGATATAAAACGTGTGAAATGGAATTCCTCATATCAACATCATAAGGTACTATTCACTTGCCATTCATGTATCCATACTTGTCAACACATCACCACCACATGATACAAATCGTCATTACATTATTATAGGGTTCCAACCCTTGTCACGTCATGAAGAGGATTACACCTCATTCAGGGCTCAACCCAGCCCAAAGGTAATTAAGATCATCATATCATTCCATGTAAAATCACCATTATCTTTCCATGTCTTATAAGAAGGCTCAATAAGAATCACCATTCATGTGATACACAGGCTCACCATGATGTTGCATTAAAGAACAAAAGATGTTCCCATAATAACATTACAGGGTTATCTTAGCCTTTAGGTGCATTCCTTCATTAAATCAACATATATGGAAGCTAGATATGATTGGCCATAATTACACTTATATTGTATAAGTATAAAAATAAGAAAGTTTAAACCATAAGGTCATGATAACCATTAGTTAACACATTAGAGTTATAAAAACATTAAGAAGAATATTCCATCATGATATTAACCATTCAAGGAAGGGTAGCATGATTAACCACATCATTCATTTGCATTAGGGTTAAGTTCAACAAGATAGGTTATATTGAAGCTATAGTTTAGGAATCATACACAAACCCTAACCCATGACATCATCCTCTGATCATTGATGTATAAGGTAAAGCATTACCTTCAAACCTCATACTATTCTCTAGCATGATTCTACGCATAACACAAGGTTTAACCATCACTTATTGCGTACTTGGGTTTCAACGACAATAAGAGAGCACTACTATTCTGTTAATCATTCAAGGGGGTTGTTCATAATCCATCACCATTACTTGGTCACATTAGGGTTAGGTGTAACAAGCTATACTTCGTTAGGGTTAGCCATTAACTCATTATAGTGATTATCAATTATATTTATACGAGGGAAAAGGTAAGACTATAAGATTAAGGAAATGAACCATCAAATTCCCATCACTAGAGCCATACCATTACATTATAGTCTTCACTCAAAACCATGGGAATATTGAGGCATCAACTCCTAACCATTGAATCATGCTCTTTGTTCAAAACCACCGATTAAGGTGTAAGCTGGACTTTTGAACCATTTAATGAAGAAACCATTGAATTAGGGTTTAAAGGAATAAACACATTAGATTATTCATCACCATCAGTTGTGGTGTCTAGGACCACCATCAATTATTAAGCTTGTGCACCATCACTTGTTATCACTAGGTGGTAAAGCAAAATGATAGTGTAGCTAAAAACCATTGTTTGTTATAGGACATAAGGCCATCATTTGAAACCATCATTAGGGTACTAAAGCCATTGAGTGTTGTGTATAAACAAGAGTCAAAATCAGCATTAAGTGGGTGGCCATCGTCTGGCACACTAAGGTTAATGAAACAGCAAGAAGAGAAAGCCATTGGTGTTCAAGAAAAGAAGGAAATCAACTTGAAAAAATCTAGATGGTGATCATCCAACCATGGAATTCTAGCCACCGATTGTCGAGGAAAAGTTCACCCATCATTTTTTTTCAAGGGAGAGTATCCAAACAGTAGTAAAGGAGTTACCATTGGTTGTTATAGCAAACCCAACAAAATAACCAAGGAGCTAAACCATCGAGTGTTAACCATTAAGGAGTAAAATAGCCCTTAAACCCTAATTATAACCTCACGATGTATGAGGCACTAACACATCAAGTATTAAGCTTACAAAAGAGTCTAGAACTGTACTAAGGTGTGACCATCGGTTGAAACCATCACTTATCACCATTTGTCATCACTATCGGTTTCCACAAAGACATCACCATCGGTTCATGTAAAAAATGGAAAACAACCTAAAACTCTAAGTATAGGCCATCGTTCGATAGGTGGTAAGCACCATCGGTCTTCCATATAACCTGATATAATTATTCATCTACCTTTGGAAGATCGTACACATGATTCTAGGTTCATCTAGATCTAGAAACTACTTAAGGAACAACATAAAAATCGAAACCCTAAGCAAACACAGCTTCTCTAATTATAGATCATCGTTTTAGAGCAAGAACTTGAGTAAGCAAGCTTGTAGTAAGCAATAAAAGAGAAGAGGGTTATAAAACTATCCTCTGGGAAGAAGATCAGATCCCAAATAGTAGGAAAACCTGAGAAAGGAGGGTAGAAAACCCTAGCATAAGCTCTGAACTCGGCCAACTAGCACCTTTCTCCAAAAGAAGCAAACCCTAGGTAGAGGTAGCAAGAAAGGCTGGTTCTTTGAGCTTTAGAGCAATATTTACAATGGAAAACTATGTATCCATCTAGGGAGAAGGTAGGAGGAAGAATAAAACAAAAATAAATGAAAGAGAGAAGGAGAAACTTACTAGTTTAGGCCGGAACAAGCAAAGATGCTCCACTAATAGAAGGGTAGATCCAAGCTCTAGCCACTTACACAAGGAGATTGCCCACCTTATTCTACCTTGGGCACCTTCTCTGCCACCAAGAAGGGGAATGCGAATCTATGGATGAAAGTGGAGAGATAAGGGTCTAAAGGTTTCGTTTTGCTACCGAAGGATAAGTATATAAAGCTTATGTATAAGGGAGAAAAGAAGCTTGAGGTGTCTAAGCAACTCTCCGTGTGTCCATGGCCAAGAGCTTACATGACCATGCAAGAAGAAGCTCCACCAGTTGTGGGAGTCTTCTAGACCACTGGGTGATGACCTTTCAGGCCTACCATCGACCTGCAATCAAAGGAACCATAATTTCCTTAAAACCTTAGTCACTTAAGTGGTGAACCATCGACTGGCCACCTCTTTTAAATGAACTGTCGGTCCAAGTGAACCAAAACTAGAAAACCATTGACCTAAGGTCTTATAGTATGACCATAGGTTGTCACCACATGTTTGTCACCATCGGGTGTCAACCAAAAGGGGGTCATCGTTTGATGGCTCCTAAAGGTAACTCATCCATGAAGGGGTAAACCCTAATTCACTATTTAAGAGAATCACCACCAAACCAAGGTTCAATTAAGTACCCCATGGCTCAAAAAGCTCAAGCATGATAAGAAAACATCTAAGGAACATGATGAATGTGACAAATTGCAAGTAAAAACTCGTATTTGGTTAATTTATAGAAAAGTCAAAAAATGTGCATAACTTACTCAAACAGTGTCCAAATTGGACCAAACTTTCCACATAATACCAAAGCACCTCAAAAGGTTTAATTAGGGTTTTGAACATTAAATTATGATAATTAAACATGTTCAACCATTTAAGCAAGGTTAGGGGTCTCACAGAAAGGACATGTCCCTTTATAGTTATATTAATCTTGGTTCAAGTTTGTTTATGTTGGTTTCTATCAAATGTTAGTTTTATTTTATCTTAATATAAGACCTTCCCTAGAAGGGTGAATTCAAAAGAATTGATGTAACCTTAAATGTCCTTAAAGCTTGAGAGATTAAGTGCATGAAGCATGAAAGCACATATATAGAGTATCATTCCTTGGACCCATGTATGCCATCTCCAAGGCACATGAGGAAAAGTCACTATGGAAGTGACTAATAGTGTGGGACCAAGCCCAGATAGGAAGGTATCCATGATCCCAATGAAGGGACATAAAGTAAAATGTGTATGCCCTAATAGATGAAGAAAATTTCGGTGAAATAATTTTAAAGGATATAATGTGCTTGGATATTATTAGAGAAACCTCAAGCTATGTGAATGAAATAAAATAAAGTTATGGCATCTCAATAAATGCCTTGGGAATGGTAGGGCCCTAAGTCAATACTAAGATCAAGTAGGATGATTAAGGGTACATAAGACTTATGAGGTTGGGGGATGATCATGAAATAAGTGCATAAGGCCTTTGGGGTCAGGAGTGGATCATTCTAAAGGTACCTATGCCCTTAGAGATATTAAGGGAATGATTGACGCTATTAGACATGAGATGTAGATGAAAAGAATACAACAAGTCATGTCTTGATGTTTGAATAAGAATCTTAAAGGAGTTTTGCATAGATTCAGAAATTATGAGAATATATTTTCACATATGAATGCATGGGATTAAGAAAAATGTGGTATTCATGGTTTGGAGTCATGTGGAGAGTGATTCAACCTAAATTTGAAAATTAGAAGATGATATGTTAATGCATCATCTCTACTCTTGGCATGGGATGATATTTGTATTTGGACTACAAATAAATGTTTATTTCATCTTGTTATGAGTGTGGGAGATCGTGCAGATACATAGTATGCTTAGAAAAATATAAAAAAAGAGAAACTTGAGAATGAGTACCTAAGTTGAAATTTAATGGCATATCCTAGGGTTGGAGGTGTTACCTCACCCTTATGTGAGAATAGTGAATAATAGATTGGAAACCTTGGTGAAAAGTTGGTTACCAAGTGAAAATTGAAGGGAAATGTAAATACCAAATGGAATTGGAATCACAAAGTAATCACTAAGTGATAAAATCATGCAATAAATGTGGTTATAGATATACACTGAAATTGAATACAAACCTCAGCAAGGTGAGAATTTTACACATCAATAAAAGTTGTTAAGAATGATCTAGATAAAGATATCTGAGAAGGGTCTGTAACCCCAAGTTTTGAAATTAATGAGAAGATATCATTCACCTTTAACGAATTTGGTTTGAATTTTGGGGACACAATTTCTTTCAATAAGGGGTGAATGTTGGATTCTCAAATTTGATAATTCTAAATTCATTAAATATAAGACTTGTTATTTTGAGGCATGTGTTCAACCCATGGCCCAGAAGAGATCCATGAGACTATTGGCTTTGCGAATAGACCGGTGGTGGCACAAATGTGAGAAGTAGAAGATTTTATGGACACAATAAATGATAATGACTTTTTGAATTAGTGGATGATTAAGATATGATATTATGTGTAACTTAGATAAATATGAGAGTTATTATCTAACCATGAATTGCACCACAAGTGTTGAGGCACCAAATAAAGATAATTCAATTTGATTCTAGGATAATTGAAGGTATTAACAAAACTAGGATTATTTGAGAGGTTAAAAGTCCTTTGGAAACACCATAGTGAGGTTGGCACCACATGGGAGCTAGAGACGGACATGGAAAGGTCTCATCCCCATCTTTTTGGATAACTAGTTCAATTTTAAGGACAAAATTCTTATAAGAGGGAAAGGATGTTATAACCTGGATTTTTGTAAGGATTTATATGCAAATAATGAATTGTTAAGCACATATTAAAAAGTTTGATATTTTCTATGTCTTGTTTGAAAGATTTTGTTTGAGAATGCAAATTCTCCATATAAGAGGAACTTACACGTGTTTTACTATATTCAATAATCCAATGATAATTATTGGCTAAAGAAAGCATGGAAAATTGAATAATAAAGAAACACCTAAAAGAGATAGATAATTGGAAGAAAATGTGTACCAAAATAGGACTCTTTGCCAAGTTGGGGTGGGAAAAGGATTTATTTAATGCCTTAAATAAATCAAATAAATAATTTTCTCAAGGGGAAAGAAAAGGGTACTTAACTTGTGTCTTTTGACACCAAATCTTTCCCAGACCAAAATTTAATTGTGAAAAGCTTTTTGTTAAAATTTGGAACAAATTGGAATTAAGGAGGAGTTATGGATTTTACAAAATTCCATAAAGTTAAGTAGTTAAGTAATGGAGGATAATATATGCCACATTAATGTGACACAAACCTAGGAAGAGGAAAAGGTTTCGGCCCTTTAATCACTGTGTGGCATGTTGGCCCTTGGATCTCAGATTGACGATCCAAAGGTCACCTTCTACCTCTAACAGAAAAGGAAAGTGGGACTTTTCTCCCTATTCGACCCCAGCTCTTGTTAACTGTCACTCGGATAACATTTACACTATTAAAATCTCACCATGACCATCCTCTCTCTTAGATGAACCTTGTGCTCTTAGATTCAATGTCATCTTGTGCCTTGGCCGCCAAGAGATCATTAGCTGACTTCCTAGCCTCTCACCCAACCGAGAAATAAGTATCTAACCCTGATCCTACGGTATCTCCCATTATAAAACCATGCCTAAGCAATGCACATAGTGTTTCAAACTGAATCTTGTCTTCCATGGCTGCCTTTAGGAACCACAACCACTTGAATCCCCCATCTCTTACCTTCCAACTACCCTAGCTCTGCCACAATGAGGGCACTGCCCCAAGCCACTTATATCCTCCTTAGGCTGTGCTCAACTCCATGAGGCAGAGAGGGACATACCCAATAGCTTTATATCATTTCATCAAACCCCTTCTATGATCATGTCCTTCTCCAACAATGTGTGCTATTGTAGGGGAATAACTACCCCTTACAATAGGATCAATGCATATAAGGCTCACAATCCTAACCCAATGGTCAGAGAATAAATTGGTCGCTTCCTCTCAACATACAATTGGTTCAATGTTAACCTGACAATGTTGAATCACTAATCTAGGGTGTAATACAAATGGGAGCCACATATGACTTGGTAAAGGTGTGATCCAATCAGGAATTCAAGATTTGAAACATTGTATACAAACTTTCCTGCTTGAACCTGAGAGTACATGGAAGACTCTAGGATAGGCTAGACATCTAAACAACCTTCTCTAAGGTCCAACATCACAACTTCTCCTCACATCCATGAGTCTGCTTCCACTACTTCCGATCACCTAAAAAGATGTGGTGACCCACGGGTGAGACTCATGTCTAGAGAGAGATATAACTCTCAACACCGCTTATTGATTACAACAAGTTAATCAATTAAATAGTTTAAGTAGAGTAAACAAGTATAACATATAGGCTTAGTAACATTGATGATTATCAAAATACATAGAGGAGAAGATAATGATTATTGTCATTATCCAGACTGTCATACTTTTACTTATTAATAATATAAGAAGTTTAGCAGCATGTGAATAACTAACATCATAAGCAAGTTTCGTATCATAACATCTTTAACATCATGAATTAGTCTAACAGCATAAGCATATATCTATCAACTTAAACATGGTTACTGTATGTACACATCTAAAACATGAGCATAAAGAATATCTACTACCTTTGTAAAGCACTAAACATCATCTCTATGTAAAGAGAACAAACAAGGGTTATTATCCAATGTGAAGCATTGTGTATAACCCTAGAGAGATATGCTACACGATTGTATTACATCTTTTATTAAGCCCTAAGAAATTTGAGAATACCACTCAAATTCCAACTGACCGTTGCTAAGTCAAAATCAGTGCCATACAAGATCTAGGAAGAGAATGCCTCCTAAGATATTCTCTGCCCCCGCTGAGTTTGGGTCCATCATAATGACACATAAGGTCAAGATGTTAACAGTCTAGTCCATCCTTTGGACAGGTGATGGCACTAGTGAAAGGAGGTGGGTACGCATACCCTACCATCCAAGGTACAACCAAAATTGTCCTCCAATATCTTCACATATATAATCACCAAGACATGACCACAACCATTCTCAAACTGAGCGCTAGTATGAGCACATCCATCTTCCCTAAACACTTGGAGTCAGGATGACAAGTACCCCACATACTCAACAATATGCGCTCTGAGTTTCCCTTAGGAATACTTATTTCACCATCTAGCATGTTCTGACAGGCACTACATGATTAGGGTTTCACTTTATTATATATTTCAATTGTGTGAATTGAGGCTACATCAAACAAGTGGACATACAAACCCTAATTCATTTCTAGCAAATATTTCTATATAACAACCCTAGAAGATATAAAACGTGTGAAATGGAATTCCTCATATCAACATCATAAGGTACTATTCACTTGCCATTCATGTATCCATACTTGTCAACACATCACCACCACATGATACAAATCCTCATTACATTATTATAGGGTTCCAACCCTTGTCACATCATGAAGAGGATTACACCTCAATTAGGGCTCAACCCTGCCCAAAGGTAATTAAGACAATCATATCATTCCATGTAAAATCACCATTATCTTTCAATGTCTTATAATAAGGCTCAATAAGAATCACCATTCATGTGATACACAGGCTCAACATGCTATTGCATTAAAGAACTAAAGATGTTCCCATATTAACATTACAGGGTTATCTTAGCCTTTAGGTGCAATCCTTCATTAAATCAACATATAAGGAAGCTAGATATGATTGGCCATAATTACACTTATATTGTATAAGTATAAAAATAAGAAAGTTTAAATCATAAGGTCATGATAACCATTAGTTAACACATTAGAGTTATAAAAACATTAAGAAGAATATTCCATCATGATATTAACCATTCAAGGAAGGGTAGCATGATTAACCACATCATTCATTTGCATTAGGGTTAAGGTCAACAAGATAGGTTATATTGAAGCTATAGTTTAGCAATCATACACAAACCCTAACCCATGACATCATCATCTGATCATGGATGTATAAGGTAAATCATTACCTTCAAACCTCATACTATTCTCTAGTATGATTCTACGCATAACACAAGGTTTAACCATCACTTATTGCGTACTTGGGTTTCAACAACAATAAGAGAGCACTACTATTCTGTTAATCATTCAAGGGGGTTGTTCATAATCCATCACCATTACTTGGTCACATTAGGGTTAGGTGTAACAAGCTATACTTCGTTAGGGTTAGCCATTAACTCATTATAGTGATTATCAATTATATTTATACGAGGGAAAAGGTAAGACTATAAGATTAAGGAAATGAACCATCAAAATCTCATCACTAGATCCATACCATTACATTATAGTCTTCACCAAAAACCATGGGAATATTGAGGCATCAACTCCTAACCATTGAATCATGCTCTTTGTTCAAAACCACCGATTAAGGTGTAAGCTAGACTTTTGAACCATTTAATGAAGAAACCATTGAATTAGGGTTTAAAGGAATAAACACATTAGATTATTCATCACCATCGGTTGTGGTGTCTAGGACCACCATCAATTGTTAAGCTTATGCACCATCAGTTGTTATCACTAGGTGGTAAAGCAAAATGATAGTGCATCTAAAAACCATTGTTTGTTATAGGACATAAGGCCATCATTTGAAACCATCATTAGGGTACTAAAGCCATTGAGTGTTGTGTATACACAAGAGTCAAAATCAGCATTAAGAGGGTGGCCATCGTCTGGCACACTAAGGTTAATGAAACAGCAAGAAGAGCAAGCCATTTGTGTTCAATAAAAGAAGGAAATCAACTTGAAAAAATCTAGATGGTGATCATCCAACCATGGAGTTCTAGCCACCGATTGTCGAGGAAAAGTTCACCCATCATTTGTTTTCAAGGGAGAGTATCCAAACAGTAGTAAAGGAGTTACCATTGGTTGTTATAGAAAACCCAACAAAACAACCAAGGAGCTAAACCATCGAGTGTTAACCATTAAGGAGTAAAATAGCCCTTAAACCCTAATTATAGCCTCACGATGTATGAGGCACTAACACATCAAGTATTAAGCTTACAAAAGAGTCTGGAACTGTACTAAGGTGTGACCATCGGTTGAAACCATCATTTATCACCATTTGTCATCACTATCGGATTCCACAAAGACATCACCATCAGTTCATGTAAAAAATGGAAAACAACCTAAAAACTCTAAGTATAGGCCATCGTTGGATAGGTGGTAAGCACCATCAGTCTTCCATATAACCTGATATAATTATTCATCTACCTTTGGAAGATCGTACACATGATTCTAGGTTCATCTAGATCTACAAACTACTTAAGGAACAACATAAAAATCGAAACCCTAAGCAAACACAACTTCTCTAATTATAGATCATCGTTTTAGAGCAAGAACTTGAGTAAGCAAGCTTGTAGTAAGCAATAAAAGAGAAGAGGGTTATAAAACTCTCCTCTGGGAAGAAGATCAGATCCCAAATAGTAGGAAAACCTGAGAAAGGAGGGTAGAAAACCCTAGCATAAGCTCTGAACTCGGCCAACTAGCACCTTTCTCCAAAAGAAGCAAACCCTAGGTAGAGGTAGCAAGAAAGGCTGGTTCTTTGAGCTTTAGAGAAATATTTACAATGGAAAACTATGTCTCCATCTAGGGAGAAGGTAGGAGGAAGAATAAAATAAAAATAAATGAAAGAGAGAAGGAGAAACTTACTAGTTTAGGCCGGAACAAGAAAAGATGCTCCACTAATAGAAGGGTAGATCCAAGCTCTAGCCATTTATACAAGGAGATTGCCCACCTTATTCTACCTTGGGAACCTTCTATACCACCAAGAAGTGAAGGCGAATCTATGGATGAAAGTGGTGAGATAAGGGTCTAAAGGTTTCGTTTTTCTACCTAACGATAAGTATATAAAGCTTATGTATAAGGGAGTAAAGAAGCTTGAGGTGTCCAAGCAACTCTCCGTGTGTCCATGGCCAACAGCTTACATGGCCATGCAAGAAGAAGCTCCACAAGTTGTGGGAGTCTTCTAGACCACAGGGTGATGACCTTTCAGGCCTACCATCAACCTGCAATCAAAGGAACCATCATTTCCTTAAAACCTTAGTCACTTAAGTGGTGAACCATCGACTGACCACCTCTTTTAAATGAATCGTCGGTCCAAGTGAGCCAAAACTAGAAAACCATTGACCTAAGGTCTTATAGTATGACCATAGGTTGTCACCACATGTTTGTCACCATCGGGTGTCAACCAAAAGGGGGGCATCGTTTGATGGCTCCTAAAGGTAACTCATCCATGAAGGGGTAAACCCTAATTCACTATTGAAGAGAATCACCACCAAACCAAGGTTCAATTAAGTACCCCATGGCTCAAAAAGCTCAAGCATGATAAGAAAACATCTAAGGAACACTATGAATGTGACAAATTGCAAGTAAAAACTCATATTTGGGTAATTTATAGAAAAGTCAAAAATGTGCATAACTTACTCAAACAGTGTCCAAATTGGACCAAACTTTCTCACATAATACCAAAGCACCTAAAAAGGTTTAATTAGGGTTTTGAACATTAAATTATGATAATTAAACATGTTCAACCATTTAAGCAAGGTTAGGGGTCTCACAGAAAGGACATGTCCCTTTATAGTTATATTAATCTTGGTTCAAGTTTGTTTCTGTTGGTTTCTATCAAATGTTAGTTTTATTTTATCTTAATATAAGACCTTCCCTAGAAGGGTGAATTCAAAAGAATTGATGTAACCTTAAATGTCCTTAAAGCTTGAGAGATTAAGTGCATGAAGCATGAAAGCACATATATAGAGTATCATTCCTTGGACCCATGTATGCCATCTCCAAGGCACATGAGGAAAAGTCACTATGGAAGTGACTTATAGTGTGGGACCAAGCCCAGATAGGAAGGTCTCCATGAGCCCAATGAAGGGACATAAAGTAAAATGTGTATGCCCTAATAGATGAAGAAAATTTGGGTGAAATAATTTTAAAGGATATAATGTGCTTGGATATTATTAGAGAAACCTCAAGCTATGTGAATGAAATAAAATAAAGTTATGGCATCTCAATAAATGCCTTGGGAATGGTAGGGCCCTAAGTCAATCCTAAGATCAAGTAGGATGATCATGAAATAAGTGCATAAGGCCCTTTGAGGTCAGGAGTGGATCATTCTAAAGGTACCTATGCCCTTAGAGATATTAAGGGAATGATTGACGCTATTAGACATGAGATGTAGATGAAAAGAATACAACAAGTCATGTCTTGATGTTTGAATAATAATCTTAAAGGAGTTTTGCATAGATTCAGAAATTATGAGAAAATATTTTCACATATGAATGCATGGGATTAAGAAAAATGTGGTATTCATGGTTTGGAGTCATGTGGAGAGTGATTCAACCTAAATTTGAAAATTAGAAGATGATATGTTAATGCATCATCTCTACTCTTGGCATGGGATGATATTTGTATTTGGACTACAAACAAATGTTTATTTCATCTTGTTATGAGTGTGGGAGATCGTGCAGATACATAGTATGCTTAGAAAAATATAAAAAAAGAGAAACTTGAGAATGAGTACCTAAGTTGAAATTTAATGGCATATCCTAGGGTTGGAGGTGTTACCTCACCCTTATGTGAGAATAGTGAATAATAGATTGGAAACCTTGGTTAAAAGGTGGTTACCAAGTGAAAATTGAAGGGAAATGTAATTACCAAATGGAATTGGAATCACAAAGTAATCACTAAGTGATAAAATCATGCAATAAATGTGGTTATAGATATACACTGAAATTGAAATTGAATACAAACCTCAGCAAGGTGAGAATTTTGCACATCAATAAAAGTCGATAAGAATTATCTAGATAAAGATATCTGAGAAGGGTCTGTAACCCCAAGTTTTGAAATTAATGAGAAGATATCATTCACCTTAAACTAATTTGGTTTGAATTTTGGGGACACAATTCCTTTCAATAAGGGGTGAATGTTGGATTCTCAAATTTGATAATTCTGAATTCATTAAATATAATACTTGTTATTTTGAGGCATGTGTTCAACCCATGGCCCAGAAGAGATCCATGAGACTATTGGCTTTGCGAATAGACAGGTGGTGGCACAAATGTGAGAAGTAGAAGATTTTATGGACACAATAAATGATAATGACTTTGTGAATTAGTGGATGATTAAGATATGATATTATGTGTAACTTAGATAAATATGAGAGTTATTATCTAACCATGAATTGCACCACAAGTGTTGAGGCACCAAACAAAGATAATTCAATTTGATTCTAGGATAATTGAAGGTATTAACAAAACTAGGATTATTTGAGAGGTTAAAAGTCCTTTGGAAACACCATAGTGAGGTTGGCACCACATGGGAGCTAGAGACGGACATGGAAAGGTCTCATCCCCATCTTTTTGGATAACTAGTTCAATTTTAAGGACACAATTCTTATAAGAGGGAAAGGATGTTATAACCTGGATTTTTGTAAGGATTTATATGCAAATAATGAATTGTTAAGCACATATTAGAAAGTTTGGTATTTTCTATGTCTTGTTTGAAAGTTTTTGTTTGAGAATGCAAATTCTCCATATAAGAGGAACTTCATGTGTTTTACTATTTTCAATAATCCAATGATAATTATTGGCTAAAGAAAGCATGGAAAATTGAATAATAAAGAAACACCTAAAAGAGATAGATAATTGGAAGAAAATGTGTACCAAAATAGGACTCTTTGCCAAGTTGGGGTGGGAAAAGGATTTATTTAATGCCTTAAATAAATCAAATAAATAATTTTCTCAAGGGGAAAGAAAAGGGTACTTAACTTGTGTCTTTTGACACCAAATCTTTCCCAGACCAAAATTTAATTGTAAAAAGCTTTTCGTTAAAATTTGGGACAAATTGGAATTAAGGAGGAGTTATGGATTTTACAAAATTCCATAAAGTTAAGTAGTTAAGTAATGGAGGATAATATATGTCACATTAATGTGACACAAACCTAGGAAGAGGAAAAGGTTTCGGCCCTTTAATCACTGTGTGGCATGTTGGCCCTTGGATCTCAGATCGACGATCCAAAGGTCACCTTCTACCTCTAACAGAAAAGGAAAGTGGGACTTTTCTCCCTATTCGACCCCAGCTCTTGTTAACTCTCACTCGGATAACATTTACACTATTAAAATCTCACCATGACCATCCTCTTTCTTAGATGAACCTTGTGCTCTTAGATTCGATGGCATCTTGTGCCTTGGCCGCCAAGAAATCATTAGCTGACTTCCTAGCCTCTCACCCAACCGAGAAATAAGTATCTAACCCTGATCCTACGGTATCTCCCATTATAAAACCATGCCTAAGCAATGCACATAGTGTTTCAAACTGAATCTTGTCTTCCATGGCTGCCTTTAGGAACCACAACCACTTGAATCCCCCATCTCTTACCTTCCAACTACCCTAGCTCCGCCACAACGAGGGCACTGTCCCAAGCCACTTATATCCTCCTTAGGCTGTGCTCAACTCCATGAGGCAGAGAGGGACACACCCAATAGATTTATACCATTTCATCAAACCCCTTCTATGATCATGTCCTTCTCCAACAATGTGTGCTATCATAGGGGAATAACTACCCCTTAGAATAGGATCAATGCATATAAGGCTCACAATCCTAACCCAATGGTCAGAGAATAAATTGGTCGCTTCCTCTCAACATACAATTGGTTCAATGTTAACCTGACAATGTTGAATCACTAATCTAGGGTGTAATACAAATGGGAGCCACATATGACTTGGTAAAGGTGTGATCCAATCAGGAATTCAAGATTTGAAACATTGTATACAAACTTTCCTGCTCGAACCTGAGAGTACATGGAAGACTCTAGGATAGGCTAGACATCTAAACAACCTTCTCTAAGTTCCAACATCACAACTTCTCCTCACATCCATGAGTCTGCTTCCACTACTTCCGTTCACCTAAAAAGATGTGGTGACCCACGGGTGAGACCCATGTCTAGAGAGAGATATAACTCTCAACACCGCTTATTGATTACAACAAGTTAATCAATTAAATAGTTTAAGTAGAGTAAACAAGTATAACATATAGGCTTAGTAACATTGATGATTATCAAAATACATAGAGGAGAATATATGATTATTTTCATTATCCAGACTGTCATACTTTTACTTATTAATAATATAAGAAGTTTAGCAGCATGTGAATAACTAACATCATAAGCAATTTTAGTATCATAGCATCTTTAACATCATGAATAAGTCTAATAGCATAAGCATATATCTATCAACTTAAACATGGTTACTGTATGTACACATCTAAAACATGAGCATAAAGAATATCTACTACCTTTGTAATGCACTAAACATCATCTCTATGTAAAGAGAACAAACAAGGGTTATTATCCAATGTGAAGCATTGTGTATAACCCTAGAGAGATATGCTACACGATTGTATTACATCTTTTATTAAGCCCTAAGAAATTTGAGAATACCACTCAAATTCCAACTGACCGTTGCTAAGTCAAAATCAGTGCCATACAAGATCTAGGAAGAGAATGCCTCCTAAGATATTCTCTGCCCCCGCTGAGTTTGGGTCCATCATAATGACACATAAGGTCAAGATGTTAACAGTCTAGTCCATCCTTGGTACAGGTGATGGAACTAGTGAAGGGAGGTGGGTACGCATACCCTACCATCCAAGGTACAACCACAATTGTCCTCCAATATCTTCACATATATAATCACCAAGACATGACCACAACCATTCTCAAACTGAGCGCTAGTATGAGCACATCCATCTTCCCTAAACACTTGGAGTCAGGATGACAAGTACCCCACATACTCAACAATATGCGCTCTGAGTTTCCCTTAGGAATACTCATTTCACCATCTAGCAAGTTTTGACAGGCACTACATGATTAGGGTTTCACTTGATTATATATTTCAATTGTGTGAATTAAGGCTGCATCAAACAAGTGGACATACAAACCCTAATTCATTTCTAGAAAATATTGCTATATAACAACCCTAGAAGATATAAAACGTGTGACATGGAATTCCTCATATCAACATCATAAGGTACTATTCACTTGCCATTCATGTATCCATACTTGTCAACACATGACCACCACATGATACAAATCCTCATTACATTATTATAGGGTTCCAACCCTTGTCACATCATGAAGAGGATTACACCTCATTCAGGGCTCAACCCTGCCCAAAGGTAATTAAGACAATCATATCATTCCATGTAAAATCACCATTATCTTTCCATGTCTTATAAGAAGGCTCAATAAGAATCACCATTCATGTGATACACATGCTCAACATGCTATTGCATTAAAGAACTAAAGATGTTCCCATATTAACATTACAGGGTTATCTTAGCCTTTAGGTGCATTCCTTCATTAAATCAACATATAAGGAAGCTAGATATGATTGGCCATAATTACACTTATATTGTACAAGTATAAAAATAAGAAAGTTTAAATCATAAGGTCATGATAACCATTAGTTAACACATTAGAGTTATAAAAACATTAAGAAGAATATTCCATCATGATATTAACCATTCAAGGAAGGGTAGCATGATTAACCACATCATTCATTTGCATTAGGGTTAAGGTCAACAAGATAGGTTATATTAAAGCTATAGTTTAGCAATCATACACAAACCCTAACCCATGACATCATCATCTGATCATGGATGTATAAGGTAAATCATTACCTTCAAACCTCATACTATTCTCTAGTATGATTCTACGCATAACACAAGGTTTAACCATCACTTATTGCGTACTTGGGTTTCAACAACAATAAGAGAGCACTACTGTTTTGTTAATCATTCAAGGGGGTTGTTCATAATCCATCAACATTACTTGGTCACATTAGGGTTAGGTGTAACAAGCTATACTTCGTTAGGGTTAGCCATTAACTCATTATAGTGATTATCAATTATATTTATACGAGGGAAAAGGTAAGACTATAAGATCAAGGAAATGAACCATCAAATTCTCATCACTAGAGTCATACCATTACATTATAGTCTTCACCCAAAACCATGGGAATATTGAGGCATCAACTCCTAACCATTGAATCATGCTCTTTGTTCAAAACCACCGATTAAGGTGTAAGCTAGACTTTTGAACCATTTAATGAAGAAACCATTGAATTAGGGTTTAAAGGAATAAACACATTAGATTATTCATCACCATTAGTTGTGGTGTCTAGGACCACCATCAATTGTTAAGCTTATGCACCATCAGTTGTTATCACTAGGTGGTAAAGCAAAATGATAGTGCAACTAAAAACCATTGTTTTTTATAGGACATAAGGCCATCATTTGAAACCATCATTAGGGTACTAAATCCATTGAGTGTTGTGTATACACAAGAGTTAAAATCAGCATTAAGAGGGTGGCCATCGTCTGGCACACTAAGGTTAATGAAACAGCAAGAAGAGCAAGCCATTGGTGTTCAAGAAAAGAAGGAAATCAACTTGAAAAAATCTAGATGGTGATCATCCAACCATGGAGTTAGCCACCGATTGTCGAGGAAAAGTTCACCCATCATTTGTTTTCAAGGGAGAGTATCCAAACAGTAGTAAAGGAGTTACCATTGGTTGTTATAGAAAACCCAACAAAACAACCAAGGAGCTAAACCATCGAGTGTTAACCATTAAGGAGTAAAATAGCCCTTAAACCCTAATTATAGCCTCACGATGTATGAGGCACTAACACATCAAGTATTAAGCTTACAAAAGAGTCTAGAACTGTACTAAGGTGTGACCATCGGTTGAAACCATCATTTATCACCATTTGTCATCACTATCGGTTTCCACAAAGACATCACCATCAGTTGATGTTAAAAATGGAAAACAACCTAAAAACTCTAAGTATAGGCCATCGTTCGATAGGTGGTAAGCACCATCAGTCTTCCATATAACCTGATATAATTATTCATCTACCTTTGGAAGATCGTACACATGATTCTAGGTTCATCTAGATCTAGAAACTACTTAAGGAACAACATAAAAATCGAAACCCTAAGCAAACACAACTTCTCTAATTATAGATCATCGTTTTAGAGAAAGAACTTGAGTAAGCAAGCTTGTAGTAAGCAATAAAAGAGAAGAGGGTTATAAAACTCTCCTCTGGGAAGAAGATCAGATCCCAAATAGTAGGAAAACCTGAGAAAGGAGGGTAGAAAACCCTAGCATAAGCTCTGAACTCGGCCAACTAGCACCTTTCTCCAAAAGAAGCAAACCCTAGGTAGAGGTAGCAAGAAAGGCTGGTTCTTTGAGCTTTAGAGCAATATTTACAATGGAAAACTATGTCTCCATCTAGGGAGAAGGTAGGAGGAAGAATGAAACAAAAATAAATGAAAGAGAGAAGGAGAAACTTACTAGTTTAGGCCGGAACAAGAAAAGATGCTCCACTAATAGAAGGGTAGATCCAAGCTCTAGCCACTTACACAAGGAGATTGCCCACCTTATTCTACCTTGGGCACCTTCTCTACCACCAAGAAGGGGAAGGCGAATCTATGGATGAAAGTGGAGAGATAAGGGTCTAAAGGTTTCGTTTTTCTACCTAAGGATAAGTATATAAAGCTTATGTATAAGGGAGAAAAGAAGCTTGAGGTGTCCAAGCCACTCTCCGTGTGTCCATGGCCAAGAGCTTACATGGCCATGCAAGAAGAATCTCCACAAGTTGTGGGAGTCTTCTAGACCACTGGGTGATGATCTTTCAGGCCTACCATCAACCTGCAATCAAAGAAACCATCATTTCCTTAAAACCTTAGTCACTTAAGTGGTGAACCATCGACTGACCACCTCTTTTAAATGAACCGTCGGTCCAAGTGAACCAAAACTAGAAAACCATTGACCTAAGGTCTTATAGTATGACCATCGGTTGTCACCACATGTTTGTCACCATCGGGTGTCAACCAAAAGGGGGGCATCATTTGATGGCTCCTAAAGGTAACTCATCCATGAAGGGGTAAACCCTAATTCACTATTGAAGAGAATCACCACCAAACCAAGGTTCAATTAAGTACCCCATGGCTCAAAAAGCTCAAGCATGATAAGAAAACGTCTAAGGAACACGATGAATGTGACAAATTGCAAGTAAAAACTCATATTTGGGTAATTTATAGAAAAGTCAAAAATGTGCATAACTTACTCAAACAATGTCCAAATTGGACCAAACTTTCTCACATAATACCAAAGAACCTCAAAAGGTTTAATTAGGGTTTTGAACATTAAATTATTATAATTATACATGTTCAACCATTTAAGCAAGGTTAGGGGTCTCACAGAAAGGACATGTCCCTTTATAGTTATATTAATCTTGGTTCAAGTTTGTTTCTGTTGGTTTCTATCAAATGTTAGTTTTATTTTATCTTAATATAAGACCTTCCCTAGAAGGGTGAATTCAAAAGAATTGATGTAACCTTAAATGTCCTTAAAGCTTGAGAGATTAAGTGCATGAAGCATGAAAGCACATATATAGAGTATCATTCCTTGGACCCATGTATGCCATCTCCAAGGCACATGAGGAAAAGTCACTATGGAAGTGACTGATAGTGTGGGACAAAGCCCAGATAGGAAGGTCTCCATGAGCCCAATGAAGGGACAGAAAGTAAAATGTGTATGCCCTAATAGATGAAGAAAATTTGGGTGAAATAATTTTAAAGGATATAATGTGCTTGGATATTATTAGAGAAACCTCAAGCTATGTGAATGAAATAAAATAAAGTTATGGCAACTCAATAAATGCCTTGGGAATGGTAGGGACCTAAGTCAATCCTAAGATCAATTAGGATGATTAAAGGTACATAAGACTTATGAGGTTGGGGGGTGATCATGAAATAAGTGTATAAGGCCCTTTGGGGTCAGGAGTGGATCATTCTAAAGGTACCTATGCCCTTAGAGATATTAAGGGAATGATTGACGCTATTAGACATGAGATGTAGATGAAAAGAATACAACAAGTCATGTCTTGATGTTTGAATAAGAATATTAACGGAGTTTTGCAAAGATTCAGAAATTATGAGAAAATATTTTCACATATGAATGCATGTGATTAAGAAAAATGTGGTATTCATGGTTTGGAGTCATGTGGAGAGTGATTCAGCCTAAATTTGAAAATTAGAAGATGATATGTTAATGCATCATCTCTACTCTTGGCATGGGATGAGATTTGTATTTGGACTACAAACAAATGTTTATTTCATCTTGTTATGTGTGTGGGAGATCATGCAGATACATAGTATGCTTAGAAAAATATAAAAAAAGAGAAACTTGAGAATGAGTACCTAAGTTGAAATTTAATGGCATATCCTAGGGTTGGAGGTGTTACCTCACCCTTATGTGAGAATAGTGAATAATAGATTGGAAACCTTGGTGAAAAGGTGGTTACCAAGTGAAAATTGAAGGGAAATGTAATTACCAAATGGAATTGGAATCACTAAGTGATAAAATCATGCAATAAATGTGGTTATAGATATACACTGAAATTGAAATTGAATACAAACCTCAGTAAGGTGAGAATTTTACACATCAATAAAAGTCGTTAAGAATGATCTAGATAAAGATATCTGAGAAGGGTCTGTAACCCCAAGTTTTGAAATTAATGAGAAGATATCATTCACCTTAAACTAATTTGGTTTGAATTTTGGGGACACAATTCCTTTCAATAAGGGGTGAATGTTGGATTCTCAAATTTGATAATTCTTAATTCATTAAATATAAGACTTGTTATTTTGAGGCATGTGTTCAACCCATGGCCCAGAAGAGATCCATGAGACTATTGGCTTTGCGAATAGACCGGTGGTGGCACAAATGTGAGAAGTAGAAGATTTTATGGACACAATAAATGATAATGACTTTGTGAATTAGTGGATGATTAAGATATGATATTATGTGTAACTTAGATAAATATGAGAGTTATTATCTAACCATGAATTGCACCACAAGTGTTGAGGCACCAAACAAAGATAATTCAATTTGATTCTAGGATAATTGAAGGTATTAACAAAACTAGGATTATTTGAGAGGTTAAAAGTCCTTTGGAAACACCATAGTGAGGTTGGCACCACATGGGAGCTAGAGACGGACATGGAAAGGTCTCATCCCCATCTTTTTGGATAACTAGTTCAATTTTAAGGACAAAATTCTTATAAGAGGGAAAGGATGTTATAACCTGGATTTTTGTAAGGATTTATATGCAAATAATGAATTGTTAAGCACATATTAGAAAGTTTTGTATTGTCTATGTCTTGTTTGAAAGTTTTTGTTTGAGAATGCAAATTCTCCATATAAGAGGAACTTCATGTGTTTTACTATTTCCAATAATCCAATGATAATTATTGGCTAAATAAAGCATGGAAAATTGAATAATAAAGAAACACCTAAAAGAGATAGATAATTGGAAGAAAATGTGTACCAAAATAGGACTCTGTGCCAAGTTGGGGGTGGGAAAAGGATTTATTTAATGCCTTAAATAAATCAAATAAATAATTTTCTCAAGGGGAAAGAAAAGGGTACTTAACTTGTGTCTTTTGACACCAAATCTTTCCCAGACCAAAATTTAATTGTGAAAAGCTTTTCGTTAAAATTTGGGACAAATTGGAATTAAGGAGGAGTTATGGATTTTACAAAATTCCATAAAGTTAAGTAGTTAAGTAATGGAGGATAATATATGTCACATTAATGTGACACAAACCTAGGAAGAGGAAAAGGTTTCGTCCCTTTAATCACTGTGTGGCATGTTGGCCCTTAGATCTCAGATCGACGATCAAAAGGTCACCTTCTACCTCTAACAGAAAAGGAAAGTGGGACTTTTCTCCCTATTCGACCCCAGCTCTTGTTAACTCTCACTCGGATAACATTTACACTATTAAAATCTCACCATGACCATCCTCTTTCTTAGATGAACCTTGTGCTCTTAGATTCGATGGCATCTTGTGCCTTGGCCGCCAAGAAATCATTAGATGACTTCCTAGCCTCTCACACAACTGAGAAATAAGTATCTAACCCTGATCCTACGGTATCTCCCATTATAAAACCATGCCTAAGCAATAAACATAGTGTTTCAAACTGAATCTTGTCTTCCATGGCTGCCTTTAGGAACCACAACCACTTGAATCCCCCATCTCTTACCTTCCAACTACCCTAGCTCCGCCACAATGAGGGCACTGCCCCAAGCCACTTATATCCTCCTTAGGCTGTGCTCAACTCCATGAGGCAGAGAGGGACACACCCAGTAGCTTTATACCATTTCATCAAACCCCTTCTATGATCATGTCCTTCTCCAACAATGTGTGCTATCGTAGGGGAATAACTACCCCTTATAATAGGATCAATGCATATAAGGCTCACAATCCTAACCCAATGGTCAGAGAACAAATTGGTCGCTTCCTCTCATCATACAATTGGTTCAATGTTAACCTGACAATGTTGAATCACTAATCTAGGGTGTAATACAAATAGGAGCCACATATGACTTGGTAAAGGTGCGATCCAATCAGGAATTGCCACGTTAGACCAAGAAAAGGTAAAATTCTTAAAAGTACATTTTGTATTATAAAAATGGTTGTAAATTCTACAATTGTCCAAAAATAGCAAAATTATATATCAAACTGATTGGGAGAATGATTAGAATTTAAATATATTTTTTTCATCCTATATATAAGAACCCAATTCCAAAATTATATTTAAGTCATGATTACAGGATAATTAGTACATGCAAAACCCTAAAATTGAACATTTACATTGGATACATTAAATCCCTCTATTTTGAGAAATAATCTGTTAGTTCTTAATATAATGGCAATCCGAGATAGTGATGATAACAATGATGAATATTTAGGGTTTCTAAGTCAAAGATGTTACATATAATGAATTAAGGTTGTGAAATTAAGATATAACTAGTGATAATCTTGAATTCACATGAACTGATCCAATCATGTGTTCAATATGATGGGTATCTAAGTCCTTGATACATGTTGGATGATGATGATCACCATTAAAGCTTTTCAGTCATAAACATGATAATTGGAGTTCTGAAACTAATCAACTTTGGTCATTATGATCTTTAGTTCCATAATCTAACATAGTTTCTCAAAATGGTCTAAAAGTCCTAGCCTGATAACTTGGGTTTCACCCAGTGTCAAATATGGGTTAATAACTACATGGGGATATGAAATTAGGGTTGAATACCTTTATTCCTTATCCAAAGTGGATACAACCCTAAATGCTAGAATAAGACATACGTTAGATTAAATTTTTTTAATATGATGGTGACACTTTAGGAAGTACATGCATGTTGATTAAATTTTGATTGCTTGGATCTATTGATTTGATTAATTGAATCTACTTGAAGTATAATTGCATGATCTGCTTGATTCTACATTGAGATATGTGGCTATGCCTATGAATACTCACCTTAAATGATTCTTGTGGCTTACCGAAGTTTCTCAAATGGATTGAAATTAAACTGCTTGATTATTTATTTACTTACTACAATCTATAAAGTCACACTGAGTATCATCATATATAAATGTAACTTGCTTGAACCCTCAATAGAATCTCTGGCGAGTTAAAGAGCATGGGGTGAAAAAAGTCATTATGGGAATGATTTGTGATTAAGACTCAAAAGGAATACCAACGCAAGCTAAGCCTAAAAAGGAAGGCCTATGAGAAAAACCAAACTCGAGTGAGGGAAGGTTAAGAATGTCCACTATAGGGACCAAACCCTAAAGAGAGGGATCCCCATAAAAAGTCTACCCTAAAGAGAGGGCACCCCACCAAGGGCACCCCACCAAGAGTGAAACGATAAGGGTCGAGAAGTTAGAAAAGAAATGCACATTCAATTTTGTAATTTTAATTGTTGCTATGGATGATTATGTTGTTACACCTAAATGCACATATTTTATGTGCACCCCACATACACAATATAGCAATATAGTGATTCATGCTTTGTTTCATGCCATTTTAGGTAGATGGCATAATAAGGTATCAAGACATGATGAACCCGATGAAAACAACTAAATACATTAAAGCTAAGTAAAGGGGGGTTAGTTAGATACTTAGTGTCATGTAATGGTTCTTATGGTATAAGAAAATTTACATAACCCCTCAAAGGGGCATCATTACATTTTGTAAAGAATGTTTTTGAAATATTGGAAATTATTTGCTATGATATGTTATTTGGTAAAATCTGGATTCTTTTAAATTTTAGGTAATGGCTCTCAACTTTAAGTTCCTTCCTTATTTGGGGAATGTTCAAAAGTGAGATCATTACAACCACACTATTCCTAGATGGTCAATTCCACTTCCCCTATCCAAAAGCCTTCCTTACACCAACATTCTCTTATCAAATCCCCTATACAACCTTCCAAAAACCACCACCACAAGTAGAAAATTCAAGTTTGTGAGCTCAATTTCAACATCCTGAAAACAAACCTTTAGTCCTTCACCTCTGCATGCCATCCTAGGAACATTATTCACCATCATATGGAAATTCATTAACCTTCAAATAAGTCCCCTCAATTCTAGTGATAACTATCCTTCCTTAGTAATATCACTAGATTCTTGAGCACCTCATTTACCATCATGTAAGTCTCTAACTTTGCAACTGTCACACGAACTTACCAAAGGCATTTCTTACTATATGTGAATGTCTCTTTCTAACTTAGTTAATCCACATTCTCTCATTGACACATTGTTACCTTGATGTGACTCAATTCACAAAGGATTGGGAATATCAGCCGTCTCCAGCTCTTTATTTAGCTAGGTAGAATCAATTAAAACATTCTCCTTATCCCCTAACTGGAGTAAGGTTTATATTTTGACAACTACATCACAAGATAATTCCTTAATATTCCTCTACTAATAGAATATTTTTAAGTATTAATGGGAACTAAGTAATGAACATTTTACCTATATAGAGATTGTTAGTACCTAGGTATGATTGCATTTTTTATTTCATTGTTCCATTTGTATTATCATGTGCCTAATTATTTTTATGTATTTTAAGAAAATTGATATTGTGATGCCCAACTCCACAAAAATGAGATTACTTAAAACAAAACACGTGGTCAACAAATAAACATCCACGTTACTAGAAAAGTAGGTAAATTAAAACTGTATACATTACCACCATGTCCAAAAGACATTACATAAAGGTCCAACAACCTATATCACATCATATACCAGACCTGGTATTTACATGTATGATCAGTGGTTGAGGCCACAACCTGTATACAAAAGATATTGTTCCACATATACATGCCATCTATACAAACACATATATACTGCAAAAACCATGTGTCGATATACATCATCTACAAAACATTCCCTTCCCAGAGCTGAGGGTACAAGGATGACTCTAGGACTCTACAACTACTACTATCCAACCTTTTACTTCTACTACTCTCCAAGTTGCTCCTCTTCAACATCACAATCCTAACCACACTATTGATGAACACCTAAAAAGATGTGGTAACCCACAAGGTGAGACCCATGTCCTAGCAAGAGATATAACTCTCGACCAATAGTTATTTATTACAACATTATCATTATTTAATTGGATAAGCAAATTTAGCTAAGCTAAGTAGGTTAAGAAAATTTAACAATTGAACAGATTGAAGTTGTTTAAGCAAGTTAGGTAACCAGAACAGGCTAAGTTACTAAATAGGCATAGTTATCACTTTCTATATAGTTGATTTCTCTTATCTCATTATTTAACAACAAAATAGTATAAGAAAAAGGCAAGGGTTACTACCGATGTGAAGCGTGTTTAGCCCTAAGAAGATATACTACGCGGTTGTATTATGTCTTTTATTAAGCCCTGGGGAGTTTGAGGTATACCACTTAAATTCCAATTGACAATCACTTGGTCACAATCATCTTTGTACAAGACCTAGGAGATCCACAATCCTAAGATCTTCACTCCCTCGATCAATTTGAGTCAAATGTAGAGACATACCAGTCAAACTTCCCATAGTGACATATAACTCAAACTACAAATCAGCCTAGTCTGCCGTTGGTATATAGGTCACGACACTAGTAACAGGGTATACAAAACCCTATCATCCAAGTTACAACTGCAACTATCCTCAAACACATCACATATGTACAAGTACCAATTGTTCTTACACTGAGGCATGACTGCAACCATACTCTAAAATCTTTAAGATTAGGATGACAAGGACACATAGTCGCATACACCCCACATACTCGACGGTTATGTATGCGCTCTGAGCTTCCCTCAGGAAATTCTTGTTTCACCATCCAATAAGTTTTGACACTGAATGGTTCTACGACACATGGCACTACATGATTAGGGTTGCACTTGATTAGTTAATTCCAATTATGTGAGTTATGACTGCATCAATCAAATTATATACAAACCCTAAAAGAGTTCTATGAAACACAGGTAGATTGCAACTTCAGAAGATATAGAACGTAAAATATATAAAGTTGATCACAAAACCACAGGATGTTATTTCATTGACATACATGATTCCATACCCATCATCACATCATCATGGGATACCAATCCCTATCACATCATACAGAGGATATCACCTCAATTAGGGAACAACCTATTGCCAAAGTCATAAGACCATTCACATTGTTTCCTGCAAGAACATCATTATCTTTCCATACCTCATCGAAGCTCATCATATCTTCACATACATGTGTCACCTAAATTTGGTGCAACATTACATACGAGTACCATAATGATCATATAATAGCTAATCAGGGTCACAAAAACATGGAGAGAGAAAGTACTTTGCCATCATTCTAATCACATAAGAGGTTATGTACCATCATCATTTACTTGCCTTAGGTTAGGTAAAGCATAATGAGTTGAATTAGCATTCCAAATCAAACCTTTAGAAAATCCTTATGTTTTTATTCATTTGAGGGAAAAGTTAAGACTATTAGTTTTATGGATAACCAAGTATCAACAAATCTAGGTTACAAAACAACCCTTAAAGGTAAAACCCCAAGTCTTATCATCTCTGACAATCATGGAAGACAATTAAGTCAACCATCACCATAGACTAAAGAACATGAGTACATACAATCCACATAGGTCAACAACCTTCATCAACCACCTAGATTAGAGGTGTCTTTGACCAAAGAGATTAGGTCCACCACCTTCCTCAACCACTAAAAGTTAGCCACTTCATCGATCTCTATGTTTAACCACTTCAGTGATCACTAGGATCAAGAAAGGTCATCAAATGAAGAGAATCATGGTTGGAGACCAAAGAAAACATCGAGTGTTGGCGACCGAAAAAGACCTAATCACATCGGTGACCGATTAGGGTTAGCTAAGCCATGCAACCGAAGAAAACTTGACTCTTGGGGACCACTCTTGGCATCTACACCGCTTCGACTGCATAAGGTGTCAACATCTTAGCGACCAAACAGATCTTGTCGACCAAACCAGAGTAGCACTTAGCGACCATCAAGAGGTCAAAATCTCATTGACCACTAAAAGGGTGAAATCTTGGTGATCACTTAGGAAGCAAAACAGGTTGGTATATCATTAAGAAACCAAAATCAAAACCATCGGGGTACCATATCAAGGAAGAGACACCAGCTTACAACCCTACAAATCCAAGAGCGAAAACCAACGATTTACATGTTCGTGCAAGCATCAAAACCTCCATCACCAATGGAAAACTCAAGCATGAGAATTAGGGTTCGATTAAGAAGAGTTACCTACTCAAGATCACCATGTGAACATAAACCCTAGATGCAAGATATGATCTTTCTACTTGTAACTACGTTTTAGGGTAGATTATGTACATGCCAGTTAAATGTAAGAAATAAAAATGGAGGAAGTTATATAACTCACCTTAGCATTGATGTAAAAAACTCCAAACAGCAAGATAGCTCCAAGGAGAGAGAGGAAGGAAACCCTAGTTTGATCACCCCTCTCATCCAAGCTAGCTCCACCTCTAAGAAAGAATCAAACCCTTGGCCAAGGAAGAAAGAAGAGAGCAAAACCTAGATATGAATGTAAGGAGGACAAATTCTTCAACATCTACTCATGCACTACCATGGATTTGACCAAGAAGAGAAAGAAGAAGAGGGTAGGGTAAGGGAAATGAAGATGGAAAGGGATGTCACTTACGAAGGCAAAAGAGAAGAGAAAAGATTGCACCAAACAATCACAAGGAGAGTTGCTCCAAACCCTAGCTCAATATGTAAGATCGATCAACCACCTTCTCCAAGCTTGAGCTCCACCTTCACCACGAAGCATAAGGGGACAAGCTCCAAGGGGAAGAAGAGAGAAAGAGGTTGCAAAGGGTTTTGTTTCATGCAAAGAGAGAGGGTTATATTGCATAGGGTTAGAGAGAGAGAAAAAAAAGTTAGGTGCCATACTAACACATGCCATGTGTCCACCAAAACTCATCCATGTAAGAACCACGCTCACACATATAATCAGGGCATTGAAACCAAGAAAGATCATCGAGAACTTGGTTCAGGAGAAACCATCGACTACTAATGATTCTAATGAGAAAATGGTCACCAAAGATTCTCAGCAAACTACAAGATCAAAACTCAACCGAGGTCGCATAAAACCAACCCTAGGGTTTCTTGGCGACCTAGAGGGTTTGTGGCCTCATCAAACACCAAGAATAGGGGGATACACTCAAACATCACCAACCACTAAGAATTATGGGTCACAATATCTTTGATGATCGTCGAAACAAAAACTCCTTGGTCAAACACATAACAAAGTCAACCATCAACTAGAGAATCCATGCAAACCCTAAATCTTCAACACATGATGTCAAAACATATGAGGCATATCAAGCATATGACAAATTACAAGAAAATCCCTAAACATGGATAAATTACAATTAGGTACAAAATAAACACATAAATGCATAACTAGGTCAAACAACATCCAGACTGGACCAAAATTGAAACATAAGCTCATCACATGTTATCAAGGAAAATCATAATGCTATATTAAGGTTTTAAGGATCTTATTATTCTATGAAAGCAAGATCAATCAAAAAGTTAGGTCAGGTGTCTTACAACCATAAACCCCTAACAAGGATTTCATGCCCGAAATCCTATGTGAACAAAGACATGTACTTTCTTTGTATATCATCCTCTAACTCCCACGTGGAATCTTCCACACCACAATGATGCCACAAAACCTTAACTAGAACTATGTACTTCTTCTTCAAATTCTTTACTCTCTTATCCAAGATCAAAACAGGACCCTCAACATACGACACATCGTCATCCAACTCAACCTCCACCAACTACAATGTCAACTTAGTATTTGGATGACATTTCCTCAACATGGAAACATGGAAGACATCATGCAACTTGTGCATCTCTGGTGGTAATTCCAACTTGTATGCCACCTTCCCAACATGTGCCACAATAGGGTAAGGTCCCATAAACCTAGGAGCCAACTTATCCTTCTTACCAAACCTCAACATACCTCTCAAAGGAGAGACCATAAGGTACGCACGACCCCCCACTTAGATCTCCAATGACCTATGATGGTTATCAACATAAGACTTCTTTATGTCATGGGCTACCTTTAGCTATTGTAGTATCACGTTGATCTTCTTTGTGGCTTGTTGTACTAACTCATGACCCAAAAGTTGATACTCGCCTGTCTCATACGAACAAAGTGGTGACCAAAAATGCATCCCATATAAGCCTTCATATGGTGTCATGTATATGATCATCTGATAGTTTTTATTATAGGCAAACTCCACTCAAACTCAGGTCCACATCCCAACTGCCAAGGAACTGCAAATCACAAGCTCTCAACATATCCTCTAAGATTCGAGTGGTCCTCTCTGAGTGATTCCATCTATATGTGGATCAAAGTTTGTACTTAACCTCAACTGTGTCCCCATCATTGTATGTAGACCTTCCCAAAAATGACTGACAAACTGAGGACCTGTATCAAATACTACAGTAACTGGGATACCATGCAGACGAACTATCTCTTTAACATATATTTGTGCCAACTTCTCTGCTATAAATGTGGTTTTGATTGGAAAGAAGTGATCTGACTTCGTCAACCTGTCAACTATCACCCAAATGGAATCATGACCTTTGGATTTCTTAGGAAGACCAACCACAAAGTCCATACAGATATGATCCTATTTCCACAATAGTATCAGAAAAATATGTAAATCCCATGTAGACTTCGGATGTGCTACTTTGACCTGTTGACAAACTAGACATCTGGCAATGAACTCTGCTACATCAAGCTTCAAACCAGGCCACCAATACATGTACATTAAGTTATGGTACATCTTGGTATTGACATGATGCATCACATACATCAAATATCCTCCTCAAGAACCATGTTCCTTAGACCATCATCATCTGGAACCATTATTCTGTTGTGAAAGCAAACCGTCCTTTCATCCTTCTCATGAAAACCATCAAACTTCTTACTATCAAACTCTTTCTGATATTTTGTATCACATTTTCGTCTCACTACATACCTCTAATATGTTGCATCAATGTAGGCTTCACCTGTAATTGTGCAAGCAAGCCTGCCAACAAGGAAACCTCCAGTAGTGCATTCATTTGATGAAGTGATACCATCATGTCCCGCTTATGCCATACTAAGGCATGTAATTGTGCCTTGTCCCCAAAGGATGACGAATATGACTTCCTACTTAAGGCATCAACCACCATATTCACCATCCCTAGATGGTAGTCTATCATGCAATCATATTCTTTGATCAACTCCATCCATCTCCTCTGTATCATGTTCAGTTGTTACTTTGAGAAGATATATTATAGGTTCTTGTAGTCTGTGAAGATATGACACTTCTCTCCATATAGATAGTGCCTCTAGATATTTAAAGCATGGACCACAGCTATAATATCTAGATCATGCATCAAGTAGTTCTCCTTGTGTTTTTTAAGATGTCATGAAGTAAAAAAAATCACACACTTGTCCTGCATCAGCACACATCCCAACTCATTTTGGAAGCATCACATAAGATGGTGTACCCTTTCCCTTGATCTTGTAGGACTAACATTGGTGCACTGGTCAACTTCTCCTTCAACAACTACAAAGAACGCTGACACTTGTCATCCCTTACAAAAGGAACGCTTTCCTTGTCAACTTGGATAGTGGTAATGCCACAACACTAATGTTCTTGGTGAATCTCCTATAGTAGCCTACCAAGCCTAGGAAACTTCAAACCTCTATTAGTGTCTTTGAATGCTCCCATTCTAGAATAGACTATACCTTCTTGGGGTCCACACAAACATTTTTATCTAATATCACAAGACCCAGGAAAGAGACCTCTATCAACCAGAATTCACACTTACTGAACTTGGCATATAACGTGTGCTGCCTCAACATCATCAATGACAGGCCTAGATGTCACTCATGATGCTTACTATCACTAGAGTATGTCAAGATGTCATCTATGAACACCACCATGAACTGATCCAAATACGGCCTAAATACCCTACTCATTAGATCCATGAAAGTTGATAGTGTGTAATTAAGCCCAAACGGCATAACTACAAACTTGTAGTGACCATACCTAGTCCTAAAAGCTGGATTGGGTGTGTCATCTACCTTGATCCTAAATTGATGGTATCCTGACCTTAAATCTATCTTCAAGAGCATAGTAGCACCTCTCAGCTGATCAAACAAATCATCTATCCTCAGTAGCGGGTACTTGTTCTTGATCGTGACCTTATTCAACTATTGGTAGTCTATGCACAACCTCATAGAACTGCCTTTCTTCTTTACAAACAACATGGGAGCACCCCAAGGGGAAGTTCTCAATCCAATAAAACCCTTCCCCAACAACTCCTACAACTGTTTCTTCAACTCCTACATCTCTGCGGTGCCATCTGATAAGGTGACTGTGCTATAGGATGTGTTCTAGGAACAATATTGATCTCAAAATCAATCTCTCTAGGAGGGGGGAACACTTAGAAACTCTTCAAGAAAGACATCCTCGAACTTTTGCACCACTAGAACCTCCTGGATAAAAGGACTCCTCACCTTGGTATCCAAAACATGTGCCAAGAAAGTCGCACACCCCTATCTCATAAGCCTCTCCACTATCATAGCTAACACCAAACATGTCAGAAGAATCTTCCTATCTCCTTGGAAGATCCACAAAAATCTCCCTTGTGGGGCCACTTTGGAACTAGAGTCCAAAAAAACCTTGTACTTCTCCAAGGTATCCATCCCAAGGAACACATTGAATCCATGAATGCCAAGTGGCATAAGATCAACTTGAATGATGTGTCCCGAGAAAGAAAGAACGTAATATGGATACACATCCCACACTTGACAGAACCAACAAGAGGGATTTCTAATTGAATACTACCAAGTCTACTACAAATAGGCAGATAACAACTATTTATCACCTCTCTGAAAAGAGTGTGTTGCACCTAGGTCAACCATACAAAAGAAGAAGCAAACAAATCAGAATGAAAAAGTTCCATATGACCTCTCATGACCCATGGATTGACCACTCCCTCTGGCTGACTCATAGCATAAAATCGAGTTATCGCATGTTGTCATCCACGACCTCAGCTAGCTAGTCCAGAAGATCCCTCCTATGATACATGACTGTGTCTTATACAACCACCACTAATGTATTGTTGTTTCTGGGAACCTCACTAACTCTACCTTGGTTGATGTGTCACTTCTTCATCCTTCATACCGCATACCCACTTTGTATGCCCAACCTACCCACACTTGTAAGAAGTCATGGTATCAAACTACGGTCTAGATGGCCCTGTCACTGATACAGAGTCATGATGCACACTCTTGTTGGAAGAAAACTATGAATTCTTCCCTTGATCGGGGACCACTATGACGACACAACTATCCTTGACTCAGAAAAAACTAACCTTTGTTGTGATTGTAGTGAAGAAAAACTTGACTTCTTAAAGCCACCAAAAAACTACCCATGAAACTTAGCTAGCCTCTTCTTGATATTGACTTCATGGTTCTCGATAGCAGACCATTCTATCCTTCTCACTGACTCCACAAAGGTAGATAACCTCTCCTTGTTCTCTAAAGTAGACGCCATCATGGATAAATCTGAGTTCATCCCCTTCTAAAGCCTATAGATCCTCTCCTTATTCATCACCACCATGTGAAGATAAAACCTAAAAAATTCCATAAACTTGGCCTCATAATAGTTGATCATCATGGACCCTGACGGATCCTCTCAAACTGGGCTATATTCTCATCTGGATATGTTTCTGGGAAGTATCGGCTCACAAACTCCCGCCGAAACTCTATCCAAGTGATCACAATTATAGGTCTCTTATCCTCCTCTACGGCCCACCAGTGGCCAACACTGCCCTTCAGTAGATAAACCACATGCTTCACCTTGTCCTCTTCTAGGATGTCGAGGATCTTGCAAGCCTTCTCAAGCTCCATCAACCACATATCAGCATCTGTTGGGTCCGTTGTACCTGCATACTCAATAGCTCCAACACGTCTCAACTGCTCAAATGTCTTCCTAGAACCCTGGGATTCCATATTAAGGATAGATGCACTAGCTTGAGGTACGGGCGCTCTATCCGCCATATATGAAATTGTAGCCATTAGCTGCCCAACCATGGATTGGAATGTTGGGTTGGCCATGGTTGTTGGGTCAAGGTGAGGCATTGCGGGCTTCTCTAGGCTCATATCTGGCACTCTATCCGCATGTTCCTACCTCCTTGCACCACATTACTACTCTCAACATGTTCTTCATGTTCTCCATACATATCTACATAAGCATAATATATAATCAGATATTTTGGATTATGTAAGAACAAACACAAACCTAAGTCCTACGTCCCTATAGACTTAGCATAACTAGAGATCTAATACCAACCTTATCATGTGATGCCCAACACCACAAAAATAAGATTACTCAAAAGAAAACATGTGATCAACAACTAAACATCCACATTACTAGAAAAGTAGGTAAATTAAACCAATTTAAGAATTGCCACCACGTCTAGAAGACATTACATAAAGGTCCAACAATATGTATCACATCGCTAACCCTACCAGGTATTTACATGTATGTACAGTGGTTGAGGCCACAACATGTATATAAAAGATAATGTTCCACATATACATTCATCTATACAAACATAGATATATTGCCAAAACCACGTGCTGATATACATCATCTACAAAACATTCCCTTCTCGGATATGAGATTACAAGGACAAATATGAGACTCTACAATAACTACTATTGTCCAACCTTCTACTTCTACTACTTTTCAAGATTCTCCTGTTCAACAACACGACCATGACCACATCACCGGTGACCACCTAAAAAGATGTGGTGACCCATGAGGTGAGACCGATGTCCCAGTGAGAGATATAACTCTCAACCAACAATCCCTCCCTTTATCGAGTAGGATTTGCTCAGTTTCTCTCAGTTACCACAACTAGAGAATACAAACAATTATCAAAGGCAATTCATGTGTTTGAGAAACCCCGACTATCCCTCTATTTATAGGAGGGGTTAAGGTATGGGTTCCAAGTATGTATGGGAGTGGAAGGGATCAAAATATACCTAAATTAATTGTCCCGTGACAGGTGCACCGGTGTGTTCACTTCTGAATTGTTCATCTAGAATAGTGAGATGATCGTTTCACTTATTTCCCAGTCACAATTTGAATTGACAATTCATTTTAAATTAATGTCAAACATCAATTCCTTGTACCAATCAAATTGAACAAGTGAAACAATCAACTATTCTCATGAATTAGGAAAAATATCTAGAAGATTCGATTGGCATGAATAACCCAGTCGGTTCACTAGGAGAACTGATCATCTCACCAACCTGAGATGATCGGTTCACCCAGTCAGTCGATCGATTAGTGTCCAGATTCATGCATAATTTAACCAATTAAATTTTCAATCAACCTGACACTCCAACCAGTTGATTCAACACTTGAACTTGATGGTTATGAGTCAAGTCATTTAATTGGTTGTTTAGTTGAATACCTAAACATCTTTAGTATCAACTTAAACATCATCCATGGATAAACTCCTCTTGTAGGTGAATTCCTATGTGTGTGACCCTATGGGTCCCATATCACATTGTCAGTGAATGTCCATAACTAGTTTATGACATACCAAGCAAAGAGTGGTGCCTAGTCACACATCAGTGCCACCTAAGTGAATGGAAAGTTGGAGAACAACTTCAACCTACAAATTGTGTATGGTGTTATAGTGTTTGTATAGTTCCTTTGTGACTAATATCTGATTGAACTCAAGGCATGGAGTAGTCATCCTCTTCAACATTCAATCTTGTTTCATGAACCAGAGCAGACCGTCTGAGATATATGTAAGCTCAATATCACATATTGACTCACATGTGAATAGCCATGAATTTCTCAATCTTAATAATCAAGAGGCCTAGGATATCATACTCCTATAGGAGGGATAAATCCCATCTACATCACTCACAATCAATCCCCATGTGTCACAGTCACCCAATCATCACCGTTATGGAAGCCCTTATTCAGGATTACGTTTGATGATGTCAAATCATATCAAACGACATGTGATGAGTGTAGTGACTTCAGGTCTAAGAACCACAATCATCACCAATACTATTAGGGATGACTATGACTACCATTGTAATGAATTCCATATGTCAGTTTCATGACTTTGTTCTACAAGTATCTATGTGTTTGGTTTGATATACCATATCATGACAGATGAGATTATGTCATTAACCAACATACTCTCTAGTCTTATGTGTTATTGTTGTCTATCAGCCTTCCACAATAACATCCGATTAGGGACATAATGAGAATGTATATTCTTAACATCAGTATGGTCTCATTTCTCAAGTCACGTACTTAAAGACACACATCATTCAGTAATATCATTCTCTAGACATTAATTATGTTATGTCATTATCTCATAAGTGAATAAAATAGAATAAATTGGATAGTTGCCTTCATTATTAATCAAATCATTTACAAATTGCGCCATTACAATCATCATATGATTGGCTCTCTGGGCACACATACCAAAATTACTCATCTTTAATGATGTTAAATGTATTTCACAAGTGTCTTATTAATATCGAATAGTTTTTAGAATTTATGTCAGATTGAGGGTTTCTTGATGTAGTTTAAGTGTTAAAAAATAATGAATATTAAATATATTTATATGATTAATCATGTTCTAACCTAACAAATGTTTGGAAACCAAAACCTAAGTTGATATTTGGTTCTAAGGTTTTTTATTAGCTGAATTTGCTCCAAAACAAGTCCAATGACCAAAGTTGACCCCAAAATACACCTAGGGTTGGTTAGATTTGTTCACAAGAAATTCAAGTGATCATAAATAGGTTTGGGCATACCTTGCACTCTTTTGGAATTCCTCTTAATATAATCCGACCTCAATGGCACGACTGACCAAAAATACATGGGTAGTTGGCTTTCAAACTCAAAGCCTAACTAACCACTTTTTCTAGAAAAATAGGTTAGTTAAGGGGTTTTAGATAAATTTATGAGCCATATAAAAACCTTATATAACAATATAACTAAGAAATAAAATACATTCAACCCATCCCATCATCTAAACTATTGATCTTCCTAAGAGAAGGTGAATTAATGCTTAGCATAAGAGAGACATGATTTGGGTGAAGTTAGACCTTCCCTTGTTGTTGAAGGTGGAATAATGTGAAGATTGTTGGGTATATTTGTAGGTTCATTTACTTTTTTTAAGTTCATTCATTTATTCATCCTAGTGTCCTTATATATGAGTTGTTTCTAGTTCCCTTGATTTAATCTTTTAAAATCATAGTTTTTGCTCTATTCTTGCAAGTGGGTGTTTCTAAGCTAGAAGTAAAAGTAGGAAAGAGTTCATGGGATTATGAAAGTTTTCTTAGGTTTTGGCATCTTTATCAGTGTGAGGATCTACATGGCTTTCTTATATGTGACATCGGTGATTTAATCCCATAATGAACATTTGGAAATATGTAAGCCCAAGTACAACTTTTAATGTGTTTTGTGGTGAATTCTAGCATTTTGGGGATTTTAGGTGTTCTTTATTGGAAATGATGGGGAACCACACATAAAATCATATACGTTCATTATATAATGAATATGATAGAAATCTTATTTATGAAATGCAATTAATGATGAATTCTTATAGTTTTAGCTAATATTGGCAAAATCAGCTTGTTGGGGAATTTGTTTTGGAATTAATGAATTACTGATATAATTATATGTTACATTCTATGTTTACTCTTTTTTATGAATCTAAGGATGTTTTATGGACGAGCATTGGTTAGAATAACTTTAGTTGGATTTACCTAGTTTAGGGATTATATTGAGGAAATCTACTTGAATGAGCATATTTGAATGATGTTTGATCATAATAAATGAGTTTAGTGCATAGTAATAGATCATGGGGTTTTGTAGGTATCATTATTAGTAGTAGTCTTGTATTAACACACTTAAATGAGGTTATCGAGTAGTAAAAGCATTATCAATTATGATGAAGTAAAATGAACTAACTTAATTCCACATAACCCATAATGAAATGTTACAAATATGTAAAAAATAGTGCATCAAAGAAGCATATGTGATGCCAAGTTGTGTGTTTATTGTGGTATTTTCTTACTTCTATCTAATTTGGCTTCTTAGGTTTGGGCATTGAAAATTTAACATCATTTTCTAATATGTTATGGTTTACATATACATTAATTTTGCATGCTTGTTATGATAGAGGAGTGAGGGATTTTAATAGTGGAATATAACTTTCATAGACTTTGATAAATCTATTCAGCATTAGTTCTAAGTTGGGGTTAGTTCTATTGTGTTGAAGAGAAATGAAGAACAATTATAAGATTGTTAGCATATTTTGGCTTGCTAGTTAGATATATTTGATGGCATTTTTAAGATTGTGTATCTTTCTCATGAATGTGTTGAAGTTCAAATTGTCGATGAAGCACCTATAAGCACAAAGTTTCATGTTCTTTTCTTTTTTGAACAAATGCACTTCAATCTCAACAAAAATATGAGTGCTTGCTAAGGTATCTCTTAAAGGTTCAAAGAGGAGATGACATTCTAGGAGTGGTATTAAATGAATAGCATGGGTCGTGCTTTGAGTAAGAATAAATGATTGATAGTAGATGTCATAGCATCTCCCTCTACCTATGAAGGGATGGAGTTGTTTTGATCCTTTCCTATCATTGTTTTGTGTTCTATACCATGGACACATATATGTTTCCTTAAATATTTGATATTGATAGTGTTAAGATAACATGAATGAATTAATGGTTTAGCTTATTATAGAATAATTTTAGTATACTAGGCTACCCACACCTCCCTGGAGCTCATCTGACATGGCATTTAGCCTTGAAAAAGTCCAACACAAAGAGTCATAGTTGGAGGTCACATTCAAGACATCATTATAAAATAAGATCAAATGAAAACAATAAATAAACTGAAGAGGCACTTGAAGGATGTTTGTATGTAAAAGAGTTTGTTTGATCTTAGTAGGATTGTGTATGTAAGGAAGGAGTCATCACATCAAGATGGGGGGACATTAAAATATAATGGTTAATATTTCACGTTTTTACAAAAGTAGGGTGGTTTCTTACTAGGTTTATATTAGAAAAACCTACGTCTTGAATGGAATTCTTGCGACATATATGGTACTTAAAATTGAAATCGATGTTATTAGGGATAGAACTATAATGCAAAACATTAGTACAAATCATGTTCCAAAAATGAATAGAGTTGAGTGAAATCTAGAGTCGTCAAAATTCTCAATGAGTTGCTCGCAGATAATAGCTTGATACGTTTTAGCTACATATCTTAGGCTGTGTTTGTTGTACCGGTACACCACCTAACACAGCATGTTAGCCAGTGGTCGAGGCAGAAAATTTAATGTGGGTGGCACAATACATTGAAAGAGTCAAAAGGTTCACAAGGTAGGGCACCAAAAGATGTTTATCAAAAAATATAAGTGATTTATATCAGGATTATAAAGATAGTATGATACAGAAATCTGGAACAAAAGTGGGGCACGTGTCCACTTTTGCCTCCATTTAGCTCCATAACTGATATTAGCCATTGTTTGTTTGCTTTTTAGAAGATATATAAGATATCTTACGGGCTAGTTAATAAGAGAATCTCCAGCTAATGAGCCGCTTAAAACTCTCATGTCAGAGAACACGTTTATATATCGTGGATGTCTATTTCTCACATAGCCCCTCTAACATATTCCCTAATACATGCAACGATATTTATATGTATGACATAATGGACTTTGTACAAACAGGAAAAGGTTACTTATCTTTTATACCAAACAACAGACATCTTATTATAGGGTTTATTTTCCATTGCTTTAAAGAACAGTTATCTTATACAAAGTAAAAATATCACTAGTTCCCGGCAACTAAAGCAAGAACTATATATGAAACACAGTCTTACTATCACCGATCTTCCCATCTCACATGTCAATCGACCCCAGGTCCTAATGGCGTTTTCTTTGTTAAGAGTAATTGATTGAGAAATTTAATTATAGGACGGTGTATTATAGTGTTGTAAGTTTGAAAACAGAACTGTTAGGGTAAAAAAAATGAGTATCAAAATTTACTACGGTCATGAAATCACTAAAGCTATGATCACGACAAGTTCTTTTAATAGTTAATCATTTTCCTTCAACACAAACCAAAAGCTGCATGTTTTCCATATTTTCATACGTGTCCATGAGTTTCACAGTACCGACTCAACTTTTTGGACTAAATAATAGAACGAGTTCTGATAACCAAATTAGTCAAGGAGATAGCTACACGAGATACCTCTCACACAATTAATAAATAATGTCTGCCAAGTAGTTTACCTGATATTGGCAGAAATTAGCAAGCCGTTCGAAATCTAATTCAGATTCAAAATTTGGGATGCCAAACGTATACCATCATGTTTCAAACTTTAGGCAAAAACTAAGTATTATTATAAAGCAAGATTAGACAAACTGTGAGTTTTTCAAACAACATCAGGTTTAGAAACAACTTTAGAGCATTCAATAAAGGAGGCGCATTTCCTAATATATTACACCATATTGGAAGAAGCATCACTACTGCAGCATCTACCTACTCAATAACTACTCCAACCCACCAACCCCTCCCCCGCGTCATATTGCCGTTCCACCTCACCCAGGAAGATAGTCCACCTGGGTAATCTTGTACGCCCCATCTCCAGTGAGGTAATGTTCATGGTAAATTCAACAAATTTCATGCACTGCACGTGGTTAATAATAAAGGATACAGATCAGACAAGCTTGCATGTTGCATATCCTAAAACGTCCTTCATAACAATGGTTTACACAGCTATATTGATAGACACAACTATGAAAATAAGGACTTTGTACTTTGAACACATTTTTCTATCTACCCCAATGTTTGTTTCTTGTAAATCATTTTGTGCATAAGAGAGAATCTTGAATCTTGTGGTGAAGATGCAAAAAAAAAGTGGATTCAAGAGCATGATTTCACGTGCACTTGCCCTCTCTATCACAACGGAATATTTTAGGTTTTTGGTGACCAGTTGTACCATCAGTCCACTGCAATAGAAAATTTTGGACTCCGGGCAACCAATGCATGGTCTGAAAGAATTTTCCTCATTTCCAATGTTGATATATTCTGAGGAATCGACATGCCCCCTGAGATAATTATTTCTGTAGAGAAAAAGTAAGAGGACCGTCAGTCTATTTTTGAAAAGAAAAGAAAGATATCTATTACAGGTTTACACATACCAATCCCTTCTCTAACAGATAAATTTGGCCTTATCACATCCTTGGAGCTGATTAGGAAAATATCACCAAGATAAAGATGATTTGTCGGAACATAAACACATGCAAGCTCCTCGTCTCCAGAATTTCTATGGAGTATGACTGTAGATGTAATGAAGCCAATAGCATATTCACCGATTCTTGGGTGCCTAAGGATGGCCACTTCTTTGAAGGCTCGAGAAGATTGATCTGAGAAGGAGCTCTAATGTCAGTCACTGAAGGATTTAATAGAAATTAAGGCAGAAAACGAAAGTCACCTGGAGATATTGCCGCACTAATTTGCTTTGAGGCAGAGTATATATATGATATGAGTGGCATTTTCTTAATGAACCACTCACCAAGTCCAAGTACAGAAGCACCTAACCATGATGACATGAAGACTCCAACTAAAAAAATAAAAGTAATTGATGTAGCAAATCCTAGGCCTGCAGACACGTGAAATACTAAGTGATAGGACATTAACATCTAACTTAGATGAGATATTAATCCAACACAAAGGAAACATTGCATAGTTTCATGAAGATTTGGGTAATAAAGATGAGTGCAGCAGCGTGATATTAGGCTGCGTTCCAGAGAATTTTGCGTTATGGTGGCCTTATCTCAAAGAACTCAAAGACAAAACCTTTTAATTGTTCATAAAGAGTTGATTATTTAAGGATATCTTTGATTTCCTAAAAATGGAACCACTTCTGGATTACATTTGCTAATTTGCTTCCTTCCGTGCACTTACTATAAGAGATTATTAGCCTTTCACTAATCGTATTTATGTTCAGTATATCACATGATGTGAACTTCCCAGCCATAAAAGGGAGAAGATGACATTCAACATTAAATAATGCTAATCAACGGTATAACAAGAAATAGCTTATACTATAATCAAAGAAAGATATCAATGAAAGAACATGTAATAAGATCGCGAAGTTGATTTCATATGAAAGAGTTACTGAGACCTCACAGGCAGATGCAGTAACTACTTCACGAAATTTCACAACTCGGTTAACAAAAGTGAAGTTAAATCCACCAAAAGATCTCTCTACACATCGATCTACAATTACTGTTACATTCTTAATATGCATCATTTTGATACATGTTCAGAGAAAATTCCTAGCTACAATGATATCATTTCGAAACAAATGCTGTAGTTTCCATGCACATTTGCATGAATCAGTCAAACTCTCCACTACAAGTTCTAGGAAACGATACAAATAAAATTCCAATGATACTCACCAAAGACATTGATTCCCAAACGAGTATAGATGGGAGAAAAGAGTCCGTCGACCAAATGAATGAACCACCAAGTGGTATAAAATGTTACCGCTATTGGAAGAAGAATCACACTGTAAAACAGGCAAAAGAAAATATCATGGCATACAGTTCTTGACATAAGCTGGTGAAAATCTTCAAAGGATTGGTGTAAGATGCAAAATCTCCTTAAAAGTGTAAGATCGTACAGGATAACTACAATAAAATTTCTTTTCAACAAGACAAATATACACTTGGGATAAGTCATACTCAGCTTATACATTGTATACAGATTTTGGGAATAACTAGGTGTAGATTTCAATGCTATGCCTAACCATAGTTTAGACATGTCAGCCGAGGTTGGCAGGTTCACTATAACAGTCATTAAATGAAACTAGGTATATCTAGTCTCAAAAAGATGGGCTAGTCAGCCAGACACATAATAATGAGAATTATAAGAAGTCCTAGAAAGATGTAACAGTTATCAAATTTTTTATTCCATTTTGTACATCATTCAACAAAAGAAAACTGCTTATTAGTTAAATTCACAAGTCAGGCAGTTAATATGTTATAATGGTGGATGTGGACAGCTAACTAAAAAAAATGTCTTTCCGCAATTATTCGGGAAAATATATTTACGAAAAATATCATAATAGCTTTATTTGTAACACAGGATGAATAGAGATGGTAATTATAAATGTTTATTACAGGAAAAGCCTAATATGTGGGGAGGTGGGAAATCAGTTTGTTTGTCAAAAAGATAACTGGTTTTTGTATTTACATATTAAGATCCACCATCTAATGATAGCAACTTTTCTTTCCAAATTGTGGTATGAAATTTGATCATTTGTATAAAAATGTGTTTTAGGCTTAAGTTGTTATGTGGCACAAAAATGCATAGCAAGTCAACTTTTGTATTAACAACATTAGTTGGTAGTACTTATTTCTCAATGAAAGCATAATTCAATCAAACTGAAAGTTTCATACCCTAAGAAAATATGGGAAGTGGAGAGGACATCTGGGGGTGCACAAAACACAGTTTTTCCAAAATCAGAAATCAAACTGAAAGTTTCATAAAGTTTCATCAAACTGATTTCTGTATTTGGAAAAACATCTTCATGTGTTTTATGAAAACTACAGACGGTCTAATTTGGTAATGGTTGTAGCAAAGATGTTTGGAGGAATAAATGGGTTCCAGGACAAGCACGATGGATTACACCATTTTAGACAATCTAAAACATCTTATCACTATCTACCAAATCCAACAAAACAACTTTTGAGATCAGAACCTATTTACAACATTCAACATCCTCAACAAATCTTCCAGGTTGAGGGAACTCATTACTAAAAATTCAAGCATAATGCCATAAATAATGCAAAATTTACTCGGACTAGAAAATATTGTCATCACAGGTGATGATCTTACTTGCATTTCACATCTCAAGGAGTGGCTACAAACACAATTTCAGACAAAAGATTTGGCAATCTTCGTTATTTCCTTGGAATAGAGGTTCTCCATTGCAAGAAAGGCACAAATCTTTCTCGGCAAAAATATGTTCTAGACCTTCTTGAAGAGACAGGGATGACACATTGCAAACCAATCTCCCCGCCTATGGATCATACCAAGGCAGTTATTTCTGTGGGAAGAATAACACTTCTAGCGGAAGCATAGATAGGATTTAACCCGAAGAGGAATCTTGTTGTTACCAGATCATCTATGTTTTTCATCTGATCACTAGTCTTCAGCGACCGGTAGAAGTTGAGTTCCTGAGAGATGGATTGTATAACACACAAAAATAATCCTCTAGAGAGCGACTATCTTGTCTTCCTGCAAAGAGACGGTCATAAACAGTATGAGACGGAGAGCATTCTTCTCGTGGGAGAAGTGTTTCTTTGTATCTTCCCAGATCTGTTTGACTGTGGAGTAGAACATAAACATGAAGCAATCTGGGGCCACATGCTACTCCATAATCATCACTTTATCAATCCATTGTGTTTTTGCCATGTGGAGTAGTCCTTGCTACTTTTATCAGGAAGCACTGACTCAATAATATCCACCTTCTCTCAAAATTCAAGGATAATATATATAGCATTCATCCAGAGGAGATAATTCTATGAGTTACGCTTCAAAGAAGTTGTCTGAGAATGATCATTATAGACGTTTGTAGCAGACGTAGCCGACTTTTCGTCTCCCATAGTGAAATCGGATCAAGATAACAGTAGCAGTCAAGACAAGTTGCTGACAACACACTGTGTAGAAAGCTTGACACGTCATGTACAACGATCACACTCCATGTAGTGAACCTACATGCCTATGGATTATTGGAGGCGAATCGCATGCTTAGATCAACACGCCATGTTGAGATGTCAGCATGTCGTATGTCTGTTGGAGGCATGAACTCAGGGTTCTGTCGACACACCGTTCACCCAGGGACACGCCTGTCAAGTGTGGAAAAGATGAGATTGACAGGAATTAGCTTTGTCAATGAGGTAGAGAGCCCCGATAAGACGTGTCGGGGTGACAAAAATTAGTGTCATCACCTTATATCAATAGGCGATGCAAAACCGACACATCAACAACCCCTAAAAACTTAGACACTCATCTACATACGGGGACTACTTGGAGAGGAAAGAAAACGAGAAGGGAGTTGTTCCCCCTACTCTCTACAGGATAGAACGAGTGGTTCTCCTCTCCTTCAAGAAGGCACACTTTGGTGAAGACGAAGGGAGACCAGTTGGCAGCCCAATGAGAACCAAAGTCGACGGAGGCGGAGCAGAGAGGAGGCCTAAGAGAGAGAGAGAGAGGAGGGTGTGGCCGGCGGCTAGGGTTGCATCCCTAGGGTTTGCATTGATACCATGTGAAAGGATTGGGCCAGAACCATGCCCTGTTGTAGCAGGCCAACATTTTGTTATATAGAAAGAGAAAATTTACCTAATAGACCAATAAAGAAAGCAAATAAGAGAAGACTACATAAATGACTTCTATTCTCTAACACTCTCCACCTAAATAAAAACTACAACTCAAAGAGTTGTTGATAAAGCTCATAAATCAGAGTTGAACTCTATTAGTATATATATTTTCCTGGCTTTATTTTTATTTTGTTATTGTGTTATGGGCCATTGTCTATTAGCTCATTAGTCCTTTTCCTTATTCTAGAATATTCTTGTTTCTAGATCTTTCTTACTTTGTCCTATATAAGAGAGTCTCATGTACTTGTTTCGCCAATCTAATGCAAACCATCTTTGTATTAAAGATGGTATCAGAGAGGGTTGATCCTCCTTAAACCCCAACCCTAACCTATGCCGACATAAACCCTAGCCGCCACCCCTCTTCCCCTCTCTCATCTCAGCCCCTCACCCGTCGTCCCCCCACCAGCCGTCGCTGCACCCCCCCTCACCAACCGCAACCGCCCAGCCCCTGCCCTCCTCCTTTCCGCCACCTCTCCACCACCCGCCGCCCCTTCTTCCTCCACCCATACAACCATCGTTGCCCCTTCTTCCTCCACCCACACACCCACCATCAACCGCACCCTGCCCGCCGCCCTCCCCACCACCATCCAACAACCCCTATTGATGTCCCACTCCTCCGGCTAGCCACCACCTTCTCCACTCAGCCCTCTTCCACCTCCTCTTCTTCCTTCCCTCCTTTCCCCACCATCTCTCCCTCCGGCTAGCCTCCACCACCACTCATTTTATTTCCTGCCAATCTCCGGTAACTTTCTAGTTATCGCACGTTGAAGGAGTAACGAGATCTTGCTTTGTCTCTGCCTACGCCTCATGATGGAATAAGGTTTTCCTCCATGTTGGCGTAGGTTTCCTATATCTACTACTTCCCCGATGCGGGATTCTGGGATCTGATGCATCAGATCTCCTTCTGCTATCTTATGTTCGTGTACGGGTATTTTTAGACCTGCCCCTGTGATTGGGTTTCTACTGCTTTCATCTGCTATGTGCCTACTGCTGCTGCGAGCCTGTTGCTCTGTCTGCTGATTATTACGTGCCCGCTGCTGCTATGTGCCTATTGCTCTGTCTGCTGACTGCTACGTGATTCCTGCTCCGGCCTGCCACTACTGTCTACTGTGTCGTCCTGTATTCTGTGACCTCCCATGGCATCCTCCGATCCGCTCTGCCATCTTTGTGTGACGACTACCAAGTTGGACAACTCCAACTATCACACCTGGGCAGCCTCCTTTGAATTGTATGTCAAAGCTCAGGGGCGCTATTCCCATTTGACTACTACCGGGCCAGCGGAACTAAACGCTACTGCTGACGACAAAACTAAACAGGCGTATGACCTGTGGTCCAAGGACGACTCTAGGGTTATAACCTGGATGGTCAACAGTGTTGAACCCAAAATCAGCCAATCCCCTATGCGCCTACGCACGGCTAAGGATATGTGGGATCAACTCTCCCACGTCTATTCTCATCAACAGAATCCCAAGAAGATGTTTGATATTTTCAAACACCTGGCCAAGAAGGAGTATTCTCCCTCAGATGCCATTGAAGATTACTACAATCAATGTTGTGTCCTTTGGGATGAGTTTGAGGTGTATCATCCCCTATCCTCAGATATTAAGGAAGCACAAAGACAACGGAATGAACTACAACTCGTTCAATTCCTTGCTGGCCTACCATCCTCCTTTGCGGGTGTCGTAGATCAAATTCTCTCCAGTGATCTGTTGCCCACCTTACGCAATGTTCTGAAACGCGTGCAACGTTTGCCTTTTGTATCTCAGACGACTCCTAAACTTTTTGACAATGCTACTCTAGTTGTTCGATCTGGAGATTCTTTCCATGGTCGTGGCCGCAGTCGTGGCCGTGGTCGAGGCTGCTCTACTCCAGGTGATGGTCGTGGTCCGTACTCCTCGGGCGCTGACTCCTCTACTGAACCACGTTTCTGCAATTTTTGCAAGCGCACCAATCATGCTGATGACCGTTGTTGGATCAAGCACGACAAACTTGCTTGGGCAAATCAGGGTTCTTCCGACCAGCCTAATACCTCTGCCTCTCCGTCTTCCCTGACATCTGTTGATTGGATCAGATCTGAAGTTGAGAAGTAACTCCAAGCTCGTCTGGCCTCTTCAACTGAGACCTCCACTACTGGCGGATCTGCTGACACAATCTGCTCCTCTTGCATAGTTTGGTAAACATAAATGGGTTATTGACTCGGGTGCCACCTCTCATATTACTGGCAATCGATCTTTATTTTCTACCTTGCATAAAATTGCCGCCATTCCATCTATCACCCTAGCTGATGGTTCTCAAACATCTGTTTTCGGAATAGAGAATATCTATATTGTTGGTCGTCTTATGTTGAACTCGACACTCTTTGTTCCTAAATTTCCTATCAACATGTTATCTGTGAGTAGAACTCTTAAGAGATTACAATGCTCAATTACCTTTGACCCGGATGGTGTTATTTTACAGGACATGCGCACGAGGATGAAGATTGGTTCGGGCCATGCGGGACCATATGGGCTCTACTATTTGGATGCACCAAAGATGACGGCTTACCTGACTACGTCTGTGACCGGCATTCAATGGCATTGCCGCTTGGGGCACCCTTCATGGGCAAAATTGAAGCATTTATTACCTGATATTTCTGAGTCAGTTTTTCATAGTGAAACTTGTCAGTTAGGGAAACAAACCCAGTCTACTTTTACTAAGAAAAACTATATTAGCTCAAAAGCATCATTTGATATTGTGCATGTTAATATTTTGGGACCATGCTCTGTTGCTAGTATTTCTGGATATCGATACTTTATGAGTTTTATTGACGACTTTTCTAGAACCACCTGGTTGTTTATATTAAAAGACAAATCTCATATTCTTGACACTATTACCACTTTCTTTGCTGAGATACATACCCAGTTTGGTAAACCCATTAAAATCTTTCGAATTGATAATGCCCTTGAATTCATGCAAAGGTCAATAAATTTGTTTTGCAACAAAGTGGGTACTATTCACCAAACCTCTTGTGCTTATACACCCCAAAAAAGGGCATTGTTGAACGCAAGAATCGACACCTCCTTGAGGTTGTGCGTATACTTCCTTTCACTATCATGTTCCTCATGGTTTCTGGCCAGAAGCTGTTTCAACTGCTTGTTATCTTATTAATCGCATGCCATCCTCTGTTCTTGGCAATCAAGTGTCTTTTCAGATTTTATACCCGGATGCTCCTCTGTTCACCGTACCTCGTATTTTCGGGAGTACGTGCTTTGTGAAAAAATGGCATCATGGCCTTACGAAACTAGATCCTCGTGCTACCAAGTGTATTTTTCTGGGGTACTCTCGGACAAAAAAGGGTACCGTTGCTTTGACCCGACTACTAAGAAATGGATGGTGTCGGCTGATGTTGTCTTTTTTGAACATATGTCGTTCTACTCCTCTGCTGGATCTGCCCTGACGTCTGATTTATTGACAGAAACACCTTGACCTACACATGTTGATAATGCCCTATCAGATGGCACTGTTGCGCCAACTCCTCCTTTAAAAGTCTACCAGAGAAAACCAAAGGTACCAAATCCCTCTATGGCCCAACCAAGTCTTCCAACCTCATCAGCAGATCAGTTAGCATCTCATGTATTTTCTAACGTAGACATTCCTATCAGTTTACGCCAAGGCACTCGCTCTTGCATGCAACATCCCATTGGGAATTTCTACACTACTGCTAATCTGGGAAATACTTTTGCAAATTTTACTTCTGCTTTATGTGTTGTTACTATTCCTAAGAATGTTGCTCAGGCTCTCCAATACCCAACATGGCGTAAAGCCATGGAAACTAAAATGCAGGCCCTCAACGATAGACATACTTGGGATTTGGTTGATGCACCACCTAGTTGTTCACTAGTTGGTTGCAGCAGGTGGATTTTCACAGTCAAATATCAAGCAGATGGTACCATTGAATGACTCAAAGCTCACCTGGTAGCCAAGGGCTACACTCAGACGTATGAGGTTGACTACTTTGAGATTTTCTCCTGTGGCCAGCGGCGGAGCCGAGAAAAATCCATAGGGAGGGCACCATTAATGTAAATACAAAGAAGGTTCCATCAGGTAGGGCACAATGGGTAATAATCTGCAAAATCATAGTCAAATCTGTACCAACTACTGCAAAATCATGGAATTTGGGTGGGGCACTTGCCTACCCTGGTCTTAACGTGGCTACACCACTGCTTGTGGCTCGACTGAATTCTGTTCATATCCTTATCTCTGTGGCTGTAAATTCTTGTTGGCCCTTATTTCAACTAGATGTCAAAAATACATTTCTGTATGGAGATCTGCATGAGGAGGTTTACATGGCGCAACCTCCCGGTTGAGATTTAGGGGGAGTCGTCCAAAGTTTGTCATCTTCGCAAAGCTATTTATGGCCTTAAGCAAAGTCTCTGAGCCTGGTTTAACAAGCTTAGCTCTGTTCTTCAAATATTTGACTTCTGTCGCTCTCAATCTGATCATTCAGCGTTTGTTAAGAAAACTACCTCTGGTCTTGTAGTTCTCATTGTCTATGTTGATGACATTATCTTATCTGGAAGCGACTATGCAGGCATGCAGGCTACTAAGACATACTTGGAAAAACACTTTATTACCAACGATTTAGGCAAACTAAGGTATTTTTTGGGAATTGAAGTCTCGCATTCTTCCCTGGTCTTTGTCACAGCGCAAATATGTTTTGGATCTCCTATCAGAGACATGAATGCTTGGGGCTAAGCCTGCTAATACACCTTTGGATCCCAACACTAATGGGATGACGACACTTCTCCTCCATATCCTGATCATCATCAGTATCGCAAAATGGTTGGAAAACTCATCTACCTTACTATCACTAGGGCTGATAGAACTTCCGTTGTTGGTCTCGTAAGTAGATATTTGGATAAGCCCCGTCAATGCCATTTGGATGTTGTCTGTCATATTCTAAAGTATTTGAAAAGTTCTCCTGGCAAAGGTCTGTTGTATAAGAAACATGGTCATTGTAATATTATTGGATACTCTGATTTTGATTATGCTGGAAGCAAGATAGATCGGAGATCTACCTCTGAATACTGCACTTTTGTAGGTGGTAACTTAGTAACGTGGCGAATCAAGAAACAAACTGTAGTTGCTCGCTCAAGTGTTGAAGTCGAATATCGAGCCATGACTCACACCACCTGTGAACTTTTCTGGGTACGTAGTCTTCTGCAAGATTTTGGTATTTCTATTGCTCCATCCATACCTATGCACTGTGACAACAAGGTTGCTATCTTCATTGCCAGCAACCCACCTTCCACGAACGCACCAAACACATCGAAGTTGATTGCCATTTTGTTCGGGATGATGTCTTATCTGGTCAGATTTCTACACCTTATACACCAACTGCGGATCAAGTTGTAGATATGTTCACCAAAATTCTTCCGGAGACTAGATTCACTACACTGATAGCCAAGCTGGGCATGATTGACATCTACGCTCCAGCTTGAGGAGGAGTATTAGTATATATATTTTCCTGGCTTTATTTTTATGTTATTGTGTTATGGGCATTTGTCTATTAGCCCATTAGTCCTTTTCCTTATTCTAGAATATTCATGTTTCTAGATCTTTGTTACTCTCTCCTATATAAGAGAGTCTCCTGTACTCTTGTTTCACCAATTTAATGCAAACCATCTTTGTATTTTAGAAACTCAATAGGAGGTCACCAAATACATACCCCTTCTTAACCTAAACACCATGAAACGGTCAGCCACCTATTCATAGTGTTAAGAAATCGAATGGAGGAAAACACCGAGCATGTGGGAAAAAACAGAAACAAGAAGAGATAATCACACTGCCAGAGAACATGAGAACGTGGTTCGGTCAAGACGACCTACTCCATGGGAGGAGACGACTCAACTAGTGAACCCATCCAATTTTGAGCTAACCAATCGGGTTACCCACAACAAGAATTAAGGTCCAATATGGGTCAAGTGGGGCACAACAGGAGATTTAATCCCCAACCTGCTTCCCTGTCCTCATCATCTTGATCTTACATCTCCTCTAACCCATCCTTCTCCTTTTGCTCTTCCTCCTATCCTCCTCCTTCACCTCCTATGCTTCCTATTATAGCGGTCCTACTACCCCATCTTCTATGAATTGATTAGTTGAACCTATGGTTGAACTAGTGAACCAGAAATCCATGTCCTCACTGGTTGAAGCTTTGGTCAGTTCTAATATCCTTGGTTATGAGCCATATTCACAGTATTGATTTAATGAGTCTAAGTTCCTCCTTAGAATCTCTTCCCAAGTTCTAAAATTGCCTCTTCCCTTTTAACTATGCTTGACTCAATAACACTACTTTAAATTGGTGCAGTTTTCGGTGTATGTTGCACATGTCCATACCATTTAAGACAAACCTCACTTAGCTTGTTTTTCAATACTCACCTCCCCCACTTTATTTGATAGTTATATCTAAATGTATTCCTTTCATTTACATAGACATATCTCTAACTTTTCCTTAAATCTCCCTATATGTATGAGAAAACATCACCGTTTTAGAAAACGTTCTAGGCGGCCACTTAAGCACCTACTTAAGCGGTCCAGACCTCAAGCCGCCTAAAATTGCCTTAGACGCCCGCGTGAGTAGGCCAACCAAAGGCACCCACCTGATGTCTGCCTAGAGCAGTTAAGTGCTCGCCTTCCACTTCAATTGGGCGGCTGCTTGGGCCTGCTTTTTTTATAGCATGGTGTAGCCCTGTTGTTATCCTAAACTTAATTGGTTTTGGTTTAGTCCACCTGTGTAATACTGTCAGACTACTATCTAATAGACTATTACTAATATAATATGATACCATTGATTGTGTAACTAAGAGTGTACTAATAAATTATACAAGTTTGTTTATATGTGGATCAAGTCATATCTATTATACTATTGTATTGTAAATTATGTACTTACATGTTATATAACTATTATCTAAGGTTGTGCAACCATCTGTTACAGCTTAATACTTTGTGATATTATACTTATACTGATACTAAGATTTTACTACAATACTATTGTCTAACAATTTACTAGTATATTAATAATATCATAAACCGTTGTGTAATAGTGTGCTACTGCAGAATACTATGTAATAATAGTATACTACCAAAAATTACTATATGCAACACAGTGGTAATATACTACTGTAGTATATAACTAGCTATATACTTATGTATTAAAGTATTATATAACTACTTTGCATATACTATACTTCTGTAGAATACTATATAATACAAATACACTACTATAAGATTGTTGTTTATATCGATGTGCAAGTTGTATTTTACTAAACATGAGCTCACTATATAATAAAAATTAAAAAATATAAAAATATTCATAAATTTTATATAAATATGTATAGAAAGTTTGATCATCTGCTTCTTTAAAAAATGTTCGCATAAGCGGTCGCCTAGCGCGGCTACAAGGCCTTGTCCGCCCACCTCCTGCTTCGCAGTTCTAAAGCATTGAAAAACATCAAGTGATGAATTATTGATTTATTTGTAACAAGGTGGAACTAAGAAGACCGTTAATCAACATGTCAACTATCTGAAATTTTCTTTTATTCTGAACAAAGTTGAGTTCGATATATCTTTAAGAATCTTCCTAGGCAAAAAATACTCCAAATGCCCTTAGCATAATTCTTTGACCACTATAGACTAGCAAACCCAAGAGGCCAAGAACACGCATGAGATTTAGAAGGGACGTTCTCTGATCTAGTATTAACCAGGAATGAGACTTCTTTGGATAGAAAGGGTGACTAACCAGCCGGTCATAAACTTTTTTGATGCCCAGCTTCGGATGACTTTAGAGAGTGCCTGCAATTTCAGATGGGCAAATTCCTGCTTCAGATTCTTGAAGGAAAGTAATAAACATATATGCCTGATATCAAAATATGTTCTGGCATAGTACAGATTACTTACTAACATAACCAAATGAGTTTCCCCAAATAGGCTAAATCTTAGGTGCTTTTACACTGTATAAGCAGCAGGTATTCTTACCTTGAGGAATATATTTTGAGGTAAGTCCCGGTGGAATGGTGGAGGACATATTCACCTGCCTCCACCCGTAATCAAATCATTGGGAGTGAAAGACCATTCCGGTTACTTTTAACATATAAGTGGCAAACAGAGCATCCATGATGATATAATTGATAAAATATTCTAGAAGAGAACAACAAAATCTGAAAACCTCTAGATTTAAGTTGAGGGATCATCAATTTTGACAAAACACTGATCAATCAAGAAGCTTTAGCAGTGGGAATGCTTCGTCACACAGAAGACATTCTTATGAAATTTCAAGAAAAACCATAAAATGGTTTAGCCACGTCCAACACACTGTTGAACAGGAAACCACATCAGAACACGAGAGTAATCGTAGTAAGCGTCATTTCTCCAGAAAATGTATATACATGCAAGGAATAATCAATGACCAACTTTCCGATGCAAAATGGTTGTGCAATCCACCTGCCACAAAAAAAAATTATCTCCAAATTGGACTGCCTTAAGGGCCTAACTTGTTGAAAATCCTGTAATATAAGGATCTGTTTTCTTCTTAATACACGAATATATTGATTGTGTTAAAAAAAATATACCATCATCAGATAACAGCAATTTATTTTCGTATCTATCTTGACCGCTAGACACCTAACATTTACCCAAGCGAAACAAACAGAAGCTACAGAGATAAACCAGAGGGAAGTTCAATGACTCCACCTCTTTGCCACTGTTATGATGTTGATGATGGAGAACGGACACAGAAGGAGGTGCAGAAGGCAATGTCGCGGGCCCGCTGTCTAGGGGCTCGCCGACGGGGATCAGGAGCTCACGATCTCTCTCCCTGCTCGCCATTGCCGGTTCAACTGATACAGCGTGCTCTATTTCCGTTCCTTCCCCGCGAAATCGCGGGGCATGATAACAACTTTACATGCGCTGGGCGGGGATCCGCCCGAGTCTGCTCCACTGTTAAAACACCGAAACAGACTTTTTCATATTGAAAAATGTATATATCCCTTCGAAAAAATCATATGACTTGAGGAACTCGTTTGTCACGTGCACAACCAAATTTTTATATTTATTTCTGTTGGCATCCAATTATATTTATAAACTAGTAGAAGGCATATATTTATAACTAGTAGAAGGCATTTCCTACTTTTATATCCAAATTACACATATACATATACATGTATACATATATATACCACAACTCATTTATCAATAAAGGATAAATTACATATATTCTACTCTACAAGGAAAAATATTATTCGAGCCTGAGTTTATTTACACTGGAGTTTGGTATTGTTCACCCCTTTATATATTTTGTTAACCACTCTAACAGTAGGACTCGATCTTTCTTCATGTTTTCTTGCGTTCATCCCCTTCCAAGTACGGAAGCACATTGCTGGCAATGGTAACCCACCTTTCGTTGCTTCATAGACCTTTGCCATTCTCCTGAATTCACATACGGTCTTCATATTCAGCTCAGCCTCACAAAGTAGCAATCACATACTTCCGCAAAGGCACAACAACAAAATAGGTGATCGGGGTCTTCATCTTCCTCACGCAGCACACAACCCTTTTTTCTTATGTCATTCCGTCTAGCCACTTTGTCCCTTGTTTGTAGAGATCTATGCGTAAATTTGTATGCACACAGACCCTACTTTGGCATTTGTTTCTTGAGCCAAACATAACTTGTTATTTGCATTTCTTCACCTCTATTCTAAACTTCTTCCCATGTAACGGTTCCTCAACCACGTTGTAGCCATCGTGTTGATGGTATGTGAGTAGCCTTCTCGCTATTAGATTTGTATCTTAAACCTTTTAGGTACCTCTTCCACATCCATCTAGTCCAGATTGATTAATGATTCTCCTCATTGATCCGCATTGGAGATCTCAGGTCAACTCCTTCTCCTTTAGGTAGTGTTAGTCGTGGGGTATCATCTAATATATAAGCAGTCCTCTACTTTTGATTTAGTTCGAATTACCCTCTCTACCTATAAAAACTTGATTGGTACGATAAAATACCAATAAAATCCATAAAATACCAATAAAATATATTTAACTATATACATAAATCTTTTTATAATTTATACTTTACATTAGAGTCAGGAAGCTTATACATATAAATTAGTATTTATAACATATGTGAGACCTATCTACTCTTTAACAGGGGACAACTCATGCACCTCTCTTCTACATCTTATGTATATCACTTATCTATGAATTCTCAAAGGGAATAAAATCACACATAGACACCAAAGAGGAAGGATGAGTCAGCAAGACTGTTACTAAATCTAATTATTGAGTTATTTAACAATAAAGAATCATAAAATCAAATATAGAATAAGTTTGCTTGGTGGCCCAAGGTAATAACAAGAAGAAGCGTCTAGTTACCATGTTAGCTTCAAAAGGGTACACCAATTCAAAGTGGTAATTATAAACAATAAAGAGATTCACAAAACTATTATCAAGATATCAAGTTATTTACAATGAGATGATTTATTCAATGACACATGAACTCTAATATTTTATCTTTTTTTTAGAGCTAAGTGCCTAGTATTTCCCCCTCTATGAGATAACAACACTTCTGCCTGTTGGAGTAACTACTACTAGGAGGCATCTATGTCCATTATTCACTACGTAGAGCTGGGGGATATGACCTACCGAATCTAGTGAGCCAAACCTCTTAGTCAATATTTGAATTGTTACACCAACGTACAAATCCAATTATTTTATCCAATTATTCTACAAAATCCAATATTTAACTAATTGTAGTGACCTTCAAGAGGGGAATAAGGTAAAAACAAATTGGGTTGATCATTTTTGCAATTTTTTATTATTTAAAATCAAGAGGAAAATAAAATAGTTCAATAATAGAACTCAAGCAAGATTTCAATATTTTCATGATCAAGATTCAAATATCTCCAAGATTTGACGAAGATAATATCTACAGTTTGGAACAATATGGTTACTATTGGCTTTGAATGACTTATTAGATGACATTTATCATTTTTTACTTAGTTTGTATTTTAGATAGTCATATTACCACATGTTTTCCATTAATTTTAATCTAGGTTGTTAGGCACATGATAATATATACTATTCATGATATACTAGAGGATAATCATTATGGATATATATATATATATATATCACATATACATATTTTACTTAGGTCTTGAACATATATTGATATGGCCTGAATCACGTGTCTGGAAAGAGGCAGATTTAGAAGGATCGAACTTTAAATTTATAGCTTGAAACCTTCAAGGACCCCTACAACTCAATACGAGGTCGAAGTAGATATACGCGGTCGAACACGGGGACGTGGGGACGTTTAGGACATTTAAGATCTTGCTCTTAAGTCAGTTAAGCTGAGCTGATAGTTGATAAAAGTAGGGAACTAGAGCTAGTCTAGAAAAATATCATGGAATAAAACAAAATAAAGTAAACAAAACAAAACAAAGTCTGTCGTATTCTACTAATCAAAGAGAAGGAACTCCTGGCTATATAACCACAACTTGGGTAGTCTATGCACCCATTATCGAGCGTACACAACCCTCAAACACCTCAACAAACAACCTACATATAAACATAGTACGTATTGTGATATGTGATCATGTGGGAGTCATCCCTCTCGCTTTCGCACAACATGACTATAACCTGTCAATGATACAAACCTCATGTCTTATTAGCCTTAGTCATATCCTTAAGATCAATAGGGGTACATGTAATTGTGGATATATCTCATCCATATGCATATGGTGAGTGCCCCTCATTTACCCTTTGGCCTCATGAACTCACAGAAGTGGCCAATCTCCTTACCCATGGGCCTCGGGCAACGGTTGTTGTTACCTCCTAACCCTATGGTCTTATGCAGTTAGGAATGATCACCTCCTAATCCCATTAGTCATATGTGCCTTTAATCACCCCTTCTTGGCCTTAGGATTAACTTAGGGTTCTTTTTATTTTATTTTATTTTATTTAATTACACCTTTTGCTTGAGGCTTTTCTGATAATATCCAAGCACACCATATCTTTTGTAATTCTTTCACCTGGATTCTTTCATCTCTTAGGGTACCCATAGTTTTCTTTATGCCCCTTTTATTGGGCTCACGACGACCTACCCATCTGGCCTGGTCCCATAATATTAGTTACTTCCATAGCGACATTTGCTTCATGTCCCTTAGAGATGGTCATATTCAAATTCCAAGAATCATACCCAATTTATGTGCTTTTATGCTAAGTGGTATTAATGTTACTTTTATTCTTAAACTCATTTGTGGATTCCCCCTTTCTAGGGAAGGTCCCATCCCAGGACAATACAAAACTAGCACTCATTAGAAACCACAGAAATGATCTTGTACGAGGATTTTATATTTTCACAAAGATCATGTCTCATAGGCATATTTCCATCAATGAATTTCCTTCCTGGTCGTTGTATCATTATATCCCTTGACCTGTCGCTTAAGGCTGCCACGGATTGAAATAACATGGATGCATTACATCTCTTGTCTTTAGGTCTTCTATAACACTATCTTATGTTAAGTGTTAAGTACATTATCCAATCCATATCATATAGTAATTCTAAATAGGGAAAGTGTACTCTGAAGAATGCAAATTTATTCATCACATGTCCCTCACATCAACTGCATCCATGTTCAATATTTCCATAGTCATTATTCCTTTTTCACTTCCTCATATTAAGTTGGGTTCCTTATTAAGTTTTCCTCCTAAAGTTAGCTAGTCACCTTCCTATATCATATTTCATGCATGTGGATAACCAATAGCAAGTAGAGAACGTATTCATAAGGTTAGAATAGTTTTGTACATACTTATGATAGCATGGTAGTGCTAGTCAACTTGTATGAGTGGCTCATCAAACATGTGTCACAATACAATGGGGCTTTCCTTAACCCAAAACTTGAGGGGGGTGTCATGCTTAAATCTCTATGAACTCACTCAACCTTGTGAGTATTATGTGCATTGGATACCACCACTTCCCCTCTTTGGTTTAGGATCCTCAGGCTTACTTCCTTAACATGGTCATATAAACCGCATGACTTTGTCACTCACACACATACCAAACCAAAAAATGAGATGGCATTTTCTTCTTAGATTCATATTCACCAAAATATTCTTTCCATTCCATGTAAAAAACCCTTAGGATCCTACTCAAAGAACTACCCATTTGAATATGAGGCTTCACAACATATTACCATTTTGTACTTTTCTAGGATCTCGGGACTCTCTTCCCCTTACCTAGATGGTAAGTACTCCTATCATCTATATGTCTGCATAAGAAGCCTCCTTCTCTGTCCCTAGGGTTTGGTCCTTCCAAGGACATCTAAGATACAACAAGCCTCTCAGGATCCTACATATAGTAACTCAACTCATTCGCTCAGGGTAGTCTAGCTTAAGACATATCACACACACATTCCTCATAATTCCTTATGTCAGGGAGTCTAAGTTCTCAACCTTTTCCTTTTGGGTCCCACTCTCTCAGGAACCTATGACTGGTCCTAGTACTGGAGGCCATCTAGTATGTACTTGTATTATCAGATCTCGATGTCCAAAATTCTAAAGTCAAGCTCTGAAGTTCGACTAAGGTCATCATGAATCGTATCACCACATTACTAAACTCCTCATCTATCCCATGTAGTAGATCAAACTCATAAGGCAATTGTCATACACCCTTCTGGCTTAGGTCTAATCCTTTTCCAGCCTTGATTTCACTTTCTCTCGTGCAAATGCATGTCTACTTGTACCTGTGTGTGGACACACTTATTATTAGGTTTAGACTTTCTAGTCCTAACTTAATCTTACGATTCACTCTCTCAAGGATATCTTCTCCACTTTTAGGTTGTCCCACCTTAGGTCGGGACACCAATCCTAAAAGTTGCACTAGAGGGTTTCATATCTTCCTCGTTACGTACTCACTTATTTCCCATTCTTGGTATGTATGTTCAACCTACATCTGTATCCTACATGTGTTACTCGATGTATCTACGTACATGGATGAAATCCTCATATTTTCCATCATTTATGGTTAGGATTACAGTTAGGGTTAATGACTTTATAGTTTCTAACCATTCTAAAAATTATGTCCATGACATCTTGTTTACGTGCATTTTATTATTTGATGGATGATACCTTAATCCTTATCATCTATGACCCCGTTGCTCAAGAGGAGGTGGAGAGAGATAAAGCCTTAGGCCCTTAAAGTTTTTTAAGTGAAAGAAGATAAAGAAGTGATGAAAGTAGATGAGAAATACTAGATGTATCTTATTTTGAATGCAATCCTCGACTTTGGCCAAACTAAAAACACGGGTCTAGGAGTCCTTCTAAACCGGCTAGCAGGGTAGAGGAAAGTCTTGCCAGCCATCCATTCTAGTAACCTCTATTGAAGGAAAGCATTCTCATAACTCCCTTTGAGTTCTACTAACTTTGTAAAATTTAATAATTATTAAGGATTATATCGAAAACCAGGCTCTAATACCAAATATAACGACCCCACTCCCAAATAAGGAAGGCTAGATAGTAAGAGACATCACCATTATACACATGATCTATGGTTTTGCACATATCAAAAGTAATTAATAAATTCTACTAAACAAACTAAGTTTGATACAGGATAAAATTCTTTTCATAAAAATTTACAAAATATAGGATCTCAGGATTTTACCCAAAATATATACCAACTAACTATATCCTCCAAATATTAGATTGTCCACTTCACTTCCAATGTCTTTCTCGTTATTTGTCCAGTTTCCATCTTAAAGCAGATTAACCTGAAATGCCAACAAACTAAAATGTCGGCCAGTATAACAAGTTATACTGGTATGTGGGGGAAACCAAAACTTTACAAGTAATTGTAATAAGATAATTTAGAAATTATTGTTTAACATATCAAATTTAACATTTTCATCCTGACTACCCAATCTAGGTGTCTCCACCCTCTATCATAACCCCTCATGATATCATACTGCAGTCACACTCTTCTCCTATTCAGGCGGATGACTTTATCATGTCTCCCCCAATTTATGCGGGTGACATCTCATGTACCCCCTATATAGGTTGGTACCAATTTCTACCTTCCCCTATTTAGGCGGATGGTCTTTCCATAGACCCAAAGATGGCCTAGAAAAATGGGCTAGTCATGTCCATATATAATGTGATACTCATAGTCACTTTATAGATTGTAGGGAATAAAAATCATCCAAGCATTTAATTTCAAGAAATTCGGTGAAACATTAGAAAACATCGTGAAACTAGAACGAGTAATCTCACGCGTATCCACATACCTGTCTCAGGAGTATTTGTAGTCCAAATAAGAGTAAGTTAGATTAACCACACCATCAATTAAGCAAATCAACCTGAAATTCAAAAGCATGCATCCATGTGTCATTACATGATTCTAAAACCTACCAAAGGACTGACCTGGGTTACAAGTTAGGTTATTAAGTACAATTCATGATCTCATAAAATTCCATTCTTCATAAGTTCATTTACTACTCTTTTGATCTCTAAACCCTATTTTTGGTGTCATAAAAATGTTGATATTCCAAAGGATACCTTTTTATACAAAAATCTCAATCTTTATCCTTTTTAAGTCAAGTTAGGGTTAGAGAAATAGAAAGATAGATATTTGGCACTTTCATATTCATTGGGTTCACAAATCCTAGTTTCCATCATTCAATGTACTTTTATTCATAATGAGGTCCTTATTCATAAAATTTCATATTGTTGAGTTCAGAGTGTCCTTTTGGTCATAAAAATTTCACCTTTGAAAATAAACATCAATTCCATATCTTAGATTCACCCAATCTTAGAAATTAGGGTTTTGATTCATTAAATACATTAAAGATGTCAACTTTAGGTACTTTTTAAACTACGAGCATATTCATGTCATGATTACATTTTTATTAGATTCCTGGAATTTTCTTGATAAATTTTAATATATTATTTGTCTTGATCAGAGTTACCAATAATTAGTTATGATTTTCACAAAATAAACATAATTGGGCCAATCATAACATGCCACACAAGCTCAACGAGTCCTTACCTAGTCCTCCACGCGGACCCTCTTGGACCAATAAGGATTTTCCACTCTATAATGCGCTCCACATGGCCCTGGGTTGATTCGGGGGTGCAATGTCTCGTTTTCCCTACTCCTGAGGCTAAGGGCTTCCACACGCCTGGGGTAGAGAGGTAAAACTATTGATTGTCATTTTCATCCTCACGTTCTTCTCCTCTTCACGAACCGAGTCCATGTATAGGTCAACATGCTCGTTGACTCTCACCCTTATAGCCATGAACCCTCACACGACTGCCCCATAGGATACATCCTCCTTGTTTGAACTCTCCGACTCTGTGACCACCCCCGCTCGTGGTCAGAATCAGTTGCCCCTCAAGTCGCTAAAAGTTGGTCTGTACAAAGAGTCGCACAGGCTCATGGATGGATCAGAGTGAGTCTCCTTTCTCCCTTCTAAGAATCTTGGCTCTTCCGCGGACTCCCCTTCATACTCCTGGCCCAAGCAATTGGGTCGCGTTGCCCTAACTCATTGAGAAGGAGTCAAGACTGTCGGAACGAGTGGTGACAAGGTGAAGGTGTTAGGGTGGTGTTCTCATGAAATCAAGGTCTACCATCCCTGGGTTGCCACACATAGGTCCTAGGGAAAGCTTTTATAGGCATGGTTGGTGGTTTAAAGGGTCTTCCCACACAACCCTATCTTTCCATATGAATGGGGATTTTAGCACTTTCTAAGTAGGGAAAGACAACAACCATGTAATGGCTCATCGTATTTGTATGTCTCTCCCGAGTTTATAGGTCTTTATTTCATGGGAAATGGTCAAGAGAGCGGAGAGGAAGGGATGAGGGAAATCTAATGTATTGTAGACTTCCTTTCCTATTATGTTGTTGGGTAGAAGATGATGGATGGGCCATCGATCATCAGATCAACGGTCACCAGGGTGCACACCCTTATTGGGGGCCCACCCTTATTTCTTTTTTTAAGGAAAACAAAGTGACATATAATTCTTTCCAAATCTATTATCCTCACTTTATGGATTTTTGTAAAATCCAATTCTCTCAAACTATTAATCCTTTTAATCCCAAATTTTGAGGGAAAGTCCTTAGTGACTTAATCTACATGTGGAAAAAAATGGATACTAAAACTCGAAAAGAATAACTCCTTTTCTTCAAGTGCAAGTCATACACTTAAAAGGCATATATTATGCATTTAAAATCATATTTTTTCTTTCTTTATTTCAACTTTTCTTGATATTAGGAGGTAGGTGAAACAAAAACCATCCTATTGTGGCCACCTTGCCACCTTCTAGAGAATTCCATGTTAGTCTCTTATAAGCATATATTATTTGTTTTCTTTTTGCCTTTTCACTTATTATGGGGTTTTCACTTGTAATTCATTCTTTTCAACCTTCATTGGCTTACTGAGACATGGAAAACACAAAATCTTTTATTCAAGGAATTTTTTCAAAGAAACCCAAGTTGTAAAACAATGCACACAAATTGTAAAGGAAGCCCTTTTTCATAAAATAATTTCATAACAATACAACCAAAATTGAGGTTATAACATGATTGGTCCTCTTTCATGAACAATGTTGCCTTACCTTGCAGACGTACTTTCAATTATTACTTAGAAGATTTCATATTGTTCCCTACAAAATCACTGCAGCCAGCCATTCAGAGAAGTTTTCTCAACTGATGTCAAACCATTATAGATGGTAGTTACTAGATATCCCTTACCACATTGTGATGGAGGAAGTCCCTCTGTTATTTTTTATATATTTATCAAGCTTCATGTAAGTTTTCTCCCCATTTCTGCCTGACATCAGTGATTTTGTGTCTATTGCATAGATTTTTGTCTATTAGGTAGAACTTTGTAACAAAGGAATCAGCTAGAGTTGTCCATCCATGGATGCTCCTGTTCTTTAGAGGTAGATACCATGCCACCACTTTTTCCTCTTAGAGATAAATTAAATCCCTTATAACATATCACCTCTTGTAGAGCCTTGTTCAATAGGCATGGCAATGGGTCATGTTTTGTTGGACCCGACCTAATTGGACCTGAATCCAGATAAATTAGGCCCCAAAATGGACTCAAACTTGAAGGACCCAATTGGATCTAGACCTACACATACCTGACCCAAATTCAACCAGACCCGATTGGACCCGAAAATCATGAAAAAATACTCCATTACAAAAATTTGTAAAAAGAATATGACAAACCTGAAACCTGACCTGACCCAACCCAAACTCGATAAGACCTAACCTGACCCAACCTAAATTGAAATGGAACTGAACAGACCTGATCCAAAACAAACAAACTTGAAAAAGACCTAAATTTTTGGGCTGGGTCGCCAAGTTGGGTAGGGTAGGGTCGGGTATAGGTTTTTCTGCCACCCCTACGAGTGTTCATTCTAAGGGTATCACATAAATTCTTGAATGCATCAACGTGATGATAGGGGTTCTAGTCCACCATGTTTCCTACAAAACTCCTTTGATGTATCACACTAATGAGGGATGGCTTCAATTCATAGTTCACAACACGAAATCTTGGTGGAATAATGGGGTTCATAGATTCATTTGCTTGTGTTGCAGCCAAAGATCTGAGAGAGGGTCCACTATCTTCATCTTCATTGCCTTTAGTTTAGAGCCCTGGTGTCCCATCTCAAGAAACCTTTCCTCCTCTTCTTCATGATTCTTCTCGTCATGGTGATTGTTGAGATTCTCGGCCGTTATTCTATGAGGAAGCGTAACTCCATTCGTAAAAAAAGTAAACAAGATTTGGTTCACACTAAACCTCCTGAGAAATCGTACGATCAAGGTTAGAAACCAGACACGTGACACGAGGTCTTCAAGATGAATAGAGTCATTGGATATGAAAGTTTGCAATTAAGTATATTGCTGGACCTAAGGCACTAATGTATGCTAAGTTGATAGAGGGTCCTTAATAGTGTCAGTTTGACTTGTTCCCAATAATGGTGCCAAAGGTTTATCACCTTAAATTATGCATCCAAAAGGAGAGGATCCTGAGTAATCAAACTTTATATTCATAACCTGATGTTTAGGCACCCACAACGATAATAAAGGGACCATGTCTAGGGACAAGGGTGGCAAGTGCCAAACATTATTAGCCTTGTCTTGGTTACACCTTTTTAAAAGTGAGATAAGTGCTCCTTACAGAATGATGGCATCCAAACAACAAGTGGGAAAAAAAAGTAAAGTAAAAGTGTATGAATAAGACAAAGATAAATCAAATCTTTAGATGTTTTTATATTATACGGATGTGAACTTGGATTGGGTTTCTCCTTCTAAAGATGCTCACCAACATGTAATACTCTCACGCATTATTACCCTTATCATATTTTACAAGCAATCATCATAATTGTCTATTCCCTTATCTCTCGAGTTTAGGATAGATCTAGATCATAAAAGTGTCTCTCTCTCAAGATGACACTCAAACAACCAAAACATACAATAATATGATTATTAGCTGTAGCATTCCAACATTCTCATGCATTCATACTACTCCATAACTCTTAGATATAGGCTAATTCTACTATCTAGAGGCTTTAGCAATAAAACAACACAAGATGGTAGCTAATCATGAAAGTGGAGCAATAAAGAACAAGGGTATGGAGATAAAGATTGCTAAGAGTATATATTCAATGTATATAAGTATTTACATGTAGGGAGAGCCTTAGTGTCTACTCCCAACCCAAGAAATTGAATTAGCCACTCATGGTAGTGAGTGAAGGTTCAGATTTACAAGTGAATGAAGACACGAATGATGCATAAATGGATGAATACGAACATGATGGATCAAGGAAGAAGGGAAAAATACAACACCTAGGAACCAGTATGGGACTGTAAGTCAATATATATCTCCTTCTTCACTAGATCCGTAAATGGTTTAGTGATGATGAAGTCTAGCAAAACTCCCTCTTTCAAAGGAGATACTTTCAAACCTGGGAAAGGAGCAGGAGATCAATGAATCCTTGACTCTTGTCCTTGGCATTGTTGGTTGATGATTCTGGATAAAAAAGGACAACAATTCATCACACAAGAAAATGTGCCACTAATGGAGCCTTCCATATTCTATTTATAGGTCTTCTTCTTGAAGTTGAGGCACTTGAGTGTAGGGTACTTTATTGTGTCACCAACCTCAAAGCATGTGCCTCAAGGTGTGTGCTTTAACTAATTCTACAATGATGATGTGCTTTTTGCAAAGGTCCCTTCGGCCAACGGTCTGTAGTAGTTGGTTAGTGGTGTCGTTGGTTGATAGCTTTGATGTGTCTAGGCTATTGGCCTGCTGCATCATTAGTCAACAACTTGTGGTGTTGTCGATCTGTGAATCCATTGGGTTGTTGCATCATCAGTCAACAACATGTGGTATTGTTGAGATGTGAAACTATCATGCTTATGAAGTCGTTGGGCTTGTGGTGTTGTTAGGCTTGTGAAGTCGTTTGTTGACTGTCTATGGTCAGTATGCACTTTGGTTTTATTGATGTTGGGCTATTTGTGAACGGTCACGTCGGTTGGGGACGGACATGTTTTCTATAGGGTTCGGTCAGTCTTCTTTATGTCATTCAAAGATTTTTCTAGAAATGACCGATGGAGATCTTGGGTTAGGTCTTTTTCCTACAAAAGACATTAAGTGTAAGTAGAGATGTGATTGACCATGAAATGCTAGAATAAGGGGAACTTATAAAGATAAAGCTTGAAATGTTAAGAAGAATTGGTGCAAAATAGGCATGTAACATCCATGAAATTGGATGTTATCAGATAAACATAGAATGTTCGTGTAAAATGCAAGTGCATGTGTCATGAAATATAGGGAAAAGAGGCATGCATTGTCAAACTCAGAGAATCATTCACTAGATACTACTGAAACCCAATAAACTAAGCTAAAAGAAGGAGACAAGTTTTGATTATTAAATAAAAGATGGCAATGAAGAAAACTAAATTGAAATAGTTGTAAGAAAGATTTAATGGATTCCCTAGAACTTGCAATTTCACCAACACACATACAACAATTAGATTCTTTTCATCTATAATTATTTGTCATTATTTTGAAATAAAGATCTATAGCTAGTATAATCCGCTCTGACAACATTAAACACTACTCAAATTAAGACAAACCACACTTCCTTAGAAATTTAATAACTTACTCTAAGTGAATAGTAAATTCCCTCTGGGTTATTCTTTCATAGTTGTTTAGCCCTTCCCCAAAGCACGATATTATCTATGCATATTGATGACTTTTCTAACTTCTAATTCCTCACCTCAAGCTATTAGAAGTTTAGTTCTTTGATTATGCTGACCAGAAATAAGCAAATCATAGACAAGATCATAAATTCTAGTTCATAACAAAGGAAACTATATTATAGAATTGTCAATTTTAGTTACAATAATGTGTTGGGCTACTCTTGGGTCCTAAGGAAAGGGGGAATTTATCCCCACATGTTCATCATTATATCACAACAATAAGAAAAAGAGAAAGAAAAGTAAGTCCCACTAAACCCTATGCTCCAATTCCATAGGAAAGTGACATATCCGACCATACACTAACCTATAAGGGTTGTTCCAATAGGGATTTTGAAATTCATCCGATATGAATAGAATGAATAATTTAATAAAATTACAATTTTTTCTTGTCATGAGTTAACAATCCCTATCCCAATCCACACATTACACCCCAAAAAATAATTATGTTCAAAATGATTAAGATTGTCCATCCCTGAGTGGATCAAACACACAAATATGTATGTACATATGTATGTATATATATGCATCAAATAACAAAGCTTCCATAAATAAACCTAGTTTTCTGTACATAGAGGCTTGAAGGCTAGGACTACTATAGAAGAAATTTCATACATGATAAACTACTTGTAGAAGAAGTAAAGACTAAACTAAGAGTCCCATTTACTATAGCATCCCCATGAATATCTGATTATGTTGAACCATCATATTGAATTACATCATCATCATCAGTAAGGGTACCTAAAAGAAATTTTGAAATTGGTACACATTACCCCAATATAATAAAAAATTACGATGAGTACGCTACGTGATTCATATACTTCTCATTACTATAACATGGAAATTATAAAAATCTAATAGTTGGCATAAATATGAATAACAAAAACATTTTCAACAAAGTTCTTCTTAAAAAAAAGGTAAAACGTGTTTTAGGCATATTTTAAATTATATTTTCCATGCATTTTCCACCTGAGGGAATAATGCATCATCTTGGAAGTGCTTAAGGCACAAGGCGTTATGATATACTACTAACGAGTTAGATCAATGTACAGTGTGATCTTCTACCAATGAGAATGATCACTTTTCAACACTATGCTACCAAATATAATTAGTGTTTCTATATAATAGAACCTATATATAATGTTCATATGTTCATAAATATATTTATAAAAAAAGTCAAGAAAGGTAACATACAAGAACATTTAATTCATCTAATATAATATGTCAAGTATTTCATACACATATAATAGTATTATATTGTATAAGAGGCCAAGTAAGAGGTAAAGCATACCTTCTACTCAGAAGTTGGGAATCCAGAGATGCTCCTCAGTGGTACCTTTGTATTCCAGGTTAGAACTTAATTTTTAATGAGTAAGATGTGGTTCTTTTATTAGTTAGGGTCATATGTGTAAAGTATGAGGCATAGAGTACATATTTGAGTCCATAATTAGAAATATCATATCACAAAAGGATTTCTAATTGATTTGAAGGTCTTTAGATCATGGTAGATATTTATAACAATTTTGGAAAGTAGAATAAGGGAAAAAGAGTAATAATTTAATTTACTGATATTTGAGGCATAATGATTAGAACTAGACATCTGATATTTAGGGGAGTAGATCAAGTAGAATCATAATGGAGTTTTATGATGTATCTTGTACGAATATTTTTTGGATCAGTAAATAAGGTAAAACCATTATTTAAGATGAGTAATTACATAGAACATATTAAGGAAAATTTTAGGTCATATTTCTGATCCTCATAATTTTTTGATAAAAAGAGAGTGTTTGTTCATTTTTTTAGATGTTTGTACGATTTACTAGGATTTTCCTCATATCAGAATATTTTTTGGAAATTATCCAAAATTGAGGATAAACAAAAGAAAAGGGGATTAAATCGGGCCATTGATTTTTAGAGTTGGCGATCGTGGATTTCTGTGTGGACATAGGTGTTTGGTCAAAGAGGGTATGAGGTGGATTTACCTCATTGATCTATGACAAATCTAGTTACTATGCAAGGTCCACTCTTCTCTTCTTCTCCTCTTCCAGATGCTCACTAGCATGGCCACAACTCTAACAAGGGTGAAGAGGCAAGATCAGTCCTCCCCGTGTTGATGTGAAGCCACAATCACCTTCATGGATATCCTCGAAGACATGTGGCCAAATCTTACTTGTTGGCTCCCTCTAGAGAGATGCACCCCTGATATGGCTGGAGCAGCTTTCCAGCTATGAAGAGAAGTAGAAGAAAGGAAGGTGGAGGAGGTTTTAGGATTCAAGGATGAGTTGATGAGATTCCACTCAACATAGAGAAACTTGAGGGGAGGTTTGTTTGGAGTTGTGAGGTGACTAGGGGCCTGGGCGGTGATCACACGGTGGAGGAGTGGGTTGGAGAAGACAAAGTTAGGGGAGGAGCCATCCAGGCTCAATTCTAGTAAATTGGAGGCGGCAAAGGACTAAATTCATCCTCATGAATATATTATATGCATTATATAGACATGATGTTCACTGGACATGAAGACCTAGATTTTGAGTTGGGCATGCAAGAGAGGGCAGTTGTTGAAGATGTTTGTGGGAGCATTTTTTATCATGGTTTAAGGTTGTGTGAGGGGTTGGTAGGTTCATGGAGACAAAGTGGAGCCAGTGCCTTGGTCAGTTTCCCCCAAGAAGAGTCAGGGATGGAGATCGTGTTTGTGGTTTCTTGTCTTCATTTGCAATCACATTTTTTTGACCAAAAAGAGGATGAGGACAACTCCTTCACCATTCGATGTAATGTGGATCCACTGATGAGGCCACAAGATATTGAGATAGCTCCACACAACCATTCTGTGAGTCACGAGAGTCGTGTGGCATTTTATCCTCGCAATTGATTGATATGTGATATTAGAGGCTAAGTTATGAGGCAATTTAATTGTAATTCATGTAGAACTTTATATGAAAATTTAGAAACTCATTGAGAAGGATAGGAATATCATAAGGAAATGAAATTTGAATTAAATCTTCATAATTGTAATCCCTACATATTGAAGGGTTTGGGATTTGAAATCAATTTTTTTGATGGCTCAAAGTATCATTCTTTGATATTAGGGTTAGTGTTAAGATATTATGAAAGAAAGCAATATGAAGATATAAAAAATTCACCTTGTCACATCCTACTCACCTTAAAGAAATTTTGTATGCAAAATTAAAATTGCCATAAATGTTAAACTAAACATTGTTCCATATCTGCCTGAATTCCCAAATTGCACCCTCTACACCATGATGATTCTGTTACACCTTCACCATATGAATTTGTTTGTTTTTGAGATCTTTTACTTTGGAATCAAGAATCTTTGTAGGTTTTTTTGGTTAAGATATATTCTCCCGTAGTTCAAGGGGTTCATGATTCAACACATGACTATCATCCTTCACTTAATGCTTCAGATTGGATACATGAAAAGCATGCATCATGTGATGCTTTGGAAAAAGAGAAAGTCTATAAGCACATTGACCAATGCACTAGAACCTCAAAGGGACCCATATATCTAGGTCTGAATTTTCCTTTGTTCTTTGATATAACATAGATGGGTCATACCTTTAAGAAGGCATAATCACCTACCTTGAACTTCCTATGTAACTTATGTGTATTTGCATATGATTTCTGACAATCATGGGCTCATTTCAACCTTTGTTTGATCTAGGATACTTTATCATCATAAATTTGTAATTCCTCATACTTCAACATCCTTCTCTACCTGACTTCAACACAATGGAGAGGGGATCTTCATGACCTACCATAGAAAGCCTCATAAGGTGGCATTATGACTACCTGGTTTTCCCTCATCTATCATACACTTTATCTCTCTCTTCAGGAGACCCATATCACTCAATTTGATTTTAATCATATTACATTCGTATTTTTATGAACCATTTGATCACCTAGATAACTAATTTCATGGTTTGAGTGTGGCGACACTCCATTTGGTTACATTAATGCTCAATTGCGCAATGTGTGACATCAACTGACACTTTTGAACTTAGTATCATGGTTTAACATATCACCTTCTTTCATCTAATTTTGAGGATCACAACTATGACATTTTTGGCTTTTTAATATGTTCCATGTTGTAGTGCACTCAATTTTGAATCCAACGACTCAAAAATCACCTCAATCGGAGGTTTGTGGCCCAAGTTATGATCTTCTAAAATTGGCTCAAATTTTACACTTTTTGTGTGATTTTAATTGAATTTTATCCTTAGTGGGCCTAATCTTGGGCGCACCGCCCAGAAGCCACCACCCTTAGCTTGAGAAACCCTAAAGTGCCACATTTTCTAACCCTTAGATCATGATTTGATGGCTCTTGTTCGAATTCCTCCTTGGTCCGTACACACTGTAGCAGGCTGCTTTTGGAGCAACCAATCAATTGCATTCTTGAGCCCTTTTGAGCAATAGCCTACTCCAAACTCCCCCACTCTTCACTTCCATTGTTTTCCCCTTGTTTTTGCCCTTTATCACACATCCGATCTCCCGCTCCCATCCTTCTCTTCTTCTCCTACTCAGGGTGACGCCGCCATAGCCCCTTGCTTAAGAGTGCATGCTATAGCAACCCACTGCGGTGTTTCCCACCTCCACAACCCTCATTGGGTCGTTGTAGAGTGGGGCAGTGTGATGGTGGTGCAGGACGAGGCCCCAAGTCCTCAACCCTACTTTCTTCAGCAAGCTTGGAGCTCTAGTCACCTCTGCGGAAAGGACTTGCCCGCCTGGGGACAAGGTGCAAAGGGCGAAACATCTACACTGTTGATCTGGGGGGCGATCCACGATGGATATGCAACGGGCGGCCCAGATTCGGCTGCATCCCACACCAGCCTTGGACTAGAAGTGTTTACTAGGTTGAGTTGACCCATGACACCCATTAGAGGTGTGCCATGCATGCCCTACGTGGACTTGGCCCACCCCGACCCCGCTCTATCGTGGTGGTGGATGGAGGTGGCTAGCAACCAGGGGTCATCGGAGGACCCCGTTTGGGTGATGAATGGCGTCTCGGGACCGCGAAGACATGCACTCACATTGAAATGAGCTCATTCACAGGTGGCTGCATGATCTGTGGAATTGACAGTCAAGATTCTCACATAAATCATCTAACACCCTAATCCTCTTTTATCTAAAGTTCTTTTTTGAATCTTTGAAAAAACCTAGTTCTCTCATCTTAAGGCCAAATTTATTGCACCAATATACCAAATTGATACTCTCGACAATACCTACCCTTTGAGATTGGTTCCAGGTACTAAATCCAACGTTTGTTCCCCTAATGCTTTAAAAATGCAACTTTAGACTTGATTGAGTACATTTAATGCAACATTATGTTACAACTTGAAGTATTAGTGTGCTTTTTAATCTCCTTGTAAGCCCCCTAAGCTTGCTTAATGAGTTGAATAAGATTAATTATCATAATTGAATTCTTATAACCCTAATATAACCTTGTGATATGCTTTGAAATCATAATACAAGCTTAAGTTTCAAAATTTGGTCCAATTTGGACAATGTTTGAGCAAGTTATTCAATTTTATGCACATTTTGGACTTTTCTACAATTTACCCAATTGAGAGGTTTTCTTTGCAATTTATCACGTTCATTATGTTCCTGGGATATTATCTCATCATCCTTGAGCTTTTTGATCCATGGGGCACCTATCTAAACCTTGGTTTGAAGGTGTTTTCTCCAAGGGTATTTTAGGGTTTACCCTTCAAGGATGAGCTACCTTTAGTAGCTATCAACTAATGAATTATTTGATTGGCTGGAAAATTCAAAAAAGGAAATCTAAGCAGGTATATACACATGGTGGGGGAGCTGCTTGTGTGTGTGCTTGGATATTCTTAATAAATTAAGGCCATGGACATTTGGATAGATACTAGAACTTCAACTTTTTCTTTTTCTTTATCTTAAAGTTTCATATACTTATCCCCAAGCACCAAAACAAGCCATTTTCTCTCCATCACTTCCCTACTTCTCCCAACCTCGTTCTCCCTCTGTGTTGCTACACATTTTTCTATCCAAGTAAGAAGAAAGTGGGGATCTTCTTGGAAAAAGGATTTATGGTTGCAATTGACTTCATTTTAGGGTTGAAAAAGCTTCCTTCCAGTGATCTTGACCTAAAAGAGTAAGAATTCCCTTCTTTCCTCCATTTATTTCTTTTTTATCCTTCCTTCTAGCTTTCTCCAGGTCGGAACCTTGTTGTTCCATGGTAGAAATTGCTCTAGATCTCTAAAACCTTACCTTTCTTGCTCCTTATGCTTAGGGTTTGCTCATTTGATGAAGAAAGGTGCTAGATGGACGAATTCATAGCTTATTCTTGGATTTTATACCCTACCTGCTCGAGTTTTCTTCTATGTGAGGTTTCATCTTCTCACTAGAGGCAAGTTTTATAACATGCTCCACGTTTATTGCTTACTATAAGCTTGCTAGCTCATGTTCTTGCTTGAAAATGATGATTCATGCACTAAAAAGCTATGCTTGACTTGGATTTCAATTTTTATAATGTTCCCTATTCTGATTTCAGTTCTAGATGAACATGTGATCATATGTACGTTATTCCTAAGGTATAATATGACTTGGATCAGGTTGGTTTGACAACCTATGGTGCTAAGCACCTATCAACCAATTATCAATTTTAGGGTTTTAAGCCGATTTCTTCCATAAACCTATGACCTGATGATGGTACCATTGCAACAACCCTATGGTGTTGCCTTCATGACAACTTATGGTCAGGATCAAAGGTGTAAGATGATGGTGACAACCTATGGTCACCCCCTTAGGTCAGGTTTTGGATCAATTAGAAGTTTAATGATCAACCATTAAGTACCCTATTGATGTTATCAATCAATGATGACATTAACTTAATATTTGATGTTGATTAATGAATATAGAGTTGATCTAACAACCTATGGTGATTTAATGGTCACTAATGATGGTGGATCAGGTCTCTACAACCTATGTTGAGTTAAGAATTGTAGTTGTAGCATCAATTAAGCCTTATACCAATGGTTTCTTGGTTCACTTGATGCAATGGTCGGACCTATAATATAATTGATAGTTTTAACATATGAACTTGACCCAATGGTCAAGATCTAATATTTATTCCTCCAATAAAGTGGAATGATGGCTAATGTAATATGTTGGCCCTAATAATGTGATTTAGATGGTTTCCTTTATATAATCAACTTAAGGAGCTTACTTGTTGACAATGGATGGCTTATTTTAAATGAATTGTTGATTGTGGGTTTTACCTACTCTCAATGGAACTTTTTGTGTTGTTAATCAAGGTATGTCTAGGGTTAGATAGTGACTCTTTCTACAACACAAATCAAGCACTTCATATGTGGTTTATCCAAGGTGTTTATTTAAGTAAACAACCAATGGTCTTACCTTTTAAACATATAATGGTTCTAGGTGACATTGTGGTATGGTGATATGGGTTGAATGATGATGGAACAAATGGAGGGTTACCCATAATAAGGTAGTATTACCTATTCACTCATATGAATAAATGGGATGATAACCATATTGTGTTGATATGTAACCCTAATGAGGTATAGCTTGTTATACCTAGCTTGAATATAACTAAATGATGGTAATAGGGTATGAATAGTCCTTGAATGACTAATGCAATCATGGGTTACTCTATTACTATTGTTGAAACCCTTGTATGTGATAACCTAATGGTTACACCTTGATTTATATGTGGGTTCATACATGAGAATAGTACAGAATGTGATGATGATGCTTCACCTTATGCATCTATGATCCAATGGGGATGTCGTGAGTTAGAGTTTGGGTATAAATGTTGATTAGTAACATTAATATAATTTATCTTATTGAACCTAACTCTAATGCAAATAGATAAAGATGAGTATTCATGTTTAACATTCTTATATGGTGGCATGATGGTGAAATAACCTCCTTAACATGATCATAACCTTAATGTGTTTATTGGTGGTTGTCTTAGCCACATGGTTGATACTTGCTTATGCAAAACATGTGCATTATGAATATGATGAGGTTTAATCATATCTAGATTCCTTACATGTTGATGTAATAAAGGAATGTTCTTAATGTTAATATAACCCTGCTATGATTGTTTACGAATATCTCCTAATCATTAATGCAATATTGTGTTGATCTAGTGTATTATATGTAAGCGATGTTGTTGAGCCTTGTTATAAGGCATGCAAAGATAATGATGATCTTGCAGGGAATAGTATGATGGTCTTAATGACCTTCGGGCATGGTTGAGCCCTGAATAAGTTGTATTCCTCTTATGTTGATAAGGGTTGATACCCTGTGATATTATGAAAAGGATTTATATCTTGTGATAGTATGATGACTAATGTGGTCTCATGAATGGAAAGTGAATAGTACCATGTGATGATGAGATGAGAAATTATGTTTCACAAGTTTTATATCTTTTCAAAGTTGTGATATTTATATACTTGCTAGAAGTGAATTAGGGTTTGTATGTCCACTTGTTTGATGCAACCTTAATTCACCCAATTGGCATAACTAATCAAGTGTAACTCTAATCATGTAGTGCCATGTGCCGTAGAACCATCTTTAGTGTCAGAGCTTGTTGATGGTGAAATGAGTATTCCTAAGGGAAACTCGGAGCGCATATTGTTGAGTATGTGGGGGTGGCAGGTTGAGGATATATCATTGTCATCCACAATGCAGATTGTGGAGGTTGGCTAAGTTCATGTCTCATACATATGATGTGATTGAGAATGGCTGCGGTCGTGTGTCGGTGATTATAACATGATGTGATTGGAGGACAACTGTGGTTGTACCTCAATGATTGGGTTTGTATACCCTAGTTTCTAGTGCCATGACATGTATCAAGGGCAGACTAGTGGTTAGAAGCTTGACTATATGTCACTGTGGTGGCATCTTTGAATGATATGTCACTGCCTTTTTACTCATACTGATTAAGGGGAAGAGATCTTAGGATATCGGCACTCCTAGATCTTGTACAGAACCGAATAGCCCTTCACAGGGGTCAGTTGGACTTTGATACGATTCAGATTCCCTAGGGCATAATAAAAGATGTAATACTACCATATAGCATATCTGTTTAGGGTTATACATGATGCTTCACATTGGATGATAACCCTTGTTTGTTCTCTTTACATAAAGACGATGCTTAGTGCAATTAAGAGATAGTAATTATACTTATGTTGTGGATATACATAAGATTGTAAATGTGTACATACAGTTGTCATGCTTATGTTGATATCTATACTGCTACTGCTGATTATAATTAGGATGCTATCTATATCATGTTGTTAGTTATGTTTAGCATGCTAGCCATGCCTCTATAATTAGAAATGCATATACTTCTAATCATGCTTATGCAAATACTCGTGCTTATGTTGATAGCTCTGCTTATGTTATTGATCGGTTCAAAATGTTAGACATGCTAATGTTGTTAGATATGCTTATGATGCTAGACTTATTCATGTTAATAGAGATAATATGCTACTAGACTTGCTTATGCTAGTTATGCATATGTGACGTGGGATTTTATCGCACTAACAAACTCACTCCGGGTTGAAATCCCCGAGCTTTTATTAAAACCAAAGTGCAATAATACCACCCACAAGCGGACGAGTCTTATCGTAGTATAGTTAAGGATCGAACCCAAAGGACAACATTTTTAAGAATCCTTGTCAGTCTAATCTAGTTCGAGTTAAGACTAATATTTAGAACGATTGGTTGATTTGAGGTTAATTCAAATAGTAGTAAGAAAGTAAAAGCTGAATTAAAGTTGAGTTTAGATCAATGATATGGAATCGCTGGGATGGTATCGGGTTTCACCACCGCTACACACACAAACACATTCCAACGCAAACTATCGAGGAAAGATAAAATGATCCAAATAGAGCTTCTGCAGAACCCCCCATATGAGCATTAGGTTCGCGTAAGCATCACCTTAGGTATCAGATGTCTCGTCACCTACCGGATCACTTACTTACGGCTCCAAAGATACAGAAATCCAACGAAGGTTGTGGGCCCCCTATACAGGCGTTAGGCACACAAAAGCGTCACCGAAGGCTAGACGGCTCGTCCCCTCACAGATCATGCACTTACGACCTCGAAGAAATCCCATTCTATTTCTAGTTTGGGATTCAACCACATCAATTGATAAGCAAGTAGGTAATAGATCTACAAAATAACATCGACGATAAACAAGATGATACAAAATCCAACTAAGGCTGTGGTCCTCCCTGAGAGATATTTAGACCATAGAAGCATCACCGTAGGCTAGATGTCTCGTCCCCTCACGGATCATACACTTACGACCTCAAGGAATCCTATCAGAAGTTCTCGTCAAGGAGTTGAACTTGTAAACTGCCATTCCATCCCAAATATAGAAGATTTAGCAATAAAGGACAGAATAAGATGAAAGCAAGTAGATAATCAACTACAAACGTATCAACTAACAATGAAATGGAAAGTTATATACATTGCCATGGAGAGTTTAACAAAAGAACATAATTTGCATGGGCAGCGGGGCTAATCCCCGAACCCCAGCAAAAAGGTACTACTCACTCATGATGCGAGAAACAAGAAGAATAAGAAAGAGAGAGAAATCCTCCATGAACTCAGTGCAGAAGGTAGTCGCAGCTCAATGAAGAAGATACGGCCTTCTACGTCATATCAGAGAAGATCTGGATGCGAACAAGAGTTTCCAAGACAGACCGGACAGTCTCCCTCGCTCTGTTTTCCTTCTCTCCTCAGCCTCCTTGGTTGCAACACGGGCAGTAGGTGGAATGAAACTGGCGTGGACAACACTGGATTTGGATCGGACCTGTGTACAGGCAGCCTGTCGGCATCCCGGAACCGATGCTGAAATAAGGATCCTGCTGGTCCTATTTATAGGCACTGGATAAGTCCTCACGCTTTTGGTGAGATTTTAGTCCAAATGGTTTAGTTAAAAGTTGGCCAAATGGTTGATAAAAAAATCTTCATCAAACGGTTTTCATTTGCATGCATTTGATTTGCATGTACGTGGAGTACAACAAACGGTTTTGGCATTCGGTCTTGGTTTGGTAGCAGCAAACGGTCTCCCAGTGGCCATTCGGTCTTTGTATTTTCCAGCAGCCCATTCGGTCTTCAGTTGTTATTCGGTCTTCATGCTCATGCAGTTTGCGTTGGCAATTAGCCATGCAGTTTGTTGCTCATTCGGTCTACATGTACGTGATGCTCATACGGTTTTGGATTATTATTAAATGGTTTTGCAGCATTGCCTTTTTCATTCGGTCCTGGATGTGAGATTAATCAAATGGTCTTGTGTACTGCGCCCATTAGGTCTTCGCAGCTACAACAGTGTCAAGTAGTTTGCTGAGTTTTCACGTGGTCTTATTAAACAGTCTGCTTGTGCTGAAGCAAACGGTCTTCATGCTAGCAATAACAAACGGTCTAGAAACCGTTTAATTATCAAACGGTCTTCTCATAGCCATCAAACGGTTTACATTTCCGCCAGAGCAAACGGTCTTCACTCTCATTCAGATTTGCTCAGCAAACGGTGTGCTACATTTCTCCAAATGGTCTCACAGACCAAAACTATTTAAACGGTCTCACAGACCCAATCTCCACAAACGGTCTTGTAGACCGAATCTCTTCAAACGGTCTCGAGGTGAGCATGTCCATTCGGTCTTGAGACCGTATGGACGAAACCGAATGGTGAGACCGAAAACGGTCTTGAGAGTATTGTGGCGATACGGTCGTCGTGGCTAAACGGTCTTCGCAGTTGAATGGTCTTGCGACCTTGGTGCCCAGACGGTCTAAAACTGTGCGACGTCCAAACGGTTTTGAGGTAAATCTGTCCATTTGGTCTTGAAACTGAATGGATGAAACCATTTGGTGAGGCCGTTTGGTTGAAACCGAATGGTGAAATCGATTGACCAGGACCAAAGTTGAGCGAAGGTGGGCCCTAGCTAATTGTTCAGCTTTATCAAGACCTGCATTGAATCAACATAATTTCGGTTAAAACCTTGATAATTGAATCAATTAAGTAATTTTGTACATTATGATTCATTTTGATATTTAATGAGTGAAATAGTATATATATAGTTGAATTTGTCCCAAAGTGATAATTGAATTCCATGATGAATATGCATTCATCAAAATACTCCAAACTTAAACGTTGCTCGTCCTCGAGTAACACAAAATCTGAAATGGTCACCAAATGAATACTTTCAATTTGTGTGATTGCTTGATCTTCACATCACGAATGTTTTCTTTCTGCTCAATATGACTCAGCATCTCAACCTCCTGAGACCACTAAACACATCTTCCCATATCTTTGTTCCTGAGTTCATTTTCCAAAATCACTTCCTCCTCACATTTTCCAACAACAAGCATGTCAAAGAGTTTTGTAAGATTCCAGAGACACCCACAGAACAACAAGTGTGCATCTGATTTGACACTGGTGTTTTTCAAGATAGTGGGGGCATTCATTGTGCCATTAGGTAGAAAATAGAGTGAATGGTGGTATGGAAGGAAGAAATAAATCTCTCCTCTATTTGACTCAAGATTTTTATTATTTTATTTGCAATTTCATTTATTGCATTTTTGTGTGAATCTCTCCTCTATTCGACTCGAGATTGCACTTCTTTTTGTATGCACTTTGGCATATTTTTATTTGCAAATCTCTCCTCTATTCGACTCAAGATTGCATTTATGGTGGTACGCCCCTATTTATTTGCGAGGGGTATGGAAGAAGCAGATATATAGAGGGAAGTGGCGTGCCACCCTAAACTTCGGGTTTTGCACTATTTTGGCTATTTTTGTTTTGTTTTGATGGATGGAGGGGTATGAAGATGATGGAAGAAGTGTATAAGAGAGTTCAGATCAGAATGTAACTTGATTTACAATTCCGTGCACCATGTCGTTCTCTTTATCGTACTCTGCTCAAATAATGGCTTGATGAGGATCCGATGGGAATTCCATGTTATTGTTCCACTACTCAGTTAGGAAGCATGACGTGTTTGATCCCTATCAGTTTGATAGACACTTGTCATATTCACATAAGTGTCATGATGTTAGGAGTCATAAGCTTCACAAAATGATTTCAGTCAAAAGGCTAGTTTCAGAAAGTGGTCCTTTTTAGGATTTACTTCGAATAAGGAGGATATAATGATTCAAAATGCATAATAGGTTAGTTAGTGACTTTTAATGAAACTAGGAAGTGTCAAAAATTCATCAAGTATCTATTCAAAATCTTTGAAAGCTTTAAAAATTTTGAAAATTTTGAAAATTTGAAAATTTTATCAAGAATGTGGAAGAGAAAACTTAAGTATGAAAAGGATGGGTGCAGGTGGAAAGTAAGATACATACCACCCACCCTCTACCCCGAACTTAGAAATTTGCCCGTCCCGAGAAAACCCTAAATCCAAGATGGAGGGGAAAATTTGTGCCAGATTGACCACCAGATGTGGTTGCATTCCAATCAACGTGCATCCTCTTATCTGAAAATCTCAAAGTAAAGAGCAATTAGATCTTAAAATAGCATCTCGCGATGTGAAATTTATTTAATGAAAAATTAACTAGAAGGTAAAAACAAAATTAAAGAAACATTCTAATTTGAAATGAAAAGTAAAACATATTTATTGATTGGGTTGTCTCTCGACAAGCGCCTTTGTTTTATGTCGATGGCTCGACTGAATTCTTCAGCTTCAAGGTAGATCCTTTAGATTGGAGAGATCCAGTGATTCATCATTGTCTATGTCAGTTAAAGTGAAGTATCTTTTTAAGAGGTGACCATTTTCCACAAATTCCCCTGACTTTTCATTCCATAAAGAGAAAGAATCATGTGGGGAGATGCTCTTGACAATATAAGGTCCAGACCAGTGAGAACGGATTTTCCCTGGGAATAGCCTCAGTCTTGAGTTGAACAATAGAACTTGGTCCCCCACTTGAATGTCTTTTCTTTTCAGATGACCATCATGCCAAAGTTTTGTGCGTTCTTTGTAGATTCGTGCATTTTCATAAGATGTCATCCTGAGTTCATCCAACTCTTAGAGTTCTAGCATCCTGGCTTGGCCTGCTTCTTTCATATCCAAGTTTAGTTGTTTAATTGCCCACCATGCCTTGTGTTCCGGTTCGACTGGAAGGTGGAAAGACTTTCTATATATTAATCAAAAAGGTGTAGTCCCGAGGGGAGTTTTATAAGCAGTTCGATAGGCCCATAATGCGTCGTTGATTTTCACCGACCAATCTTTCCGATTGCGGCCTATAGTTTTTTCCAGAATAGCCTTTAATTGACGATTAGAAACCTCTACCTGTCCAATTGTTTGTGGATGGTAGGGCGAAGCTACCTTATGTGTTACACCATATTTTCTTAGTAAAGCTTCAAAGCTTCTTTCAAGGAAGTGAGACCCTCTGTCAGATATCACGGTTCGTGGCAATCCAAAATGGGGGAAAATAATATCTTTGAATAATTTGATGAAGGGTTTGGAATCACTAATGGTAGTTGGTATAGCTTCAACCCATTTTGAGACGTAATCAACCACTACTAGGATGTAAGAAAATTTGTAAGAAGATGGGAATGGCCCCATGTAGTCCACACCCCAAACATCAAATATTTCAATTTCTTGCCACAACTTAAGTGGCATCTCATCTCTCTTCGTAATGTTACCTATTCTTTGACATATGTCACATGATAGAACAAAGTTGTAGGAATCCTTGGATATGGTTGGCCAAAAGAATCCACATTACAAAACTTTTATCACAGTCTTCTTAGAACTCATGTGGCCTCCAACTAGACCAGAGTGGCAATGTTCTAGAATGAGTTTGATTTCTTCTTCAGTGATACATCGTCTATAAAGACCATCAACACATAGCTTAAAAAGATATGGCTCATCCCAGTGATATTGTTTCACATCATGCATAAATTTCTTCAGTGCGTTTCCGGTGCATTGAGGATGGATAACCCTAGCAGCAAGGTAGTTCACAAAATATGAGTACCACGGTATAGCTTCTGAGACCTTCATTAGTTGATCATCTGGCAGGGAATCATTGATCGGAATCTTCTCAGTATCCAGAGTGTGGATGCGACTTAGGTGGTCTGCTACAACATTCTCTATACCCTTTTTATCTCTTATCTCTAAATCAAATTCTTGTAATAGGAGGATCCATCTGATCAACTTGGGTTTTGCATCTTTCTTTGCCAGAAGGTAATGAATGGCAACATGGTCTGTGTAGACAATGACCTTCGAACCAATTAGGTAGGATCTGAACTTCTCAAAGGCATACACGATTGCTAGAAGTTCTTTCTCCGTAGTTGCATAATTCCTCTGGGCTTTATCGAGAGTTCTCAATGCATAATAGGTCACATAATGTTTATTCTCTATATATTGCCCTAAAACAGCGCCCACAACATAGTCACTGGCATCGCACATAATTTCAAAAGGGTGGTCCTAGTCGGGAGATCTAATGATGGGTGTTGTTGTGAGAGCCTTCTTTAGTGTGTTGAAGCTTTTGACACATTCTTTGTCAAAATTGAATTCAACATCTTTTAGTAACAAATTTGTCATTGGCTTGGTTATATTTGAAAAGTCCTTTATGAATCTTCTGTAAAATCCTACATGACCTAGGAAAGCACAGACTTCTTTTACATTTGTTGGAATGGCCAGTTTAGAAATTACTTCAATCTTGGCTTTATCTACTTCAATTCCTCTATTGCTGACCCTATGGTCGAGGACAATGCCTTCCTTTACCATAAAATGGCACTTTTGCCAATTCAACATAAGATGTGCTTCTTCACAATGTTTAAGGACCAGGGAGAGGTGCTTTAGACATGAATCGAATAAATCTTCATATATAGAAAAATCATCTATGAAAACCTCCATAATTGTTTCAGTAAGACCAGCGAATATGGCAGCCATGCAACGTTGGAAAGTTGCGGGTGCATTACAGAGGCCAAACGACATTCTTTTAAATGTGTATGTTCCGAATGGGTAGGTAAAAGTAGTTTTCTCTTGGTCATCTGGATGTATGGGCATTTGATAGAATCTAGAGTAACTGTCTAGATAACAGAAATATTCTTGGTGAACCAACCTTTCTAGGACTTGATTAAGGAAGGGCATTGGAAAATGATCTTTTCGAGTTGCATTGTTCAATTTTCTATAATCTATGCACATCCTCCACCCTGTGACTGTTCGAGTGGGGATAAGTTCATTGTTTTCATTCCGTATAATAGTTGTTCCACCTTTCTTTGGGACTACATGCACTGGGCTCACCCATGGCGAATCTGATATTGGATAGATTATTCCAGCTGTGAGTAGTTTAATGACCTCGCGACATACCACTTCCTTCATATTTGGATTCAATTTCCATTGATGCTCAATAGTAGGCTTATGATCTTCCATCATAGGGATCTTGTGCATACACAGCGCTTGATTGACCCCAGTGAGGTCACTCATTTTATAACAGATGGCTTTCTTTCTTTCCCTTAATTCCTTTAGTAGTTTATCTTCTTGTTCAGCTGTTAGATCAGAATTTATAATAACTGGGCAAACTTTGAGGTCGTCTAAAAACACATACTTTAGTCCCTCGGGCAGGGGATTCATTTTGGTAACCTATGGGTTTTCACATGTTTCTTCTGTAGTTTCCATACCTTTGAGTTCTTCACTAGTGGCTTCGACATCTTCTTTAGCAGAGTCAAGGGATTCGATGCAATCTTTTACTTGTTCATCAATTGGTTCATCAACTGATGGGTTCGTCAGAGCAACTTCTAAAGGATCATCCGATTCATGATGCTCTTGAGTCAGAAGTGACATTTGCTCAATGTAGTCAATCAGATAGACTTCTTCTTGCATACTTGGTCTTCTCATACTTTCAAAAACCTTGAATTCGAGAGTTTCTTTGCCAAGTCTGAGGAGCAAAGTTCCTGCTTCAACATCAATTAGAACTCTTGTAGTGACGAGGAACGGATGCCCAAAGATGAGAGGATATCTGGCATCCTCTTTTATGTCAATGATGACAAAGTCACACGGAACATAAGAATCTTTCCCTACCTTGATAGGTACATCCTCAATAATTCCATTTTATTTGACCTCTGTTGGATTTGCTTGGCATGTTGAGAACTACTAAGACTCAGGTGAAGAAAGACAAGCCAAAATATGTATTTATGGTCAACAAAGGAAAGATAAAGTCAAAGGGCAAAGACAAAGCTAAGAATAGTTCTAAATCTGGTTAAAAGCCCAAGTATTCTACACTTGAAGCTAAAGGAAGGCAAGGAAGGAAATTGTCACCATTGTCAGTAGTCTAGACATTAGAAAAAAAATTGTCCTATTTACCTTTGAGGAACTAAAAAAATAAGGAGGAGGGGGTAGAGATCTCCACTTTAGGTTTATATGTTATAGTGATAAATTTATATATTTCTTCACCTTGGGTATTGGATATTGGATGTGGATCTCACATATGCTCCAAAATGCAGGATCTACAAAAAACCAAACCAAGTGAGGGGTTAATCTACAAGTATCCAATGAAGCAAGAGATGTATAGGCACTTATAGCTTATCTCTATCCACTAGGCTTGTAATAGAGTTAGATAACTACTATTATGTATCCGCCATAACTAGAAACATTATTTCTGTAACTTATTTGGACAAGAATGGTTTTCAATTTCTAATAAGGGATTGACAAATTTCTATTTCAAGAAGGATAAGTCAGTCTTTGAGATAGAGATCTCCATTACTAGTAGAGACCTGGCACATCTTATGAGGATGATGCTAACCCTAACCCTAAGTAATGGTTAGAGAGAGATGAGTTGGACCAGGTGTTTGAAGGGACATGCTTTTGGGATGCCATATGATCCATGGGTGACCTAGCACCTTTGGCAACCCAACCCTGGAAAGGGTCATGCATGTTAGGGTAAAGGATAGCTCCTTCGATGATGTTGTGAGTGAAGGACCTTAGAAACCCTATGGGCCTATGTGTGTAGGTCATAGCATGCACCCAAGGTACGTTAGTAGTGTGAGCAAAGGGTTGAAACCCTGGCCGGGAAAGTTTGTGTTAAGCATAAGGGGTTATGGATAACCTTGAGCGAACATAAGTTGAACATAGGCTTCATCCAGAAAGGGGCATGCTTTTGAGGTTGAACCTTCTTTAAGAGAGGACCTCTACTGGTGAGGTTGGTTTTAGGGTTAGCTCGAGGGAGAGAGCAGGAAACCCATGTTGGAATCCTAGACTCTGGGATATGAGGAGAAGTCGGGAGTTGAGGATGATGTGACCTAAGTGGATGATAATGGTCACCACATGCTTGTTTCCTAGAGGTTGATGATGTCTTGGTTAGCTTGAAAGTAACCAAACCTTAGAGAGAGAATGAGGCTTCTGGCACTTATGAGCCTATGGTATAAGTGTTTACCTTCTGAGAAAGGAAGATGATGTTCACCTATAGGTGAGGCCTTGTACCTTATGGTTTGTCCTTGAGGAGGATCCAACTCTAAGTGTTGCTCGAGCTTGAAGGATGACAGTAAGTGCACGTTATGCCTTTTGCAAGCTTGATTCATGGTTAAGTGATAGAACATACAGTTGGACACCTAAAAGTGAACCTAGGGTTCCTAGGCCTAAGAGGTGAAGTGGTTTACCTAATGCTCATGATGAGAATTAAGTTGCTATATTTTTGAGCATGGTACTCTTCATGTATGGAAGAAAAGGGAAACTCCTTAAGTCAAAGGTATGATGAAACCCTCACAACTAGGTTGATGATAAATGAAAGTATGATCTTGACCCAGCATCGACGAAAGAGGACAAGTATGACCTAGCATGGTTCAGTAGGTGATCTGCTTGTCTTAATAGCTTTCTAGGGTTAAGTAGGCTCTTTTGGATGTAAACCCTAGACCTAAGAGCTTTTGTGACCTTGCTATCAAGAGATAGTTTTCCTCCCATCCTGGGAGAGGGACCCCTTTGGTAGGGTGTATATCAGTTTTGTTGGTTTAAGGTAACCTAAAGAGGTCTCATAGGATCTTGAGAAGCTAAGTGAAAAGTACATGGTATGAGGATGAACCTATAGACCCATAGATATCCATTTCTATGTGCATACAGAGGTGTTACCATGGAGGTAACTGGTATGGGGCTTGACCAAGGTAGGCAGGTTGCCATGATCCCTATGAGAGGATGAAAATCAGCCCATGAATGCAGAGAGAGAGATGAGGAAGGCTTGGGTAAGGTTCTAAGATGAACATGTACTATGAGAGAATCCTCAGTCTATCCTAGGGTTAGGTAGGGATAAGACCGATGGAAGTAGGAGTCACCTAATTCTCTGGTTGCACATGACCATAGGTTAGGAGGTAACAACTATCATTGTCTGAGGGCCATGGGTTAGGAGATTGATCACCTTCATGAACTCATGGGACCCAAAGGGCAGATGAGTAGGGCACTCTCTTGATGCATGAGGGAAGAGGGATGACCCCAAAAGAGTCGGTACCCTATAGACCTAGAGGAGATGACCAAGGATATAAATCTTAGTAGGTTTAAGATTAGTTTGTTATCATGATGTCTGTGATATAGAGACATATGTGGCACGTTGCAACTTAGATGTAAAAGTATATTAGCAAGGTGGGATGTATCATCTCTACTCTTGGAACAGGAAGAACTCTGTATTTGGACTGTAGCCAAATGCTTATTTTCTCTTGTTATGTGGGTGAGAGATAGGACATTACGCATGCCATACACCAAGGATAAGAGATGATGTAGGTTGGAACATCGCCACGAGAAATAGGGATAAAGAAGATAACCTACCCTGGTAAAGTGAATGATACATGGATGTTTTGCAAGCACTAAGAGGGATGAGGCAGTCACCTTATGAGGATGTTTTTATCATGAGCTAAGTGGAACTTACAAGTTATGCCAGGTAGAGTTTGATCACCATGATTATGAAATCAGAGAAGTGTTCTTAATGAAGATGGACAGAGAGTTTAAGGTGAGACAATAAGTGAAATACATGGAAGTGTATGTCTTCAACGTTACCTAATACCTAAGGATGTGAAGTACATCTGACTTGTTTGACTAGAAGCTAGAAGAGGTTGTTCGGCTAACCCTAAGTTCAAAAAGGAGATGTGTTTGGATAACACTGAGATGTAACAAGATACATTGGAAAGTTAATGGTTGTTTGGTTAGCCAATCTAGTTTTTGATGCAATGAAAGGATGGTGGTAGAACCGCATGTGCACTTCTTTGGAAAAGAAGGTAATGAAACCCTGATGAGAGTGGTTTAGGGTTTTGAGAAATCGATCTTGAGGAATTATGACATACAGGAAATCGTGATTTTAAGATCACCATACACCGTACTGCCAAGATAATAAGTGATGGTGGAACTTTAAATACCTAAGATAAAGTTGCATGTGGTATATGGACATGCAAGCCAAGGGTAAAGGACGAACACCAATAACCCAGTGAATTGATATAAAGGGTAAAAGTCCCAGAAAGAGAAAGGGAGTTCATCACTATGGATGTTGTAAGTCTCCCCTAGACCAAGGAAGGTCAAGATGCAATGTGGGTTATGGTAGTTCACCTTACCTAGATGACATGTGAAAGAAGGAGTTCTGTCAAGGGACAGATCTGGTTGAACTACCCATGAGAGAGAGATGGTTCAACTATGAAGCAAGTTCAAAGGTTTTTGAGTTTGACCTAAAGTTTCCCTTCCAAAAGGTGGAAGTAGGTACATAAAGAACTCAATGTTAGTACAGTTTATCATCCCTAACTAATGGTTAGTATGATCCAGACTAAAGGGTCTGATGAGAGAATAGGTGCTCGTTCAGGGTGATAGCTAGAGACAGTCCTTGTTCTATGAAAGGTGTGATGATGACCACCATAGCCAGTATTGGGATTTAAAGAAACTCTATAAGGGAGGTTGTGTCGGTCACCACTTCAGTAAGGTGATGTTGGTGAAAGGACCATGTGATGGTTAAAGAAAGGACCATAGTGTGTGTAGATGCAGTCACTTGATCATGCAATGGCTGAAAGGAGCCTAGTGACGACGAGAGTCATGAGCAGATGCAAAGTAGACTAACATGCAGTGCATTGTGGGGGAATATAATGTGAGAATCCGACCCCTCTGAGCTGCAGCCGAGAAAGCTGAGTCCCCGATACATGGGTCCATTAGAGATGGATGGGTGGAGACGGTTAGGTTTTGACCCTACCCCGCAGGATAGAGTAATGTGAGATGTGTTCCATGTGTCCAATTTAGAGCACTATGTGAGGTATCCCGACCATGTGTTGAGCAATGAACCTAGTGAGCCCCAAGGGAGGCTGAAATGGCCTGAGTCACCTGTTTAGTTTATAGATGCCAGGATGAAAGAACTCAGAGAAAAGAATATGTGATGATAAAGGTTCTTTGGATGCGCCATGAGTACGGTAAAGCCACATAGGGGCCAATGATGGACATGGAAAAGTATTATCCTGAATTGTTTTTTTGCTTAATTGAATTTTGAGGACAAAATTCCTATAAGAGGGGAAGGATGTTACAACCCCAAATTTTGGGTTCATTTGGTGAGAAATGAAATTTTTCATATTAAAGATATTTGAACAAATAAAGAAATAATTTGCTTCAAATAAATGGATTTCGTTTACAATAGCCTTGATGATTGTGTTGTGGGCTTTATTGGCTATTGGGGCCAAATAACAAGGAAACTCAATTAGTAAAAGGATAATTGAATTTCTTAAGAAAAGAAATATGTAGAAACCTCTAGAAGGCACATCCAAAGAGGATTTCGTGCCTCTTGGGTTCCTTGGGTTCCAAGGAGTCCAAAGCTGCATAAAGAAAGCAATAAGAAAAGAAAAGATTAATTATGTATTTCTTTATTAAGAAAGAAATTGAAAACAGTGAGAAAATGTGGAAAATGAGTGGAAAGAGGCATAAATGAGATTTCTTGGGGAAATTTCGTATCCATGAGGTTGCTAATATTAAAAGGAATGCCAATGAGGAAAATAAAAGAGAAATAAAAAGAAATCCTCAAAAAGAGATATAATAATGAGAAATAAACAAGATAATGTGAAAAATTGCATAATGATGCATCTAGAAGGATACCAAGTATCCTTAAAAAGTAATTTTGAAATAATTGAGTTTCTTGGGGTACAAGGAGCCCCAATGAAGGAAGAGGAAAGAGAAAATACCAAAATTTGCAAAATAAGAGGATAATGTGATACATTATTAATGAATTTTGTGATATTGATAAAAAGGAAATAATTGCTATTAAAAATAGAAATGCGTGGCCAATGAGTGAAAAAGGCAAGAGCAAAGAAAATGAAAGAGGGATTTTGAATACCTAAATATCCAAATAATAAAGGATATTAGAAAGATACAAAGAAGAGAGAGAGAAGATATTTTTTTCTTCACAATAAAGGAAGGTAGGATGATGGGGACGTATTTTCCTTATGGTTGAGCATGATGGGATGCTACTATCATCTCATATTTAAAGGATGGATCCAGGGACTTGCGCCCAAAGAGACTTCGGGCACCCCCCTCTCTTCTCCATCACGTACTCACATGAAACCCTAGTTGAGAGGAGCACTGTGACCCTTGGAGCAAGAAGGAGCCAGGGACGGGAAGAGCAAGGGTGCACGATGCTCCCGCGTCGGCTGGAAGGAAGGTTGACTTAATGTCCTTGCTCTGGCCCTTGCGCAAGATCTGCAGAATAGCAGCTAGATCGGCCGTCGTCCAGGGATCAGTAGGAGTGAACGGGTCGCCTTGGCTGCGGATAAATGACACACCTTGAAGCGCGGGACCCCGTCGGAGCCAATGGAACCATCCACGGTGGCTATCGTGGTCCGGAAAGGGGGCGGCAGGGCCGGACTTAGCGCTTGCTGCAGCGGCAGCGCTAGGGTAGGCGAGGAGGAAGATGACCAGGGTGCGTTGGATGGTTTTTCCCTTCGCGGGATAAAGGGATGATCAACTTAACCAGGGGCACAGACGTCTTTTCATCATGTTTCCAAGTCACGCGAGCTTGCATGAGAACAAGGCGACGTGGCATCCTCTCATTGGCTGTGGTAAGGTTTTCTTGCAAAAATCGTATCTAATAAACCATAGCTCAGATAAATACAAATAATATATGTATTTTGATCAGAAAAATGCAAGGAACCCATTAAAAATAGTTTTATAGCCTGAATATGATCATAGTTCGAAATGTAGAGTAACGTATCATCTTTAATGAATTAAAGATTAAGAAATCCTATTTTGAAATAAATAAAGTGTTTAATAGGGTTTTATGGATCATTAGAGTTGATGTTAAGCTGTTAAATGTAAAATGGTACATTATGTTCAAAAAGGAAGAACTTTGCACATGATTAGTCTAATTTAGAGTTTATATGCTTGAAATTGGAAAAGTACATAAAGTTATCATCTTTAATGTTTTAATTAAGGGAAAACCCTTAGATTTGATGATAGATGGTCTTAATGACATTATTTGGATAATTCAAGTTGATATTAACCTGTTGTTAATAAAAGTGAGAATATGATCTAAAAAGATGATCTTTTTATATAATTGGTTTAATTTAGGGTTTAGTACATGATTATGCACTAGTGAGCTTGAAAACCCTAATTTAGATGAATATGTCTTTTAATTGTTTAAATGTTCAAATCCATGAACAAATAGGGATGTGATGATCCTAAGTCAATTTGGGTATAAAAGACTATTAAAATGAATAGTTGAGCAATTAAGGTTCATAAAAATGGAAAAGGATATTTTAGGGTTTGTTAACTTAAAAAGGATAAAGTTTGAGAAATTGATCTAAGAAACCCTAATGAATATTAATGAAACCTTAATGCGGATTAGAAACCATAGAAAGTGAATCCAAGTTAATAAAGTAGGTTCTTGATAAAGTGTGTAATAAATAGAGTACATATTCTTTTCAGGAATTATGTGATTGTTGAATTACTTGGATTGCATGCTTGGTTGGATTTTCTTAATGCTTTTGAAATCATCAAATCAGGTATGTGGTTACGCTTATGAATATCTCGAGTTAGCTTTCCGATGGATTCCTGGATGTTTAATCGCATTGAATGCAACTAAACTATTTGGATGTTCATATTGAAATTATAAAGTGACTATGACTATCACATAATGTATATGCCTTCTAGCTCAGATCATGATCCCCTCTGTGTCGTAATGGCTGACCTGGTATATGGCTACCTAGAGGGTAGGTCCATCAGGTCATGAATGACTTAGTATATGTCTTCCTAGAGGGTAGGTCCATCAAGTCACCTTTATAGAGGTACCATATAAGTCCTTACAGGGACAACACAGAGTTATGGATAGGTATGGATTGAGTAGTTTGGCTTAAAACGTAATCTTGATTGTTAAATGATTAATTGAGTGATTATATTGTTAACATAGTTGAACATTATTTGTTTCCCCCACATACCAGCTTCGGCTGACCGACGTTTTGTTTGTCAGCGTTTTAGGTACAATGAAAAGAACAAACAGTAAAGTGGCACATGTGGTACTAAATGAGAATTAAAGTGCAAAGGAGGATTAGATAGATTAGTATCTGTGTGGATAGAAGTTTATAGATCCAAGTTTTCAAAAAGGTATGCAAAAAAATTATTTTCTTACAACTTTCAGTATAGTATGTTAAAATTTGATAATTATTCTTGGTTAATTGCCGAACCTTTGATCCGGAAGTCATGGGTGCGGCTTCGACCTCTCAGTCTCCCTTAATTGGGGGTTATCGGGAGGTGGGGTCGTAACATGGACATTTTCATAGAAGCTCCTTATATCAGTCCCACGCCTCAACAAGGGTTTCTCCAGGGGCTTGAGTGAACATTGTTATTTTTCCCCTAATTTCATAAGTGAGAGATGGAGGATAGAACTTTTCCAGAAAAAATTCTGCAGTTGTTCCCATGTGGTGATAGGTTCACATTGTAGAGAGTTGTACCAACTTATGGCTCTATCGGCAAGAGAATACTTGAATAGACAGAGTCGGATGGCATCGTCGGACACTCCATTTTGTTTTTTCATAGCACATAGATCGATGAATCTCAGAAGGTGTTCTTGACTATCTTCACCTTGTTTACCATAGAACGGGTTGTTTTGGAGCAAGGTGATCCAATGTGCTCGTATCTCAAAATTCAGAGCATGGATGGGAGGAGGTAGGACTGGGTGATGTACATCAGTAGCTTTAGGGATTGAGAACTCCCTAAGATCTTTTTGCAGTTCTGCTTCCTATGTCGCTGCTTGTGCTGCTAGGATTTCTTATTGTACCGCAGCTCTGGCTTCTTGCATGAGCCTCTCTCTTTGCATTGATGGCTTGAGCCACTCTTTGGGCTACTTCCTCTTCCTGAGCCATCCTTGCTTGATTTTCTCTGATCTGACGATGAAAAGTTATGTCTATCTCGGGATCAAAGCTCGTTGTTAGTCCGGGGTTGTCCGAACAACGCATGCACTATGCCTTGGGTTGTACCTGAATTAGAAAGATTTCAAAAGTGAGAATCACAGAGTAAAGTCAAATTTCAAGTAGATGATCGATTGTGTCACAAAATAAAAAAATAATCCTAAATTAGTCTTAAAAGAACTAGATTTGACTAACTGATTCCGTTGTCCCTGGCAACAGTGCCATAATTTGACGTGAGATTTTATCGCACTAACAAACTCACTCGGGGTTGAAATCCCCGAGATTTTACCAAAACCAAAGTGAAGTAATACCACCCGCAAGCGAACGAGTCTTATTGCAGTATAGTTAAGGATTGAACCCAAAGGATAACATTTTAAAGAATCCTTGTCAGTCTAATCTAGTTCGAGCTAAGACTAACATTTAGAATGATTGGTTGATTTGAGGTTAATTAAACTAGTTGCAAGAAAGTAAAAGTTGAATTAAAGTTGAGTTTATATCAATGATATGGAATCGTTGGGATGGTATCGGGTTTCACCACTACTACATACGCAAACACATTCCAACGCAAACTATCCAGGCAAGATAAAATGATCCAAATAGAGCTGCTGCAGAACCCCCCATACGGGCGTTAGGTTCATGTAAGTATCACCTTAGGCATCAGATGTCTCGTCACCAACTAGATCACTTACTTACGACTCTAAAGATATAGAAATCCAACGAAGGTTGTGGGCCCCCTATACAGGCGTTAGGTACACAGAAGTGTCACCGAAGGCTAGATGGCTCGTCCCATCGCGGATCATGTACTTACGACCTCAAAGAAATCCCATTCTATTTCTAGTTTGGGAGTCAACTGCATTAATTGATAAGCAAGCAGGTAATAGATCTACAAACTAACATCGACGATAAGCAAGATGATATAAAATCCAACTAAGTTTGTGGTCCTCCCTGAGGGATGTTCAGACCACAGAAGCATCACCATAGGATAGATGTCTTGTCCCCTCACAGATCATACACTTACGACCTCAAGGAATCCTATCAGAAGTTCTCAACAAGGAGTCGAACTTGTAAACCGCCATTCCATCCCATATATAGAAATTTCGCAATAAAGGACAGAACAAGATGAAAGCAAGTAGATAATCAACTACAAACATACCAACTAACAATGAAATGGAAAGTTATATACATTGCCATGGAGAGTTTAACAAAAGAACATGATTTGCATGGGCAGCGGGGCTAATCTCCGCACCCCAGTGAAAAGGTACTACTCACTCATGATGCGAGAAACAAGAAGAATAAGAAAGAGAGAGAAATATGCCATGAACTCAGTGTAGAAGGTAGTCACAGCTCGATGAAGAAGATGCGACCTTCTACGTCGTGTCAGAGCAGATCTGGACGCGAACGGGGGTTGCCAAGATAGACCGGACAATCTCCCTCACTCCGTCTTCCTTCTCTCCTTAGCCTCCTTAGTTGCAACATGGGTAGTAGGTGGAATGAAACTGGCGTGGACGACACTAGATTTGGATCGAACATGTGTACAACCAGCTTTTCGGTGTCCCAGAACCGATGCTGAAATAAGGACCCTGCTGGTCCTATTTATAGATACTGGACAAGTCCTCATGCTTTTGGTGTGATTTTAGTCCAAAAGGTTTAGTTAAAAGTTGGCCAAACGGTTTGATAAAAAAATCTTCGTCAAACGGTTTTCATTTACATGCATTCGGTTTGCATGTACGTGGAGTACAACAAACGATTTTGGCATTCGGTATTGGTTTGGTAGCAGAAAACGGTCTCCAGGTGGCCATTCGGTCTTTGTATTTTCCAGCAGCCCATTCGGTCTTCAGTTGCTATTCGGTCTTCATGCTCATGCGGTTTGCGTTGGCAATTGGCCATGTGGTTTGTTGCTCATGTGGTCTACATGTACGTGATGCTCATATGGTTTTGAATTATTATTAAATGGTTTCACAGCATTGCCTTTTTCATTCGGTCCGGGATGCGAGATTAATCAAATGGTCTTGTGTACTACGTCCATTTGGTCTTCGCAGCTACAGTAGTGTCAAGTAGTTTGCTGAGTTTTCACGTGGTCTTATTAAACGGTCTGCTTATGCTGAAGAAAACGGTCTGTGTTTCTGTATGATCAAACAGTCTTCATGCTAGTAGCAGCAAACGGTCTGGAAACCATTTAATTATCAAACGGTCTTCTCGTAGTCATCAAACGGTTTGCATTGCCGCTAGAGCAAATGGTCTTCGCGCTCATTCGGATTTGCTCAGCAAACGGTCTACTACATTTCTCCAAATGGTCTCACAGACTGAAACTATTCAAACAGTCTCACAGACCCAATCTCCGCAAATGGTCTTGTAGACCGAATCTCTTCAAACGGTCTTGAGGTGAGCATATCCATTCGGTCTTGAGACCGTATGGACGAAACTGAATGGTGAGACCGAAAACGGTCTTGAGAGTATTTTGGCCATACAATCGTCGCGGCTAAACGGTCTTCGCAGCTGAACGGTCTTGCGACCTTGGTGCCCAAACGGTCTGAAACCGTGTGACGTCCAAACGGTTTTGAGGTAAATTTGTCCATTCGGTCTTGAAACCGAATGGATGAAACCGTTTGGTCAAGACCGTTTGGTGAGGCTGTTTGGTTGAAACCAAATGGTGAAATCGATTGGCCAGGATCAAAGTTGAGCGAAGGTGGGCCCTAGCTGATTGTTCAACTTTATCAAGACCTCCGTTGAATCAACATAATTTCGGTTAAAACCTTGATAATCGAATCAATTAAGTAATTTTGTACATTATGATTCATTTTGATATTTAATGAGTGAAATAGTATATATATAGTTGAATTTGTCCCAAAGTGATAATTGAATTCCATGATGAATATGCATTCATCAATATGCTATTGAATCTCTTATATGGTTAATATGGAAAATGATGATAGTCAGCTTGATGATGATAATTGATATCAGATCCTTTATGTGTTTTGTTAATCATCTGTGTTGCTGAGTCTATTTTTTATATATGATTAAACTGCTTAAACAAACTCATTACCTAAAATGTTGTAATCAATAAGCATTGTTGGAGGTTATATCTCTTCTTGGGACATGGGTCTCACCCTTCTGGTTCGCTACATTTTTTAGATAATCAAAAGTGATGAAAACAAACATGTGGCAGCAAAGAGGAGCTATAGTAATGAATATTTGAGAAAGTAGATTAGATGTCTAATGTGTCCTAGAGTCGTCCTTGTACTCTCAGGTCCAGGTGAGAAAAAGTTTGTATATGGTGTTTCAAACGAATCAGACTTTTATTAGCATATTAATGTTTGTTTGTGTGGCATATACGAATATTGTTCTCCTGTGTATATATGTGGTGGCTAAGATGATAGAACAATTTGTATCAAATTCTTAGCATAGTATTGATATAAGAAAGATGTTGGGCTCTTATGCAAATGTTTCTGAGCGGGTGCTGACGTTGAAATCGGTTTTATATTATCCATATTTTTTGGTATGTGATTAATTAGTTATTGATTGTGTTTTATGCTTTGAGTAATCTTATTTAGTGTAACAGGTTCTCACAAGTTGGCATCAGAGCTTTAGGTTCACTGAGTCTACAGGGACACTAGGAATTAGGACTAGGATGATGTCTAAGTTAGGAATATGACATAAAAATATGGTGCATACTGCCTAATCTCAGTATTTGGGTGCACTGGCCATGTATTCAATTATTGAAGAAAAGGTAAGTATGGAACTCTTAGATTGTTATCTTTCTGATTACTCTAATCAAGTAGTAATTTTGAGACAATCTAAAGAGCATAACGAATCAGAAATCATGGTGCGAATATCTCAATCCTATCTTAAATAAGATGGAAATTACATCATAATCTATCAAAACTTGAATGTTTGGTAACTATAAGAGAAAGATACAACACCATGAAATCTAAATCTGAATACAAATAAGGAAAAGAGGAGTTCTTGAAGATGTGATTCAAGAAGATAATAAAGTAAAAGGCAAACAAGTCTATGCTTATAAAGTGAATCAAGGTATGAAATCCACATAAGATAGAGAGAACTCCTATAACAAGTACAAATGAGAAGATGAATGGGAACAATGACAAAGAAATAAGGTGGAACCTGAGTTAATCTCAGACCAACCTATGTGTGTAAGAATGTGTTAATGAAAAATCCGCATGGCATGTGAAAAAAATTAAGGGAGATGATCCCAATTTAATGAAGAAAATGTGGAATATGATGATTTACCTGTCGATAAGTGGTTGTAAAACCTAATAAAATAAGATAACATACCCAGATATGTTAATCATTATGATTCCTATGCTAATGGCAAGGAACCTGAAATGAAAAAGGTAAAATGATACATAAGAAGCTGTAACTTGCATAATGAAAATAGAATTGGTTACCTTTTTGCTAGTGACCTTGAACAATGTTGCTATGATGTGGGAAGTGTGTTTCCCTTTGTGTCTTTTCTTTCCAAGGCACAACTTTCAAGTGGATCATTGCCACTTGGTATGTGTGGATTCATTGTAAACATGAGGGTGGATAGCTTAATATAGCATAAGGTTGTTTGGACTATGGTTCCAAGTTCATAAAGTTTGTGATGATTTTTCTTTTGAGCCTTCCAATAATTAGGAAGACTCCTCTTATATGTCTTGATATTTGTTATGTTGGTAAAAATAGATGATATAAGGATGCAAGTTGCTTATAGCACATGAGGTGGATACCAAGGTAATGAATCCTAGTATCCAAGATGTATTAATAATATGAGAAATATGTGAAGGTTGGAGATGTTTATTAAATGAACATTCCAAGTATTCCTCTTCCGTAGAGAGAGGGAGAGAGAGTTGATGATGACCCTCTAAACGTTGTTTGGAAGGAAAAACAAAAGTGATTCTATAATGTTGTTTATGGTTCAGTGATAGCTGGGAAAGACCACTACCAAGGATAGATGGTTTGTTGGTAATAGATATGTGATACCGTGTTACTTTAAGATAAACCTAGGATCAAATATCAATGCATAAGAGTTAGAGTGGATGACATAAGTTACAAATGTTAAGAGATACATAATGTTCTATATTTGATAAGAGACAACAAGTATGACTTTTGAGTAATGTGTTGATACAATAGGTATAATTTTCAGATGATAGCTAGAATTTAAAGTTGAAAGTTACTATTAGAGTTGTATAGATGACACAACAAGTTTCTACATTCCATATTGAGAATGTCTTCTTATGTTGGGGTTTTTGTGATGACCCAAGAGGATATATGTATGAATGATGTGACATCAACATGATATGCAAGTAACCATGTGAAGGTAATAGGATGAGGTGCAAAGGAAGTACCCATCTTTGTTTACCTTGGATTTTGGGGGCGAAATCCATGTTAGGGGTTTATAGTTGTAAGGCCCCTAAACTTGCTTAATGAGTTGAATAAGCTTAATTATCATAATTGAATTCTTATAACCCTAATATAACCTTGTGATATTCTTTGAAATCATAGGGGTTTTTATAGAGCCTTCCCTAAGGCTTTGGGGGGAGTGGAGACTTTGGCCCTTAGAAATTGGGGCTTAGTCTAATGTTGTGTAGTATATGGGATTTTGTGTGACCCTATACTTTTGGTTGGAATACTATTTTACCTTATCCAAAAAAATTGGTCCAATTTGGACACTGTTTGAGCAAGTTATGCAATTTTATGCACATTTTGGACTTTTCTACAATTTACCCAATTGAGAGGTTTTCTTTGCAATTTATCACTTGCATTATGTTCCTTGGATATTATCTCATCATTCATGAGCTTTTTGAGCCATGTTGCACCTATTTAAACCTTGGTTTAAAGGTGTTTTCTCCAAGGGTATTTTAAGATTTACCCCTCACGGATGAGCTACCTTTAGTAGCTATCAACTAATGAATTATTTGATTGGCTGGAAAATTCGACAAAGGAAAGATAATAAGGTCTATACACATGGTGGGGGAGCTTCTTATGTATGTTATTGAATATTCTTAATAAATTAAGGCCATGGACACTTGGATAGATACTAGAACTTCAACTTTTTCTTTTTCTTTATCTTAAAGTTTCATATACTTATCCTCAAGCACCAAAATGAGACATTTTCTCTCCACCAATTACCTCCTTCTCCCAACCTCATTCTCCCTCTATGATGCTACGAATTTTTCTGTCCAAGGAAGAAGAAAGTGGGGATCTTCTTGGAAAAAGGATCTAGGGTTGCAATTGACTTCATTTTAGCGTTGAAAAAGCTTCCTTTTAGTGATCTTGACCTAAAAGAGTAAGAATTCCCTTCTTTCCTCCATTTATTTATTTTTTATCCTTCCTCCTATCTTTCTCTAGGTCGGAACTGTGTTGTTCCATGGTAGAAATTGCACTAAAGCTCTAAAACCCTACCTTTCTTGCTCCTTGTGCTTAGGGTTTACTCATTTGATGAAGAAAGGTGTTAGATGGACAAATTCATAGCTTATTCTTGGATTTTATACCCTAACTGGTCGAGTTTTCTTATGTGTGGGGTTTCATCTTCTCATTAAAGGCAATTTTTATAACTTTCTCCACATTTATTGCTTACCATAAGCTTGCTAACTCATGTTCTTGCTTGAAAATGATGATTCATGCATTAAAAAGCTATGCTTGACTTGGATTTCGATTTTTATAATGTTACATGTTATAATTTCTATTCTAGATGAACATGTGATCATTTTTATGTTATTCCTAAGGTATAATATGACTTGGATCAGGTTGGTTTGACAACCTATGATGCTAAGCACCTATCAACCAATGGTCAATTTTAGGGTTTTAAGCTGATTTCTTCTATAAACCCATGACCCGATGATGGTACCATTGCAACAACCCTATGGTGTTGCCTTCATTACAACTTATGGTCGGGATCAAAGGTGTCAGATGATGGTGACAACCTCTGGTCACCCCTTAGGTCAGGTTTTGGATCAATTAGAAGTTTAATGATCAACCATTAAGTACCCTACTGATGTTATCAATCAATGATGACATTAGATTAATATTTGATGTTGATTAATGAATATAGTGTTGATCTAACAACCTTGGTGATTTAATGGTCACTAATGATGGTGGATCAGGTCTATACAACCTATGTTGAGTTAATCTTTTCCGTTTAAGCATCAATTAAGCCTTAGACCAATGGTTTCTTGGGTCACTTGATGCAATGGTCGGACCTATACTATAATTGATGGTTTTAACATATGAACTTGACCCAATGGTCAAGATTTAATGTTTATTCCTCCAATAAAGTGGAATGATGGCTAATGTAATATGTTGGTCCTAATAATGTGATTTTTATGGTTTCCTTTATATAATCAACTTAAGGAGCTTACTTGTTGACAATGGATGGCTTGTTTTAAATGAATAGTTGATTGTGGGTTTTACCCTACTCTCAATGGAACTTTTTGTGTTGTTAATCAAGGTATGTCTAGGGTTAGATAGTGACTCTTTATAGAGAACAAATCAAGGACTTCATAGGTGGTTTATCCAAGGTGTTTACTTATGTAAACAACCACTGGTCTTACCTTTTAAACATCTAATGGTTCTAGGTGACATTGTGGTATGGTGATATGGGTTGAATGGTGATGAAAAAAATGGAGGGTTACCCTTAATATGGTAGTATTATCTATTCACTTATATGAATGGAATGGATGATAACCATATTGTGTTGATATGTAACCCTAATGAGGTATAGCTTGTTATACCTAGCTTTAATATAACTAAATGATGGTAATTGGGTATGAATAGTCCTTGAATGACTAATTCAATCATGGAGTACTCTATTACTATTGTTGAAACCCTAGTATGTTGTAACCCGATGGTTACACCTTGATTTATATGTGGGTTCATACTTGAGAATAGTATGGAATGTGATTGTGATGCTCCACCTTATGCATCTATGATCCAATGGGGATGTCACGAGTTAGGGTTTGGGTATAAGTGTTGATTAGTAACATTAATATAATTTATCTTGTTGAACCTAACTCTAATGCAAATAGATAAAGATAAGTATTCATGTTTAACATTCTTATATGATGGCATGATGGTGAAATAACCTCCTTAACATGATCATAACCTTAATGTGTTAATTGGTGGTTGTCATAGCCACATGGTTGACACTTGCTTATGCGAAACATGTGCATTATGAATATGATGATGGTTAATCATATCTAGATTCCTTGCATGTTGATGTAATAAAGGAATGTTCTTGATGTTAATGTTACCCTGCTATGATTGTTTATGAATATCTCCTAGCTCATTAATGCAATATTGTGCTGATCTAGTGTATTATATGTAAGTGATGTTATTGAGCCTTGTTATAAGGCATGCAAAGATAATGATGATCTTGCAGAGAATAGTATGATGGTCTTAATGACCTTTGGGCATGGTTGAGCCATGAATGAGGTGTAATCCTCTTATGTTGATAAGGTTGATACCCTGTGATATTGTGAAAAGGATTTATATCTTGTGATAGTATGGTCACTAGTGTGGTCTCATGAATGGCAATTGAATAGTACCATGTGATGATGAGATGATAAATTATGTTTCACACTTTTTATATCTTTTCAAAGTTGTGATATTTATATGCTTTCTAGAAGTGAATTAGGGTTTGTATGTCCACTTATTTGATGCAGCCCTAATTCACCCAATTGGCATAACAAATCAAGTCTAACTCTAATCATGTAGTGCCCTGTGCCGTAGAACCATCTTCAGTGCCAGAACTTGTTGGATGGTAAAATGAGTATTCCTAAGGGAAAATCGGAGTGCATAGTGTTGAGTATGTGGGGGTGGTAGGATGAGGATATATCCTTGTCATCCACAATGCAAATTGTGGAGGTTGGCTATGGTCATGCCTCATACATCTGATGTGATAGAGAACGGCTGCGGTCATGTCTAAGTGATTATAACATGATGTGATTAGAGGATAATTGTGGTTGTACCTCAGTGGTTGGGTTTGTATACCCTGGTTTCTAGTGCCGTGACTTGTACCAAGGGTGGACTAGTGGTTAGAAGCTTGACTATATGTCGTTGTGGTGGCAACTTTGACTGATATGTCTTTTTTTTTGTCAGCTAAAAATCATGTTGCTATATTGAAAACCAAAAACTTTGGGCACTGTACAAAGGACCCCTAAAACAAAACCTGCAAATGGAAAACATGCTCACGTAGGAGCAACTCCATTTCCAACAAAAACAAAAGCCTTGAAACCAACATGCTAATGGTCAAGGAACACAAGAAAACTAAAGACCTAAGACTAAGCATCAAGAAGACACGAATCCTGAACATCTCAAGCTAAGGATACATAGGTTGATGCATGCCAGGCACTCAATAGCAAAAGGCCCACCCACAAAGTATGAGCACCAAAGCCAAGTAGGCATGCCATGCCCCATCAGGAAGAGATCTCCAGAGCTCCGGTTTCTACACTTTTCTCCTAGGCTGCGATCAAGATCCAAGATTCGGACAAAGTCCAAATCGATTGCAGAAGGAAACACGAGGCTCGACCAGTAGAGAAACAGAACCAAACACTGAAGCAGAACAGAGACCAGGGGAATTGGAGGTTGGAGACCACTGAGGCCTCTCTTTACTAGCATTAAGAACACCCACAAAATGTAAGAAGAGGAGACAGGGATCAAACAACATCTTCAACCCCTACTCCTGGATCAGCTGTAGCACCACGTCCTGAGAGGCGTGCTGGAAAACGCTTGTTTGCACATACGCAAACCAATGAACACCATGTCATGGATGCCATTAACTGTTGTTAGCATAGCAACCAACAACCAAGTAGCGACCTGCCAGGTCCTTGAACTTCGGTAGATGTTGTATACATAGCATCAAACCATCATGCTGAGGAAGATGCCCCAAGCAGCTGATTACACATAGACACTCCAAAAAACACCTTGAGAGCGTCACACAGTGACAGAGTGGGGGGAAACACCCATTGCCACACGACAACAACTCAACGACCCTTCAGTCAGCGGTGAACCTCAGTGCGAACGGAGAGAGTACACGACTAATAAGACACCGGACCGCCTAGGAGAGCACCAGGGGCCGCACGCATGAAGCAACGGACCACGAGCCAGGTCTGCATGGAGAAGAGCAGGCCCCCGCGGAGAAGCCACCATAAGAACCACATACAGCAGCACCGAGGAGCTACGAGCACCCGGAAAATGGTGGAGCCACCACAGGGTGGCTAGACCAGGGCATGATGCCACCAATGTCTCAAGCCAACTGCCAGGCGAGGGGCAGGCCACAGAGGGAACCGCCAGGGAAACCAGGAAGGTTGTAGAGCCATCTAAGAAGAGCATCCGACGGGGGGTACCAGCCGCACAGCAGTCAAGGAATGACTCCCCTCCAAGCGATTGACACCACCCACCACCAAAAGGTGCCAAAGCAAGGTCCAATCGAGGCCGAAGAGGCTCCTCGTCCACTGGATAGCAGGTGCGGGTGAGGAAGGTGGTGCAGAGCCCCCCTAGCATCACCAGTGGAGGAGCAGCAACACAAAGGTCCACAAACCGAACTGGGATTGGTTCCTATCCATCCATCACACTTGAATGGAGTGGATTCAGCAAGGCCGATACTCTGATCCACCAGTCTGAGTTGAACCCTACAGAGCATCACTTCTGCTATGGCCCCGAGCAGAAGAGGAATCGAATGACTGGTCGTCGGCTCCAAGACCCTCCAGAGAAGACGCTGCTTACCTCATACCTAGCCTTCAGTGGCTGGGGGCCTAGGGGAGGGAGGCTTCGAGGGGAACGCCCCCTCCCCCCAGCGGTGGCCGCCGTGAAGAACTAGAGAGAGGTTAGAGCGCTCTTTGACTGATATGTCCCTGCCTTTTTACTCATACTGACTGAGGGGAAGAGATCTTAGGATACCGACACTCCTAGATCTTGTACGGAACTGAATAGCCCTTCGTCGGGGTGGTTGGACTTTGAATGGTACAATTCAAATTTCCTAGGACATAATAAAAGATGTAATGCAGACGTATAGCATATCCGTTTAGGGTTATACATGAAGCTTCACATTAGATGATAACCCTTGTTTGTTCTCTTTACATAAAGATGATGCTTAGTGCAATTAAGAGATAGTAATTATACTTATGTTGTGGATATGCATAAGATTGTAAATGCGTACATATAGTTGTCATGCTTATGTTGATATCTATACTTCTACTGCTAATTATAATTAGGATGCTAGCTATATCGTGTTGTTAGTTATGTGTATCATGTTAGCCATGCCTCTATAATTAGAAATGCATTTACGTCTAATCATTCTTATGCAAATACTTGTGCTTATGTTGATAGCTCTGCTTATGATATTGATCTGTTCAAACTGTTAGACATGCTAATGTTGTTAGATATGCTTATGATGCTAGACTTATTCATGTTAATAGAGATAATATGCTACTAGACTTGCTTATGCTAGTTATGCATATGCTATTGAATCTCTTATGTGGTTAATAAGGAAAATGATGATAGTCAGCATGATGATGATAATTGTTATCAGCTCCTTTATGTATTTTGTTAATCATCAATGTTGCTAAGCCTATTTTTTATATATGATTAAACTACTTAAACTGTCTCATTATCTAAAATGTTGTAATCAATAAGCGTTGTCGGAGGTTATATCTCTTGCTGGGACATGGGTCTCACCCTTGTGGTTTGCCACATTTTTTTAGGTAATCAGAAGTGACGAAAACAAACATGTGGCAGCAAAGAGGAGATATAGTAATGAATCTTTGAGAAATTTGATTAGATGTCTAATGTATCCTAGATTCGTCCATGTACTCTCAGGTCCGGGCAAGAAAAATTTTGTATATAGTTTTTCAAACGAATCAAACTTTTGTTAGCATATTAATGCTTGTTTGTGTGGCATATACGAATATTGTTCTCCTATGTATATATGTGGTGGATAAGATGATAGAACAATTTGTATCAAATTCTTGGCATGGTATGGATATAAGAAAGATGTTGGGCTCTTATGCAAATGTTTCTGAGCGGGTGCTGACGTTGAAATCGGTTTTATTTTATCCATATTTTTGGGTATGTGATTAATTAATGATTGATTGTGTTTTATGCTTTGAGTAATCTCGTTTAGTGTAACGGGTTCTCACACTCCTTCTATATTTTTATGTCACTTTTGCGTGCCTTTTACCTAAATGAGGCCCCTAATTACCCCTATTGCACATAAATGCCTCTAATTGCACATATGTGACTTGTTTGGGACTTTGATGATGGACTTTGGTCTATATTGCTAATCTTATTCCTAAATGACATCTCGACTCCCTTAATCATGAAAGTCAGTAACCTTATGCTTCTATATGATGCTATCATCAACCCGAAACTCATTGTCACTATATGGACATGGATGCACATATGTACCCCTAACATGCTAATGTTGATTATGCCTTGAAGCAAATGATGTGTTTGACCTATAATGTGCACCAAATGCCTTTCTATTATTAAAATCAATTATTCCATGATGCCTAAAGATCCTAATTCCCAATATTGACACTATGTATTGATGTGGTGATTTTTCATTCATAAATGCTTAATATGACCTATATGGCTTGAATGGTGCTCTTATGCTCTGTAAATGTTATGAATCCTTTTCTTATGCTCTTCCCTATAAAATCAGGGATACACCTAATCTTTGTGACTCATTCTGGTATGAATGACTCACCTAAGTCACATGTGGAACCTTTTTGTCATATGAACTATGTTAATGTTTGCACCAATATTGAGGTGTACATACCAAGTTTGAACGATGATGCCTAGACCCTAGGGGGCATACACCCAACTTTGGATATGTTTCTTACATGTCCTATCTTGCTGATCTAGTCTCATATGTTGTCTAAATCTCATGACTTGATGAATCCTTGTCTTGTTTCCGCATTATGAGTCCTTTGACCCTAATATGCAAGTAAGTGACTTGAACCATTGAATGATCGTATAATATGCATGGAACTTTGATAAGACATGAAACTTGAACCACACCACTTTGATAACCTCTAAATCTATAAAAGACCATAAACCATAAGATTAAGAAACTTGTAACTTAACTGGGCCAAAACCCTAAAATGAAGCTAGTTAGGGTTCATGATGAGAATCTAATGCATGTATACAATATTGTGCTTAATTAGGTGTTGCTTGTGTCTAGAGGGTCAATGATAAGTTAAGAATCTCTGAATCAGGTACAAGATTTAATAATTATATGACTATGGCTTTCTTTCTTGAAATGTGATACATATATATATATATATATATATATATATATATATATATATATATATATATATATATATATATATATATATGCTTGTTTACTTGCTCAAATATTGTCTTGTAGTACTCTAGTATTTATTCGATGTTTGTCTCGCACATTTTTATAACTTGCAAACATAATATCAAAACTCCATTATACAAACCTCCTATGCCTGCCTAAAGTTTTGGGGTAAGGACATGAGGATGGGCATCCTACTTGAGTTATCAAGATTGGGTAGATCGTTGATAAAAGAGCTATCTAATCTTGAGCATCGTCATAGACTTTTCCAGTGAGAAGATGTCCATAAAAGGCCTTACTAATACATGATATTTTGATGAATGCACGAAATGATGGTATAATTGGAGTGAAATGACATAAAACATGGGCTCTCATTTTGCTAAATAGTTAACTTGTTTATTCTTGCTCGTTTACTTCTACAAATCTTTTCAAATTATGCAAAGCTTATGTATATGTATCTTTTAGCCCTGTACTCAACACCTCGTGTGCTTGACCCACCTTATTTCACGTATTTTATAGGTTCATAGATGTCTAGAAGTGATGGGCTTGGTGAGCTATGTCAGGTGGACTTGTTGTAGGATCCCTAGTATACATGAACAATCTTGTAAAACTGTACTCTTGAATATGTAAGTGAAAGTTTAAAATAAAAGGATGTTGCTTAATAATATTGTTGAATGTTGAGATGTTGTTGGTGCCTTTATCTTGTTACTTGTTCATGTATGTTAAGCATTTCACGCTTCCACATGTTGTCTTTGGTATTAGTTTGGTTCATGGGATTGGGATTATGATTCCATGAGAGATGGTATCAGAGTATGAACAATAACTACACCAAACATTTCTCACATGAAACACAACCTTACATCTCAAATCTAGAAACTTAATAAGATGTCCCTTGTGGACCGTGTTGACTTAGCCTCCAGGTTAGAACCTAGATGTTCTAGAACTAGGTGTAGGGTTATGTAATCCTTAGGATATTTCTTTACTCCTCCTTATGTCCTGTAGTATGGGTTGTAGGTTCAGGAGGGTGAGAAAAGGGAGATCTTATTTCCACCCTAGACATATGTTCTAGGCATGTGCTTAGGGTAGATACACAGGCGTGCACTGTGTTCTTACTAGTTTTATAGGTTTCATGGTACTAGACTGCCTAATGAGTGTAGTAACTCATTTTGGATTTGGTTTATTCGAATGGAGTATGGTGGTTTTCATCGTCTGTTTCAATGTTGGAGGAAAACCTATTTCAAGTATTAGTATATGTATATATGAATTTTTTTACCACACACAGAACGGTAGTGAGTGTCCATGTAGCCTAAGAGAAAGAGATGTAACATCAAGTTTAGATGATAGTGTTTAGATGCTAGTTGTATTCTCTAGAGTTGTCTAGAGCCATGATACATGTTAGGCTAGTAAGTAGCCTAGATGACCTAAGTTGATGATAACGGTGATGGTGACGATGTTGACGTGATGTTATGAGATGTGCAAGATGATTCAAGTAAGTCTTGATAACATGAGATGAATTGATGGTGCACCCTAGCTAATCTAGCACCATGTTTGATGTATATGACTCGATTGATGTGCTAAACATAGCTACTGCATCGACATGCTTGCTTGTACCTAGCCTTGTACGTTTTAAGATATGATATGTGATATATGGTTTGAGACCAACACGAGCCTCAATCTCTTTACAAAGGAGGACCTCTAGCACGGGACATATGAAAAGAGTGACCTCTTGATATGAGTCGACCCACCATGGGAGAAGGTCAGAGTACCTAAACTCCAAAATATGTGGAATGTCAAAAAATATGAATGATAAAATACATGATGATAAGTCCCTAGATAGACTACTTCTAAGTATAAGAGTTGAGTCACCTAGTGTGTGGTTCCCTTGAAGAAATTGAACCCTAGATTTCCTATAAAAATATATTACCCTTGAGAAAGAGGTAATGTAATATATGATGCATGCTATATAGGTGAGTGAGATGTCCCAAAACCCAAAGATGATGTACATGACATGTGATTTCCATGAAGAGCCTCGTACTTGGGTTAGTGGTTTGACGTAAAGGAATCTAGCGGTTGCTCTAATTGGGAATGTTGGGTAGACATCTGGTATGGGTAGATGTCGGTGGTTATCATGTCTTGTTGGACATAGATAGGTCCTATCATGAGTGGCATGAGCTTATGGAGCTCCTTTGAGATACAAGTGAGAATATTATGAAACCTCAATGTTGATGATAATATTGTTCCTTAAATGGTGCTTGATAGATGAAACGTCTAACTTACATTAAAACTTGGTATATGTACAACAAGACACTCTCATAATATAGGCCTAATATAAAACCATACCACACATGAAAGATGTAAGTATGAAATCATGAATTGGATAGGATAATGCTTCGATATGTTAGCTTGAATGATCATAAATACAATGCTTAGTTCATACCCAAATGAAAAATGGTTATCTCGATATGACGATGCTCCTGGGGCCATAACTTGAATAAACATGATGAATAAATTGTTTAATTTCATATTGAAAATGAGAAATCATGAGCGTAATTTGGGGACAATTGGTAGAATTTTGCGAAAAAACTGAAACATGCAAGAAATTTAGTATACTATACACATTCAATGATGATCTCATTTAGATGTCATGATTATAAACATGTTCATTTGGGAACTGATAACATAGACTTGATAACACCCCTTGGACACGTAGTAGGACATGAACAAAACCCTAAGTTATAAAGATGAGGGTTATGGAACCCTGATGTCAAAATAATGTCATAATATGATAAAAACCAAGTGACATGTATGATTGGATGAGTACACTCTTGATGATGATAACCTATGTGTGCATCCCATGATGGGGGATGAGTTTAAAACTATGGTATGGTTAATAAAACATGATGAATATGAACTTTGACTCTTTACTATGATCTTGGATGAATTTTGAGGATGGAATTTTCTTTCAAGGAGGGAAGGATGTGACAATCTGGTTTTCTCTCATCTATTATACACTTTATCTCTCTCTTCAGGAGACCCATATCACTCAATTTTATTTTAATCATATTACTTTCATATTTTTATGACCCATTTGATCACCTCGATAACTAATTTCATGGTTTGAGTATGGCGACACTCCAATTTGGTTACGTTAATGCTCAGTTGCACAATGTGTGACATCAACCAACACTTTTGAACTTAGTATCATGGTTTAACATATCACCTTCTTTCATCTAATTTTAAACATCATCACTATGATATTTTTGGCTTTCTAATATGTATCATGTTGTAGTGTACTCAATTTTGAATCCAACAACTCAAAAATTGCCTCAATCAGAGGCTCGTGTCCCAAGTGATGATCTTCTAAAATTGGCTCAAATTTCACACTTTTTGGGTGATTTTAATTGAATTTGATCCTTAGTGGGACTAATCTTGGGTGTGTGGCCTTGAAGCCACCACCCTTATCTTGATAAACCCTAAAGCAACTCTTTTTATGATCCTTAGATCATGATCTGATGGCTCTTGGTCGTCTTCCTCCTTGGTCCATACGCACTGTAGCAGGCTGCTTTTGGAGCAACCAATAAACTACATTCTTGAGCCCTTTTGAGCAATCACCTACTCAAATTCCCCCACTCTTCATTTCCATTATTTTCCCCTTATTTCCTCCCTCTCTCACACATCTGATCTCCCGTTCCCATCCTTATCTTCTTCTCCAGCTTAGGGTGGCGCCGCCATAACCCCTTGCTTGGGAGTGCATTATGCAACCACCCGGCCACAATGGCGTTTCCCACCCCCACAACCCTTGTAGGGTCGTTGTAGAATGGGGCGGTGTGATGGTGGGGTGGGATGAGTCTCCAAGTCCTCGAACCTACTTTCTCCGGTGAGCTCAGAACTCTAGTCGCTGCAATGACGAGGACCTTCCCCTGGGGGAACAAGGTGCAAAGGGAGAAAGATCTGCATAGTTGAACTGGGGGGCGATCCACGATGGATATGCAGCGGGCGACCTGTGATAACCTAGATTTTTGATTTTTGATTACTAATACAATATTTGAGAGACAAACATTCTACATAGAGGACAAATACCAAATTGAGGATTTGGTAATACAATCATGGATTCCTTCACCCAAAATTAAGTGATTTGAGATATGATGGAGGACTATGATGCCTGATTGAATTCAATTGTGAATTAATATCCTTACTAGTTGATTAAGTTCTCATGAAACCAATCAGTCATTTAGTGATCCAGTGAGTGGTGAACTATTTACTTTTGAGGAACTATGTACATATGAATCAATGTTAGATTTGGACGTCAACCTTGATTAATTTGCTTATAAATCAGGTGTTGACCAAATATGTAGATGATCGAGAATGTAAATAGGAATCTCTGAACTCAGGTACGTGGGTTTTATTTAATTATATGACTATGGTTTTCTTGCTTGCAATCATGATATGTATGTATGCTCTCTTCTATTTGCAAATATTGGATGTAGTATTGCTATGTAGTACCCGTTGTTTCGTCACTTGAAAACATAAATTATGAGTAGATGTTTTGTAGTTATTTAAGGTGTTCATTATCCCCCTTACGAGGGAATGGATTAATGTTGGCTAGTACACCTCCCTAGAGCACACGGTGTACAGGGAGTTTCCCTAGAGTACTTGGTACACGGGGATGGGCCCAATATTTATGTTTTGGTACTAGTCCACCTTGATAATGCAATTCATCTAGGAAAATGACTTAAATTGGCGTATTTCGCTTAATAAAGAAGTGTTTTCTATAATTTTCTTTCTTTCTGCAAATCTTTTTCAAAAATTATGCAAGCCATAAATATATGTATCTTTCCACCCACGTGCACAACACCTTGTGTGTTGATTCGTTGTTTCTCGTATGTTTTAGGTTCAGAGCTAGCATGGGATAAAAGACGTGAAGTGAGCAATCGTCCAGGTTGTACCTATTGTGTAGATCCTGTTAGCATACATGTTTAGACTTGTGTAAAATTCTCTTTCAATATGCAATTGTAATTCATGTTGTAATTTACATGTTGAATGTTGAGGAATGTTATGGTTGTATGTTCATGTATGCGTATTATGCTTCCGCATCGCGTTCTGATATGATTGTTTGATGTCTTCGGATTATGGGCTCTCATTCCCAATAGGGTTTGGAGAAGCCAAAATCCGGGGACGTCACAGTTGGTATCAGAGCATGAACAATAGCTACACCTAACAATTGCTCACCATGAAACATAAAATAAACTTCAACTTTCACTTAAAACCTTAGAAACTTAGTAAGTTGTTCTATAGGAATAAGGTTTGACTTAGCCTCTAAGTTAGAACCTAGATGTTCAAGAACTAGGTTTAGACAAGTGTGAGAAACCCTTTCCATATAGAGCTCATATGTATTGGGTAGCTACACTAGTCTACATCTCGTTCTCACCATTTCACTAGGTTACATGACACTAGACTATCTACTGTGTGTGGGACACTCGGTTTTGCTGATTTGGTTTTGTTTTCCAATCGGCTCGAGCCTCGAGTGTTTTCTCTGACGTCTTCTTTCTCGGAAAAAAACTATATAATATTTTATTATATATATGTAAATATAAAAATGTGTCCCTCACACTGGAGAGTAGTTAGTGTTCATGCAATCTAAGTGAAAGGGAGTGACATCAGTCTAGAAGAGAGAGTAGTCTAGATTAGATGTCTAGAGCCTAATCAAGATATGTGATACATAGAGCAGATGATAGAATGACAGTTGAAATAAGCACGTGAAATCTTATCTAAGTTTGATCTCTGATGGTATAAGTTTCCTTATATAGGTTTAAGTTGTAAATTAGTTGAATCCAATTTTGGAGAATTTAAGCAAAGTCTTGATGATGAAAGTGCATTCCCTTTTCCTACTTAAGATAAGCTTAGTTAAGATAGAGATGAGTGTGCATGAGCCTCAAGCTCTTATACAAGGAGGATGTCTAGTGGTAGGATGAGATATGTGGTGAACTCTAGAGAGAGTAAGACCCACAAGGAGAAGGTCATAGGACCTAGCCTCCAATATATGAGATATGTGTTAAAAAAAATCCTACACTAGATTACTCTCGAGCGTGGAGTTGAGTCCTTATGCATGATTCGAATCTATATGTGAGAATTGGGTAAAATAAAAGAATGGGTAGATGACCCATATGATAAGTCAATCCTTTGGCTGAGTTAGGTCCTAGCTAGAGTGACATATTTTGTGAATCTCATCATTAGTTGCAAGTGAGGTAATATATGAACTCTAGTTATGAGAGTATGATGCTTTGTGCAAAAGATACTCAAAATACATGTTATCCCTTCTTCTTATGTTTCTTAATATATGATGATAGAAACCTCACTTGAGCTATATAGATGATTTATATATGAGGAGTCACTCGTATAAGCTTGACCTATTCTATATTTCCCCCCTATATCATACATGTAGCAACCAAGATTGAAATCATTTAAGTTTGACAATAAAATACTCCCTTTCGCTTCATATGAAACATGAAAGATATGATGCTGAGATCATGGGATAAACTTAGTATATTCTCTTTTTCCCTTCACATAATACATGCAAGAAATAAAAAGTTGAACTAATGAACTTGATATAAAAGATATTTTTGGATCATAGGATATATGATCATAAATATAGTTCGTAACTTTGATCCTTCTCAATGTATGCTTCTAAGTTGAGTATGAATATCACACCATAGGGTGAAACCCTAATGGTCAAACATGTTACGTAAGCCCTTCTTAAGTAGAAAATCCTAATATCATGGATGATGATAAATCTCCTCTAATGTTGAAATTATTGTAAGATGTTGATCATAAAATATATTAATGATGTTAGATTTGAACGATCTGAATGTCATGGCATATAAACTAATTCCTCTTGAACTTTAAAATTATGAACAAAACATGTACCCTTATGGGTGATGTAATCCCCAGATATCATAATGCCATGTTATGGCTAAGACATTAAGTGATGCTTCCATACATATATAAGGTGGGGTGGACACACCCAAGAATCTCTAGACCCTAAGCTGACAACTTAGAGTGCATGCGACTATGGTGGTCTTAGAACCTAAGCAATGATGATGTATATGAAGTTGAACTCCTAAATAGCCAATTAAGAATGAGATTAGTTGAATTTCGAGGACGAAATTCCAAATAAGGTGGGATGAATGTGATAACCTAGATTTTTGATTTTTGATTACTAATACAATATTTGAGAGACAAACATTCTACATAGAGGACAAATACCAAATTGAGGATTTGGTAATACAATCATGGATTCCTTCACCCAAAATTAAGTGATTTGAGATATGATGGAGGACTATGATGCCTGATTGAATTCAATTGTGAATTAATATCCTTACTAGTTGATTAAGTTCTCATGAAACCAATCATTCATTTAGTGATCCAGTGAGTGGTGAACTATTTACTTTTGAGGAACTATGTACATATGAATCAATGTTAGATTTGGACGTCAACCTTGATTAATTTGCTTATAAATCAGGTGTTGACCAAATATGTAGATGATCGAGAATGTAAATAGGAATCTCTGAACTCAGGTACGTGGGTTTTATTTAATTATATGACTATGGTTTTCTTGCTTGCAATCATGATATGTATGTATGCTCTCTTCTATTTGCAAATATTGGATGTAGTATTGCTATGTAGTACCCGTTGTTTCGTCACTTGAAAACATAAATTATGAGTAGATGTTTTGTAGTTATTTAAGGTGTTCATTATCCCCCTTACAAGGGAATGGATTAATGTTGGCTAGTACACCTCCCTAGAGCACACGGTGTACAGGGAGTTTCCCTAGAGTACTTGGTACACGGGGATGGGCCCAATATTTATGTTTTGGTACTAGTCCACCTTGATAATGCAATTCATCTAGGAAAATGACTTAAATTGGCGTATTTCGCTTAATAAAGAAGTGTTTTCTATAATTTTCTTTCTTTCTGCAAATCTTTTTCAAAAATTATGCAAGCCATAAATATATGTATCTTTCCACCCACGTGCACAACACCTTGTGTGTTGATTCGTTGTTTCTCGTATGTTTTAGGTTCAGAGCTAGCATGGGATAAAAGACGTGAAGTGAGCAATCGTCCAGGTTGTACCTATTGTGTAGATCCTGTTAGCATACATGTTTAGACTTGTGTAAAATTCTCTTTCAATATGCAATTGTAATTCATGTTGTAATTTACATGTTGAATGTTGAGGAATGTTATGGTTGTATGTTCATGTATGCGTATTATGCTTCCGCATCGCGTTCTGATATGATTGTTTGATGTCTTCGGATTATGGGCTCTCATTCCCAATAGGGTTTGGAGAAGCCAAAATCCGGGGACGTCACACGACCCATATTCGGCTACATCCCACACCATCCTTGGACCAAAAGTGTTGACTGGGTCAAAGTGGACCTTCAGAAACTATTGGAGGAGTGCCACACAGACCCTACATGGACTTGGCCCACCCCGACCCCGCTCTCTCGTGGCGGTGGATGGATGTGGATGGTGTCTCGAGACCACAAAGACAAATGCTCACACTGAATAGAGCTGATGCACAGGTGGCAACATGATCTTTGGAATCGGTGGTCAAGATTCTCACATAAATCATGTAATGCCCTGGATCTCTTTTCTCTAAAGTTCTGATTTGAATCTTTGAAAAATACATAACTCTCTCATATTAAGGCCAAATTTATTGTACCAATATACCAAATTGATCCTATTGACGAGTCCTACCCTTTGAGATTGGTCCTAGGTTCTAAATCCAATATTTGTTCCCCTGATTATTAAAAAAATGCTAACTTTAGACTTGATTGGGTACATTTAATGCATCATTATGTTAAAAATTGAAGTATTAGTGTGGTTTTACTCTCCTTCTATGTTGTTCAATAACTTTTGTGTTCCTTTTAACTAAATGAGGCCCCTAATTACCCCTATTGCACATAAATGCCTCTAATTGCACATATGTAACTTGTTTGGGACTTTGATGACAGACTCTGGTCTATATTGCTAATCTTATTGCTAAATGACATCTCAACTCCCTGAACATTGAAAGTCAGTAACCTTATGCTTCTATATGATGATATCATCAACCCTAAACTCATTGTCACTATATGGACATGGATGCACATATGTACCCCTAACATGCAAATGTTGATTATGCCTTGAAGCAAATGATGTGTTTGACGTATACTGTGCATCAGATGCCTTTCTATTCTTGAAATAAAAATAAATTATTCCATGATTCTTACAGATCCTAATTCCCAATATCCGCACTATGTATTGATGTGATGGTGTATGTGACCCTTTTTCGTCCGTAAATGCTTAATGTGACCTATATGTCTTGAATGGTGTTCTTATGCTTTATAAATGTTATGAATCATTTTATTATTCTCTTCCCTATAAAATCAGGGATACACCTAATCTTTATGACTCCTTTCGGTATGAATGACTCACCTAAGTCACATGTGGAACCTTTTTGGCATATGCACTATGTTGATGTTTGCACCAATGTTGAGGTGTACATACTAAGTTTGAACGATGATGCCTAGACCCTAGGGGGCATGTACCCAACTTTGAATATGTTTCTCACATATCCTATCTTGTTGATATAGTCTCATATGTTGTCTAAATCTCATGACTTGATGAATCATTGTCTTGTTTCCCCATTATGAGTCCTTTGACCCTAATATGCAAGTAAGTGACTTGAACCATGGAATGATCATATAATATGCATGGAACTTTGATAAGACATAAAACTTGAACCACACCTCTTTGATGACCTATGAATCTATAAAATACCATCAACTATAAGATTAAGAAACTTGTAACTTAACTTGGCCAAAACCCTAAAATGAAGCTAATTAGAGTTAATGATGAGAATCTAATGGATGCATATAATCATGTACTTAATTAGGTGTTGCTTGTGGATAGATGGTCAAAGATAAGTTAAGAATCTCTGAATCATGCATGTGCTTTAATAATTATATGACTATGGTTTTCTTGCTTGAAATGTGATACATATGTATGCTTATTTACTTGATCAAATATTACCTTGTAGTACTCTAGTATTGTATTCGATGTTTGTCTCACACATTTTTATAACTTGCAAACATAATATAGAAACTCCATTATACAAACCTCCTTCACCTGCCTGAAGTTTTAGGGTAAGGACATAAGGATAGGCGTCCTACTTGAGTTATTAAGATAGGGTGGATAGTTGATAAAAGGGTTAGCTAATCTTGAGCACCCTCATAGACTCTTCCAGTGAGAAGATGTCCATAAAAGGCCTTATAGTCTGCATGGGTAAGAAATGTGCTTACTTGGTCATACAATCTACTATGATCAATACCAAATCACATCCCTTCCTAGTCTTGAGTAAACCCACCACGAATTCCATAGTGATGTTCTCTAATTTCCATTCGGGGAATGGTAAAGGTTGCAGTAAACCACCTGGTTGTTGATGCTCGACCTTAATCTACTAACAGATGAGGCACTTGGAGATGAAATCTGTTATATCATTCTTCATACCTCTCCACCAAAAGTGTCCTTAAATCTATTTGTACATCTTAGTGGATCCAAGATGTATTGATTACTTTGACCCATGTGGCTCCTGTCGATTATGCTTCTTAATCTCAGACTCTTTAGGTACCCACATCCAATGGTTGTACCTTAATCCACTATCCATTGTGACTGACAGATGCATCTAGGGATTAGACAATAGTGTTGTCATCCCATCCAAACTAGGTCTATTTTGCTTGGTCGTCAGTAGTTTAGAAAGAAGTTCAGGAATGATATTGATGTTTTTCAAAATAATAGTTTGAGAGCTTATCTAAAAAAAGCTAGAATTTTCTTGGAGCTTTAGTTTTGGGGAAGTTTGAGAGCTTATGTAGGATCTAGAAGCTTTTTCATGGATGTCTTACATGAAACTAGTGATTATTACCATGAGCGGATAGTAATAAGGATTTTTTAGCAATCTTTTGTCTACTTATACATGCAAATCCTTAAAATTTCTCTAATAAACCCTAATATGGCTCTATGATCACCGTACAAGCTAAAAGATGATTTCTTGAGGAGTATTCTAGATAATTAAAAGGGAAATACTTAATTTCATGTTCTTCCTAACCTTGTAAAAGTGGCCTTAATGATTATATCATGAGCATTTAAACATGTTTATGTTGAAATCTGAAATACATGTGTAATAAAAATGGTATCTTCATAATATCTTGGTACCATATGATGAGGAAATTTATATAAGTGTTATTCTTAGTTAATGGAAGTGGATACAAACTGATCTAAAGGCTCTTATAGACCTATTATATTGCTGAAATTGCATCTAAGTTAGACCTATAATTTCAAGGTATCCCATCTATGGGTGAAACTACTCCTTTTTATATGTTATCTTGTATTGATGTAACTCTCTCGTATCTTCAAATTTTTAGTTGAAAATTGACATGGTTGTGAATCACAATAATATGAATTTAAATCTAAATTTCAGGTGGTTTTTCAAAGTATTCCATCTATGCATGAAACTGCTCCTTTTTATGTGTTATCTTGTATTGATGTAATTCTCTCATATCTTCAATTTTTAGTTGAAAATTGACATGGTTGTGAATCATAGTAATATGAAGTAAAACTATGAATTCCAGGTGGTTTTGGTAGTCCTACAAGGTGTTGACCTTAGTATGCCTATGTCGTGATGTTAGCTTTGTATGGCCAATGAGGGGGTTGTGCCCTAATGAGTACTTTGGGATAATTTGTGAGTTGTATTATATCATTCAGAATCATGAATACTTAATTGGTTAAAGGATGAATCTAAATGTCATTATGAATTAAGAAGCAAAATTACATGAATATAAATGAAGTGCATCATGGGGGTAATTAATAAAGAATGCATGAAGTAACTTGAAGGTTTTAAATCATTATGAGTTTTAGTGATTTATAATAATATATTTATGCCAAAAGGATCCTAATGGAGAAATTATATTACTCTTATTATTACCGATGTCTTTTGTCTCTCCCTTCTCTATGATTTTTGTAGTTTGAATAAGTTTGTGACAAAATGTCATAATATAAGATGTATCTTGGACATGGGTACATACATGTAGGCTTGATTACTTGAGGTTAATATCTTGAGTGCAGTGGCGTGGATGTCATCATTGGGATGTTGGTAGGGGCCAATGGTCAAGGTTAATTCATGATTGAACATGGATGAAACACAAAACAATGAATAAAATGGTGAGTATGAGTTTGATAACCTTGTCCTCAAATAATGATGTAGGCTTTATCATAGTCATGTAGACTCTAAAAGATACATATAATGAGAATTTGTTGGTTTTAACTAATGGTATTAAAAACAATGCAATATGAGAGTCCTTCATGATACTCTTACACTTGAATAGTGATGATTAATCATGTTTTATGATCACATCTTGTCTTCTATGATGATCTTGTGAATTTTTATGTATTGGACAATGACTTATCGTTTGTGAGGTTACTTTCACATTGAGATGAAAGAGTAAGGTTGATTTTCCTTGAATTGATATGTTGAGTGTTGTTGTGGCCAGGAATGATATGTTGGACCTTGTTGTGGTCAAGAATGATATGTTTGGCCTTGTTGTTGTCAAGAATGATAATGGCATTTATCGTGGTCAAGATTGACATGTTGGGACTTTTATGGACAAGGATGGTTACTTGTACCTTGATCTAGTATCTTGATATTTGTGAATGTTTTTTATATCATCTGAAGTTATTAGTCTTGATTAATACTCATTTATATATCTTTGCTTTGTTTGTAAGTGTTTTATACAACCAAAAATACAAGCAATTGGCTTAATTTATCAAATGACACCCTAATCATGTAGAGTCATGCGATTGTAGAGCTATATTAGTGTTAGAACTTACTAGACAGTGAAACAAGTTTCCATATAATAATCTAATATCCTGAGAAATGGCTCGGATTCATACACTATTGAGTATACATGAGTATGAGGAAGGTTTTTTTCCATCATCCTGACTTCAAGGTGTTTAAGAATAGTTGTATTAGCGTCTCACTTTTTATGTGATTGAGAGTGACTACGAACGTAATTCAGATAAAGGGTTGTATACCCCAATTTTGAATGGCATGGCTTGTATACCCAAGATGGACCACATATGTTTTCTAATAGATTGGGACTGTCGTGCCACTATAGTTTGTTGCTTGTACTGATTGAGGGAAAGAGATCTATAGGGTTTTGGTCATTTTAGATCATGTATGCGGTTGATTGTAACTTCATAGTGGTCAACTAGTAGTTTTAGTAGTATGCCTCAAATTATTGAGCGGTTAATAGAATATGTAACTCAACCATGTAGTATATCTATTTAGGTTTAATTGATGAATCACATGGATGCATAATTGTATTCCTTTACTTATTGCAATCATGGTATATGGTCCTACTCTGCACCGGTAAGCGTATGGATTATATATAGTTACAATTTTAGCTCATTTTATAGTTGTTAAGTATACATCATGAGAATAGAATAAGTACTCAATTATTATATCCTATGTAGGGATATTTAAATATATATTAACATGCCTCTAAATAATGCTATCATTCTATGCTTGTAATAAATAAGTATGTTAGATTTTTCTATATCATACCACTGGGTCTTGGGTCTTACCCCTTGGTTATCCACATCATATTGGTATGATGTATTTGCAGAATGGACGTGTTGATCAAAATGTAACAAGTAATGATATAGAAAATTAATTCTAGAGTGGCCTTGAAATCTCACTTCTATAAGTTAGTGGATAGTCGATGATGTTGCTTCTAAGTTTTTTCTCTTGATATTTCACTAGATCACAAGTTGTAAACTATCGGCTATATTGTACTACCATTGTTTCATAATCGCAGACAAGTTTGTAATCCATTTGGTGAAATAAATAAAGATATATTTCAATTGATTGTCTATTGTGTCTTCCTGTGGAATGTTTCAGTGGCAATTTACACTTCTATATATCTTTTACAAGTTTTTGTGACGGTCTCGTTACTGGATCTCTAAATGGATCTTTTAATTCAAAATTTTCTTGACTTTATACTAGATAGTTTTTAATTTTTAGTTGGGTTTTGTTCTAATGATTTGTCCTAATGATCAACTAGGATTCGGTCAGCGGGATGGGTCTGCAAGATCCTCAAATTTTGCAAAATTATGTTTTATTCAAGAAAATAGGTGGAATTTAATCGAATAATGTCAAGCTCAATAATGTGATATTGGAAGATAGGATCAATGATTTGAAATTATGTTAGTGGAACCTTAGTTATGAAACTAAAAGGTTTAAAGGACCACTTGAGCCCACTTTGAGGCATGAGTTCAACCCATGGCCCAAGTGAGGCCAATAGGACTATTTGCTTTACAATTTTGTCCTTGTGGCACAAGTTTGAGAAATAAAAGAATTCATGCATAAATGAATGACAATATCTTTTTCAGTTGTTAGATAATCAAAATATGGGATAATAAGAATGTACATAAATGAATGGTAATGGATTTTTGAGTTGTTAGATAATATAATTATGGGATAATAAGCAAGTTTCCGAAATTCTAAGATAATTTGTGACTTAGATAACTAATGGTCTGATTATCTAAACCTGAATTACAATACAAATTTTGGGCATAAAATAATGTTATCTCGATCTGATTGTTGGAAAACTTGAAGATAATAAGAAAAATAAGATAATTCTCGAATATAAGATAATAATGACTTTCCATGTAATGTGGATAATTTATTTAAGTAAAAAATTGAAGAGAAAATTTCATGTATGAGAATTATCCCATTAAATCCCAGAATTTTAATATAATTTTGGGAAGGTATCAATGAGTTACCCTCCAAATTTCATTGCAGAAGGATTTTCTAGTGACCCAGAGAAAATCGAGAAGGAAGAAAGACTTAATTACAATAAGTGCATGTGGTTCTATAGTTGGAAGTCAATTATATGACTCTGACTTAGGTTCTGATTAGGTTGCATCTCATTGATGTGCCATGTTACTTGTGACTATTTGACTGGGAATCAACGATTGGGCCATTGTTTCCTACCACAAGTTAGGCTGGAAAGGAACAATTCTCACACCAAAAACCTAGCTTCTTGATCCCCATCTACACTTCACCTTATCCCAAAATAATCACACCAAAGGATTTATCTCTCAAACTGAATTGGAAACACTCTTATAGGAGGGGAAACCATTTTTCATGGCCAAAAAAGTTCCCCCACAATTAATAATTTCTCACCCCATGCTCAGAAACCCCAACTATGCCCCCTTACCCTATAAATACCATGTCCATGAGTTCATTTCTAGCCTCCAAACATGAATAACTTAGTCTTTGATCCCTAAATCCCTCTCTTGAACCTACATCTTCTTTTTTGACGATCTCTCAATTGTGTAGCGTCACTAGTGTGTGTAAATGCCTGTGTTTGGGCGAGGACTCACGTGGATCATGTGATCTAGATTGTGAGTTGACAAAAGAGCCGATATTGGGAATCAGATCAAGTCAAGCTTAGATAAGGTGTGAGTGTATTGAACAACTCCACTCCATGCGATCAAGACTCTGGTCAAATATGAATAAGAGATCCAACGACTGTTAATTTTTGAAATTTAGATAGTTCTCACTCTCTTTGGGCTATATTTAGATAAATATCCCTAACTTGTAAAATTCATTCCATAGACAAAAATTACAAGTAGGTAGCATATTCTGATTAAAAAAATATGTAGATCTTTAATAAAACACATTTAGACTCTAAATATGCCTCTAGTTCCAAAATTTTAGTCAATATATGATTAAGAAGTGATTTATACAGAAGAAATCCTAAATTTGTTTAATATATTGCTCAAAACAGTAAAATTCTTAATTTGTGTTATAAAATGGTATTTTGAATATAATGAGAATGCAAGATGATGATGATAATAATGATGAATAATTATGGTTTCTATGTCAATAATCATACATTTGATGAATTAGGTTATGAGATCAATTTATGTATCTTGCTAGACCTTAATACACATAATCTGATCTAGATGTTCATATTAACCTGAATATGTTAGATATGTGAGAATCCTAGTCCTTAATACAATTTGGATAATAATGACCATAATTAGGGTTCAGATTCATTAATATGATAATTAGGATTTAGAACCGAATATATTTGTCAATCTAATCTTGAGCTGCATAATCAAATATCATTTCTCTTAGTGACATAAAATGCTTAACTTGATCATTATATGTCAAGTTGCAGTTAGAAACCCTTATGACTCATGATATATGGCTTGAACCCTAATATACAACACTAGGATAACTCCAGACCCTAATCTAGGCCATGTTAGGTTTAATTAGAATCATTTGAATATGATGGTGACACTCTAGGGATGTGCATACTTTCAGATCATGGATGTTACTTATATGTGATTTGATGATTGGATTGCATAAAGTGTTTGAAGTATGAATGCACAGTTTCTACATGGAAATGAGGTACATGGCTATCTTATGATAACTCTCGTTATTGACATCTGATTTTTACTGAAGATTTCTCAAAGTTTGATGAAAATAAGTTGTTGGATGTTTATTTACATCTTGTTCAACTATAATGTCTATATGAGTATCACAAAATGGAATTATTATCCTATGATGGACAATAATTACACCTGAGACTGTAGACCAAGCATGGGTTAGAATATATAATGAAAATTCTAGTTCCTATTTTTAAATATTTAATTGATGCAATTTATGTTATTATTTTACTTGCACACATTTTGCTGCAACACATCCGTTATATTTATTTATTTGTAGACGTTCTAGGTAACTGCCATATATGAGGATATGAAGACATGGAGTTTTTTATGAAATTAATTGAAGACGTTAAAGTAAATACCAAGGAGGATTAGTTAGATATTTCTTCTTATATGTATTAGTTTCTCATGTATAATTTAGTTTTCTTTTGAAAAATTCATTTAACTCCTTAGGAGTCTCATTATACATCTTGTGAACAATATCTTAAACTAATGGAAATTATTAATTATTATTTATTATTTTCTAAATCGGGGTCCTAGAAATTTTATGTAATGACTCGACTTTAAGATCCTTTCTTCATTGGGGGAAACTCAAAAGTAGGGGTTGGTTTGGTTTGTATCAGAAGTCGCATTTTTTCAATAATATTTAATATTTGATAATTTCAAATATTCTACAGAAATCTAAGGAGCATTATTAGGGCATAACCTAAGCATAATGTTTTCTAGAAAGGATCATAGTTTTGGGAGCTGGCAAGATTTTCTTTGCACCATTAAGTTAGTATATGGGGACTCCCTTGGCCAATGTGATCATGTATGTTCAAAACCTAGAATTTTCCTAAAATATTGTTTCCTCTAGATTCTTCATCTCTAATTTCATCTACTTATTATATCCTTGCTTAATAAACTCTAAAATGTACTTCACTCCTTATCTCAAATTAGGGTTTTGAGAAGAAGTAGAATTAAGACATCTTCCTAACAATCAATGTAAACTTAATGTTAAAATAATGATGTATGGTTTTCCATGCAAGAGTAAACCCTAAGATACATGATGTGGTCCCTAACCCTGATCCTAGATAATGGGAATAGTGTGCATAAAATGGTAGTTACCCTACCCATATAAACCTTGAGTTAGGGAAAGCAGAAAAAGAATATACAACTGGGTTGGGTGACCTGAGTCTCAATACCACAAAATTCGATACCCTAGTTTGCCCATGCATGCTGATACATGGAGTAATGCATGCATGATTCATGTGAAGGGTTTTGAATATACGTATGGAAGATACACAAATAATGGTTACATAAGAATGAATGTAAGACCCTCAACTCACTTTTAAGTTGGTGTCCCGATCTGGGGTGGGTCAAATCAAGAATGGGAAAAGACTTATAGGGGAGGCATAACCCTGAACCCCTAGAGTCATTTCCTCTCTCCTCTGTCCACTCCATTTCCTTCCTTATTTCACCCTAAAAACCCTAAGTTTTTAGGATTTTGACCATATCCACTTCACGTTCCATGCCATTTCACCTACTTGAAGGAGAAGGTCGTGTTTGGAGCTACTTGAGATGAAGATTGGACCTTCCCCACCCAGGTCCATAGAGTTTCCATCTTCTTCTCCTTTTTCTTTTGTTATTTCTTTGATCACGAGTAGCTAAGGTCCTTTAAATGCTACCTCTTCAATTTCGGTCGAGAAGTTTAGCGTATACTATACCTTTCTCCCTTATGCATTGGTTTCTTATGTTACCATTTGCGTACAACAAATACACCGACGACGAGGTTCTCTATTCGGCTGTTCCTTATTTTCACCCATTTGGCTCGAACCTATCTCGCTTTTGGCGTTGGTTACTGCCATCAATTTTACGATGCCGTTGCACAACATTGCATTTCAATGGACATTATGTTTCTTTAGGAATGTCCAGGATAACGATTGTCGATTGGATCCTCTAACAAGTTGCAAGCTCAAAGAGGTAACAATCGTGCTCGACTCAAATAATTGGGATTGAAAATCAAGACTTCCTCCTACACATACGTGGTATAATCTGATTATAAGAAATCTAAGGCCTCTGCAGCTTGTTCTGTTCACAATTCTGATAATTACCTACAATTCCCTTCCTCATATAAGATTAGCCTGTATATTTTCCATCACATGTTACTAGCTAGCTGGCTGTCCTTTTTAAAGTTTAGTCACTACAATACATTTGGAATACAGATACATGTGCCACAGCCAGCGCTTACATATCACGCACCAAAAAGCCAAACCGCAATGTGCTTGGAACATTACCCAGTAGGCACCAACCTACTCTTTGGGAGTAGAGAAAGGCTTGTAACTCCCAACATCCGTGACGAGTCCCTGGATGGATCCACAGGCAGCGACAAGGGAGACGATCAAGCAGCAGAAGCTGAGGATCTTGAGCCATATCCACCTCGTGGAGTACTTTGGCACCTTTGCTTGAGCGATGTGCATCTCGATGGGGAAGTAGACGGTGAGTGGCCAGAACGCGAAGGCACCCAGCAAGCCCAAGAAGTCATTGAAGAATGGTAGGATCATTGCCACGACGGCGGTCACCACCACGTACGCCGTCCTCCACACCAGCCGGAAGAGGTTGAACGGCACCTCACCGCACAGCGGTAGGCGAAGCATGTAGTCTCGCGTGATGAAGCTGCTCTCCGGCCATCTCTTGGTGCATCGCGTCTCCACGAACTGGAATATCGGCTGGCAGAAGACCTACACAGTGAATCAAGGTCAATAAAATGAGTTCTTTACAAGCTAGCCTTTGGTTTGTAAGTGGTCAAACAGCATGGTTCCCTACTTGGTATGCTCCGATGAGGTGGATGGCAATGCAGACGTTGCCTATGTCGATGAGCCAGTACGGGTCATAGAACCCAAACCCAGTGAGAAAGTTGCCAGGAGCCTTGTTTCCGAAGGCTGCGTATCCTAGACATCCACATAGCATGTAGAAGATAGTCGTCGTGGTCACACCAATTGCGGACGCCTTCTTCATGACTTTGTTCTCCGGCGGGCTAGATTTCAATGTGTCCTGAAGAATTTCAAGTGATGATGTTAGTGTTAGTCTTTGTGTCAAAGGTAACCCAAGACTACGAAAATGTAGTGTCATGAGCTCAGTAAAAGTCGAATTTCTTTCCCTTTGTTTTTGTAGGTTTATCAATCAAGTCAAAAGTAAGAAGGAAACAAAGATCATCATATTTGTTGCACGTACACACCAAGGTTCTTTACATATTTCGGTTGATAGTCTATAAATAAAGAAAAACTAACTGGTGACACTATTATCATCTAGAGCACCTCACGACAAAAGTTTCGAGTATGGCACACTTGGTATTGTAATCACCACTCAAAGTGGCATTTGGCACTTTCCGGATGCAATGTTAGAAATTCGCCACTTTCTTTGAAAGTTTTATTTAAAACAAATAAAAAAAGAGAGGAAAACTTCCTCCAAAGTCATGATGTTTTCACCCAGCACATGAGGATGCGACATTTCATACTACCACATATGTATATATGAAGTGTTATTTCAATTGGAGGTTTTACACCGCTATGTGATTATTGACGATTATTTCTGCGCATGTGCTACTTAGTAAAAAAAGTTTCTTCTGTCAATGTATAATTCAAAATTGATCACAAGATAAGAGAAGGCAAACTCAATGAATGAAAGAGGAAGGAGATAGTTTATTTAGGACAGCTTCTTGGTATTTCCTAATCGATAAATCAAATCAAGATATGAAAGTATTGGTGCCGGTAGTCATGTTCTCTTATTAAGGTTTTGAAGGTAATCAAGTGGGATGACGTTCGGTGGAGGACATATAGGTGATCAAGTGTACCTATATTATTGTTAAGGAAGAAGAAAGAGTGATGCATTGCTAATTTTCGTGTCACTTATTTAGTATAACTCTGGCTATAGAATGTATCGCGAGAAGTGTAAATAATACGATTCATGGTTGGGATAGAGAGGTACACACGAGGACAAAAGCAAATGAGAGTATTAATAGATCGGGTGGTCTGAAAGGATAATATATTTATCCGTGAAGACTGCACTAACAGTGTCCTACAAAGTTTCTGGCTTGTGATATACATGACTGATTAGTAATTTAATTTGAGTCCTCCAGAGCTCACTTAGTAATTTTGTTGGACTTAATACGGCCTACTAGCTAGGACAAATGAAAAACATCCTTTGTAAAATTTATTCCAAACATAATGACTTGTGTAAAGTAATACCATATCCCCACCCCCAGCATAAGTCACAATGCCCTATTATAGGTAATAAGAGATTCGGCGGAATAAATTGTTAAATATATATGACCAGCCACATAAAAACAAAAAGACGAGAACCCCCATCATTTTTATTTCGAATGAGAAAAACCCCATGTGACGCCAGAGGATGGGGACGCAAGGCCATGTGACGGACCAGCGTCCCGCGGTTTCGGCAGCGGGGCAACGTAAGGATGGAGACTCGGGTCACGGGATTGAATCCAGCTTTTTGACGGAAGGACAACCCGCCTGGCTCCAATAATAGGGAGGTCCCAGCCCAAGACAAGAAGAGGATCGTTTGTTTGGATTGTGTGGCTGGAGTGGGTTCGTGATCAGTTCATCTCTAGAGAGTGTATTATTGCTTCTTTTTGTTCAAGAGAAAAGTGAGTTATTGTATGTAACACAAAATTATACACGACTAAACTTGGTGTTACACTGATATAGAAATACAAAATTGGTGGTGGTGGTGGTGGGGCGGGGGGGGGGGGGGTTCTATTTGCTCTAGATGGAGAGTGCTATACTATTTTTTATTAAGGGCTAGTTTAGTAAGATGTAATTAGACCGCAAAATTGGAATTTGATGTATAAAGGCACTTGACATATGGAAGATTATTAATTGACATTGAAGACCACAAATCGTAAGTACGACAATGAGGGGACTGTTAGTATAGGACACGTTTTATACTAATTGTATTGGACAACCAATCACAATACACACTCTCCTTCTCACTCCTCTCTAAAATCCAATACCAATTTGCAATATTAAGCAATTCGATTGGATTCTATCAAATTTCTATACGACATGTCTATAGAAAATGCGTTGGGAAAGGACATGACATTATTAGTCTTCCATTTCAGGGTTAGGTGACACTCGAGTGAAAGGACATGACATTAATTGAGAGAAATAAATGAAAAAACATTCTCTGTGGAGTCGTCTGTCTGTTTCCAAAGTTTGTAGTTAAATACTTGCACTGGGAATTTGGGTGTGTGCTTTCTTCCCCAATAAACTCTTTACTCTTGTGTCTCACTCAAATAGTTGGTGGGCTAAACTGATCACAGCAAGCAAGCGCGACATGGGTTTTGGTGGTAGGGTAGGTGAGGGGTGGCGAGAAGGAATTTGATGACCTCGTTGTTGTGCACAGATAGTTGAAGGAGTCACGCACCTGGATCTCGACGAGGACAGTGGAGAAGGCGTAAGCGAAGGCGATGTCTCCCAGAGCCTGGAACGCCCTCCACAGCTTCTCTGAAGCAGTAACATCAACACCGACCGCCACTCCCGTCAACCCCGTCTTCACATCATGTCCACCTTCTGCACGACAAAACATACACGCAAGTACACCGCTGAGTTTAATTCCCCTCATGCATACATACGGGCTACAGACATATATAGCAATCCGGCCAACCACACTTTGCTGCTACTAACCTGCGATTCTGGCGATGGAGAGTCCAAGTCCGATACTGGAGTAAGCGAACGACATAACAGCAGCAACAATCGACAACCACCACAATTTATCGAAATTCGGTATCTGCGATAACACGACCTGGAACCCAGCGAAGATGGCCATGAACACATAGTTCGAGACCTGACACCCCGCATCATGTCCTTCCCTATGGAAGCAGTTGGACCTCTGGATTGCAGCCATGGAGATGGACCCGGTTATGGTGTACCCGACAGTGATGCCAATGAGATTGCCGTACTGCGCGATACCGCAGAGTGTCACCTTGTAGCCGCCGAGGTGGGAGCGGACCACGTCCATGTAGGTGTAGTTCCGTTTGCCGGTGACTGGGTCTGGGGAACGGTAGCAGTCGGCGAGGAGCGTGGATGTGAAGAGGGTGATTATGGAGAAGGCGGATAAGGCGATGGGACCGGCTATCCAGCCGAGTTGGGCGTTTGCCCAGGCCAGAGAGAGGACGCCGGACCCGATCACGGCCGTGATTATGTGGGCGCTGGCGGTGATGAATGTACCTGCGGAAGAGCGACATGTGCTTGTGTAAGTTTGGGAGGTGGTAGATGATAAGGATGAAGGTGAAATGAAACGGCAACAATATGTAAGATAATGAAGCCTAAGAGACGACAGCAAATTAGCCAGGAAGTATATGAAACTAAGATGATATTAGATATTTCATATCACATAGACAACAAATTTCTGAGAGCAAGCTAGAAATCTAAGCAGCAGCAACACCCTACCTGTTCTCTTCTCCCTCCCGTCATCATCCAAGTGCTTGCCATACCCATGCTCCGCCACATCCAGCGACCTATCACCGAACCCACGGCCAGTGCTCTTCCCCTGCAACTCCAGGGCCATCACTCCGCTATGCTGCTCTGCTACTCCTTCAACTTCAAGCCACAAGATAATTAACGCCGCAGGTACCGAGCTAAAGGGCGACCAAGACACAGCAAAACAGGAGGAGAGTACCACAACCAGTCTGGATACAGGGACAGATGGCTGGTGATTGGTGAAGGCAAGGGATAGAACTTGTTACTATATATAAAAATCCAGACAAGAGTAGTCACGTTTTGGTCGCAGACTGGAGTCAATACATGGGTCCAAAGGATGGGACCGTGTACTGACCGCTTGAGTTACTCGGTGTCAGCTTCGTCAATCAATGGCATGCCACACAGGAAGAATACATTGGCACAGTGAACGTCATCGTTGATAAATACGAAGCATGCGGATGCTGTCTCGAGGTTTATGAATTTAATAATGAGTGGTTATGATCTAGAAAAATGGGTTCAGGTTGCAATGATGGTGCCTATATAGGACTATTGTTTTGACTTATTGTGATACGTGAGACATGTAATTGTGGGAGTTTATTATTCATGGCGTGTGATTGCTGACATCTACAAATGCTTTGAAAACGATTCTTTGATTCCCGGGAGAAATTATTGATGGTAATGCACATGGAAAATTTAGCTAATGGGAAACAAAAATGCCGATATCTCATGGTACAAAATTAAGATATGCAGTTCAATAAAGCGAAACAAGAGTCAGGGCCGCAGTATACCTTATTATACACTAAATTTTATAACCTCGACCATGCATCACTAATTATGAATAATTAAATAATCGGTTTGTATTTCTCACTTGACGTTTTTTCTTTTCAAATTCCCCTCACCTCGAGACGTTCATGTTGCATGTGATAGGTAATTACTTTTTTACATTAAAACAAATTATTTTATACTAAAAAAGAAATCTAATTAGAGAGGCCTTGTATAGAAAATACGTCCAATGATTTGAGTTAGTTCTCTTGGGGCTTCTCTTTTCTTATATGTTTTCACATTTGAGGTTTAGGCTAAAAGAATAAACCAATGACCTACAGATTTGGATGTTCCCACCCATTTTCATAAATAGTCTCAGATCTTGATAAGATTATATGAGGTTGGGGTACTCGATTTTAGTTAAAGTATATTGAGGCTAGAGTAGATACAATTTCTCTCCTATTTTATTTATTAGTTTTTCCATCAAAAATGGCTAGTAGCAAAACTTGTTTCGCGTTTGCTTTCCATAGTAATATAAATTCTTTTTATTTATATAATGAATCAGGCATACAAAAGAGAGAGGAACTTACTAAAAACAATAAAGTCAACCATAAAAGTAACATGTGTATACAAAATTAACATAAAGTTGTCTACTTCCGAAATGCATCAACTAGTTCTTAATACTTTGAAGTAATCGGTAATCAAGTCATTTCCAAATACATAACAAATACCTTTTTTTAAAGTTAACAATTATAGTATAAAAGAGAATATGCTACTTATTTGTAGACAAGTTTTTGTCTTCATCTCTCTAACATTTCGACAAAGGAATGACAATAGAATAAAAGATTTAAAATCAAATGAATAATTTTTTTTATATAAATGAATACAAGATATTACTTTTGCAAAAGAAAAAACATGGTAACATAAATGGAGATCAAATAACCTTAAAGACTCATCTCATAAACCCATTAGTAAAAGATGTAGTACTCAATTAGTATACTCCTCGGAGCGTTTGGAAGAAATAGACTAATCCATGGTAAATAATAAAACTATATTTATAGGAAGTTCTAACCAATCGACCTCACTAACATATACAACTATTTGAAAGCTATAAAGTCGGCATGATAGGAGGGAAATGATCAGGGAAATAATAAAAAAATCATGATTGGGTGGAGAAAGTAATAAGGAAGGGACGAAAATGAAAGAGTGAATCTTAGTTTTATTACCACATTTTTTTCCATAGAATCATAGTGAAGACACACAAAACAAGAAACTTTTGGTGGGATATCATCAATTAAACATAAAACTTGACGGGAAGCATGAAAGAAAAGTTGGTAGTGAAAGAAAAACTATGCAAATTTGGAAGAAATTTTGAAGGAACCTTTAAATGTTCAATAAATTTTGATAGGAACTTACAAAACAATTTGATTAGAAGAATGGAGGAAGACATAAATATCGTGCCAGAAGAGTGTAAGTAATTAAGAGGAAGAAATTGAAATATAGATAGAAAATCGATCTTGGATAATAGTTTAGTGAAAGATATATCGAGATATAGATAAAAAATACTTTTCTATTTGAAAATGATAAAGTTGGCATGATAGGAAAGAAACGACATGTTAAATAGGAAAACTTCTTCATGATTGGGTAGAGAAATTACTAACGAAGGGAAGGAAATGAATGAGAACAAGTGTGAAAGATTTCTATTTATTCTTTTACCACATTTTCCCCCATTGAATCAAATTGAAGACATATAAAAGGAGGAATCATGGTCAGATATTATTAGTTGAACATAAAAATTGATGGGTATCATGTGGTAGAGGTTGATAGTGAAAGAAAAACTTTAAAGAAAGATTTTAAATAAATATTTGGAAGAAATTTTGAAGTAATCTCTAGAACTTCAGTAAAATTTGATAGGGCACTTAGAAAGAAGTTTAATTAGAAGAATGGAGGAAGACGAGACTTACATACAATGGAAAAGATTGTAAGTAATTAAGAGGAAGACTTTGAAATATATGCTATAAAATAGATCTTGGATGATACATTAGTGAAAGATATATTGAGATATAGATAAAACTACATTTCTATTTGAAAGCAATAAAGTTGGCAGGGTAGGAGGAAAATGATAGTATACATAGAATAAGAATCGTTATTGGGTAGAGAAAGTGATAAGGAATAGAAGGAACTAAAAGAGAACGAGTGTGAAGTATTTGTATTTTTGTACCAATTTTTTTCCTTTGAATCAAAGTACAGACACATAAAAGAAGGAATTTATAGTGGGATATCATTAATCGAACATAAAAATTGATGGGAAGCATAGAGGAAAAATTGGTAGTGAAAGAGAAACTGTGAAGAAAGGTTTTGAAAATATAATTGGAAGAAATTTTGAAGGAACCTTTTTATCTTCAATAAAGTTGGATAGAAAACTATTTAATTAGAAGAGTGGAGGAAGACAAAGATACAACACCAAACAATTGTAGCTAATTAAGAGGAAGAAATTAAAATCTAGAGAGAAATAAGATCTTGGATAATACTTTAGTGAAAGATATATTGAGATAAAGATAAAAAAAATTCTATTGAAAACAATAAAGTTGGCATGATAGGAGGAAAATGATAGGGAAAATAGAAAAAAGTTTCCATGAACAGGTAGAGAAAGTAATAAGGAAGACAAAGAAATAAAAGAGAACAAGTGTGAAAGATTTATATTTATTTTATTACCACATTTTTTTCCATCGAATCAAAGTGAAGAAACATAAAATAAGGTCATGATGCAATATCTTTAATTGAACATAAAAATTGATGGGAAGAATGGAGGAAAAGTTGACAGCAAAAGAAAAACTAGAAAACAAGATTTTGAATAAAAAATGGTGGAAAGACTAAAAGAATCTATAAATCTTCATTAAAGTTGGATAGGAAACTTACAAAACAATTTAACTAGAAGAGTGGAGATGATGTAGATATTGTGCCAAAAATTGTAGGTAACTAAGAGGAAATAACTAAAATATAGAGAGAAAATAGGTCTTGGATAACACTTTAGTGAAAGATATATTGAGATATAGATAAAGATACTTTTCCATTTGAAAGCAATAAAATTGGCATTATAGGAGGTAAATGATGCGGGAAGCAGAAAAAATCATGATTGGATAGAGAAACTGATAAGGAAGGGAAGGAAATGAAAGAGAACACTTCTAAAAGATTTATATTTAATTTTATACCACATTTATTTTCCATCAAATCAGAGCAAAGACACATAAAATAAGGAATTTATGGTGGGGTATCATTAATTTAACATCAAAATACATTGGAAACGTGGAAGAAAAGTTGATATTGAATGAAAAAATATGAAGAAAGATTTTGAATAAAAATTTGGAAGGAATTTTGATGGAACCTTTTAAATCTTCAATAAAGGTGGAGAGGAAACTTTAAAAAAATAATTAAAAATGTAGGTAATTCAGAGAAAAAAATTGAAATCTAGAGAAAAAAAATGTTGGATAATAATTTAGTGAAAGATATATTGATATATAGATAAACATACTTTTATATCCCAGAATCAATATAAAAAGATATATATTGTCTACTTCTTATGAAAGTATTTAATTTTTCATGATACTGTTCTCTTTCCTCCTCATAAAAATTAAACATACTAAAATTTCTATCTCCAAAAATCTTCCTCCTCTTTCCTCCCCACGTTTCCTTTCTAATAACCAGATACTAAATTTACCATAAGTATCATCTGATGAAGTATTCGGATTATAAGACAATATATGATAATAGTTTGGGAATAAATTTTAATTTATTAAAAGTCAATTACTTGTTGACCAAATCCATATTCATTGGTTTATTCTTGTGTAATTTACTCAATCGATACCATCTTTTCATTTTCGTTCATTAGATTTGCTAATGGTTAGTTAAGATTATCTTTTATAGAGATATTTCTACAGTTGGAGTAAGAAATATTAAAAAAAAGCAGATGACAAGTTTACTCCATACATCATCTCACTCGATACTTTCTATTGTTTAAATAGTTTAATTAAATAAAATAAGTATCATTGCATTGTAGCATTTGACCCAAGTCTGAACGTCTACTCACTCTCACAATATGCGTATTTTTTGGGGGGTGAGTTTGATGTAAAATTAAGTAGTATTTTATTAAAAAGTTGATCAAGGTATCATTATATCAAAACTATTATTAAAAAAATTGGGGCGTGCCCCCTATCCCTTACATAGATCATCTATTTCCCTTAACACATTCTTCCATTGTAGTCGCTCCCCTCACTCTTCGTTCCACCTCTCACCTCCTCCACTGCATACTGCTTTAGATTTCTCTAGATGCTCCCAAGAGAGGATGATCAACTATGAGAGAGTAGCTATCGTGTGGGACTTGGTAAAAATCAAGATGCAAATAAACATACAACCATGTGTTGATCGAGAGGAGATAAGAATGCAAGAGATAAAGGGAAGCTAGAAGATGGGTGCGACTTAACCGCTTGTGAATTCTTACCTCCATCCTCAAAAATTCTGAATAGGAAAAAGGACATCCCCCTTCATTGCATGTCCTTAGATTCCAAGAGCACCAAAGGCTCCATATATTTGTGTATTTATGCATTAAAAACCACATACTAGATCATATGTTGAACGACTCGTTAAGATGAAATACAAGCGTAAGGGATAAGCTTGCTAAAATGCATGTAAGAAAACTAATTAACTATCTTGTTTTACCATTTTCTAACATTATAAATTCATTTCTAGGAAACAGTTGCTTCTCCCATAAAAATATCATTAAAAGCATGTCCCTTGTGCTTTTTGTAAATTGTGAAAGAAATATTAGAGAAAAATTATAAAGAAATTATACCTCCATCTCCTTCTTCTACTTGCTATGAGTTGCAACTCAGGTGTTTTGAATTTATTGTTCTAATATGAAAGAGACACTAGAGACATGATATATAAATCAAGGAATGGCATGTAAGATTGCAAGCCATGGATCAACAAGTTCATCTCCCAAACGATATCACCCTTGTCTCAATCTAGAAAGATATGATATTACTCCCTTTATAGATACTTGTGATAAATGCACCTAGAACCCATGCAATTAGTAATTAAGTGTAATTTCAAGTAATACTCTCTCTATAAACTCTCTTCAATTTTTTAATAAATTAGGGTTTACTTTTTTTGACATGTTTGACTCCAAATATTAATTTCGTCAACAATGTTCATGAATACAAGTTAAATCCTAGAGTTTTAGTCATACTTGAAATTATGGATTTTGAGTCATTAATTAATTCATGAAATAAACTCAATTGATCAATGTATATCTTGAGAATCAATCCAAGGGTAGAGATGTGATCCAAAATTCAATGAACTTGGGTTGTAGATGGGTGAGAGAGATTGTATAGAAGAAAATTAAATTAAATGATCTTGAATCAAAATTCTATATAAAGACATCCCTTACGGGACCAAAATATGGGTTTTGGGGAGAGTTATGCATGATATAATCAACCCTTTTTCTGGAGTTCTATGGAATGTGTTGGTTGTATGCCTTCAAAGCCATCACATGATGATTGTGAAAGTGATACTTTCTATATGATTTGATTATTGATAAAGGAAATTTCACTTATTGTGTTTTTTCCAGTATTGAGATAATGACCAAATGTAATAATGTCCTAGAAATGATTTTCTCAATGACATATGATTTAGGTTGAGGACATGAACATGAGGTCATATGTATACTTAAGAGTACTCATTCTTGTTATGTCCCTAGAAATTTAAAACTATTATGGATAATATAGGACAAAATAATACGTAAGGCTAGTGTATATGTAGAGTGATGACTAGTGTGTAGTTGAGTGATGACTATGTGTGATGACCATAAATTTTAGTATTTTGATACCCACTATAGCACCTTAGAACCTTGCATGTCATGCAAATGACAAATACTTGATTGATAAATTAGTATTTCAATTATGAATTCTTTCACCTAAATTAGGTAAGTAGAGTTACAATGGAGGATTATAATACCTAATTGAGTTCAAATTTTATGAATAGCTCTTTTTAGTTCATAAGAGTAATTCTGAGACCAAAACATCCAATCGAGGGCATATATTGAGAAGAATGGCTTCTTTATAGATCCCGATGTGTTATATAGTCAAATAAAATTTTAAGTTATTTGTATATTTTGTAGGCTAGTTGGTAATTGCATTGACCATAGCATTCCAAAATAGTAAGTAATTAGTAGGTATTAATCAACTAGACAAACATCATATTTTATCCAGTATAAATAGGAATCTCCAAATCAAGGTGTGTGGATTTTATTTAATTTTATGACTATGATTTTCTTGGTTGAACGCATGATATATATGTATTCTCTTCTATTTGAAAACATTGGATGTTCTATTACTATGCAATACTTGATTTTTTATCACTTGAAAACATAAAATAGGTGTAGATGTTTTGTAGTTTCTAAGGTGTAAAATTTTCCTTCTCTCTATTATGGACCGCACACACCCAAAGCCCAAGGGGAAAGGGGATCCCCTATGTACAAAGGGAGGGCGCAACATGTATCTTTATTATACCAACACACCTTATGTAGTGTTTGCTAAAGCGTTTGGTCAGTCACTGCTATGGTGCGGTGGATGGATCACTGTGTGAATTTTTTCCAATGAAAAAATGACACTTCTAAACGCTGCCCATCGCTGCATTAAATGTGAAAATAGTACAAATAGCCAGTGGTGGTTAAATTAGTGTTTGGTAACAACAATTGCAAACTGACCGTTCCTGCCCAACAATATTTGAACAATGCCCGAACAATCACTACCTCTTTTCCAAACGAAGCATTAGTAATGAACCACATCTAGAAAAATGACAAAAAATGGTGTATTCACTTATCAAAAAACTATATTTATGATTTTATTTCTTTCATTATGCAAATCTTTTCAAGTTATAAAAACTGTAAATATAGTTATCTTTCTAACCATGTAGACAACACCTTGTGTGTTGATCTCTTATTTCACGTATGTTTCATGTTCAGAGCTAGTAGGGAGAAATTGAAAGGTGGTATGTGAGTAAGTGTATAAGTTGTACATGTTATGCTAATATCTTAGTCTATATACATTTTTAGACATGTGTAATTCTCTTTTCAATATGTAAATGTAATCTTTAATATATCATGATGTAATGATATACATGTTGAATGTTATGAATTCAATGGTATATGCTTATATTTTTTTTCATGCATGTACATAATGCTTAGGCATCAGACTCTGAATAATGTTATCAGAAATCATCCTCTCATTTCCATGGAATTTCTAGAAGAAGAAATTCAGAGACGTTACAGTTGGCATTAGGAACAATAGCTACACCTGTAATTTCTCATCACGAAACACAAAAATATATTCATCCTTTCACTTGAAACCTTAGAAACTAAGTTGTTGTATAGTGACTAGGTTTGACTTGGCCTCTAAGTTAGAACTAAGATGTTTGAGAACTAGGTTTAGAATATGTGAAATCTTATCTATATAGATCTCACATGTGTGGAGTATGCATACTATTCTACACCTTATTCTCATCCATTTCATTGGGTGACATGGAACTAGAATCTTTGTTGTATGTAGGACACTGAAATTTGCTAATTTTATTTTGTTTCCAATCGGCTCGAGTTTTGATAGTTTTCTCTAACACTTGCTTTATCAAAGAAAAACTATATATTATTTTATTATACAAGTAAGTAACTATGAAAATGTAATCATACACACAAGTGAGTAGTCAGTAGTCATGCAACCTAAGTGAAAGGGAGTAACATCAATATAGAAGAGAGAGTAGTTCTAGATTAGATTTCTAGAGCCTTATTAAGATATGTGATAAATAAAATAGAACATGGATGCTATGTGATAGATCTTATCTAAGTTAGATAATTAAGGGTATAAGTATTTTTGTTTATCTAAGTTGGTATTTGAGATTTGAATTTAATTTTGGGGGATTTGAGATAAGTTCTGATGATGAATGTACTTAGAGATTTTTTTATTGAAAATAAGTTAAGTTAAGATAAGGTTTAATCAGAATGAGCCTCAAGCTCTTAATGAAGGAGGATATCAATCATCACGATGTGATACAAGATGAACTTGAAATATATATATATATATATATATAGAGAGAGAGAGAGAGAGAGAAAGAGAGAGAGAGAGAGATTCACATGGAGATAGTCAAGGAACCCGAACTGTAAAAGTAGAAAGATGAGATATATGTAGATGTGTTCTAAGATGGGTTACCCCTAAGTAGATGAATTGTGTGACTTATGCATGATTCATGTAACCACCTAGGTCTTGGGGACTTGGTTAGATTGATGTTAAAAGGATGATTGGACTAACCATATCACCAAAGTACACCTCCTTTTTAGAGATTCCATCACTAATGACTTTGTGGTTAAGCATGCTCAACCTAGGGTAGTACTAGGATGGGTAAACAATCTTGAAGTTCATCATGGCTTGTGCGTTAGTGAGGACAAAGCACAAAGTTAAGGCTAGTGGTGGCATCTGGGTCCAATCTTCATTCCTAAAACCTCTACTAGAGCCTTTAGTAGTGGGCCTGAGCTTCACAATTCACGTAGTTTAGGTAAATAATAAATTTGATTTGGGTAAAAGTAATGTTATGGTTAGACAAGTTATGATGATAAGTAGATCCATTAACCTTTTAGGTCCTATATTGAGTGACTTAATATGAAGCACATCGTTAAATGCAAGTGAGATGATAAACAAACATTGATTCTGAGAGTAAAATTCCTTATGCATAAGATACTCATACATTTTTTTCTTGTTAATGAGGAACCCCTCCTAGGCAAGGCCATATTGGACCTGACCCAGCCAAGAGTAAACTATTAATATGTATGCCCATAGAGAAAATAATTTGATGATTATATGGGCATCATTACTTGATTTAATAATATTAATAAAGGTGATTTGGTCTATTATGCTTGTCTCAAATATGAGATAATGACATAAGCGTCATAGTTTCTAAAGAATAATGTTACTCGATGACATATGTTTTTAGATTGAGGACCTGAACAAAGAGATCATATGTATGACAAGACACACACATTCATGTTATACCCCTTGTCGTATATTATTGTTGAAGCAAAATAGACAACAATAATAAATAAGGTTGGAATGTGTGTTGACTGATGACAAAGTCTCATTAGTCCCGATACTAGATATCAAGTCAAACACATAGTTATGTGTTAGAGAATAGTGTATCAAATAGACCCACCTTTAGAGTAATACATAGAAACCATGAAATGATAGTTAGAATCAACTCTTAAAATGATAGTGGTGATTTTGGTTCTTAAACTTGAAGTCACTACACTCATCACATGTCGTTCAATGATCTTTTGTAACATCTCAAAATTTGATGCCTCAGATAAAATGATCTTATAAGGAATGACTAGAATACCCATATCACCAAGGTGCATCTCCTTTTTCGGGAGCCCATCACTACAGAACTCCACAGTTAAGCATGCTCAACTTGAAGTAGTACTAGGATGGGTGACTAGTTGGGAAGTTGACCTTGGCTCGCACATGAGTGAGGACAAAGTACGCAGTTAAGGCTAGTGGTGGTCTATGGGGCCAGTCCTCATTCTTGAAACTCTACTAGAGCCTTGGGTAGTGGGCCTGATCATTACAAATGGTATCAGAGCCAAAACCCCTCCTGTAGGTGGGGCCCAGATGGGCATGACATGCTAATCTTTGAGTCGTGCGGTCCAGGCATGTTGGAAAGGGTATGTGAACTCATTGTATCGCTAAAATCTACTATATTTCAAGAAATATAGATTGAGCATTAAGAGTATGACTGTTCCATGCCTCAGATTCAATCTGGATATCAAAGATATTAAACTATATAATCATGTTAACACTAATCATAAATTGTAGGTTGAAGTAGTTCTCTAACTTTCCAGTTACTTGGGTGAAAACTACTAGAGGGGGGGGGGGGTGAATAGAGTTTTATAGATAATTTAACAATTATTGAACTCAAACAACCACAATGAAAATATTGGACAAGGAGACACAAGGTTTAGAGTGGTTCCAACTATAGCAAATACTATAGCCGTCAATCCACTACCCGGTTGCTTACCCAACCGGGATTTGAAAAGAAATTTATTTTATTACCTCGCAAGGACTTTACATAAAATACAATTTCTTTTCCCAAACCCTTCAATCAGCCTTCACCTAGAAGTAATCGCCCAACCTTGAAGCAGCCTTCCCTTGAAGTAGGTGCACCAACTCCCGTTGCACCAGCCTTCTGAAGTAGCTTCCCGTGCGATAGCCTTCTTGAAGTAGCTTGAAGTCCCCTTCTCCACCTGAGAAGTCAACCCTTTCCAATCCGCAGCCTCCAACCCTAGGAGTAGCAAGGAGAGTACAAAGGATAAAAAGGAACAAGAAGGAAAATAGAAATTACAATACCGTTGTAAGCACAAGGCTTGATTTGCCTATATCAAGCGTATAGATCTCCTAACCAATGTGTATGACAATGTGATTGTAGTGGATAGGAGATACTAGCCTATAGGACACGAAATGGGAGCAATAGGAATGAATGGCAAGTGTAGGAATTGCTCTATTGCTCTAAAACAGATTGCAAGTGAGTATTCAAGCTCAAGTATAGCACAAGTATATCTTCTATATATTTTGGTGTCCTAAGGCATGTCCTATTTATAGGAGTGGCCTATGGATACTTAAGGACGTTCTAGACAACTTCTAGGGGCTTCTAAGTGCTTAACTAGCCGTTAGATATAAGTTAGGTGCATTAGTAACGGCTAGTTACTTTATTCTGCAGTTGCTGTCAGAGACCATCTCGGTCGACAATTTGTCGACCGAGATACCTACTCGGTCGAAGTTTTGTCGACCGACAGGCTCTCTGGATCAACGTTCATTTGCAACTGCCAACTACTTTGTCAGCTATGTCTAACGGCTACTTGGGTCATTCTCGGTCGAGACGTTTGTCGACCGAGAGTGTCTCGGTCGAGGAGTGTGGTCGACCGAGATTGACCCTATTTTCAATCTTTTAATTAAACCACTAAGTATGTGTATGAATGTGCATATGTGATCCTATTTGAAGGAGATGACTTATCTAAGTGTGGTGTTTAGCTAGGGAGATCTAACGCTTGATTTACATGAAGTCTAAGTACTTGTACATTATATATTTGTACAAGTTTACAATTGATTTACATTGCATGACATTTACAAGCATTCAAGCGTATGGATTCCCTATAACTTTGTCATCACCTTGTTCCTGCACACTTAAGTAGCTCGTTAGATCAACAAGAATGAAATGTTTGTCATCATCGAAACAAAGGGATTTATCATAATGTCCAATTTATCCAACATTGGGTAGCAATGATGTGTTGCTAGAGTCCTTTGCTTAGAGTGATTGACTCAGATGATACAGGAGAATGTCTCCAATGCAAGCTAGAAATCGATAAAATTGGGTAGAAATGGAGTAGTGGTAGCCCATGTGTGTTTTGCAAACAACCTTATACTCTTTGCAGAGGCAAGCAAGACCCAAATGCAAATAATCTTGCAATTTTTAAGGTATTTGGAAGAGCTTCTGACCAGGAAATCTTTGCTACCAAATTACAAATTTACTTCTCTATGAGTGTGTCGAGGTCGACTAGAAGATCAGTTCAACAGCTAAGAAGGTTCCAGTATACAGAAAACCTAGGAAGATATTTGGGTGTCTCGATCTTATATTCAAGGATACCAAACATACTTACTCAAACATTATTGATAAAGTGGAAGACAGAGTTTAAGCTTGGGCAACAAAAACCTTACAGTGGTAGGGAGAGTGTGTCTAGCTAACTCCACGTTAATGACTATCCCAACCTATGTAATGTAGATGATGACCTTACCCCTAAGCACGAGTGACATAATTGATGGCACCATACGACACTTCATTTAGGGCGATAGTTATAAAACAAGGTTGGTCTCATTGGTAGCTTGGAATAAAGTGACGAGTTCCAAAGAAAATGGTGGTTTAGGAATCAAGTCCACGAGGGATTGCAATGTGGCCCTCATACTGAAGAACTCATGGGAGACAACGGTCGGAAGAACTTCTACTTGGTGCAAGATGATTAAGCATCATTTTGATAAGGGAGTTCTCGAGAAGACAAATGCGATGTCTATGCTAGGAGAACCAACAATTGAAGGTAAGTAGTTCATTCGCAATAACTCTTTGATGATTTCGGTAGGAGGGGCATCCATCAATGTCTGGAAGGATGTTTGGGTGAACCAAGGCCTTACACTAAGTGCACATACCAAACACCCAATAGAATATCTAGAAGACTTAATAGTTAGTATCTTAGTGCTAGATATAGGAACCTGAGATAGAGAGTTTCTATTTCACTAGATCATGGATGATGTGGCACAGCTGATCCTAAAAATTGAGGTTCCAATTGAAACTACCCAAGCCGATTACAAAGTCTGGCTTCATACTGTAGATGGACAATTCTCCTAGGGCTCGGCTTATCATGTTCTAAGAGAGGAGAGGGAAATAGTATGTTAGGGGGGTTGAGGAAATTTGTGTAAGCTACAAGTTCCGACAAGAGTCAGGATGTTTGCAAGGTTGGTCTACCATGATGCATTGCTTACAAATGATCGCAGAAGGGCATGACATATGACTATGGATGGACTTTGTACTAGATGTCAGAAGGCTGATGAATCATCCCTTCATGCTCTTCAGGATTGTGATAGAGTGAAGGGAGTCTGGTGCAAATTCCTCTCAATGGTAGAACGAGCTAGTTTCTTCAGACTTGCAACTATGGAAGGATGGTTGAAATTAGTTTACAAACATCTTAGCCTCCTGAAACATATCTTCTGGATAATATGTCACAACTTGTGGAGCTTCATGAACACTAAGATCTTTGAGGGAGAGGTCAAGAGCCTCAAACATCAGGTTAGTTGTACTAGAAAGGCTATACATCTCAACAATGAAGCATGGATGAGAGATATAGACAATCAATGCCCAACTAAGTGTGGTCATTGGAGCAAGCTGGTGCTAGACACAATCAAACTAAATGTCGATGCAACGGTCCAAAACAAAGGTGTCTTAGTGGAAGTGGTTTCTCGAGACTCGCAAGGACATTGACTAGGGGATTATCAAGGAAACTACACACTTCATCTATCACCATCCCGGAGCTTGTCGGAATCCATTTACCATTTGAACATATCAAGGTTAATGCATGGGTAAGATGCATTGTCGAGACGGATTGCTTGATGGCGATGAAGCTGCTGGAGGTGGATGCTAACAGCTACCCAAGGTTCCATACTGGATGATTAGATTGCAAAAGGAAAGACCTAAGAACATGAGGGTACATTATGTATGAAGAGAATGTAATTCAGTTACATATGGACTTGTGAAGTTTCAACTCTACCACAGGTCGAGCCAGGAGATTGACGTTGCCCCTCTAAGCTACATCATGAGGACATATCTATTGGAATGTCCTGCTAAAAATAATTCAACTGATATAGGATCCTTGTATGAAATAAGGATTGTATTGAAAACATTTTGGCTTGTAGCAGACCACAAGATGAATAAATAAATTTGTGGGTTTTTTTAAAGAAAAAATGATGTGTTTCTAGATAATGCTCATTCCTTATGTAGTCATAATGGTTATGGACTTTACTGCCAAAAAAATATGGGAGCTATAGGGTCACATACATAGGATGCACTTGGAATAGGATATTACTCATGTATAAGATTTAACTTGGTTACTAAAAGAGTTTAGCTAATCAAAGTAAAAAATACGGGCTATGTTAGTCGATTGAGTGAAATGTCTAGTCAATAAAATGGAGCATACTGACCCTAGCCTATGGAACCAACAAGTTGACTGGTTGGAGTGAACAACTAACTGACTCAATTGGGTTCCTAGGGAATGATCAAAATACTGAATCGATTGATTGGAATATCTAGTTGACCAATTGGATGCGAAATGACTAGTTTGATTGGGTTAAAGAACTAGTTTGACTGGGTAAAACAATTAATGATATGCATAATGACATACTTTAAACATCACATTTAAGTACATTGTTATTGTGTCGTTGACCATAAGCCAATCGACTGACTAGATAGTCCAGACGCTCAAATGGCATTCCAGTAAACCGACTGGATGGTCTAGTTGACCGATTAGTTGCCCACAGTAGTTGTCACACCATGATATCTAACCTTTTATATCCCCTAGGATTTGGAAATCCTAGCTCATCTAATCCTATATAAGGAGGGGAAGAGGCCAAGGCTCAAGACATACAATAGATACAAATTTTGGAGAGGTAGTCACGAGATTGTATCAAGACTACTCATCTCACAGTTCTGGTAACATGTGAGAGAGCCTAGTAGTCTTACCTGAAAGGTAGAGAAAGTAAGGAAAAAGAAATTTGAAGCTAGCATGTTGAAATAGAAGGAGAACTCCTTCCTATTGGCTCTAGAAGCACAACGTGGAGTTCCCAGCGGTATGCGTGGACTATGTAGAGGCATGGAAGATTTTGTTACCATGTTAGGAGTACACCATCAACCACCATCCATATGTGCTACACCAGATGGATGCATGCAGTTGTCGTGTGTGTGTTTATTGAGAAGGAAACATGTCTCTCTATAAGAATAGTCACTAGACTTGCTTCAGGAAAAGGTATATCTTGCACCTTGTTTCCTAGATGCATCATTGTTGACACGATCTGTTGGTTGAAGAAAATACAAACATTTCTTTTTGTTTCTAATGCATACTCTACTCCCATATTTCCCTACAATGATATCAGAGCCACACTAGTTTACGATGTATCTGGATTTAAATTGAAATGATCAGATTTAGTTTTGTTGTTTATTTTGTTGCATATGATGCAAACATTTAAATGGTTAATGTGCATGTCCAACTAAATATCACATACACTATAGAAAATGTCATAGATCCTATATATATATATATATATATAATCCATAAGTATCACTCTAAGATTATTTTGATGCTGGATGTATTTGTGCTTATGGCCAATATCATTGGATGCTTGCATGGTTGGATGGTTTATTTCATGTCTTATAAATTTGGTTTGTAAATCAAGTCTTCCTCTTTCTTATCCACATGTAATTAATGCTTAACCCTCTATGCTCCCATCGAATGTAACTCAAGGTATTCTCCTTACACAATGTAATGTATAGATAGGATTATCATAAGTTTTATTTTGGTAAAAGCAAGGCATTCTGCTAGTGAGTCAACTGACTAGAAGTTGAGTCGATTGACTAGAGGACTGTAGGAGCCAACTAATCAACTAGAGGCCCAACCAACAAACCAACCAACTGAAAGAGTCTAGCAAACCATTTGATCCAAAGGATAGTTGACCAATCATCAAAGACCAGCCGACTGATAAGAGGATCAACTGATCAACTGGATGGTCCAATCGATTGACCATCCTATTTCTAGCACAAAAAGTTCTGATACAGGTGGATACATATGATGTGTGACCTAAGGTGGACAACAAGTATATATGACTCCAAGACATTGTATTATTGTGGTCATAATCATCTCTCTTATATTTATTATTGCATGTTTCATTTGTGGATATAGTATGTACATGATACATATTATAAGTATGTGGTGATTGGATATACATATGTATTTATAAATAAAATTCCTCAATAAATATTAAGTCTTAGATTTTTTTTGTAATCAACAGACATGAAAAGCTTGATCGACTAAGCATAGGTTATGCCAAAGTGTGGTGTGATGTATATATCATGGAAGTATGATGGTAGTTATGTGGGTATCCCAAAGTAGAGTGCATTTCTATTGTGTTGTCTTTTAGGTCAAGCTTAACTAGGCGACATTAATGAGATTAATTTCCTAGAAGCATATAAATAGACTATGACAAGGAGTTCTGCATACCATCTATCTAAGAATTACATTGAATGCAATTGAAAACTGTTGCCTACCTTAGTAATTGGTTATAGAAACTGACATTGGTTGGGTAATAATTCAATTATTTTGGATCTTGGCTCGCTAAAGGATTGTATGTTGCAATCTTTTAAATTGATAGTGAGGGTTACCAATTTGAAAAAAAAGTAGGAGTGGTAATTAATTAAAAACACCATTAATATCGTCAATATTTTCAAATCAAAACAAAACTTTTTTGACACAAATGCAATTTTTCTATTGTAGAAACAAATTGCAAACACCAACATATATCATTGCAATTGGTCATTAGGAAGGATGAGTTGACTGGGCTCAACTTCCATAACAGGTTTTGGACTTTGAGATTGGTTCATTTCTGAGTACACGCTCTATGGCCTGAGACACCAGTGCCAAAGGAATCCACCTCCAACATGCCTAGAGTTAAGATGGATACTTATTGGAAGCATGCCAATGATGCCACATACATTAGAAACCTTATGCTATGTTGTATTAAGTACAACTTGCGTAAGCATCATGAAAATATGGATGTTCTCGAGATGGTAGGACATCTTAAGAACATGCACCAAAGTCATGCAAATAAGGAAAGGTTCAATGTCTCTAAAAGCACTCATTCATTATAAGATAATAGAAGGGGATCTAGTAGAGCCCCATGTGCTCAATATGATTGGGCATATGGAACATCTATAGAGATTGGGATTTCTTTTGAGCCAAGATTTGGCCACAAATATTATTCTAAAATCATTTCCCAAATCATATATCCAATTTATTGAGTGTTATTACTTGAATAAATTGGCTAAACCGCTGTCTAAAATGGTTGGTATGTTGATAAATAACAAAGAACGAATGAAGAGGAACAACGTTGTGATGTTGATCAGAAAAGGGGATTCCAAGGGAAAAGGCAAGGATAGGAAAAGTTCTGAGACATAGTTCAAGTCCATGTCTTCTGCACTCAAGATAAGGAGAAGGGTAATTATACAAGGAATATGTCCTTTTCACTTAATGGAACTTAGGAAGTTGAAGAAAGAGATAGAAATTCTACTTTAGGTATATATGCTATTGAGATAAATATTACTACTTCATCATCTTAGATATTGGATACCAGATGAGGTCTCACATATGTTATAATGTGCGAGATGTGAGAAAAAGTAAGACTTTAAAGAAAAGATGAGGTGAAAATGATGGAGCAAGAGTTACTACCACTACAGTTAGAACATGTCATTTATCTTAGACCAATGGGATAGTAACATAATTAGAGAATTTCTACCAGGTATCTATCATTTATAGAAACATCATGTTGTGTAGACAAGAGTGGATTCATATTTCATATAGTGAATGATGGATATTTCATTTTAGAAATAAGATTTATGGAAGAACATCGAAATGTCTCATGATTTATATTTATTTCTAGAGACAAATGTATATAGCGTAAATACTACAAAGATAAAACTCGATAACTTAAACAAAACATAACTTGGCATTGTCATCTATGGCACATAAATGAGAAACACATTTCTAAGATACCATAAGGATGGTTATCTAGACTCTTTTGATTTTCAGCCAGTAGAGATATGGGAGTCTTGTTTATTGGGAAAAAGTCAAAGGTATCTTCAACTAGAAATAGTGGGAGCATGAGTTATCTTTTGAGACTCGTACATATTGATGTATGTGAACCTTTTTGAAGAAATACCAAGGGTGGTTACTAGTATTAAAGAACTTAGATATGATTGATGTTCAAAATACTTGAACCAAGAGTCTGAGGACTTTTTGCAAGACCATAGTATTGTACTGCAATGAACTCAAGAAAGAAGGTATTGTACCATGTTGTACATGGTGTAGTTAATGTTGAGTCTAGTTGATCTTCCAACTTCCTTCTAGGGAATATGCTTCAGAAACCACAATGTTTACACTAAAGCATGTATCATCTAAATTGATTAAGAAACACCATATAAGATATGGCATGGGAAGTGTCCCGATATGACTTTTATAAAGATTTGAGGATGTGAAGCTTATGAAAGAAAACAGATCTTGAAAAGCTTAGTCCCAAATCAAGTAAATGTTATTTGTTGGATATCCCATGGGATATTACTTTTACACTCCATATGACAACATAGTGTTTGTTTCCAAAACTTCTGTGTTCCTCCAAAGGATTTTGATTCCAAAGGAAATAGTGGGAGAGAAGTAGAACTCAATAAGTTTGAGAATAACAAGAAAAAATTGAAGCTGTAGAGGTACATAAGGAACAAGAAGAGTCACAAAAATGTTGTGGAATCTCAAGTTCCTCATGTAAAACATGGACCTCATAGATCTAGTAGAACACACCTTGAACCTGGAAGATTTGGATATCTTATGGCTCAAGAAGGTGATGAGTTGGTCATAGGTGATGAACCAACAACCTACCTAGATGATATTGAGGGACTAGATTTTGACAAATGGCTTGAGGCCATGAGATCTAAGATGGATTCCGTGCACACCAATAGGGTATGGACCTTGGTGAATCCACTTGAAGGGGAAAAAACTCATAGGGTGTAAGTGGGTCTTGAAGACTGACATGGATGACATCCATTAAGATCATGCTTGCCATTGCAACATAGCTACAAAGGTCAATCTTTGGATTGAAGCAATCATCACAGAGTTGGGATCTTCGATTTAACAAGGCAGTCAAAGAGTTTGGATTAATTAAAAAAGAAGATCAAGCATGTGTTTATGAGAAGGTTAGTGGGAGTATAATTGTATACCTCATATGTATGTAGGAATGAAATCCCTACCCTAAAAATGGTAAAGAGTTGGCTGGCAAGTACCTTCTATATGAAGGATTTATGAAAATCATCCTATGGGATAGGAATCAAGATCTATAGAGAAGATCTAGAAGGTTTTTTGGCCTAAGAGTACATACATTGACAAAGTATTGAAGGGGTTCAGCATGCAAGACTCAAAGAGAGGAAATTTTCCCATGTTCTATGGAATTAGTCTCTCTAGATCCCAATGTTGATTCTTGTAAAGAATGGAAGAACATGAGTAAGATGTTATATGTGTCTGAAATTGGAACTATTATGCATGCAATGTTATTCACTCATCCCACTGTCCTAGATGCTTGGGCATGACAAGTAGACATAGTCAGATCTTGATCAATGTCACCAGGGATCCATAATGAACATCCTTAAATATCACTAAGGATCAAATCCTTGATTATGTTGATAATGAAGAATTGGATGTAAAGGGTTAAACTAATGCAAGATTCCAAACTGACAAAGATTTTGATCACAGTTTGTGTTTTGCCTTAACAATAGAATTATAAGCTGAAAAGGTTTTGAGAAAGAGAGAGTTTCTTTAGATTACAATCAAAACTGAGTACATTTCTATTTTAAATACATCAAGAAGTTCATTGATGAACTTGGGGTGGCTCCAAATATTAATGACACTATAGAGATGTTGCAACAAAAATGGAGATATTGGATAGGATAAGGAATCCAGATCATATACTACGATGCTTCCATCTCATATGAAAGATCGTATAGTGAAGATATGTGAAGATTTGCACTAACTAGAAGAAAATGTTGCAAAAAAACTTATGTAGCTAAAATATGATGGTCCTGATAAATCACTTGGAATCATATTCATAGGTGATTAGCTCTAAGTTCAAGTGGGAGTCTGTTGGTACATATTCCCACAGCGAATCAGTTGATTAGATTATATGGGGCATCATGTGCATGATTTGATAATATTAATAAAGGTAATTCTATCTATTATGCTTATTTTGGTTATGAGATAATTGGTGTATTTCTCCTTGCCTTGGGTTACACCTCACAATTGGGTTTGATTAGATGCATCCGTAGGGCTCAAACACACTTTGGATATTTCAATATTTATAAGGATACCTGGTATAACAAACTCACTTAGACCAATCATATTTCACCTGCAAGTGCACATGTTCATTGTAATGTACTCAGAATTTGTCATCGCAAGACTTAGGAGGCCCAAGAGGACAAATATGAAAACATTAGGTATTATATCATAGATCGATACAGAAGCAACACACATATACATGAATAAACAACCATAAGCATACACCTTAATATTCTCAACATTCAACATGTATACTATAAAATGTTTTGTTTACAACTTACATTTGCATATTAAAAAGAGTAATCTACACAGTCTGAACATGTATGTTATCTAGGATCTTACACAATAGATACACCCTGAACACTGCTCACTTCTTATCTTTTCTCCCATTCTAGCTCTAAACCTAGAAAATACGTGAAACAACAGATCAACACAATGTGTTGTGTACGTGGGTGAAAGATACATACATATTGTGCTTGAATATTTGAAATAATTTGAGAAAAAAAGAGAGTAAAAGAAAACATTATTTAATGTGAAAATTAGGTAATCACCAAATTTTAGGTGTCTTTTGATGTGATTGTACTACTAAGTGGTGTCACACTTCATATTTCCCCTACCCCTATGGGGATGTGTCGACCTTATATTTAGAAGGAGAGAGAATGTGAGAGAGAGACAATGCAAACACTTAGTAGCTACAAAATCATCCATATTCTTTGTTGTTCTTAGTGACATAGCAAAGATACTATAATAATAGTACATCCAAGTAACATTCTCTACTAAGAACAAGCAATACATCATAGCTATTTCATATAAGAAAACTAGTCATATACTTAGATAAAGCCCACGTACCTTAGTTTAGAGATTCCTAAACATCTTGGACCATCTACATCTCTGGTCATCACCTTATTAATAGAAATTAATCATCATTAATAGATGGATCATCGTTATTTATGGTATTTTGGTCTAAATTAGGGTTTAGCCAAATTTAGGTTGAAATTGACCTAAACTTGCTATTAAATAATTTTCTACGGATCAGGGGGTCATTGTAACACCTGGGCCTAGTGCCCAAGGCTCTAGTAGAGTTTCAGGAATGACAACTGGACCAACAGACCACCACTAGTCTTAGCTGCTCGCTTTGTCCTCACTCAGATGCAAGCTAGGATTAACTTCCCAATTGGTCGCACATCCTAGTACTAGTTTGGGCTGACAACACTTAATAACAAAGTTTTTTTAGTGATGGGATCCCTAAAAAGGAGGTGCACCTTGGTAATATGTGTAATCCAATCTTTCCTCTTAAGATCATTATATCCAAGGCCTCTAATATTAGGATGTTACAATCTCCCTCATACTCTTGAAGTACTCATCAAGGCTCAACTGTATGGCCTCATAATATTTCTCCATTACAGTGCAGACCCATAATGGCCCATGGACACCCATCTCCTGATCACAAAATTCCAGTACAAGGGTGGCTACATCACCATAGAGAACCCTTTCCAACATGCCTGGATCACATGACTCAAGACTAGCATGCCACATGCCCATGTGTGCCTCACCTACTCGAGGGGTAATGGCTCTGATACCATTAGTAAAGCTTGAGCCCAATTCCTAAGGATCTAGTAGAGTTTCAGGGATGACCACTGGCCCCATGGACCACCACTAGCCTTAACTGTGTGCTTTGTCCTCACTCACACGCAAGCTAGGATCAACTTCCTGACTGGTCACCTATCCTAATACTACTCGGGGCTGAGCACTCTTAATCACAAAGTTCTTTAGTGATGGGGTACCTAAAAAGGAGGTGCACCTTGGTGATATGGGTAGTCTAACCATTCCTTTTAATATCATTTTATCCAAGACCTCAAATCTTGGGACATTATAGTCATAATTAGGGTTTGGTTCAATTTTTATAATTTTCTGATGATTTTTCTATTTTCTAGAATTAGTATCAGACTAAAAGCATTTAATTTGACATCAATGAGGAAGGACCCAATACTTAGGTATATTACTCATTAGAGTCCAAATTGGGTTTCAATCATCATTAGGGTTCTAAAAGAATATTCTGAGAATTTATCTCAAACATGTATCATTTATTGTGTCTCAAATATCCTATAATGAAGCATCACCTTGTAAATTATAAATCATCAATATTACTAGTTTAAAGGTATGATCTGGGGTTCTTATGACAAAGAAGATAGTTTCTAAGTCCATGGGTATTTTTTGGGGATTATTTGTTAAAGGGAGCAATTTTTAATTGTACTTACAAGATCTGGTCAAATTCTAAGAAATTGGAAGGAATTTACCTTATTGGGGTAAACATTGGTCGTCAGATCTCTACTTTGGGCTTTGGATGGGTGCACATAGCTCACATGGAGGCACATGAACCACCCCTAAGTCAAGGCAAACCAAGTAGTTTTCAGTTGGTGTCTCGATGGATCAGACTCAGCTTGCCTGATCTTCTCCTTCGCACCCTTGCACGTGATTATCTGCCATTGCATTGACATGTAAGCCAGTGAAAGACTGGATTTTTGATGAGTGAATTTATAGGTCACACGGCTCCTTTCAATCAGAAAATATCTTCGTCAGACTCTATATGGTGCAAAGCAGTTCCCTATGTACCTTGACGGAGGATTTGGAGCTCAAAACGGAGAAGACCCCCCACATCTTGCCTCTATGCTAGGCAAGGAACGAGGAGGACAATCTTTGTTATCTAAAGCTCATACTTAGGGGTTTCTGGAGCAACTAGGGACCTCAAAGGACACTTCTAGATCAATAGATCTCCTCAACACCCCTTCTACCTATGTCAATATACTCAACAAGTCCTCGATCGAAACAAGCTTTGATGCCTGATGCTTTCATCTTTTGCAACCAGTAGAGATTCATTACCTCTTCAGATTTGGATCATTGATGCCTAGTGATAGATGGATCTCAGGATGAGATTACAAACCCCTCACCAAAAATCTTGCATCACTACAAGATGCCATGGGGTAAGGAGGTGCACAGGAGCATCATTTGATTCTCCAGGCATAAGACAAACCAGTCAACTAGCACTGTGACTCTCTAGGACCACCATGTACTATCGTATTGAGGAGGGAAGGCCAGATTTACATAGCCCAAGTCTTCCCACCCTACTATAAAACAATATGAGAATAATGGGAGGAGACATGATCGACCTATCTCTTAGGTAGATCCACCATGTTTTTGAGGTGTTGAGGAGCAGGTCTAGATATAGTGGAAACAACTTCTCGCCTGATATCTATGGTAGGTATCCATATCTCATGATGGTTGTTAATAAGGGTTGTGGCTTGGTCCTCCTCATTCACTCTGTGGTGATCAAAGGTTATGGATGACCAACCTGCCCTCAACTCATTTATTAAAAGTTATATGTTGGACACACATCTTATGATTTTAAGATGCCCCAACAACCTCTCCACAAATAAAGGGGCTAACATATTTCTTAATGGGCTAAAAAATGGAAATCGATGTCTAAGTTATATATAAGCCTTTAATAATAATTTAAATATCTTCCAAAAGGTAACTTCAATCAATTTAAATTTTAACTGTAGCATCACATTGTCCATCATTCATGTCTGATATTTAAAGAGGTCAAATAGTATGTGTTCCACCCATTATTTAAGAAACTCCAAATTGATACAAATACAATGTAATCGAGCTTAAAATGTACATCAATTAACCTTCAATCATTGTCAACATAGGTTCATCTTTCTTAACCTGACTACATGACATACAAATCAACCATTAATCTCTTTATAAGTCTTCAAACACTATATGGATATCAACATCCTAAAATCAAGGTCATCACATTCATGTTAGAGTATAGACAAGAGGCAAGATAAAGGTTCATCTGCATGGAGAGAGGGGGCACTACATCTTAGCTAGAGTGAGATACATTCCTAAAGTGGAGATTAGGGTATTTAGTGTTTAAATGTGATTTGGGTTTATTACACTAAGATACTAGCAATTGAACAAGAAAATAAGTAAGGTAATCAAGACAACCAAAACTATGAGTTAACCCTAAGAAAGCAAGTCTAATTAACAAAGAAAGTAACTACTTAAGCAAGAGCACAAAAGTACACTAGACTTATGAATAAAACACTAAGGCAATTACAGACCTAAACTACCACTATCTATATTAAGCAAACACAAAGATGCACTATCTACCCTAGTAAGGATTAGCTACCAAGTACTAAACAATTGACTAAGGAGAAATTAAAGCAAGCAACTAAACTAGCATGAAATAGCTATGAGAGCAAGATGGGTTTTAAACAAGTTATGATAAGAGTGGGTCATTTGGGGGAATGTCACGTGACTCCAAGTTGAGGGGTTATATAACATTCAAATCCTATCTTTTCATTCTAGATAGCCAAACCAAACAACAATATAAGAGCAATTTGAATTTCCCTAAGCTACTAGTTGGCCATGGGTGGTATGAAGTGTGTGTAGGGGAACTACACCCTTACACTGCACATACAACCTTATGATTCTTAATTGAATTAGGGCTTAGGTGCAATTATAATAGGACTAGGAAATTCTTGGTTTCTAGGGTAAGTGTTATTAGGGGATTTTTAAATCCAAGGGTAGGAAGTGGGAGTAGAGATGAGGGTGCTTCACCTCATGTTACTCACCATATAACCTTTATAAAACTCTAGGAAACTATACTAGTCCCTCTTATACTAGCTACTTAGATCTCACACCTAGTCATAGGAGAAGATATTTTTATGTAGGAAGATAGGGTGCTAGCTAGGGATCCACTAGTTGGACCTATGAGTAATTCCTAAGATAGCCACATACATTTCATTTTCTCCTAGAATCTAGGTGTTTTCAAGCATCAAACAACAAGCAATCCATGTTTAGAAGCATAAATCACAAGTAGAATATTGGAAAACAAGATAGAAGCAAGATACAATCATCATAGGTGAAATTATGCTCATTACAAGTCATATTCCCCCAACATGGTATCAAAATGACATTTAATTCCTCAAAGAGCCTACCAAGGGAGGCTTAGCTACACATGGTCAAACAAAATAGCAAAAGAGAAAGGAGAAAGAAGAAGATAGCCATGGAATCTCATGGACGCTCCTCCTTTCTTCATCTCCTAGCTACTGTAGCTCGAGAACCTCCCTCCAAGGTAGGTAGATGGCATGGAAATATGAGGTTTTTTGGTGGAAACCCTAGAAAACTAGGGTTTTGAGGTAGTGGAAGGTGGAAATTTGATGGGGTGATGGATGGGAGTAGGTGACAGCTAAGGGAGGTAGGAATGAATGCTAGGGGGTTGTACTAATGTCTAACCTATGTGCTAAAACTGCCATCTTAGTATAAATAGGTGGTGGGGAAGCACTAGGTTATGTGGGGGTATTTTTGGAAATGTAGTGGAAAAAGTTATTAGCGTTGGGTAGTCACCATGGCCGTGGTGGATGGAGGTCATCTCAATCATGGTGGATGGGCAGGGGCAAGGTGGATGTGGTTAAAATGATAGGTTAAAATTGGGACCTTGGAGGCTCAGTCACCATGACCATGGTGGACACCACGACCATGGTGAGTGGAAGGTGAAACGGGCATGGTCTGGAGCACAATCATGCTAGAGGGAGGCATCCACGATTGTTCTGCTGAGATGACCATGGTGCTTGAAATTATGATCATTGTGGATGCGCTTTGCCACGATCGTGGTAGCTGACATGGGCAAGGTGTCACTGTCATGCCATGACCATAATGATGGATGCGGCTGTGGTGGTTATGTTCCTGTAGCTTGACTTTCTCCTATGACTTGAGCAATTTGGCCACGACCATGGAAATATACCACAGTCCATTTTAATGGCCCAACTACTTATCTTTTCTTTTAATTCCTCCAAATGGTTGCTTTTTGCCTTGGACCAATTTTTTCCTATTTTTGGGATGCTTGGGGAAGATCTATGTCCAATCCTGGGGTGTAGAAACCCAAGGATTCTCTCCTACATCCAATGAATGTGCAAATGCCTAAAAACACACAAAAATCAACCATAAGTGCATTTGATGTGAAATCACATATTAGTGGAATAACTTGCATTCTAACAATGTTTATATGTGATTAAGTTGAAAAAATACACAAGATAGAGCCCTTAAATAGGGCTACACCAATAATGAAACAAGCATAATGCATGTCTAAAGAATGATGCCATTCGATGACATGTAACTTTAGGTTGTGAACCTAAACAATGGGATCATATGTATGATAAGAGCACATACATTCTTTTTATCTTCCTAGTTGGATATTATTGTGGAAGAAAAATAGATGATAATAATACATAACACTGGAATGTGTATTGACTGATTATAGATTTCACATTAGTCATGATATTGGATATCAAGTCAAACACATATGTATAGAGAATAGTGTACCAGACAGACCCACCTTGAGAGTGATACATGGAAACCATGAATGGTAGAAAAAATTAGCTCTCAAATTGATAGCGGTGATTGTGGTTCTTAGACCTGAAGTCACTACACTCATCACATGTCGTTTGATAAACATTGACACCATACAACATGACCTTGAACAAGGGTTGCCATAAAGATGGTGGTTGGGTACGTTGTAACACATGTGAATTGATTGTGAGTGATGTAGATGGGATTTGTCCCTCCTATTAAGAGCTTGGTATCTTAAACCCTTGATAAGCGAGAACTAAAAAATACATGGCCATGATTGAGTGAGTCAATATATGATATGTAAACCCACTGTATGTCAATAGTCTACTCTAGTTCAAGAAACATAGATTGAGTATTAAGAGGATGATGATTTCATGCCTCATATTTAATCTGGAAATTAGAGATGAAGAAACTATACAATCATGGTAACATTGATCACATATTGTAGGTTAAAGTTGTTATCCAACTTTCCAATTACTTGGGTAGAAATGATGTGTTGCTAGATAGTGCTCATTTCTTGTGTAGTCATAATGGTTATGGACTTCATTGCCAGTGTAATATGGTACCTATAGGGTCACATGACTAAAAAATGCACTTTGAATAGGAGATTAATCATGGATACGATTTATATTGATTACTGAAAGAGTTTAGCTAATCAAATTGAACAACACTAGCTATGCGAGTTGATCAACTTAAGTGTCCAGTAAATTGGCTAGTGTGCCAGTTGATCGACTGGAATGTCCAATCGTATGATTGGAGCTTACTAGCCATGACCGATGGAGCCAACAAGTCGATCGATTGGAGTGTCCAACCAATTGACTGAATCAGGTTCCACATCAATGGTCAAAATATCAAGTCGACTGTCTGGAATGTCCTATCGACTAACTGGATACAAAACAACCAGTTTGACTAGGTCAAAGGTCTAGTTTGATTGGGTCAAATAATTAATAATATATGTAACAATATGCATTCATTATTGAGTTAAAAGATAGTGTTATTGCACCACTAACCACAAGCCAATCGACCAATTGGAAAGTCCAATCAATCAACCAGTGTGCCATTCGACCAACTAGATGGTCCAACGATTGAATGGTTGTTCATAGTGGTCGTCAAGCCTTGAAGTCTAACTTCTCATATGCCTTGAATTTTGAAAATCCTAGCCCATCCACTCCTATATAAGGAGGGAGATTGGCCAAGGCTCAAGACATATAATAGAAACAAACTCTAGAGAGGTAGTCAAGAGATTGTCTCAAGACTCCTCATTTCATAGTTCTGATAATGTGTGAGAGAGCCTAGAAGTCCTACATGAAAGGAAGTGATAGAAAGGGGAAAGAAAGTCAATGCTAGCATGTTGAAAAATGAAAGGATAACTCCTACCTATTGTCTCTAGAAGCACAATGTGAAGTTTTTACTGGTATGTGTGCACTACGTGCAGGCGTGGAAGCTTTTTTTGCCACTCTAGAAGGACGTTGTAAACCACTGTCCATGTGTGCTACACCATAAGGATGCATGTGATTGTCATCCATGAGCTGATTCAGAAGGAAGCACATTTCTCTACTAGAATAGTCACTAGACTTGATCTAGAATAAGATATGTGTTGCAGACTCTTTTGTTAATACATCATTATGGACACAATCTTCTGGTTAAGGAAAATATAGATATAATTTTTTTCATTTCCATTACATACTTTACTCCCGTATTTTCCTACATAAACGCCATGACCAACTATGTCATTGGGGGACACCATGGTGTGACCAATCAAATTGTAGACATTGTTGCACCATGGTAGGCACCCAGAGTCGAACATGGGACCTTTTATAGAGAGGATACTCATACATACACATTGATCCTTATATTTCTTTTTCTTGATATATAATGTTAGAAACTTCATTTGAGCTATAAAAATGGTTTTATCTATGAAGATACTCATATAAGCTTGACCTGATCTATATTCCTTGATGTAAGATATATGGAAAGTACAAAGGTTGGAATCATGAACTTGAAATGTAGAAGTCTTTGATCATAGATTAGAGGATCATGAAATAAAGTTCTTAACCTCAAAACTTCTTAATAAAAGCTTATAATTTGATGATAACTCTCACGCATTAGGGTGAAACCTTAATATATAAAGATGAAGATTAATCCACTCTAATGGTGATATTTATTATAATGTCTACCATGACCCACATTAATGGTGTGCATAAAGGTAAATACTCCTGAATCTTATTTAAATTTTCTGGCATAAAATTCTAATATTGCCTTGCTTGGTTTGTGGGGTGAATGATGAAACCTTGAGTAATACCCTCTCAACTTCACATCTATGAACAAACCATAATTCTTAACGGGCTAGGGGATGTAAAATTGTAAATAAGAGAATGTTACATTAAGAATAAGTTATTCAATAATGCTTCAATCCATAAAGGTGGGGTGAGTACACCCTAGGTTCTTTAATATTTTAAGATGACAACTTGGGGTACATCCTGATTTATGATATCTTAGTCATATAGAAGCAGTGACCTACATGAAGTTGGACTCTTTGATATCACTTTGATTAGGATATAAATTGAATTTTTAGAATGCATTATGTATAAGGTGGGGTGAATGTGATGACCCTTAATTTTAGGCTTTTGATACAGACTATAGTACTTAATGATCATGCATGTTATACAAGTGATTCATACCAAATTGAGGAATTGGAACTTCAATTATGGATTCTTTCACCTAAACTAGGTAAATAGAGATATTGTAAAGAGGCGAGATCACATCTCTACTAAAAAGAATAGGCCACATCTCTTGAAACAACTTTTTTTTACCAAAGGGATGTGTACCAATACTTTCAACATGTTTGTATCATTACATAATGAGTAGCAGCGGAAAATATCATTATCTAACAATTTACAAAGCTTGATATAAAATGCATCACTTCACCACACATGGGTGTCCAAAGGGAAATATAATCATATAAGCCAAAGATCAAGCCGAGGGTCATCTAACCACCTCTTCAAGTCTCCCAAAAGCTCAGCTACAATGTTGAAGTCCAAGTCCTCCTTGCTCTACCTGGGGTTGGTAGCATACCCCAACAAGAAGAGAAAATAGATGACATCAGCAAAGGCTGGTATTTGCATACTAAATAGGAAATTGAGCAATATACGGAATAAAGGACATCAAATATAAAAGGCTTCCCATAGAAAAGATAAGGACCACCCAAATAGGTATCAAGAGAAAAGGAATTGAAATCATATGATAACAAAAGAATACTTACCATTATTAGATAAAAGAGTGGTGCCCCATAAGCACATATCATAACCATCATCCTGCATGTATGTGAGATAAGAATAACACTAGAATATTATAAAAGATAAGAGTGGCCAAGAATCACACATCTTGAACCTGGTGGAACATGGGCCAAGAATCACACATCTTGCCCTGATGGTACATGGACCAGGAATCACACATCCTGTCCTGGCATGGGGAATCACACATCCACCACCCAAATATATATACCATGGGCCATGAATCACACATCCTGCCCTGGCTTGGGGAATCACACATCCACCATCCAAAATGTCACAATGTTGCCACAAATTATTATGAGACAAAACCAATGCAATTATACTACTCTAGGGCTACTGAGTCACATAGCAGGTAAATGTGGAGGCAAGTAGAAAAGTATAGTCAAACATTATACAAGATTTGCCATATCACAAAATGGACAACATATGAAACTACCAATAAACCTCCACATCACAGTGGGCATATACCATCAACAAAATCATCATGTATCATATCACAGGGTAGGAGCCAAAAGAATATCCAAGATCACAATCAAGGTAGTTCACATGAACCATGATAACAAGAGATAATACATATTATGTAGGCTCAATTCAAAAGAATGAAAAGATATATGAATTGCTCAACATAGAGGAATAGGGGATACGACATACACAAATAGGGATTTATAGCACATACATAGATAGGGATATCACATAAATAGATAGGGATAGCACATACATCTTACTTAGAGTCCTATTAACATATTTTCCAAACCTTTAGTTGAAATCAAGGTCCACTTGTCCTATTTCCAATTTCATATTCATATATTAGAATAACATATATACATTAAAGAGTTGAAACCCTAATATATGAAATGTTTACACAAAACCTCGATTTACCTAAAAAATATCACCACTGACTTAGTTAGGTTTTTTTAATTAAGAAAACATATAATTTTGCATATATTGGAGTTATGAAGGTTAAAGTGTATTTTTGGTGATTATTAGGTATTTAATTCATTTTCTAAAAACACTTTTTGACAAAACTGAAAACCAATACTTGGAAATGTCTTTAGGAAATGTCTTTATTAAAAAGAACATGTTTTTCTAAGTTCAGAACATATTTTACTTTAATTTTTGGACAAATGAATCAAAAGTTATGAATTATTGAAAATCGACCAATTAGAAATCGACAAATCGTCAATTTTTAACATAAGATCATGAGTTTTAAGCATGTAATAAGAAATATATGGGAAGGGGGTTACGAAGCTCATACCTAGGGAAGATAATAAGGTCCAAACAGCAAGGATCCCGAGCTTATAAGGTCTGGTTGCTCCAAGCCTAGATCCTTTCTTGAACAAAGATCTCCTTCTCAACTTAGAGGTGATAAACCCTAGCAAAAGAGCACGGAGATGAGATGTTTAGTGGAGTTTTATCATGAAAGGTCATGGTTTCGACCTGGAGTAAGGAGTGAGAAATACTATCAACATGAAAATAGGGAAGGAAAGGAGGATTCTTACTATTTTTGGTTAAAATCACCAAGGAGGAGCTTAAGAAACCCTAATAGATCAATTTGGAAACCATACGGGCCTTCTTCACCAAGGTAGGCTCCCTTTATTACCTTGGGTCAGAAACTTCGTGGCCAAATACAAAAGGAACTATTCTCTAAGCTAGAGGAAAGAAGAGGAGACCAAGAGTTTCGAATTTGTGAGTTGGGAAAGGGGTATGTATGGCTATATATAGAAAAAGGTCAAGCATGCGGTGTTTTATTGGACTTTCCATGTGTCTTTAGCCCAGGGCTTCATGGCCTTGCAAGTGGACACCTCATGGAGGCTCTAGAATATCTAAGGTCAGTTTGTGCACCCTTATAGGCCATCCCAACCGACCTTCATCAAAGAAATAACCCCATTGGTCGATGGCTTTTAAAGATAAGCATCACTTATAAGGAGGAAAACCTTCAAATGCCCTTGGAAAGTAATAGCATCAAACCAAGGTGAAAATAGGTGATCCCATGGTTTTAAAATTATAGAATTGTAAGGTGGTATCTAATTATTATAATTCATGTGATAATTTTCAAAGAAAACCTCCCAATTGGGTAAATTGCATAAAAGTCCAGAATGTACCTAAAATTGCATAACTTGTACAAACAACATCCAAATTGGACCAAACTTTATCCATAAGTGATATTTGATGTGTAGAATATCAATTTGACATTATTTATATATTTTCAAGTTATATAATCACATTATTTATTACTTATGACTTTTACTCATTTTCTCTCTCCTAAACTTATCCTAATATTTCAAGGTTGTCTAAATTAGATGAAATTTGACATGTAGGCTAATATTGATATGTAGAATTCGAATTTGAAGTTTGTTTCCTATTTTGAGACTTCTTTTTATGAGATATTTCATATGGCCCATTAACGGCCCATTTTCTAAATTGTTCATCCAATTAAGTTTCTTATCTTCATATTACCACCAAAATGAGTTATGTGGCATATTTTATGCATCCATTATAAACCTAAGATCAATGTTGGAACATTAGGTTATATTAAGGTGATCTATAAATGCATTAGCTCATTGGGATTATACTAAACATCTATTTAGGTCTAACCTTCAATTGTGTTTGGCTAAGTCTAAAGCATCAACTTCCAGGGTAGGGTCTGAGATCTAGTATGTTACAGATACAATAGAGGAGTAGAATACCTAATTGAGTTCAAGTATGGTGAATAACTCTTGTTAATCGATCAACATAATTCTGAGACCAAACAACCAAGTGAGGGAATACATGGAGTAGAATGGCTTCGTCATAGATTCTGATGTGCTATACAGTCAAATAAAGTTATCACAAGTTGTTTGGATCTTTGAAGGCTAGTTCATAATTGCATTGACCATAATATCCAAAAAGTACTCAGTTATTTGTAGGTATTTATTAACTAGATAAACATTGCATTATATCCAATTAAATATGAATATCTTAATCAAGGTATTTTGGGTTCATTGAATTATATGACTATGATTTGCTTCTTTGAACTCATGCTACATATGTTTCTCTTCTATTTGATAATATTGGATGTAGTATTACTATGAAATACTCGATGTTATGTCAACTCAGATACATGGGTACTTGTAAGATAATAAGTTGTATTAGACAAACTCACTTTGAGAGTGTCACATGGTATCTATGTCATGGCAAGTTAGAGCCATATCTAATTGGACATTGGTAACTGTCACTAGTACAGAAATAACATTCAATGTCACTTTTCTAGGCGTCGGTTATTTAGGAAATCTAACGCCTATAACATTCAACGTTGGTGATGTAGGTCATCTGACGTCTATAGTCAAGACACAGGTACCGCTTTGTATTCAGCGTCGGCTGGGTAACACAAAACTGACGCCTAAAATCACCCGTGAAATCCAATTTTCGAGCAAAAAAAATTTGGCCCCAAAGTGTCACATACAACGTCAGTTTTTAGCATCAAACCGATGCCTATATAAGATGAAAATTTGTGTGAAAAGTTCCATCTTAGGTGTCGGTTATCCTTTGATAACTGACGCCGATAATGGTTCCCGCCAAATTATTTAGGGCAAAATTTGTCTAATTGGACGTCGGTTGTTTAAGTAGAACCGACGTCAAAGAATTTAGGTGTCGGTTTTATGTTATAACCGACGCCGAATACCCACTTATTAAACCCTCGAACGACCACTGTTCCCCTTTCTTCTATTTCATCACAAAGCAACTATTCCGCCCCTCTACTCTTGTTGCGTCGCCACCCGCCCACCCGGTGCTGCTCGCCACCTGCTGCTGTTGCTCGCCGCCGACGCCGGACGCCGTTGTTTGCTTGTCGTCGACGCCAGACACCACTGCTTGCTGCTCTGCGTCGCCTCCGCCGTCCTCTTTGCCGCCGACCGCTGTCTTCTTCCTTACTGCCGCCCGCCGTCCTTCCTTGCTGTCGCTGTTGTCCTCCTTGCCGTCACCGCTGCCTACTCTGTGCTCGCCGCCGTCCTCCCTGCCGTGTCGCCTGCCTGCCTGCTGCCCGTCGTAGCCTCCAGGTAGTAGTTGTAGCCTCTGTTCTTCCTTCTCCCTAGCTCTTTACCTACAGCAAACACGACAGTGGCTGTGTTGGCCTACCACGGCCGTGCTGGGCAGCACGACCATGGTAGGCCAACACAACCACGACCGTGTTTGCTGTTGGTAAGGATATCAACAAATCTATATGTAATGCTTTATGTAAATTCTAGGATACGAACAAATCTTTTGCTTGCATATATTTGTGCTTCTAATCCTAATGCTTGACCTAATTCAGTAAATTTTGATGCATGTTGAAATAAGATTTAAACTTGTCCATTCTAGCATCCTAATTTGATTTGATTAAACCCTAACATTGATGAAACCCTAACATCAATTGTGATGAAACCCTAACATGTACATATCTATTATTGTGTTTGTTGGCCTAGAAACCCGTCCAAGATTACTCATTAGGAGTAAATCTTGGATAGTCCCCGATTTGGGACTGTTCTTGAACACCTAATCTCACTTCGGATGTAAGTATATAATGTGTATTGGGTTTTTGAGAAAATTTCGGTAACATTTCCTCGTTTGTTCTCTAAGTACATATGTACTTAGAGAACAGCGGGGAAATGCTGCCGGAATTTTTTTGAAAACCCAATACACATTATACACTTACTAGTGAGATTAGGTGTTCAAGGATAGGATAGGTGGTACACATTTATTATATATAAGAATGACATCACATGTATTTGTTGGCCTAGAAAGTGAACAATCATTGTTCTTTATATTACTTGTACATTGGTATAAATTAGAATCAACAATCACTAAATTATATACTGTTTGTATGGAGTTCGGCTTCATTGAAGATAATAGGAGTAAATCTTGGATAGGATGTAAGTGTATACCCTAATCTTATCATAATATATATTTGTTTTCTCTTTGATCATAGAATGGATAGATCATGGATGTCCATTCACAATCACTGCACCCCAGAGTTTATATCTGGTCTTGATCAGTTTATTAGATTTGCCGAGGAACATAGGAAAAAACCTACAGATAGGTTCTACTGTCCATGTAGGCATTGCGGTAACAACTTGAAAGTCAGCACTGGTGAGGAAATAAAAAGTCATGCCATGTGCAACAGGATTGTACAAGGCTATACAGAATGGCACTGACATGGAGAGATTTCAAACTTGAAACTAGTAGATGTCGATAGCAGTGCTTGGGTGGAAGAAGAAATTGCCTCCGATGACGTAGATGTGAACGAACTAGTTCCATTAGACATTGTTGATGCGATGCTGGATAGTTGTAGGGTAGAGCACACCGATCCACCTCCTATCTTTAGAAACATTGTGCATGATGCTGAGATACCGTTATACACAGGCTGTGCTAAGTTTACGAAGCTTAGCGCTGTGTTGAGATTGTATAAGTTGAAAGCTAACAATAGATGGAGTGACAAAAGCTTCACTTCATTGTTGACTTTGTTGAAAAAAATGCTTCCTGAAGGAAACGAGCTGCCAATCTCAACATACCGGGTAAAGAAAATGTTGTGCCCAATGGGAATGGAGGCTAAGAAGATACACACATGCCCGAATGATTGTGTATTATTTCAAAAGGAGTATGTAAATTTGAAAGATTGTCCAAAATGTAGTGCGTCACGGTATAAATTGATGACTTCGGGGGAGTCCAAAACTAGTTCTCCTGCCAAGGTGTTGTGGTATCTACCTATAATATCACGGTTTCAACGCTTGTTCGCAAATTCGAAAGATGCGAAGAATTTGATGTGGCATGCAGATGTTAAGAAAAATAATGATGGGATCCTACGACATGCGTCTGATTCCCCACAGTGGAAGAAGATTGATCTATTGTACCCCATATTTGGTGAAGAAGATAGGAATCTAAGACTTGGGATTTGTATAGATGGGATGAATCCGTACGGGAAATTGAGCAGCCAACATAGCACTTGGCTAGTCATGCTTGTTATATACAATCTTCCTCCATGGCTGTGTATGAAAAATAAGTACGTTATGTTGTCGTTGTTGATATCGGGCCCTAAACAACCCGGAAATGATATCGATGTTTATTTTGAACCTCTGATTGATGACTTAAAGAAACTTTGGGCTGAAGGTGTGATGACCTATGATACTTCAGGAAGAGAGACATTTTCTAGTTAATACAAATGCTAAATGTTTGCCTTTTTCTAGTTAATACAAATTCTAAATGTTTGCCTTTTTCTAGTTAATACAAATGCTAAATGTTTGCCTTTTTCTAGTTAATACAAATGCTAAATGTTTGCCTTTTTCTAGTTAATACAAATGCTAAATGTTTGCCTTTTTAATGACATTTTCAGATGGCTGACCATGATGAGCATGATGTCCATGATGAGCATGAAGTCCATGATGAGCATGGAGAGGATACCAATGTAAGTTATAAAAACATATCCTGTATTTCTATAAAATTCTTTATCTTCTAGTTATGTCATATATCCCATATTTCTATATTGGGCTAATTCAATATGTCTATTTTTGTCAAATTTTAGGTTGATGATGCACATGTACCCACTGAAGCACTGTAGGAACTTGACGCACATCACCAAAAAGTTAACAAGAAAAGGGGCATCACTCTATTGAACAAGTTAATAGCGCTAAGTGGCAGTGGATCCAAATTGGTTGTGGAGTTTGATAATGGAGGAAATGCAATTGGAGTGAACCGAAATAATTTTGTAAACTATCTTGGGGTTGTCACTCGAAGCCATTGTGGTGTTAAGTATGATAATTGGCATAAAGTTCCTCAAGCGAAGAAAGACTTGATATGGAAGGATTTATGCGTGAGTTATTATTATTTGCAATTCTATTTTATAGATTACAAATTCTATTATTTGCAATTCTATTTTTGGATACTTGTTTATAACATTTCTATTTTACAGAATCTGTTTGCATTGGATGAGAAGCTGCATCGTAAAAGCATGATGCAACGTGCTAGAAAGATGCTTAGGAACTATAGGACAAATCTCAACAGATAATACATATAAGATGGTGATAAGAAGAAGAAGTCAGCCCTTGAACAGTGGAACTTCTTGGACAAAGAAGATTGGGACAATTTTGTTGCTTCAAGAAAATATGAAGAATTCAAGGTATTAGGCGTCACTCCCAATTTAATTAATATACGTTGTATTTACCTATTCAATATTAACATTTAGTGCTACTAACCAAATCATTAATGTGCATACTAACTAGGCCCTCAGTGAGGCGCAAAAAGCAAGGCGTGCACTGAATGTGCATGACCACACTATGGGTCCAAAGGGCTATGCAAGCGTTCGCCAAAGACTATAGGAGGAGTCTGCTGCTACTCAGGAGTCTTCCACACCCATGCCTCGCCATGATATCTGGATAGATGAGAGGCAAAACAAGAAGGGTGAAATAAAGAGGCCCGTAACTGCTGAGGCGGCTGCGAAAATGGTAAAATACAACTCTTAGAGCAATTGTTTGAATATTGATTATTTGTGGTGTTAACTTACCAATTTCTGTTGATGGTGATTAGTGGGAGCTGCACGAGCAGAGGAAACAAGGCACGTTCATCCCTCATGGCACAAGGGATGAATTGATAGTTGCTCTGGGTAACTCAGAGCATCCTGGATGTGTTAGGGGTGCATGCGTTGGTGTGGGCATCAAAGTATTCTTTGGGCCATCCCAGCGCAAACCCAGAGTGAGACTTTCACAAGAAGAGGTAACATATTCTTTTTTTAGAATGTTACTGCAAAAGGAAATTCAATAATAAGAATCTAATGTTTCTTTTATCCATGTATAGGAGAATAAGAGAGTCGAGGATATAGTTGCCAAGAAGGTCAATGATATAGTTGCTGAGAAAGTCAAGGAAGAATTATTGCGGTGACAGGCATCTCAGGCTTCCAATCAGCCTATGGCGACCCACTCTTCTCCTGATGTACAGACTACAAGTAATCCTGTAGACCCACCGCCTAACACGTATGCTGTAAGCATTGTTTATGACATTGTAGCTAGTCTTTTCAAGATGATATGTTTTCAATATGATATGTATATATGTATAATATTCTTTATGTAAATTTGTAGGCATTGAAGCCATGCCGCTTAAGAATGCAAGACTATATTGTTGCAGAGGCGCAAGCTTACCCGTCCCTTTCTGGGGCAATGTTTCACAGGACTCCAATGCCACGGGGCTACGTTCGTGTGATCCCGATACGTGTGTTACCTGATTGGAGGGAAGCTACATTGCCATATCCCCACCCGAATATTGATACACTTGTTGAGGCAGAAGGCGGGGTGATATTGTGGCCCAAAGCAGATGTCGTCTACACTACTGAAATTGTAAGATAAATTTACATTACTTTAGATTGTTAATGTGTATATATGAGGTCAACTGATCTGAAATCATATATACAGGTTAAAAAGAAGACACCCGGAGCACCTAGGCCTCTACCTCCACTTCCTACATTACCAAGTTGGGTTCCAACTGGCCTAAAATACCCGTTAGGTCCTGCTTGTAGGGGAATGGCATGTTGGCTATGGGCACATAATATACATTGCCCTATAATTGTTTCTTTAGAAGAAGATTATGCAGGTCAATCATACGATAGCTCTTTATTTATACAAGATATTATTGAGCTGTTTATGTATGATTGGCTGAATACATCAATGATAGAGACATGGATAAGGTGAGATCTAATTTATACATCCATATACCTTGTGTAAGATCCAGTGATTTGGTTTCTTATATATTAATGCATACGTAATACATGTTTTGCAGCTACTTAGTCGAAGATCAATGCAAACAATTTGCATTTGATCATGTGAGATTTTTTTATTCCATCATTGATTAGTATGGTAGCTAAAGACCCTGATAGTGTTCAACAATACTGTATAGATGCTTTTACAGTTTTCGGTCAGCAAAAGAAGACGATAATAATAGCTCCATTCAATGTCAAGTAAGTTTACTTTATTTATAATTTGGACTTAAGAAAATTCCATTTTTATTGTGCATTTTGAGTTATTAATTTTAATTTTTTTACCTCTAGCGGTAGACATTGGGAGTTACTAGTTATTGTCCCCAGGACGTTCACTGTTTATTATCTAGATCCTACGGGAAGTACATTGAACACTAAAATTAGACACGTAATGAGAATGCCATTATTCTGATGAGAAATATTTCATTTTTATATATGTTAACATATGTTATTACATTACTATTTAATTATGCAATTTACTATGTTACATTAACATGTAGGGGTTTAGATGCATTCAAAAATAATGGAGGAAATGTCCTAAGGATAAAAAACCAGCCAATAATTTGGGAGAACGTAAAAGTAAGTTCCTGACTCCAATGTATATATTATTTATGTGAACTGTGATTAGTTGTATTTTTTAATATTTTGTATGTTTCAATTTATAGTGTGTTACACAAGACAACGGCTGGGCATGCACATACTATGTGATGCTTCATTGGATATTAATACCATACATGAGGTATTATATATAGTCTCATTAGTTAGTATGAAATATATCAATCTTATTTTTATATTATTACTTTTATATATATACAACATTCTCTTTGCAGGTGTTTAAAACTGACCACACTATAGGTAAATGCTTAAAAAATGTACATGCTCCATATACGATGGAAGCATTAAATGAAGTAAGAGAAGAATGGGTAAAAGTCATACAAGCAGTGACGATTGTAAGATATAATTGGGATGCTGATTGCGATGTTGAATGATATTTTGTAAATGAATATTTCTGAATGTTTATACATGTCTGAATGTTTCTACATGTATTTGAATGTTTCTACATGTGTGAATGTGAGAATTGAATTGATGTCTGAATGTATCTACTTGTGTGAAAAAATATTTGTTGATTTTGCAGGTTTGTGGCCTGTTTGTAGGCTGATATCAATGGATGTCGTAAACCTGCAGTTTAGAAAATTAAACTACAGGTTCTCATCCTGCTGACCAGCCACAGTAGGCCTGCAAACTGATAATAAAAAAAAATTAAAATATAGGCGTCAGTTATTTATAGAACACCGTCATCAAAGGTCTACAACGTCGGTTATTGGATAAAACCGCCGCCTAATGTGACAAACAATCCGACCGTGCAGGAAACCACGGCCGTGGTGGAAATGGCGTCGCTTATTCGTATAAAACTGACGCCTATAGTAATAAACATGGCCGTGTAGTGAAGCACGACCGTGTCGTCTGGGAGTATGGCGTTGGTTGTTCAGTTGTTAACCGACGCAAAAAGTATCCTAGGTGGTTCCCTTTTTGTGGCGCGAACCCTATAGACGTCGGCCGACTATATATAACCGACGCCTATTAATCATATAAGCGTCGGTTATAAAACTGACGCCGAAGAGTTCGACCTTTAGCGGCGCCCACATAGGTGTCACTTGAAAACCGTCGCTAAAAGGGGTTAAACAACCGACACCAAAGGCGTGTTCTGTCGTAGTGTGTGATCCTTAGACGTGAAGTCTCTACACTATCACATGTTGTTCTATGTAATTCAACATTGGCCCAATGAGACTTTGTATAAGGGTTTCCATACATATAGTGATTTGGTGCATTTTACACTTATGGATTACTAAGAGTTATTTCTATGGAAAATGTTCCTCCATTGGAGTTATATCTTGGCCACTTGATAACTGTTACTATGAAAGAAGATAGTAATATTGTTATGTATACTTTATTAAAAATAAAGATGAGGTTGTAAAACTAAAAATATTCAAGAAAGAAGAAAAAATATTAAGTAGTAAGATATTTAAAAGATTAAAGTCTGATAGCGGAGGAGAGTATACCTTAAACTTTTTCTTGGTATTTTGTCAATTCCATGGTATAGTTCATAAGCTTATTACTGTTTAATCACTAAAATCCAAATGGGATTTCATAACGTAAGAACTAAATCATGATAGACATGGTAAGTACTCTGTTTTGAACTTTAGGCATGTCGAACCTTATGTGGGGCGGGGGAAGATTTGCATATGACCTGCCATATCATAAATAGGTTTACCCATAAACATGAAGATATTAGTCCGTTAGAGCTATAGAGAGATTTAAAGGCAAGTGTTAGATGTCTTCGAGTGTGGGGTGTGTCACAAATGTACTTGTCTTGGAACACAAAAGGAATAAATTGAGACCATTATTGTTATGTGTCATTTTCTTGGATTATGTAGAAACAAGTTATGCCTATAGATTGTTAATTGTAAAATCTAAAATCTCAAGCATTGATGGAAATACTATAGTGGAACTTCATAATCCTACATTTTTGTAGGATGCTTTTTCCATGAAATATGGTGCTTCCAAGGAAGTTTCTCTAGGGTATCCAATCTCCATAGGATGTATTCCTAATAACATGGAAATGATGACAAATATGAGGGACAACATAAATATATTATTTTAAAATTTGATTGTTCTATGGAAATGGTTTAACCAAGAAGAAGTAAACAAGATAGGACATCTAAGGACATTGTACGTGAGTTCCTCACCTTCAATCTTGAGAATGATATTATATCTTTCAAACAAGTTATTTCTTCTCCAAAGGCTAATATTTTGAAGGAAGTCGTTAATGATGGAATTCAATCAATTCTTTGTGGAGCTTGGAAGTTGATGGATTTGTCTTCTAATTGTTTTGTAGTTGGATGTAAAAGTATATTTAATAATAAACTCATTGTAGACAGGAAAAAAATTATAAGGCTAGGTTGATTTCTAAGGGTCGGGGCACACACAAAGGTAGGGAATAGACTATTTTGGTACCCATTCTCATCTTTCTTGCATGACCAAAATTGGTGTTCTCATAGCACTGATTTCCATTCTGATATCTGTATCCATCATATGGATGTGAATACCACATCTTACACGAAAATCTTCAAGAAAATATATATATACATATATATAATTATTTAAATATATTCTGAATTCTCCTAAAATTATAGGAGGTCAGGAGTTACATATTTCCCTACGCTATACATCATAACAAAAAACAACTTGCATATATATATAAATATAAATATAAATATAAATATATATATATATATATATATATATATATATATATAGTCAGGCTAGTGTACACTCGAGTGTACCGGAGGCACCATACACCTCAGTCATTTTTGAAGATGCAATAAATTTTTGAAAAATCTAAACCGTTGATCTTATTAATTATCATAAGAACATACTATATAATAAATTTTAGCTCATTTGGACACTTATAGGTCGTGCATCTAAAGGAGGCAAAAATCATGTATTTCAAATTAGTTTTGTGCGTCGATTTTGTTGTCCTTGGATGAGTGACTTACACTCATCCAAATGAGTTCAAATTTTGTATGTGACCTATTATTATTGTAACCATGAAGATCAATGGATTATATTTTTGAAAAATATGGTCTAGATAGGCAAACACCATTGGGGTGTACGACGTGATCTGTACACCCGAGTGTATTCTAGCCTCTCTCTCTCTCTCTCTCTCTCTCTCTCTCTCTCTATATATATATATATATATATATATATATATATATATATATATATATGAAACAATGTGAGGGTTTTGTGGGACATGGTAATGAGTCTAAAGTGTTTATGCTTATTAAATCTTTGTATGGATTAAAACAAGCCCCTTAAAAATAACATGAAAAGTTTTGATACCATGACATCATCTTTGTTGTTCTATTATAATGATTTTGATAAGCATGTGTACTCCAAGACCATTAATGATTCATCATCTTATGATTATATGTAGATGATATCCTACTTATTGGTTCCAATATGAAAGTAGCCAATGAGATAAAATCATTCTTGTATAGAAAGTTAGAGATGAAAGATTTTGGTATCATTGATGGGATTTTAGGACTTAAAATCACTATGTATACTGATGGATAGTGATGATCATCAGAACATATGGCCCACTCCAACCCATGTCCCAACCCGCATAACTCGGCCCAAGCTCGATACATATAATTTACATTGTTGCACATGGTCTTAAAGTTTGACCAGAATTTTTATGTGGGTTGGGTCATGGCCAAGGTAAACCTAGTTCCAAAAACCTTGATACCAAGATTAATTACATAGTCTGGACTGTATAATCACATGTTTATATATAATATATGTATCTTTTTTCATATACATTTGACCAGAAAGTTTTGAAAATTGCATTTGAATTAAGATAAGCCGAAAAGAGTAATATACCACAGTTAATTTAAGTTCTATGTTTTCATTTTATTTTCATCATATTTCATATAATCTAAAATACAATATAGTATTAGAGTTTGGATATATACTATTGACATTATATCTATTTGACAAATTATCTAATCAACACATTGGTATCCTAATCACAATGTTCAAAAAATACATTTTCTATCTAATGATAATTATAGATATCCATAAATAATTGGATGCTTTTTAATTATATATCTTATGTAAATGTGTATGACTTTAGTTTTTCAAAATTTCTAATCTAGAAAAGATTATATTCATCCATTGGACTTATATAAAAAGTTTTAGGTGTAGCAATTCTAGGGATGATCCATATAAATTACATGTAACATTGGGTACACATTATCAAAATTAAGTTGAGAAATTTTCCAATATATATATGTTGGAATTATCTACATTTTAGTATGTTATACATGCCAACCTAGTCAGCCCAAAACCTATCTCTGCTATGTGGGCCAGGTATGTGTCAAGTTTTCTAACATTATTTGGGGCTAAACTTGACCCATAACCCATTTAATAATATTGGTTTTAGGTGTGGGCTTACCACAACTAAGATGACCCGACCTAATTCTCCTCCCTACAGATGACATTACATTCTCAGTCTCACTATGTTGAGAAGATACTAAAGAGGTTCAAATACACATCATACAAACCCACTAAGTCTATATGATTCATCAAAGCCCTTGTTCAAGAATGATTCTGGTGTTCATGTGTCTTAATTATGATACTCTTAGATTATCAAGAGTTTGATGTATCCTATGAACCACACATGACCTGACATTGATTTTTTTATGAGAAAGTTAAGTAGATACCCAAGTTGTACCAACAAGTTACATTAGGAATCTCTTATCATAGTTTTGAGGTATATGAAAGGAACTAGTTCCCTTGGGTTGCATTACGGGAAGTATCCTTTTGTGTTCGAAGGATAAAGTGATACAAGATAGATCAACATGAAATATAGGAGAAATTGTGTATTAAGATGGGTATTTCTATTGCGAGGAGGTGTTGTTTCCTGGAGGTCTAAAAAATAGATCAATTTTTTTGGTCCATCTTTGAGGAAGATTTGTATGCTTTAGATGAAACTGGATTAATAGATGAGTAGCTGCATGGACTTATGTCGAATTTACCTATAGTAATGAAGACCCTTACTATAATATTAGTTCAATGTAATCATATAACAACTATAGACAACATAAGGAGTTTCAAGTACAATAAAAAACATTACTGACAGATCCAAGTCAGACTCAAGTCAATAAGTGAGATAGTGTCTAATGTGGTTGTGGGTATAAACTATGTAGGATCTAAAGATAATACAATTAGTCCTTTGACTAAAGGTATTAACTTGGTCTTAATTGAGAAATCTAAGTTGGGGATGGGACTAAAATTCCTTATTATTCACAGGAAATAGAAACCAAACCCAAATGAGTGGAGATCCCACAAATTGTATTCAATAACAATTTGTTGGGTGAATTGCCTAATACATAGTAGTTTTCTTGATTCTTTTAGCATATGAGTGTATGACCCCTGAAAACATATTAGTGTCATGACTTCAAGATAGTAAGAAATTACTCATTAAACAATGTCAAGTCCTAGGATAAGGTGCTAGTAGTACATCCTTAGAGACTCTTACTATATGATATATGTTGTGTAGGACACAATAGGAGAATTGGGTTGTTCCTTGATGTCAATCATGATTCCTATTTTGGATGCATGGCCTTTAATGAATCATTTTTCTTTGATTTGATAGTCTTTATTGTGTTGTTACCAATTGATAGTCTTGTGCCCAAAGTTTGTGTTCATGATGTTAATGCACCTAGTTCCTATAGGAGTGGAAGTTGGATAATTCATGCATGGTTCAAGTTGATAGATACCTACTTAAAGTATAATATGGAGGATTGACTGATATAACACTCTACACATTGGACTTAGTGGTATATTAGCTTCTTCTAACTACATTATCATGGGTTAAACATAATGTATGTAGGTGCAACTAGTACATCAAGGAAGGGGAAGAAAACCGATTCTTATCTTTTGTGCAAGTGGAAAGAAGGTTTAGTACCACATTTCCCACTTCTAAGGATTTGTACCCTTTATAAGTAGGAGTACATGTGACACCAATTTCTGAAACCTCTAGGGTAGGGTATGCTCACTCTTGTGGGCATGGTGACTACACACACATAACGCCACACCATTCCTTACCTCACCTCGTCGAGTCGAGCTACACTCTGGCGGTGGCACATGGCTCATGGATTGTGGGTCATGCAAGTTTTCTTCTATCTCTTTCTACACAAGATCATTATTACCTAATTAAATAACCAATTAATTAATTAATTTTAAATAGTTTTGTTAAACTGAAAAAGAAAGTGGCTCATCATACATATGTTTTACGTATACATGAGTGATTGTGTGATCGTGTCTCTATTAGAAATGAACAAAAGTGTGAGAGTGATATAAATAAGTCCCCTGACATAGGGATAATCACAACACTTAGCATCTGGCCTTTACAATTAAAACCCTAAGTCGTTCATTACCTATCATAGCCACCACTACTTGCATTGATGCTATTACATAGTTCATATCATGTGCGAGATAAAGAGAATCCATCTACTCTCTTTTAAAGATGTTGGTTGTTGGATAGTGGTGCGTAACCGTCATTAAGATGCATAAGTGGTTTTATTGTTTATCATCAAGGTGTAAGAGAACACATGATTTCTACATGTTCATAGATGGATCAAACTGAAAGAATAACACACACCCAAAGAATAAAGAAGCATTGATTTCTTTAAGTAACGTCCATTTCCATTTAGTGGGTGATATGATTTGAGTTGTCTAACTTGATTATTTCATGATCTCCTTCAATATTTGCTGTAATGTTTCTTATCTGAATCTGAATTTGACTTCTAACATGTTAATCAACTAGTACAATTATTTTCTATTGCCTATAAAGACAAATTAAACATGAGTCTGGTAAATATTAGAGAAGATAAGAAAATCGTTGACTCTAATACTTCAAGAAGGTCGACGTATTTTGGAGGCTAACTCTGGTCACCCAATACAAATCACCTTTGACTCACGGATGAAGTCTTGTAACCTATAAGCCAATAATCCTCATTTTGTATTCTGTTAAGCCTGATGTCTAGAAACTATTTAATAATAATAAGATATTAGATAATGATGGGGGGTGGGGGAATCCAAGTTCCAAACCTAACCATGGAAACTATTAGAATGCCATGTCATTCAACATATCAGAATTGTGTTTCCATATATGTATGTGTATATGGTGCATGGAATGTAAAGCTTTCATACGTTTGTTGTACTTTCTAATTTTCTAAAAGATTTAATGAACAAGGAAGACTTAGACAATAACCCTATGTAGCATGTTAGTCGAGGTCAATACTACTACATAATTAGGATTCCTAATAATTTGAATTGGAATATATACATACACATGTGTCAATATATTTATATAAAAAGATATGTCTATAATTTCATTAACACTATGATATTAATACAAAATTATTATAATAAACTCAAACATGTTGTGCAAAAATGAAATAATAATATAGTTCAACCAGTGACTTCTAAGTTGATCATGTTGGATCTAAGGGCTCTAGAGGGGAGGGGGTGAATAGAGCTACAAAATTTCTCACAAAACAAATTAGACCTTCAAATTATATCAAGTATAAGGCAATAGCTTAATTTCAATTTGAAGTCCTATCTAACAAGCATAGCAAGGATGAGAGAGATTGATAGAAAGCACTTGACAAAGGGATGTAGAATGGTTCCACACTTCAAACTAGAAGTGAGTCGGTCCACTACCTAGAAAGGTCAACCTCTAGGACTTTGCAAGTACTTTTCTGTATATTATCACCAATAAGAGTTACAACACAAGACCACCAAAGGACTTACCCATCCAACCACAAGGAGATATCCACCTTACCATAGGGCTTACCCACTTAGCTTGAGTCTTCAACCTTCACCAAGGTCTTACCCACTTAGCTTGAGTCTTCAGCCTTCACCAAGGTCTTACCCACTCTAGCTCAAGTCTTCTGCCTTGAAGGACTTTGCTTCTTCTCTTGGATCTTTAGCCTTTTCCTTCTCCTTCACCTGGATAAGATCACCACCTCTTCATCAACCTTGAAGAGGACCAGCTACAACTCCTTCTTCACTCGATGGAGCTTGCTTCACCTTTTCTTCATGTAGGATGGGGATAGGGAAGTAATGGAAGATTGAGAGCTTTACATGCATAAGGGTGGAGCGCTCTTACAATAAGCCTAACTCACTCACAAATCACGAAATGAAGTGTAAACTAGAGAGAGAAAGGGGCTCAAGGAGTAGTAGCACACTCAACTATAGTAAGGACTTTGAATGTATGGAATGATCAAACTTAGAACGAACTCCAAGGGGTCCTATTTATAACTGGGGGTGCTCCCTTGAGTTGGGTAACACTTAGGGATGAAATATAGCCATTTTCCTCAAGGCAACATATCTATTTTTACCCCAAAAAAGTCACCAATTGTTATAGTCACTTTTTTTGCATTTTCAATACAGTGCATTCGGTCGAGTTTCAATAAAGTTAACTCGACCGATCAACTAAAAGACAAAGCCGATTTTAAAACTATCGGTCGATTTGTTCTGGGGAACTCGACCGATGAGCTAAAATTAAGTTTACTTAGTGAGTTGGTTGGTCGAGTTCTTTGAATGCACAACTCGATCGATGGGTCATCTTCAAAAAATCCATCATAGGATCAGTCGAGATTATAACTCAACCGTTGAATAGCCTGTGAAATTTTTTCTAAATTGACTATAGAGTGATTAAACATTGGTATGAAGTGTCCCACATATTTTTATCATCTTAGTTATAATTCATATCATCAATACAAGTGATTAAAAAATTCTTTTAAGGTCGTTTGAAGTGATTTACTTATTAGCACACTTGCATTGCATTTGACTTGAACTTTGACAAGCTAGGGCTTGTGTAATTTGATCCTTTTCATGTACCTAAAGCCTAAAATCAATCTTCAACAAACATATTAGATACATATGAATGGAACAGTTGAGTCATTATCAAAATATGGACAATGTATAACCTTTAGGTCAACAGATCCTACTAGCATACATAGTATGTATATACACTCATGCTCGATGTATTGATACCAATGGATATAACAAGTGTGTTTCATTCTTTGTTTTAATGGTAACTTTAATTCCATAATTCTACTACTGGTTATATGTTACAAAGAAGTTCATTTAGTATTTATGGTATATCTTTGTATACAAGACATGTTCATTATGATACTTATACTACTCAGTAGTAATTAGACTGGTTCCATAATAGTAAATGTAATAGTGTTTTAGTACAATAATATAACATGTAAATATATATTTAGTTTTGAACCTAAGGATAATGTAGTGGGATATCATGATGTTTCAAATAATACATGTAAGTACTTAAGTTGGTAACCTAATCATCATAATAATACTTTAATTAGCCAATTGAATTTAGATCTTGCATCATATTTATATATACTATTGCATAAACAATCCATAATTCAATAACTAAAAAGGATAATAACTTGAAATATATTTATCATAACACATTGAGAAACCAAAACCCTAGAAATAGATATTAGGGTCACCTTGGAAATACATTAGCTATTAATAATTATCTTAGATACAAGATGAAAGATCTCTTTCAGTATATAGGTTTGAGAAAATAGAGCCTAAAAATAATCACTTTTAAATATAAACTTAGACGAGACTTTGTTTAATGTTACATGAAAATTTCTGATGACAATGAATACATCTTATTGCTTAAATAAATGGGCAATTTTTAAGCTTTACACATGTCTTGATAGAAGTAATATTTCTACAAAATGAATACAAAACCATGAGGACGGTGCAATAATAAGAAACATAGATGTATTAAATGTGAATGTTGACATATCAATATGTAATTTTATATGATAAAGACATGTGTTGATAATATCTGATTGACCTATGTATTAGTCTCTAGAAGAATAATGACGTATATGTTGCAATGATGACCATGAATGACAAAAATTTTGACCCCACCTTAGAATGGATATATGAGTGTAATATATACCTCATGAGCTAATAGAAATTCAATTGGATATGTGTAAAAGGTCAGCAATCCTAGAGATAATATGATCAAAATTTAGGAAAAGAAAAGTGGTTATCTGTATGATAGGATTTTAAAACACATGAAGAAGTGATATTGATTAGGTAAACACATATGTTCAATCCAAAATAGAAATACTAAAAAGAAACATAATGGTAGAAGCGTAAAATAGTAAAAATTATAGATGGGAAAACTAATTCTTATCAAGAAACAATTTGAGAATAATTGGTTCCAAGACAAGTGACAACCACAATGTACTACGTTGTAGATCTCTCTCTCTCTCTATCTCTTTATCTTGGAGACATTTTGTGATTGTGCAACCTTTGGTGTCTTGGATAATTGAGATACTAGATTTTTGACTCCATTGTTGAGTTATTTGTTTCCCTTTTGAATTGCATTCTTAGTAGCTTGTTGGGTTGTGAACCTTAAAATGTTCCATAAACCTTCCTTGCCTCTCAAAGGTCACCACCACCATTTAATTTTTTTTACATAATTGCAAATTAAAATATCACTAGAGTTTATCTACTTTGGGACTTTTATCCATTTGGGCTTTGGCCCCTCTATAGATTTGGCTCATTGAGGTTGGATCTTGCACCAACACCCTGCATAGAGGGTAGTGAACTAGTTGCCCCTAGTTACTGAATGGAATAGTATTGTATCATTCACATATAGATTATTGAACACAAGGCACTTAGTTCTTTATAAAGATATGGTATAACAATTCTCAATTTAGTATTTGAATTTGATGTTATAAATGTAAACAATTGGGCATTTTGATATCTTTTGCATGATTTTGAATGTTGAACAATCTTGCCTATTTGCAATGTAACAATCTTTTATACTTGATATTTTGGTACTTGAACATTAGCAACAATAATACTTGAAATTCTTAATTTGAGACCTAAGTTCACCACATAGTTCTTAATTAGTTTGGAATTGCATTAAAACCTCTATTTTTGCATATTTGAATGATATCTCTGTAGTAAGGATGTAGTACCAGCATTGATGACTCTTTTCCACTTCAGTCCATGAGTTTGATGGATTCATCCCTTTAATATGAACATAGAAGGGTGATTGAAAGGATATGTAGAAGAAATGTCAAGAAGATGTCCTTTTCTTATTGAAGATTGGATATGACTTATATTTATTATGTAGTAATTTTGTATAAGTTTCTACGAACTCTGATGTATTAAAGGAATGTACAAACACTTGTTTATATATTTTGATTTAACTTTTTTAAAACCTTTATCATAAAGATAGGGTCTTTACACCTTCAAAGATATATTCAACCAAAGTTCAACCTTTAGACATGAAAACCAAGGCCCATCAAGGACAAGGGAAAGAGGCCCAAAAAGGAACCAGAGGATACTGAAAACTATACTTAGAAAACCATGGTTTCAGGAGATTGGGACAGACAAAGACACGCTATGGTGGAGTGTATGAATACCTTATCCCTACACACCTCCAAGGCCCCCAATTCATCGCCCACATCATCCTCTGACTAAAACTATCATCATCCTTGAGTTCCTCAAATTAGACCCTAAATTGTTTTATTTTGAGGATTTAGCAAAATTACTTGATAAAGCTAAAATAAATGAAAATGAATCATATCACCTACTTTATAGTTAAAGCACCTTAAAGCATGTCCAATTATCATTTAGTGATAAAAAATTTAATCGAGATATGCAAAAATATTCAAATTAAAGCAGATTTAGTAGTAAACTATGGGCATAATTGTAATTACCAAAACCTAACCAAAGGAATAAAGGTTGTATTAGAATGAGAGAAAGAAAAAAGAACATTTTTGATGTTGTGAAAATTGAGTTTTTTCATACAAAATGGATAGGTTGATTTGTACCATCTTGAGGATGAAATTTTTTAAGGTGTGTAGGATGTGGTCATTGAACTTCTAGCATTGTTCGATACCCAATTATATAAGTGAATTTATGAGTGAAATTTTTGAATGAGTAAGTTATATCATATGGATATCCATAGTATTGGTGTAACCTAGACTTGCTATATGTTCTAATAAAGTTAGAATGATTCATAGATTACAATGACAAAGCGACAGTCCTTGAAGTGCATTCTGATCATACAAACATATTCCAAATGGTTTGGTGATGTTTCATAGAAATTGATATTGATATTATGATTAATGTCCATATGTGTGTTTCATTTTGTAACAATTCTTTGGTTGGTTAAAGAAAGGTATATGGGGAAGAAAAGTGGATAGAATGTATCCAGAGTTGGAGAAAAGTTATGTTTAAAGTTTCATGATATTTTGATATGTCTAGAAGGGTGTATAGGTTTAATTTTGTTAAGTTATTTGTATGTTTGATGAAATTAATAGTTGATACCAAATTTTATATGTATATATTAGTAGAAAAGTCTGAGGAGTAGTTTGACCTCTTGTTTGGACATAGGAGGGTGTCACAAATTTTCATAGGATGGTACCACCTATATCCTTTGATGTTTATTTTATGATCAACTAGTCTTCCCATACCACCAATATGTTGGTAAAGTACGGAGGATTCCGACTTCCATTTACCCACGTCGCTTGTTCAATTGTCCGTGGGAGAGAACACAATTTCAACTAAGACATTAACATTGGAGATCTATGAGATACACACCAACCCCTCATATATGTTCTTTAGCAAGGAGGGGATAGACATCAAGTGCCTCTACTCCATGGATTCTCCATCACCACTTATAGGTGGTAGGCAGAGGTAGGAGATGGGAGATGAGAAGGACTTTATATGGAAAATGAACAAAGATTTCTGAGGAATAGAATTCATATAAAATTACAAACTTTCATGTCAATTTCCCTGGTAGTTTAACTTAACCTTCACAATGACAAGGATCTAGATTGGAAGAGGATATCAAGGCATACTCACCACTATCAAATCATCTAATGGTTTTGTATAGATTTTGTTGTGCTTTGGGAATTTTTTTAATAACTTTCCATGCCTGGGGATGGTTTTCTTCTTTCCAACTATCATGGTGGCAGCTACGATCGATGAGATCATGGACATGGATCTCTGGAGTGGTTTTCGTTATCCTTAGTACTTGATAAGAACGAATTTCAGAGATTAAGCTTTAGGAAGGATATCTTGGAGATGAGGAAGTTTGGAGAGTGCATCATTCCTCATCAAGGATATTGGCCATGGTAGTAACCCTTGCATATAGATAAAGGACACATACAAGAGTGTCTAAATGCGTCAAAAACCAAGAGAGAGAAAAGAGAGGGAGTGGACCAATCCATATGTCAAAAGGTTGGTCGGCTCACACAGACCAAATCAGACGACCACTATACTATTGGGAAAAGCAATGACTACCACGTCAGGTTCCAACCTAATGTTAGTTAGGAAAACCTCTCTATAAAATATGTAGATATTGTAAAAGGCACAATAAACAACTATGTTACCAAACAATTCATAAAAAATGGCTATGAACTTGTAAAAATGCCTAGTATAATGTTTTTCCATAAATCTATGTCTTGATGCCCTGATTTGATGGATATGGTTATGCTACTTCACATTAGTTATATGAATACTAATTAACAAAAATTCACATAAAATATGAGAATGCACTGGTGAATAAAAAATCATTTTGTAATGCATTGAAGTACAAGATTATGTATGTAATGTATAAAGTGATATATTTTTCTTAAGATATCTGATTAGGTACAATATAAAATGTAGTAAATATCATAGTGGGCAATAAATCTTGGAAATTATAGTACATTATCATATCTATATTTATAAGATAATATGGAAGTTTGATATTAGTAAAATACACATTTTATATGATGTTAGATCATTACACATGGTAATAAACACTAACTTGATCAATGGATGTAACATTTGGATAAATGCAAATGTATAATGAGTATGGAATTAAGACATAATTATCATATTATGTAAACTAATTTGAATCTATGAATAGTAACCTAAACCCAATTTGGTAAGAAAAATAATTATGGGATTATCCTAATGAAGCAAGATAAACCCTAGAATGGTATTAACTAAGGTTAATGATGAGAATTTAATAATTATATATGTGTAATATTATATTAATTACGAGTTGAACAAGGATATAGTTTATTTAGAAACATGATGATTAAAAAATAGCAATTCAAGATATGTTTTACCTCTTACTTTACCTACTACATAGTATTATATATGCACAAAATACTTGGCATATGATATTGGATGAAATAAGTGTTCTTATATGTTACCTTTCTTTATTTTATATATATATATATATATACATATATATATATACATATAGTTTTTAACATAAAAAAATACATTTGTTCTATTATGTTCAAGCACATAAACTCTTTAGTATCCAAGTTCTTGAAAGTAAAGTATATCAAATATTTTGTAGTCAAATATTTGAAAGTGATCCAACTCTTTTGAAGCATGACCATAGTGTAAAATGATCCAACTCTTTTGTAGTCAATCATAAGGCCTGAAAATACATTCAACCTTTGACAATCAATGCAAGGATATGTAATGGAAATTTTTATAAAATATGTTTTCTCCTTTTTAAATAAATATTAATTTTAAAACAACTTTTGTTATATATATTACTGTCAAGTCATATTTCATATTGAGGTTTGCCTTTTCAATTGCATAATCAACACATTTTTGTTGACGTCTACTAATTTTATAATTTTAGGTGATTGTTTTACATGATCATGATGGTTCTTAATAGATAACAAGAGTTGTGTGGTGGCCAAGTGTACATGTTGACATATTCTCTACAAGTTTCTAATGTAATATGTAGTATGTACATATGTAAAATTTTCCTATTCGATATGTAATATCAATTTGCAAAAAAATATTTTGTAATTATATGTTGCATGGTGAGATTTTGGTTATGTCTTTTTTTTATTCATGTGCATGTGCTACTTATTTCCTTATGACTTCCTATCATTTTCTTTTTCTTGTCCTAGTATGTGATGTTTGAAATATAAAATTTCACTGGGTGAACATTTTAATTTGGACATTGCATGCATTGTCAAGGTGTTTAAAATTTGGGAATGTGAAAATGTATTAAGCGTGCGAGCTCCATCCCAAAGGACATCAAGACATGATAACATGACACTCTATAATGCTCAACAAATCCAAAGAACATTATAGTTCTAACTAGATACATGATCAAATATAAAAAATGATTTAATAATCACAATGTTTCATAGTCATCAAACAAATCAATATAATGATCATACTAATCACTAGCTTGATTAATATCACACTTTTGTGATTCAAACAAAATGGGAAGACAGTCAACCAAAATGAACATGTTATGCATGATATTACCAACTACTTTTCTTAGATGTTAACACGAAGATACTGACATCCCATACTGATGAATTCAAAATCAACTCCATCTATAGCAAATCCAAATTATCCACATAAACCACCTCAACTACCTTACTGATATCCAAAGCCATGTGGACACAACACTAGTGTGTTCCCATTTTCCCTACAAAAGCACTTTCCATGTCAGTTGGACTGAAGTCCCTCAAGATTGAGGTCAAGATGGGTGTCCACCTAGTGCGCCCCCTTTGAAGTTTGAAGTGTTAAAACTCTATTGCAAGATTATTATCATTATTTCAAGTTTACCACAACATTACATGAGACATCAAGGTGGGTGCACCACTGGCGTGTGACCACTTATAGTTGTCGCGATATTGACGTGGGTCACATTTGTTAAGAATTTTTTTGAGAAGTCTTGCATTGTAGGCTCATGCAATTTCAAGGATCTTTTTGTTAATAATGACAAATAGGAGGCCCCACATGATTAATACCCTAATCCATCTATTTCTCTCCATGAAAATGACTCCCTAATTCATCATTTGTAAGACTTTTGGTTGACCTGAAACCACAACTATTAATGATGATATGAGCATTCAGGATGATACAAGCACTCTCAATTATTCCACTTATCTTACTACTGTGCTAATCCATATTTTGTCCTCCTTGTATTTATATACTAGTTATACACTACAATGTACTATTTTTGCCTCATTCTCTAGCATTAACATTCTCATTTCCTCTTCAGAATTGGTAATACTTGGTCCAAGTGTGTGAGGTCCCTAACAACTTCAATATATGTAACCTTGTGACTTACTCAAATCATTGGACACATATTTATACCTATTTATCAAGTTTTCATACTTTTATGATGAATTTCCTTAATTTTCTCATAAATTTGTGAATCAAGCTCATACTTTGTCCTCTGCAATACTTGCATGTTTGGTGAAATTTTGGGTTAACATTTTTGAAACTATTAAAAACATAATTATGATGACACATGGGATTCAAAATTTTGAATTGCAATGCACTATCGATGTTGTTTCCCATGCATACACAATTCTGACTCCTCTTGTATTTTATTACAATGTGAAGCCACATTCCGCCATAGGAGCAACAAGCCTCACCCAAATTTTGACAACAAATAAACCTCCTTTCAGAAACCCTTAGCACAGGTCAAACACCCAAGGTGGTATCAAAACGAATAATACAGTTTGAACTCAGGTTCCTTTATTGGAAAAAATCCTAAATAGGTCAACCACTCTTGTCTATCACCGACGGTAGGCCCTAGGCTAGAAGGTTACTATTTGATGGGATGATGGATAATGACCCAATTGAACACATCATGACTGATAGGAGTCCTCCTCGGTGATGTCTTTCTCTAGTGTCCTTTATATATTACCTTAGTCACTATAGCTGTCAGCTAATTCACTTGGCTAATTTTTAGTGCAGGTTGCAATACTAAATCCCATTAAAACAAAAATCAAGGGTAAAAACACAATAGTCTATCTTTATGCACAATAGCGACAGCTAGGCCACCACTAGGTCTAACAAAGGAGTCCTCTCTCCATTAAAAGTAATACAACATGTATTCTTTGGTTATATATTTGGATCTGCCTATCTAGAGTATGTTGTCCTAAGAACATAGACAACCTCTTAAAATCTAGTTTGCGAGTCAATAAATCCTAAATATGGATAAAAATTTCCAAGGGGATATTTGGTGTAGAAGACAAGTCCTCACTCACTACTACAGAATATGCCTTTGGCGTCGGTTGTTTAACCCCCTTTAGCGACGGTTTTCAAGCAATGCCTATGTGGGCGCCGCTAAAGGTCGAACTCTTCGGCGTCAGTTTTCTAACTGACGCCTATATGATCTATAGGCGTCGGTTATATATAGTTGGCCGACGTCTATAGGATTTGCGCCACAAAAAAGGGCACCACCTAGGATACTTTCTGCGTCGGTTAACAACTGAACAACCGACGCCATACTCCCAGACAACACGGCCGTGCTTCGCTACACGGCCGTGTTTATTACTATAGACGTCGGTTTTATACGAATAAGTGATGCCTTTTCCACCACGGCCGTTCTTTCCTGCACGGTCGGGTTGTTTGTCATATTAGACGTCGGTTTTTCTCTGATAACTGACGCTGTAGGCCTTTGATGACAGTGTTCTATAAATAACCGACGCCTATACTTTTAATTTTTTTTTCTTATCAGTTTGCAGGCCTGCTGTGGCTGGTCAGCAGGATGAGAACCTGCAGTTCAGTTTTCTAAAGTGTAGGTTTACAACATCCATTGATATCAGCCTACAAACATGCCACAAACCTGTAAAATCAACAAATATTTTTTCACACAAGTAGATACATTCAGACATCAATTCAATTATCACATTCATGTGAATGTAGAAACATTCAAATACATGTAGAAACATTCAGACATGTATAAACATTCAGAAATATTCATTTACAAAATATCATTCAGCATCGCTACCAGCATCCCAATTATATCTTACAATCACCACTGCTTGTATGGCTTTTGCCCATTCTTCTCTTACTTCATTTAATGCTTCCATCGTATATGTAGCATGTACATTTTTTAAGCGTTTACCTATAGTGTGGTCAGTTTTAAACACCTGCAAAGAGAATGATGTATATATATAAGTAATAATATAAAAATAAGATTGATATATTTCATACTAACTAATGAGACTATATATAATACCTCATGTATGGTATTAATATCCAATGCGGCATGTCGGATAATCATCTGCATAAATCGCATCACATAGTATGTGCATGCCCAACCGTTGTCTTGTGTAGCGCACTATAAATTGAAACATACAAAATATTAAAAAATACAACTAAGCACAGTTCACATAAATAATATATACATTGGAGTTGGGAACTTATTTTTACTTTCTCCCAAATTATTGGCTGGTTCTTTCTCCTTGGGACATTTCCTCCAACATTTTTGAATGCATCTAAACCCCTACATGTTAATGTAACACAGTAAATTATATAATTAAATAGTAATGTAATAACATATGTTAATGAATATAAAAATGAAATATTTCTCACCAGAATAATGACATTCTCAAAATGTGTCCAATTTTAGTGTTCAATGTACTTCCCGTAGGATCTAGATAATAAACAATGAATGTCTCAGGGACAATAACTAGTAACTCCCAATGTCTACCGCTAGAGGTAAAAAAGTTAAAAATTAATAACTCAAAATGCACAATAAAAACGGAATTTTCTTAAGTCCAAATTATATATAAAGTAAACTTACTTGACATTGAATGGAGCTATTATTATCGTCTTCTTTACTGACAGAAAATTGTAAGAGCATCTATACAGTATTGTTGAATACTATCAGGGTCTTTAGCTACCATACTAATCAATGATGGAATAAAAAAACCCACATGATCAAATGCAAATTGTTTGCATTGATCTTTGACTAAGTAGCTGCAAAACATGTATTACGTATGCATTAATATATAAGAAACCAGATCACCAGATCTTACACAAGGTATATGGATGTATAAATAAGATCTCACCTTATCCATGTCTCTATCATTGATGTATTCAGCCAATCATACATAAACAGCTCAATAATATCTTGTATAAATAAAGAGCTATCGTATGATTGACATGTATAATATGCTTCTAAAGAAATAATTATAGGGCAATGTATATTATGTGCCCGTAGCCAACATGCCATTCCCCTACAAGCAGGACCTAACAGGTATTTTAGGTCAGTTGGAACCTAACTTGGTAATGCAGGAAGTGGAGGTAGAGGCCTAGGTACTCCGGGTGTCTTCTTTTTAACCTGTATATATAATTTCAGATCAGTTGACCTCATATATACACATTAACAATCTAAAGTAATGTAATTTTATCTTACAATTTCAGTAGTGTAGACGACATCTGCTTTGGGCAACAATATCACCCCGCCTTCTGCCTCAACAAGTGTATCAATATCTGGCTGGGCATATGGCAATGCAGCTTCCCTCCAATCGGGTAATACACATATCGGGCTCACACGAACGTAGCCCCGCGACATTGGAGTCCCATGAAACATTGCCCCAGGAAGGGACTGGTAAGCCTGCGCCTATGCAACAACATAATCTTGCATTCTTAAGCGGCATGGATTCAATTCCTACAAATTTACGTAAAGAATGTTATACATATATACATATCATCTTAAAAACATATCATCTTGAAAAGACTGGCTACAATGTCATAAACAATACTTACATCAGACGTGTTAGGCGATGGGTCTCCAGGATTACTCGCAGTCTGTGCATCAGGAGAAGAGTGGGTCGCCATAGGCTGATTGGAAGCCTGAGATGCCTGCCACCGCACTAATTTTCCTTGACCTTCTCAGCAACTATATCATTGACCTTCTTAGCAACTATATCCTCGACTCTCTTATTCTCCTATACATGGATAAAAGAAACATTAGTTTCTTATTATTGAATTCCCTTTTATAGTAACATTCTAAAAAAAGAATATGTTACCTCTTCTTGTGAAAGTCCCACTCTGGGTTTGCGCTGGGATGGCCCAAAGAATGCTTTGATGCCCACACCAACGCTTGCACCCCTAACACATCCATGATGATCTGGGTTACCCAGAGCAATTGTCAATTCATCCCTTGTGCCCTGAGGGATGAACGTGCCTTGTTTCCTCTGCTCGTGCAGCTCCCGCTAATCACCATCAACAGAAATTGGTAAGTTAACACCACAAATAATCAATATTCAAATGATTACTCTAAGAGTTGTATTTTACCATTTTCACAGCCACCTCAGTAGTTATGGGCTTCTTTATTTCACCCTTCTTGTTTTGCCTCCCAGCTATCCAGATATCATGGCGAGGCATGGGTGTGGCAGACTCCTGATTAGCAGTAGACTCCTGAGTAGCCGCAGACTCCGCTTGTAGTCTTTGGTGAACGCTTGCATAGCCCTTTGGACCCATAGTGTGGTTATGCACATTCAGTGCACGCCTTGCTTTTTGTGCGTCACTGAGGGCCTAGTTAGTATGCACATTAATGATTTGGTTAGTAGCACTAAATGTTAATCTTGAATAGGTGAATACAACGTATATTAATTAAATTGGAAGTGACGCCTAATACCTTGAATTCTTTAGATTTTCTTGAAGCAACAAAATTGTCCCAATCTTCTTTGTCCAAGAAGTTCCACTGTTCAAGGGTTGACTTCTTCTTCTTATCACCATCTTTTATGTATTATCTGTTGAGATTTGTCCTATAGTTCCTAAGCATCTTTCCAGTGCGTTGCATCACGCTTTTACGATGCAACTTCTCATCCAATGCAAACAGATTTTGTAAAATAGAATTCTTATTAACTAGTATCCAACAATAGAATTGCAAATAATATAATTTGTAATCTACAAAATAGAATTGCAAATAATAATAACTCACGCATAAATCCTTCCATATCAAGTCTTTCTTCCCCTGAGGAACTTTATGCCAATTATCATACTTAACACCACAATGGCTTCGAGTGACACACCCAAGATAGTTTACAAAATTATTACGGTTCACTCCAATTGCATTTCCTCCATTATCAAACTCCACAACCAATTTGGATCCACTACCACTTAGCACTATTAACTTCTTCAACAGAGTGATGCCCCTTTTCTTGTTAAGTGTTTGGTGTTGCACATCAAGTTGCTCCAGTGCTTCAGTGGGTACATGTGCATCATCAACCTAAAATTTGACAAAAATAAACCCACTGAATTAGCACTATATAGAAATATGGGATATATGACATAACTTGAAGATAATGAATTTTATAGAAATACAGGATATGTTTTTAGAACTTACATTGGTATCCTCACCATGCTCGTCATGGACGGCATGCTCATCATGGACTTCATGCTCATCATGGACATCATGCTCATCATGGTCAGCCATCTGAAAATGTCATTAAAAAGGCAAACATTTAGCATTTGTATTAACTAGAAAAAGGCAAACATTTAGCATTTGTATTAACTAGAAAAAGGAAAACATTTAGCATTTGTATTAACTAGAAGATAATGTGATCTTTTATAAACATACATGCCTCTAAAATTGTGATCTTTTATCAATTAATAATCCTTCATTGTGATCTCCGTGCACATATAAGTCATCATTAGCTTCAATATTTTGTGGAGTTGGCAACCCAACTGAGAATAGACTGGAGTCATCATACTTATCATAGTACTCTTCTTCATCTATAGGATCTTCAATGAACTGTCTTTTACCATGAAGAACAACCGACCATTTATCATTTGTAGGATCATCGATATAGAATATTTGTTTAGCCTGTGATGCCAATATGAATGGTTCACCCTTCTCGCCAATCTTTTTAAAGTTCACCAAAGTGAAACCCAATTCATCCACTATAACTCCTTTGGTGTTATCAACCCAACTACATTTAAAGAGCGGAATTCTGAAATCTATGTAGTCAAACTCCCATATGTCTTCAATGACACCGTAATATGACATTTTAGCTTCACGTGGACTCTTATCCTTTGCACTTGCAAAATACATAGTCGACGCTTGAAGAGTGACCCCACTGTTTTGGACGACACTCTTATCATCTTAGCGCTTTGTGTAATATGAGAACCCATTAATGTCAAACCCTTCATAAGACATAACATTCAGTTTTGGTTTAAATGCGAGGCATTTGATAGTTTTTGTAATATCATTTGGTGTTTGAGATAGTTGATGTAAGACTTTATCTTCAAACCACTTAGTAAAAGTCTTATTATGCTCTCTAGCAAGCCACATTAAACTTGCTCAAGGATGTTGTCTCGTGATGAAATTGGAATGTTCCTTGATATAAACACTCACTTCATCCATGTTGTGTAAAATATACAAGTGAGCTTGTTCCAACTGCTCACGGCTGATTACTTTCACCCATGATCCCAGAATTCCTTTTCCCTCCTCAATATTCTTGTCATTAACAGGAGTGTTATTACCACTCAGAAAGTCATTGCAAAAATCCATAACCTCTCTCGCCACATTACCTTCAATAATACTCCCTTCAGGCCGATAACGGTTTCGAACATCACCTTTAAAAACGCTCATGTATCGTTCAAAGGGATACATCCAATGCAAGAAAACGGGTCCCAACATTTTCACTTCCCTAGTCAAGTGGACAACCAGATGTACCATGATATCAAAGAACGAAGGAGGGAAATACATCTCAAGCTGACATAGGGTAACAACCACTTCTCTTTGCAAATTATCGAGAGTATCAGGGTCAATAACTTTTTTGCATAGACTGTTGAAAAAGAAACAAAGTCTGGTGATTGCAAACCTTACATGCTTCGTCAATATAAATCGAATTGCCACATGCAATATTTGTTGCATTAGAGTGTGACAATCATGAGATTTAAGACCTATCAACTTCAGATCTTTCATTGATACCAATCTACGGATGTTGGATGAGTAACCATGTGACACCTTAACATTTACCAAGCATTCACAAAAAGATTTCTTCTCCTTTGTAGACAACGTGTAACACGCGGGAGGTAAGTATGTTCTTTTATTATCCATTTCACGTAATTCTGTTAATTCTGACCTTATTCCCATTTCACGTAGGTCCAGTCTGGATTTTATCCCATCTTTAGTCTTACTTGGTATATTTAACATAGTACCAATGATGCTATCATATACATTTTTCTCAACGTGCATTACATCGATACAATGCCTAACTGTCAAAGAACTTCAATAAGGAAGATCCCAAAATATTGACTTCTTCTTGAATGAAGAATTGTCACTCCGTGTGGCCATACTACATTGTGATTTCTTACCAAATTCATTGACAATGTCTTTTACTCTTTCATAAACAACATCCCCTGGTATAGGTTTAGGTGCACTCCGTTCATCATTCCATCCATTGAATGCTTTGCACTTCCTACGATACAAATGGAATTTTGAAAGAAACCTTCGATGACCAAGATATACAGTCTTGCCACCATGTTTTAGTCTTATTGAATCAGTGTTTTCTTCACATATAGGACATGCTTTAGCTCCTTTGACACTATATCCAGACAAATTCCCATATGCTGGAAAGTCATTAATAGTGCAAAACAACATAGCGTGCAAACGAAATGTCTCTCTTCCTGAAACATCATAGGTCATCACACCTTCAGCCCAAAGTTTCTTTAAGTCATCAATTAGAGGTTCAAGATAAACATCGATATCATTTCCGGGTTGTTTAGGGCCCGATATCAACAACGACAGCATAACGTACTTATTTTTTATACACAGCCAGGGAGGAAGATTGTATATAACAAGCATGACTGGCCAAGTGCTATGTTGGCTGCTCAATGTCCCGTACAGATTCATCCCATCTGTACAAAGCCCAAGTCTTAGATTCCTATATTCTTCACCAAATTTGGGGTACAATAGATCAATCTTCTTCCACTGTGTGGAATCAGACGCATGTCGTAGGATCCCATCATTATTTTTTGTAACATCTGCATGCCACCTCAAATTCTTTGCATCTTTCGGATTTACAAACAAGCATTGAAACCGTGATATTATAGGTAGATACCACAACACCTTGGCAGGAGAACCAGTTTTGGACTCCCCCGAAGTCGTCAATTTATACCGTGACGCACCACATTTTGGACAATCTTTCAAATCTACATAGTCCTTTTGAAATAATACACAATCATTCAGGCATGCATGTATCTTCTTGGCCTCCATTCCCATTGGGCACAAAATTTTCTTTACCCGGTATGTTGAGATTGGCAGCTCGTTTCCTTCAGGAAGCATTTCTTTCAACAAAGTCAACAATGAAGTGAAGCTTTTGTCGCTCCATCTATTGTTAGCTTTCAACTTATACAATCTCAACACAGCGCTAAGCTTCGTAAAGTTAGCACAGCCTGTGTATAACAGTATCTCAGCATCATGCACAATGTTTCTAAATATAAGAGGTGGATCGGTGTGCTCTACCCTACAACTATCCAACATCGCATCAACGATGTCTACTGGAACTGGTTCGTTCACATCTACGTCATCGGAGGCAATTTCTTCTTCCACCCAAGCACTACTATCGACATCTACTGGTTTCGAGCTTGAAATCTCTCCATGTCAGTGCCATTATGTATAGCTTTGTACAATCCCGTTGCACATGACATGACTTTTGATTTCCTCACCAGTGTTGACTTTCAAGTTGTTACCGCAATGCCTACATGGACAGTAGAACCTATCTGTAGGTTTTCTCCTATGTTCCTCGGCAAATCTAATAAACTGATCAAGACCAGATATAAACTCTAGGGTGCAGCGATTGCGAATGGACATCCATGATCTATCCATTCTATGATCAAAGAGAAAACAAGTATATATTAGGACAAGATTAGGGTATACACTTACATCCTATCCAAGATTTACTCCTATTATCTACAATGAAGCCAGACTCCATACAAATAGTATATAATTTAGTGATTGTTCATTCTAATTTATACCAATGTACAAACGGGGAAATGCTACCGAAATTTTCTCGAAAACCCAATACACATTATACACTTACATCCTAAGTGAGATTAGGTGTTCAAGAACAGTCCCAAACCAGGGACTATCCAAGATTTACTCCTAATGAGTAAATCTTGGACGGGTTTCTAGGCCAACAAACACATGTGATGTCATTCTTATATATAATAAATGTGTACCACATATCCCATCCTTGAACACCTAATCTCACTAGTAAGTGTATAATGTGTATTGGGTTTTCAAGAAAATTTCGGCAGCATTTCCCCGATGTTCTCTAAGTACATATGTACTTAGAGAACAAACGGGGAAATGCTACCGAAATTTTTTCAAACACCCAATACACATTATACACTTACATCCTAAGTGAGATTAGGTATTCAAGAACAGTCCCAAACCGAGGACTATCCAAGATTTACTCCTAATGAGTAAATCTTGGACGGGTTTCTAGGCCAACAAACACATGTGATGTCATTCTTATATATAATAAATGTGTACCATCTATCCCATCCCTGAACACCTAATCTCACTAGTAAGTGTATAATGTGTATTGGGTTTTCAAGAAAATTTCGGCAGCATTTCCCCGCTGTTCTCTAAGTACATATGTACTTAGAGAACAAACAGGGATATGCTACCGAAATTTTCTCGAAAACCCAATACACATTATACACTTACATCCTAAGTGAGATTAGGTGTTCAAAAATAGTCCCAAACCGGGGACTATCCAAGATTTACTGGACGGGTTTCTAGGCCAACAAACACAATAATAGATATGTACATGTTAGAGTTTCATCACAATTAATGTTAGGGTTTCATCACAATTGATGTTAGGGTTTAATCAAATCAAATTAGGATGCTACAATTGACAAGTTTAAATCTTATTTCAACATGCATCAAAATTTACTGAATTAGGCCAAACATTACGATTAGAAGCACAAATATATGACAAATATATGCAAGAAAAATATTTTTTCATATCCTAGGATTTACATAAAGCATTACATAAAAATTTGTTCATATCCTTACCAACAGCAAGCACGGTCGTGGCTGTGTTGGCCTACCATGGCCGTGCTGGACAGCACGGCACGGCCGTGGTAGGCCAACACAGCCACGGTCGTGCTTGCTGTTGGTAAGGAGCTAGGGAGAAGGAAGCAAATAGGCTAGCCTACCTGGAGCTAGCGTGGAGAAGAGCGGCGACAACAGTGGCGGCGAGCAGGTGAAAAAGGAGAGGGGTGGGCGGTGGGCAGAAGCAGCAGGTGCCGACCGGAGAAGCAGCAGCGGCGGGCGGCGGGCACCTGCGCCGGCGAGCAGAAGAGCACCAACACCGAAGAAGCAGAGGGGCAGCAACCGACGTCGCAATTTTGGGAGAGCGGTGGCAAGCAGCAGCATAGGAGAATATCGCGATGAAACGGGAAGAAAGGGGGAAGAGCTGGGTGATCGGGTCTATTAAGTTGGTCAACGGTGTCGGTTATCTACAAAACCGACGCCTATTATGCTTTAGCGTCGGTTGATAGTAAAACAGCGATGCCCAACTAGAAAACTTTTACCCTAAATTATTTGGCGGGAACCATTATCAGCGTCGGTTATCGAGGGATAACCGACACTGAAAGTGAGACTTTTCACACAAATTTTCATTTTAAATAGGCGTCGGTGAATAGTTAAAAAACTGATGTTGTAGCTGACCTAAAATGTTTTCGCTCGAAAATTGGATTTCGCGGGCGATTTTAGGCGTCGGTCTATTATAACCAGCCGACGCTGAATACAAAGTGGTACCCGTGTCTGGCTGGTCTTCGAATATAGACGTCGGTTTACATAAATAACCGACGTCTAATATTATAGGCGTCGGTTTTACTAAATAACCGACGCCCAGAAAAGAGACATTGAATGCTGTTTCTGTAGTAGTGACTGCACTAAAAGACACCATAACTAGGTCCTATTTTATGTGGACAATATTTTCTACCCCAAAATAGATGATTGAAGTTATATAATATCCTCCATTACTCGAGTTGTCAACCCAAAACACCCAAACAACATCTATTTGCTTCCCATTGTAGAATGTGCCTACTTGACACAAAAAGGCAAGCAAAAATCAAATTTCAAAATAGGTTCAAGAATATCCATACCGACCCTTAAAGATTTTATGGCTTACGTTTTAAACAAAGTAATGTGCAGTGTTTGAAAAAGTGTTTTTGTGCGGGGGCATATGCAGCCACATATGCGTCGTGGCCCTCTTTAAAGACAACATTTGTATAAGAGGCCCAATACGATCATGGCCGTATATGTGATCCTATGCAGGACATATGTGGAGTATATACAACCGTTTTTGTATTAGAAGTTATGCAGACTTTTTTTTTCAATTAATTTATTTCAATTTAGTAAAAAATACTTATTTATCCACACACCCAAATATATATATATATATATATATGTAGTAATACATTTCAATATCTATATATATCTATATGTATTGTAGTAATACACCCATAACGTACTACGTATAATACACAAATATCGTCAATTGTGTAATATTGTGTTTTATGTATATGTATTTTGATATATATCGACATGTATATATGATATATACTGGCATCTACATACAAACATTTCCACATATATGCATCTATTGTATGTACATTTACATGTGAATATGCATATATCTGCATATAAGACACACATATATATATATATATATATATTTCACATATGTTATTTATGCTTAAACATATATGTATAGTTAAATATACTTTACAACTATATTTGTATAGACACTTATAAATATACATAATTTTGTATTCTACAAATGAAATATATAATCACTATGCTTAATATAAATTTTTATGATAGAATAACAATTTAATTGAAAAAAAATCTAAAAATTGCATATATTCTCACATATACTTCCGCATACCGCATATACTCTATAAGTTGGCCTCCCCACACATAATGAAACCACTTTTTAAAATGGTGGCAGTGCGCCTTGTTGATCTAGTTGTTCCGGGGAATACTTTATGGATTAACAGCTTGCAACTACATGTTCCAATTGTGCCATGAACATTTAATTTAAAACTCCATGTTTTTTCATTTATTTTACAACGGTTCATTTAGCTTAATTATTTTGCTTCTTCACGGATGGTTACATTGTTTTTGTTATTCAGATTTATATCACATTATGGATCAATTGAGTATTGGTTTTCATTTAGTAGTTCTGATCCGGGTGGTGCACATATCATTACTAAGTGCGCCAACTTAAACCTCCGCCACCGATTTGCTGCACATATCATTATTAAGTGCGCCAACTTCCAAATCCTAGTGCCGCGTTGGTGCGCCTTCAATTTGTGTCCTAGAGGATCCAACATTCTATAAATGTTTTCACTCGCTAGATTAGTGTTGAGTGGATTATAACTGAACAGTTTTTGCTCATTTGTCGCAATCAGAGTGCTGATGCACATCGAACGTTTGGAATGAACATCCACATGGGATAATTGGAGATTTTTTAAATTAAGATTCCCAAGTTGCCGGAGGCCAAGCACATAAGGTTACGGCTGGCTGGCGGCTTTAGGCGTGGCAGAGACGGTGGTCACCTTCTAAGAATAATAATGAGTTGCCTAGGCAATGTAGGGATCGACTTGGGGGGGGGGGGGGGGGGGGGTTGTTGGGGACTGGGGAGCGTGCCACATGGTACCGGATTCCGCAGGTCATTTCCTTTCCGGCGAGGAAGTTGATGGATACCATGGATGGGAGATACGATAGATGGATCCCATGCACGTCTGGAGGCCAAAGGGGAGATGCGCCTGACATTTCCTTTCCATCTGTCTATAGCATGCGCGATCGGGCGGGAGATGCGCCTGCACCAGCCTGAAGGAACGTAATACGAATAAAATCTGTAATACGAATAAAATCTCAACCCTACCATTCAATGGGCAGGGACACGTGTGAATTGATGGAAAAAGAAGTAAGCTGCTCATACTTAAAGGAAGGAACAACAAATCCCGACTTGTGACTGTGGGTAGGTGGTGGACCGGTGGGGGCGTCAAAACTTTTCCTTGGTCTACTGTCCGCAATGTTAGATCAAATGCATATATGCAGCAGAATTCACACTTTGCTGAGGTTAACACACCCGCGAGTGAGGATACATTGGAATTTAAAAAAAGAAGGCATCGATGTTAAGTCACAACATTCAAATGGATAAAAATTGCAAAACAAAACAGTTTTGCTATAACCATCGGTGCAAGCATGCAATAAGAGCGACTCCGCTGGGGATCGAACCCAGAATCTCTGGTTCCGTAGACCAGCGCCTTATCCATTGGGCCACGGAGTCAGCTCGTGTGAAGGTGCATGATATAAAATACATTACCAAAACTAAGTTTGTGTATTCATATATAGCATCAGCAACGCGTGCATGCACTTCGGTTACATGACATCACAACATGGGGTTAACTGATGAGACAGAAGGGTTGTCGGGGTGGAATTCATGAGCGCAAACCTCCCAACCTATCTAGAAAGTTTTTTTTTTGAGTAAAAGGTCATGCATTTTTAAAATAACAAACTTACAGATAGGCAGGTTAGCACATGCGAAATTTTAGTTTGGTACAAACTAAAATTTTAGGATTGGATTTGCTATTCAAAAAGGACTAGCGGCGCAACTTGTTGCCCGCCTGTCGTCTTCTTCAATATAAATCTTTTCATGATATATAACATAGTAGTACAAACAGAAGCTAAGGATAGGATGAAATAAAATCTACGATGGAAATACAAGGCCTGCCAAAGCAAACTGTTAGAAGTCTGATTCTTCCTCCAAGATCTCCTCCAAAGTGTAGAAGACATCGCCTGCTGCAGTATTGTTTTCCGAGCTACCTTCTGTTGTAGTCCTCCTTGATGATGTCGACGCCTGTCCTGCAAGCATCTTGGATAGAGAGATCTGATGATATCTTTAAGAAGATGATATGCAAAAGTTTTTTGGAGTTATTGAATTTTTTGTGATTTCTTTCTATCCAAATGTGCCATAAAATGGTTATTTTGATGTCTTCTGGGTAGAAATGTGCGACTCTATGAAGAGGTTTGTTAGAAAAAGGTATAGAGAGAAAGTTTTGATTATCAGATCTTATGTCAAAAAAGTTTTTGATGATGACTTTAGAGAAATAATAATTGTTGAAAATATGTTATGTTGTTTCCGATTCTGCTAGGCAGAGATAGCATCTGGTAGGCCCAAAGAATCCTCTCTTGGTGATGTTTTGGTCGGTGAGAAGTTTGTTATTTTGTAGGAGCCAGAAATTTTTTTTGTGCTTCTGAGACCATTTGTTTTTCCATATGAGGGAGTAATTTGGGGTGATGCCTCTGTGGGTGAGAAAGGTGTATGCTGCCTTGGGGGTGTATTCTGCACTCCATCTCCGGGAGATCTTGTTTGTTGTGTTGTGTTCCAACTCATGGATGATGTTGTTAAGTTCTGAACTGTCTAGGTATGTGAGAAGAAGTCGCTTGAGTGCATTTGTTTTGTTGTTGGTGAGGAGGTTAAGGGCTTTGGCCATTGTAATATTTGATATTTTTTTTGGGATGGAACATTTTAGGTGCATATTTTTGATGGTATTGTGATGGAACCAAGGATCCTTCCAAAAATTTATGTTACAACGAGCATGTGGAGGGGTATGAATGATATTTCTGATCAAGGAGTTGTGTCATTTGATATATTTCCAGAGAGGTGAGACTGTGCTTTTAGTAGTTTTTTTGCCATGGTGGGGTTTTCTTGTAATATTTTTGCTGGATCAGGTTTGTCCATATCTTGTTTTTGTTGTTTGCCAAGATGTTGATGATTTTAACCATTAAGCAAAGAACATGAGTTTCCAAGTCAATGGTACCCCATTCTCCATAGCCAGTAGGAGCTGATATGGTGTTCTAGCTTACAAGGTGGGTATGTTTTCCTTTAGAATGTGGAGGATTGTGATTATTCTAAAGGAAATTTCTTCTCATTTTGTCAATGATGTTTTTTGTTTTGGTTGGTAAGGGAATGCAGATGACGTAGTCTGTTGTGATGGGAGTAGTCACACTATTTAGTAGTGTGAGGCGACCAATAAGGTTGGTGAAGTTATTTGTCCATGAGTTCAATTTTTTGTTGATCTTATCTATGATGGGGACACATATCGAATGAGTAATGTTTAATGGGGTAATGGGTAAGCCAAGATAGTTGACCGGGAACTCTTCATGCTTACATTTGAGGAGTGTTTTGAATCTGTTGATGATGTGATGATCAGTGTGTACACCAAAGATAGAGGACTTTTAGAGATTAAGTTTCAGTCCCAAGATGTATGAGAAGATACCTATGATTCTGATGGTATTGATGATGGTGTCATCCTTAGGTGAAACCAGGATGATGGTATCGTCCGTGAACTGGATGATGTACTTCTGACATTCAGCGTGGGAAGTGATAAGACCTTGAGAAGTACCAAGTTTGATTATCTTAGTGAGGATCGAGGTCACAATAATGAACAGGTATGGAGAAAGGGGGTCACCTTTCCTGAGCCCATTTGTATTTTTAAAATATCTGAAAGATGAGCCATTGGTGATTGTGGAAAAATGGTTTGTGGAAATGCAAGCATGTATCCAGTCTATCCAGGAATCTGGGAAGCCATAGCCTTCTAGGGTTTTAATGAGACATTTCCAGTTGATGTAGTCAAAGGCTTTTTTAAAATCAAGCTTAATAGCAATCAGAGGGGTTTTATTGATGTGGCATAGATGTATCATCTCATTAACTATAAGGTAGGCATCTTAGATATTTCTGTCCTTAAGAAAGGCATTCTGATTTTGTGGTATGATGTTGTTTATATAGAGCTTTAATCTATTGGCCATGGTTTTTGCAATGATTTTGTATGAAGTATTAATAAGGCTGATGGGTTGGAATTGTGAGATAAGCTCAGGTTGTTCTATTTTCTTGATAAGTGCAATGAAGGTTTTGTTTAGATGTTTGAGGATGTTGTGAGCATTGTTGTACTTGTGGATTTCTTGAAGCAAAGCCAAGAAGTCTTTCTTGTAATGGTTCAAGTTTTCCAAGTAGAATTCCACATTAAGCTCATCCGACCCTGGTGATTTGTTTTTCCTAAGGGACTTGATCGCAGAATCAAGTTCTTCAGAACATAACAATTTAATTAAATTTGAAGGAGATTCAATCTTAATCGGGGAAAGCATCTGCCAGTTTATGGAGTTTAGGAAAGATGGATTGTGGTTGGTGTTAAATATCTTCTTAAAGTGTTCAACAATGTGAGAAATGATCAAATGTTTGTTTGTGGTGATGACGCCTTGTATATTTAGGAAGGCAATGACATTTCTCCTATGGTTATCGTTGCAAACTTTATGGAAGAATTTTATATTTTTGTCACCTTCTGTCGCCCAAGTAACTTTGGCTCTTTGTCTCCACTTTATGTCCAGACAACTTTTTATATGGTCAATCTCAGACTTGATAGTGAGAATAAGAACTGGATCAGATGAGGGGTCGCTATTAACAAAGAGATGTTATTGCTCAAAATCTTTAAGAGAGTTGGATAGGTTTTGGGGTTGTCTATGTTTCCAATCTATGATATTTTGTTTTATGAGTTTGGTGTTTCTATGTATGTGGTACCCCAGATTTCTAGCTCTGTGATAAGCCAAGTTCCAATTGTTCTCACAGTGTTTTATAAAGTGGGGGAAAGTGAGCCAGTAGTTTTCAAATCGAAAGGATTTTTCCCCCTAGACATCTCTGTGGGTGTCAATGATTATGGGGAAGTGGTCCGAGATAGGCCGATGGGCAATATGGACAGATGCTAGAGGGAAATGTTCTTCCCAAGAGGAGGAGTAGATGAAGTGATCTAATCTGGCTCTAGTATTATTTCTAGACCACATAAAGCCTGCAGTGGAGGGAGGAATGTCAAACATTTTGTGTTCAGTAAGGAGGTGTATGAGGGTTTTGTCTGTTGGTGATAGGGCTAATGAGGTTGAGGAGAGGTTTTGCCTATCTGAAACTCTAGTAATGAGGTTGAAGTCTCCTCTAAGGAGCCAAGGTTTTTGGCTATTGACTAGCATGATTGCTAAGAGTTCTGAGAGAAAAGTCGATTTGTTGTACCCAGGCTCACCATATACTCCAATGAAGGTCCAGCTGAAGTGATCAGACGAATTTGTTAGAGAGAGATGGAGAAGGTGTTGAGGTCCCAGTGAGAGAGAGTGTAAGTATTCTTATTATATCCCACTAGGAGTCCCCCTTTGAAACCATTTGGTGGGATTTGAAACCATTCTTTAATCTTGTTGCCTCCTATAGATTTTAACGCAAAAGGTGAAAGTGTGGTTTTGGTTTCTTGTATGGTGATAATGTCTATATTGTTTTTGTAGATGTGGTTTCTGATCTCTTTTCTTCTACGTGCGTTGACCGCAACATAGACTTTCTATGATGTGATCTTCATAGGTTCAATTGAGAGAGCAACCCTAAAAGAGGGAGAAAGAAGGGTGCTAAGAGATTCTTAATAAGTTGATCTTCGAGTTTGTCTCTACTAAAGGCCTTCAGTTTGTCCAGTGCATGAATTTTTCGATGTTGTTTAATGCTATGTTAGCTATATTTTCCTCTTCAAAATGTATTCCTATTTTGTTAGCAAAACTAGTGAAACTATATATGTCAGGCCATGACGCTATGCCTTCTATATTGTCTATATCATAAGCTTCTATGGAAACAAATGAAGATAAACCAGAATCTGAATTTTTATTTGAGGAGGATGGAGAGTGACAAGTACCTGTTTCTGGTGCTGCAAAGATGTTTCTCCTGGTCAACCCTTTGGGGCTGGATTGCATGGAGTTGATGGACTTGATGATGTTCGTGTCCTTGCCTTTTCCCTTCTTCTTAGGACTATGTGAAGATCTAATCTCGTCAATGATAGCAGTTTTAAGCTTTTTAATAGTATCAGGGTCTATATTCAGAGATGTGTTTTTTTTGGAAGTGAGGGGAAAGGTTGGTATGTGTCCTTGGGGGAGGGAGAAGAATGGTTAACAAGTGGAGAATCTGTTATTTGTCTTTTAAGGCTGAGGGATTTGTTCGAGTCTTCTGAGGACTTTGTGGTGGCTATTTTCTCTCCCAAACCAGGTTCCTTTCACCTAGTTTACAGATTAAACTTAATGGTTTTTTGTTGTTAATTGAACAATACCAAGAAGGTGGATGAACAAATAGATCTGAGATAGAGTTTTTGATATCAAAGGGGTGCTCAGCTGAAAGCTTGATATTGTAAATCATTTCTCCCAGTTCAGGGATGATGGGAGAGAGGTGGTTTGTTTAACAGAGAAGAGACAAAAACCTTTGATATATTGCGAGGGGTGTAGAGTATCTGGACTGATTTATTGGAGGGTTGCTCCCACAGAGTGAGCAATGGATCTGAAGATCTCAACTTCCCAAAGGTGTGGAGGAAGGTTGAATATAGCTACCCATCCCGACCCTCCCGATAAGGCCTCGAGAGCCCCCTGGTCAGATGTCCATTTAGAGAGATTGGCTGGAACAAAACTAGACCCACAAGGGATCATTAAGACGTGTCCGAAGAGGTGGTCTATCTTGGTACCTTCAGGAAAAAAATATAAAAGTTGTTAGGGTGAGATAATTTTGGGTTTTAGCACCGTATGTCTAGGGATTAACAGGGCAATAACTCTAGTGACATCCAGGATATTGACCGTATTGTTGTCCATGTTAGTTTCTATGGTAGCCAGGATACTTCTAGTGGTGAAGACCTTTAGGAGACACATAGAACTAGTAGGGAGATCGAAAGGGATATCAGTCTCAAGATGAGCAGCATGTGCCATGTCGAAGGGCAGAGGTGCAAGAAGATGATCAGGGGTGGTGTTGGGTTTATAAGGATGGGGGTGGGTTTAGTTGATGGTGTTATGGTGGGCTTATAAAGAGGACGTGAGTAGAGTTTATCGTGTGCATGGGGGTATGAAGGAGGGAAAGGTGGATCGGAAAGGGATGCAAAAGAGTTGTTTTGAACCGAAAAAGAATGATTAGGATGTTTCATCTGATAGGATTTGTCATAACTGAAAAAGTATTCTGCAAGCCGTTTGGGAGAATCGTGACCTAGACGAGGTCTTGGAAAGTGTCTAACCTTTTTTGGGAAGTGATTAAGGGTGGATTTGCAGAAGCTCTAGGTGTGGTCCTTCTCTTGACATTTGAAGCAAATCACTTTTTTGGTGCATCTGAAGCGTGAATGGTTCGGGCTTTGGCAAAAGGTGCAACACAGGACTCTGAAGGGTCACATCAGTGGGGTTGGTTTCCAAGGCTGTGAGTTCTTCTCTGTCTCAAAACTCTGCTGAGCAAGAGAACACACATGGAGGTGTCCAAGAGGTGGAAAGGTTAGATTTAACTGGTGTGGGTCAGTCAGGATGATATAATCTATTATTGGAACATGATGTATACTAGCTTCCCAATTTTTCCCAGAGGGAGTAGATATCTCATACCTTGTTGCAATCGAGTTCTTGATGGGTGATGATGTAGCTGTGTCTTCCGTATCTTCCTCATCAAGGCTAGACAATAGGAAGATGGGCCAGAACTTTGATCCGGTGGATGGTTGGTGCTCATTTCTCACAAAAAGTTGGTCAGCTGAGTTTGAGGTAGAAGAGGAGATGTGCACTTCCTTGTTGAAGAAAAGTGGGTGTAATTCTAGGGGGGGTTCATTGTTGAAGTCGTTAACCCAAGCTGTCAGTGTTTTATGAGATGAGGGTTTTATGAAGATGGTTCATTCCTATTTAATCTTCAACTCAGAGACCATGCTTGCAAATCTGTCTGTGATATACAGGTTGGATTTGCCGATGAGCTCTATGGTGACTGGGAAATATTTGTATCCAATAAGGATAGTGTTTGGGTCAGGCGAGATATCAAATTTGTGGTAGATCCATGCTTTTAGATGGGGGATGCTGGTGAGGTACAGAGGGTTTGAGAGGTTGTAGTCCATGAAAGGGAAGAGGGTAGCCATGTTTGGTAAAGTTGGCGGGAGATAGGATGATCTTGCTGAAGTTGATGGTTTTTTATAAAGAAAAGCTCGTTTGAAGAGCGTAGGATTCTCGATCTTGCCTTTGATCCTCTTGTTGTTGCTCAGGGAGGTAGAGATGGAGCTCCCCGTCCTCATGTTGAAGATTCTGAGGAAAACAGATGGGAAGGGTGGCTCGAGGCCAATAAATGGGCAACGTAGATTCTAGAAGCACCAACGAGGATGAGGGATGACACTGATTGTGATCACTATAAGTAATGAAATCTGAGCATGTAGGGTGAGGGATCGGTCAGGAGGCGCCCAGCAAAGGGGGCGATAGTAGCTGGATGATGCAGGTGTCGGGAGGCTCAGTAGGTGGTACAATCTCTAAATCGGAGATGTAGCTACACTGTTCTAGAGTAAAAATCATCTAGTGAAGCTCACCTGGACGATCCCTAAATTAGCTAGCTCACCTGGACAATCCCACAGATAGTCCAGTAGTCTGTCTCGATGGTGTCGAAAGAAGGCTCTAGGAGATCAATGCACTGAAGTTTGCAGATGGAGAGAATGGTTGGTGTTTCTGAGTTTGGGGCTAGAGAGTAGTTTGATATCAATGCGCTGGAGCTCGCCCCTATTTAGAAAGTGTGTGTTCCATGAATCTAGACAAACGACCGTCTTTTTTATAATAGGTTTCCTATAAGAACATGAATATTACATTGGGAGAGGGACAACCCCAAATACTTGATCGGGAGGATTCCTCTTGTGTTATAACGATGTGTCCATACACTATAGTTGAATGAAATGTTGCACATTGACTTGGAAACACACTTTGCAACAAATCATTTAGGAAAGGGACCCAAATGGATGGATGTTGGTTTTTCTTTGCTTTTAATTATTTCAATCTTCTACATTCGATGATTTTCTATTCAATTGTATTCTTTGACCATGCAATGCAAACCACATGAGTTGTTATCTAGTTTAGGTTGTCCATTTATTTTTATATTATTTATCATGATGTCATAGCTCGTCATTTTTTCTTCAATCTTATGGTTTATACAAAACATGAATTATTTATAATGTAGTCTATGTCTTCCATTCATTTATCACAATCTTAATCTACCATGCTATGCATTTTTTCAGAAATGTAACGCGTTGACAAGGTAACTCAAAACATGAACGTGTTGTAAGGGTCTTCATTTCATTTTACATCATTAATCACTATCTCAATCCGTCAAAAAATGTGTTTTTTTGCTAAGTCTTACTTGTATTCTTGCACATTGAAACTTTCATGTCGAAATGAGGTGCAAATAAGCCCATGATTTGTCAACTTCGAGAATTAGAGAGCGGTAGAATGAAACTAGCACAGTTTAATAAAGAACATAATATATCATATACTATATATATTTGATCGTAATATAGTATCTGTTCGATTCATTTTTATATTGTTTATCACGATCTTAGTACATCAAAATATGTATTCTATTCATATACAATGGAACAAAGAAAGACTAACATGTAAAGTTTGCAATCTTAGATCTTCATTATAGTTATGTATTGTTTATCATTATCACAGTCGGTCAGAGTATGTGTTCTTTTTATCTTACTTGTATCCTCAAACATAAATTTGTGTGTGCCCAAATTCAATCCGATGGCAATAAGTATATGATCTGGAAAATCTGAGAATCTCATAATTATAAAATAACAATAACATAAATAAACGATGAATATGGTATCATATTATACATATTTAACGAATTGGTTTGGGCTAGAGGGAGGCACGTCGCTCACTTCGGTCACCAGAAATCCTTCATTGCTAGTGATGATGTTGGTATGAACACTCAAACAACGTGTGTATCATCAATGTAACTAGTACAATCATGTCATGATTGGGTGGTCCAATCATTTGAAACTATAATGAAATATATTTTACAATCTCAAGTAGCTAAAATAAAATGTAAATACACAGCCAGGTATGAACTATGTTTATTAATGTTGCGAGCTTCTTGCTAAAAAATAGTTATTGAAAGGACATTGCGATAGTTCTAATACTTCGAAATAGAGAAAAAATAAATATGTATTCGATCAATTCGGAGTTTACAAAATTCAACATACATAATTCATGATCGTAATCTTAATTGCAGTATTATTCAATAATTTTTCCTGTCCTCACAGTCATGTGGCAATCCGTTTTTCATCCGTGACAAGGAGTTCCCTAACTATATTTTGTAAGCGAAAAATTATTATTTAGAACAAAAGAATTTCTTATGTTTAGGCAAATGTTGGACTAGAATACCACATAATCAATTACAACATTAGATAAATATGATACATAGTACATGATCATATAAGATATGATATAATTTGACATAACATTGTCAACATAATCTTTGCCGAAATTATGTTGGAGACAATGATGCAACCAACTCAAGATTGTTGATAACTTTATGGGGCGCTAAGATATTATTCCGATCTAAAAAATTATATTTAGATAGAAGGGCAATAGAATCATTAAAATAGAATGAAATGAGATGTCACAGTCACTATGATGTAATACAATATGCTGAGAGAGTTATAATATGTGTATGTTATCATAATAACAATCTATTCTTTCGGGACAGTGGTATACATCACCCTATCTACACCGGCTTTTGTACCCTCTCTTTGGGACCTGATAAATCCAGAAAACGAATTTAATACACATACAACACATTCATTCCAATAGTATATGCGTTTTCAAAAATGTGCATGCAACAACACTACAAAGCTCACATGTTCTAGAAAATTTGCACGTAATGCACAACAACAAATGGTGGGTCTCCATACAGTGCCGACCAATATTAGAAGCACAAAATTACAAACACGGTAAAAAATAAGTACTTCTTTTAAACTGGTTGGTTTATTAAAAAGGAGTGTTGTACCAATGGAACACGTATAGGAAATTAGTATTTAATTTATGTACATAAAGTATGGGTATTGTTTTGTTCATGAAATATAGACACGGCATTTAAAAATCTGCATATTACATTTCAGAAAATGTTACCGCACCATCATACACATTATTTTTTGGAAAAATCAAATGCTATATCTAAAAAAATGATACTATGTACACAATGCATGTTTTTTTTTCTCTCTTTTGTTATATCTCGCGTTCATTCACTCTCCCCCTAATTATCCTCACTATCTCCAGTAATATTTGTCTCTCCTTAATTAATTCTTTCATTTATGATCTCATAATACACTCATTATTCACCTAACAATAATGTAAGGCCAAGTTTGGTTCACTGGAAAGGATATGAACGGGATGAGATGAAGGATAAGATGTGATGGGATATGGTGTGTGATAGGATATTGGGTTCCCATCCTATGTTTGGATCGAGCAAAGGAATGGATAGGATACATGATATTCATTGTATATTACATGGTTATCATGGAACTAGAATAAAAAGGTGACATCCGTTTCCATAAAATATTGGGAAACAAAATGCAAAATATATTCTCGTAAAGATATGGAAGGAAAAATTCTAAATTTACCCTTACATTATAAATTTATAGAAAAACATGGTAGCATAAAGTCTAACTAAAGCATCTTGATAGTGATAGATAATTGGATGATTTCTTTCACTTACATGACTATATTGGAAAACTAATTCTTGTCCAATTGACTCTTCAAATTTTTTTTTTCCTTTGCTCAATTAAAAAAAAGCACGACATAAGAATTCATTTCCAGTCAACATTACTATGACAGAGATCTTCTCAGCGTCATTGAGATTAGTTAGCTCCTCTATCTCATCACCAATCAAACTCATTTGTTTCTAAAACTTAGAGATCATTGACTCACTAAACTCCCGTGTAGAAGAGATCATTGCATCATAAAATTCATGAGTGAATGCTCTCACTTTTTCTCCAAGTTGTTTAGCAACATCACTCAAATCATTCACCAGTTGATTTTCATATTTCCTCTTCCTTTTTCTCCCTTGTGTGTTGTATTCCTTGGTTGTTTAACCACTTCTATCTGATGGTGAAAATGGTTCTTCATGTTCATTCCCTTCTACATCTTCAACATTTGTTGTGTTGTCTTGTTGTTTCTCTTCCTTATCTGCTACCATTTCCTTTGCATCTTGTGCATTGCTCCCAGTAGCATGATCTTTTCCAAACACAGTACACAACTTATTATAGTGTGGGAACATTTTAGTTCTTCAAGCCTCTGCTTCAGGATGACTCTACAAGTAACGAATAATAAATTATAGAGTTTTTCAAGCCAACGTGTTTAATGCTGACAAATAAAAAATTTACCGCAACATAGCTATCCCAAACATTTTTTTCAACCTCCACACATTGAGTAGTATCATTATATCCAAACCCACTGGTGCTCCCATTCACCATGTCATAAATGGTGTTGAAGTCCTTTATTAAATCTTTTATCTTTAATTCAATATGTGGTTTTCCTTTCAAACCACACCCTAGAAACTTCTTCTCAAGATCCATCTCAAGCATAGTCAAAAATCCTAGCTTGAATCCATTTTCTGCCTCGTATTTCCCTAAAATTGTCATTTCAAGTAATGCCTTTATTAAATTTTCTTCCTCCTCATTTGTCCACACTCTCTTGGTCTTCTTTTTGGTCTTCCCTATCACTGATATTGGGGCTTGCACATTTTTATCATCACCTTGATGTTGTTGACCACAAATCACAATTTGCTTTCCATTGGTATCCATCCTATAATGATTCCAATAAAAAGAATAAAAACCATATAAGTCAAAGCATTATGTGGTATGATATAATTTCAAAAGAAAATACTCATGAATGATGAAGTTGATTTTTTTATTACAATCTAAAGTGTATTTTGGATATTAACAACTCAAGTACAACAATATAATAGAGTTTGTAACTAACCAGATAAACAAAACTAAAGATATAACATCTCAAAACTAATTCAAATTTGACCACTAATGAAACATTTGTTCAGATAAATTATCTTCCACAATGACCATGCATCACTTGATTCTACATTTTGAACATCATCATCTACTTGTCCTTCATTTTGAACTACTTTAGGAACTTCATCTTGTAGTGAATCAATCACAATTTCTTGTCTAATGAAGTTATGCAACAAACAACAAGCAAGTATAATTTTGTTTGTTGTCTTCACTGGATAAAATGAAGGAATTCTTAATATTTTCCATCGTTTCTTCAGTATACCAAAATATCTTTCTATGACATTGTGAGAGGAAGCATATTTAAGATTAAATAACTCTTTTGAAGTGGATGGTTGACGGCTTGATCTCCATTCATTTAGATGGTATCTTTGACCTCTATAAGTCCAAGAAATCCTTCTCCATTAACATATCCAACATCTACTAAGTAGTAGTTTCCTTGGTTGATATATATAAAGACAATAATTAGAATTAAGATGAAAAATTTAAAGGAACACATAACGTCAAACTATTAGCCTTATTACCACGAGGAACACTAAGTCCATTTTGTCTAGACAGTGCATCTCTGAGAACCCTCATGTCTATTGATGAACCACACTACTACAAATCTGTCCTTTGGCGTCAGTTATTTAAGCCCTTTTCGCGATGGTTTTAAAGCGACGCCTATGTGGGCGCCGCTACAAGTCGAACCCTTTCGGCGTCAATTTTCCAACTGATGCCAAAATGCTTCGCACACCGAAAATGCGCCTGTAGGGCCACCATTGGCGTCGGTTATAAGTAACTAAACCAACACTATAATCATATGCGCCATAAAAAGGGTGCCATCTAGGACACTATCGGCGTCGGTTTTCTACTAATAACTGACGCCATATCACCTGCCGCCACGGCCGTACTGGCCAGCACAGCGTCAGTTTTCTACTAATAACCGACGCCATATCACCTGCCACCACAGCCGTGATATCCAACACGACCGTGCTGGCCGGGCTGTCTGGAAAAATTAGGCGGCGGGTTTTTGCTATTAACCGACGCTGTAAGCCTTTGTTGTCGGTTTTAGAAAAATAACCGACACCTATGGTTTGATTTTTTTTTCTTATTAGTTTGCAGGCCTGCTATGGCTAGTCGCAGGATGAGAACCTACAGTTCAGTAGAACTGAACTGTAGGTTTACGACATCTATTGATATCAGCCAACAAATAGGCCACAAACTTGTAAAATCAATAAATATTTTTTTCACACATTCACACATAGGTAGATACATTCAGACATCAATTCAATTTTCACATTCACACATGTAGAAATATTCAAATACATATAGAAACATTCAGACATGTAGAAACACATGTATAAACATTCATTTACAAAATATCATTCATCATCGCTATCAACATCCCAATTATATCTTACAGTCCCCACTTCTTGTATGGCTCTTACCTATTCTTCTCTTACGTCATTTAATACTTCTATCGTATATGGAACATGTACATCTTTTAAGGCTTTACCTGTAGTGGGGTCAATTTTAAACACCTGTAAAGAGAATGATGTATATATATAATTAATAATATATAAATAAGTTTGATATATTTATACTATCTAATGAGACTATATATAATATCTTAGATATGACATTGATTTCATCTGCATGTTCGCTTATCATGTCCATAAACCGCATCACATAGTATGCACATACCCATCTGTTGTCTTGTGTAGCACACTATAAAATGGATACAAAATATTAAAAAATACAAATAAACACAATTCACATAAATAACATATACATTGGATTCGGGAACTTACTTTCACATTCTCCCAAATTATTGGCTGGTTCTTTTTACTGGGGACCTTTCCTCCAGCCTTTTTGAACGTATCTAAATCCCTACATGTTAATGTAACATAGTAAATTTCATAATCAAATAGTAATGTAATAACAGATGTTAACGTATATAAAAATAAAATAGTTCTGACCAGAATAATGCCATTCTCATTACGTGTCCAATTTTTAGATTCAATGTACTCCCCGTAGGATCCAGATAATAGACAATGAACGTCCCGGGGAGAATAACTAGTAACTCCCAATGCTTAGTGCTAGAGGTAAAATAGTTAAAAATTAATAACTCAAAATCTACAATAAAAATGTAATTTTTTTAAGTCCAAATTATAAGCAAAGTAAATTTAATTCACATTGAATAGAGCTATTATTATCGTCTTCTTTTTTTGATCGAAAATTGTAAAAGTATCACAACAATATTGTTGAACGCTATCAGAGTCTTTAGCTACCAGACTAATCAATGATGGAATAAAAAATCCCACATGTTCAAATCCAAATTGTTTACATTGAATTTTGACTAAGTAGCTACAAAACATGTATTACGTATGCATTAATATATAAGAAACCAGATCACCGGATCCTACACAAGGTATATGGATGTATAAATAAGATCTCACCTTATCCATGCCTCTATCATTGATGTATTCAGCCAATCATAGTTAAACAACTCAATAATATCTTGTATAAATAGAGAGCTTTCGTATGATTGACCTGCATAATCCATTTCTAAAGAAACAACTATAGGGCAATGTATATTATGTGCGCATAGCCATACTACCATTCCCTTACAAGCAGGACCTAATGGGAATTTTAAGTCAGTTGGAACCCAACTTGGTAATGTAGGAAGTGGTGGTGGAGGCCTAGATGCTCCAGGTGTCTTCTTTTTAACATGTATATATAATTTCAGATCAATTGACCTCATATATATACATTAACAATTTAACACAATGTAAATTTATCTTACAATTTTAGTAGTACAGACGACATCCACTTTGGGCCACAATATCACCCCGCCTTCTGCCTCAGCAAGTATATCAATATCTGGGTGGGCATATGGCAATGCAACTTCCTTCCAATCGGGGATTACATGTATCGGGCTCACACGAACGTAACCCTGTGGTATTGGTGTCCCGTGAATTGTTGCCCCAGGAAGGGACGGGTAAGCCTGCACCTCTACAACAACATAATCTTCAATTTTTAAGCGGCATGACTTCAATGCCTACAATTTACGTAAAGAATGTTATACATATATACATATCATCTTGAAAACATATCATCTTGAAAAGACTAGCTACTATTTCATAAACAATACTTACAGCAGACGTGCTAGGTGGTGGGTGTACAGGATTACTCTCAGCATGTACATCAGGAGAAGAGCGGGTCGCCATAGGCTGATTGGAAGCCTAGATGCCTGCCACCGCAACATTTCTTCCTTGACCTTCTTAGCAACTATATCCTCGACTCTCTTATTCTCCTATACATGGATAAAAGAAACATTAGCTTCTTATTATTGAATTTTCTTTTACGGTAACATTCTAAAAAAAGAATAGGTTACCTCTTCTTGTGAAAGTCCTACTCTTGTGACAGGTTTGCGTTGGGATGGCCCAAAGAACACTTTGATGCCCACACCAGCGCCTGCACGCCTAACATGTCCAGGATGCTCTGGGTTACCCAGAGCAATTGTTAATTCATCCATTGTACCCTGAGGGATGAACGTGTCCTGTTTCCTCTGCTCGTGCAGCTCCCGCTAATCACTATCAACATAAATTGGTAAGTAAACACCATAAATAATCAATATTTGAACGACATGCATTGTTGAGTTGTATTTTACCATTTTCACAGCCACCTCAACATTTATAAGATTATTTATTTCACCCTTCTTGTTTTGCCTCCCAGCTATCCAGACATCATGGCGAGGCATGGGTGTGGTACATGTAGTAGAGGACTCCTGAGTAGCAGCAGACTCTGCCTGTAGTCTTTGGTGAATGCCTGCATAGCCCTTTGGACCCATTGTGTGGTCATGCACATTCAATGCACGCCTTTCTCTTTGCGCCTCACTGAACGCCTAGTTAGTATGCACATTGATTTGGTTAGTAACACTAAAGGTTAATCTTGAATAAGTGAATACAACATATATTAATTAAGTTGGGAGTGACACTTAATACCTTGAATTCTTCAGTTTGTCTTGAAGCAACACACGTGTCCCAATCTTCTTTGTCCAGGAAGTTCCACCTTTTAAGGGATGACTTCTTCTTATCACCATATTTTATGTATTCTCTGTTGAGATTTGTCCTATAGTTCCTTAGCATCTTTCCAGCGCGTTGCATCAAGCTTTTACGATGCAGCTTATCATACAATGCAAATAGATTCTGTAAAATAGAATTGCTATTAACTAGTATCCAGAAATAGAATTGCAAATAATAGAATTTGTAATCTACAAAATAAAATTGCAAATAATAATAACTCATACATAAATCCTTCCATATCAAGTCTTTCTTCGCCTGAGGAGCTTTATGCCAATTATCATACTTAACACTACAGTGGCTTCGAGTGACAAACCCAAGATAGTTTACAAAATTATTGCGGTTCACTCCAATTGCATTTCCTGCATTATCAAACTCCACAGCCAATCTAGATCCACTGCCCCTTAGCGTTGTTAACTTCTTCAGCAGAGTGATGCCCCTTTTCTTATTAACTTTTTGGTGATGCGCATCAAGTGCCTCCAGTGCTTCAGAGGGTACATGTGCATGATCAACCTAAAATTTGACAAAATAAACACACTGAATTAGCCCAATATAGAAATATAGGATATATTACATAACTAGAAGATAATGAATTTCTATAGAAATATAGGATATGTTTTTGAAACTTACATTGGTATCCTCGCCATGCTCATCATGGACATCATCCTTATCATGGACATCATGCTCATCATGGACATCACGATCATCATGCTCATGGTCAGCCATCTGAAAATGTCATTAAAAAGGCAAACATTTAGCATTTGCATTAACTAGAAGATAATGAAACATTAAATTTGAAAATGATATTGATATTAAAAAAGCAAACATTTAGCATTTTATATAGTTCACATATAAAATGAAACATTGAAAAATGAAACATATAATAAAATATAAACATGCATGCCTCTAAAATTGCGATCTTTTATCAATTAACAATCCTTCATTGTGATATCCGCGCACATATAAGTCATCATTAGCTTAAATATTTTGTGGAGTTAGAAACCCAACTGAGAATAGACTGGAGTCATCATACTTATCATAGTACTCTTCTTCATCTATAGGATCTTCAATGAACTATCTTTTACCATGAAGAACAACCGACCATTTATCATTTGCAGGATCATCGATATAAAATACTTGTTTCTCCTGTGATGCCAATATGAATGGTTCACCCTTCTTGCCAATCTTTTCAAAGTTCACTAAAGTGAAACCCAATTCATCCACTATAGCTCCTTTGGTATTATCAACCCAATTACATTTGAAGAGTGGAATTCTAAAATCTATGTAGTCAAACTCCCATATGTCTTCAATGACACCGTAATATGACATTTTAGCTTCACATGGACTCTTATCCTTTGCACTTGCAAAGTACATAGTTGACACTTGAAGGGTGACCCCACTGTTTTGGATGACACTCTTATCATCTTGGTGCTTTGTGTAATATGTGAACCCATTAATGTCAAACCCTTCATAAGACATAACATTCAATTTTGGTTTAAAGGCGAGGCGTTTGATAGTTTCCGTAATATCATCTGGTGTTTGAGATAGTTGATGTAAGACTTTATCTTCAAACCACTTAGTAAAAGTCTTGTTATGCTCTCTAGCAAGACACATTGAACTGGCTCGAGGATGTTGTCTCTTGATGAAATTGGTATGTTCCTCAATATAAACACTCACTTCATCCATGCTGTGTAAAATATACAAGTGACCTTGTTCCAACTGCTCACGGCTGATTACTTTCACCTGTGATCCCAAAATTCCTTTTCCCTCCTCAATTTTCTTGTCATTAATGGGAGTGTCATTACCACTCAGAAAGTCATTGCAAAAATCCATAACCTCTCTCGCCACATAACCCTCAATAATACTCCCTTCAAGGCAATAACGGTTTCAAACATCATCTTTAAAAATGCTCATGTATTGTTCAAAGGGATACATCCAATGTAAGAAAACTGGTCCCAACATTTTCACTTCCCTAGTCAAGTGGACAACAAGATGTAACATGATATCAAAGAACGAAGGAGGAAATACATCTCAAGCTGACATAGGGTAACAACCACTTCTCTTTGCAAATTATCGAGAGTATCAGGGTCAATAACTTTGCTACACAGACTGTTGAAAAAGAAACAAAGTCTGGTGATTGCAAACCTTACATGCTTTAGAAATATAGATCGAATTGCCACAGGCAATATTTGTTGCATTAGAGTGTGATAATCATGAGATTTAAGACCTATCAACTTTAGATCATTCATTGATACCAATCTACAGATGTTGGATGAGTAACCCTGTGGTACCTTAACATTTGCCAAGCATTCACAAAAAGCTTTCTTCTCCTTTCTAGACAACATATAACAAGCGGGAGGTAAGTATGTTCTTTTATTACCCATTTCATGTAATTCTGTTAATTCTGACCTTATTCCCATTTCATGTAGGTCCAATCTGGATTTTATCCCATTTTTAGTCTTACCTGGTATATTCAACAGAGTACCAATGACGCTATCACAGACAATTTTCTCAACGTGCATGACATCGATACAATGCCTGAATGTCAAAGAACTCCAATAAGAAAGATCCCAAAATATTGACTTCTTCTTGAATGAAGAATTGTCACTCCGTGGAGAACCAGTTTTGGACTCCCCCAAAGTCGTCAATTTATACCGTGACACACCATATTTTGGACAATCTTTCAAATCCACATAGTCCTTTTGAAATAATACATAATCATTCAGGCATGCGTGTATCTTCTTCGCCTCCATTCCCATTGGGCACAAAAATTTCTTTACCCGGTATGTTGAGATTGGCAACTCGTTTCCTTCAGGAAGTATTTCTTTCAACAAAGTCAACAATGAAGTGAAGCTTTTGTCGCTCCATCTATTGTTAGCCTTCAACTTATACAATCTCAACACAGCGCTAAGCTTTGTAAACTTAGTACAACTTGTATATAACTGTATCTCACCATCATGCAAAATGTTTCTAAAGATGGGAGGTGGATCAGTGGGCTCTACCCCACAACTATCCAGCATCGTATCAATGATGTCTACTGGAACTGGTTCGTTCACATCTACGTCATCAGAGACAATTTCTTCTTCCACCCAAGCACTGCTATCGACATCCACTAGTTTCAGGTTTGAAATCTCTCCATGCCAGTGCCATTCTGTATAGCCTTGTACAATCCCGTTGCACATGACATGACTTTTGATTTCGTCACAACAGAAGAGAATCAGATTTGTCGATATGGAGTGACTCGACTGTAAGGAGAGGAACGAATCGACCTTCAAGGAGAGGGATGGCACTGGTCCCAGTGCTGACTTTTAAGTTGTTACCGCAATGTCTACATGGACAGTAGAACCTATCTCCAGGTTGTTTCCTATGTTCCTCGGCAAATCTAATAAATTGATCAAGACCAGATATAAACTATGTGGTGCAGCAATTGCGAATAGACATGCATGATCTATCCATTCTATGATCAAAGAGAAAACAAGTATATATTAGGAAAAAGATTAGGGTCTAGGGTTAACAAATACATGTGATGTCATTCTTTTATATAATAAATGTACATGTACCACCTATCCCATCCTTAAACACCTAATCTCACTAGTAAGTATATAATGTGTATTGAGTTTTCAAGAAAATTTCGGCAACATTTCCCTGTTGTTCTCCAAGTACATATGTACTTAGAGAACAAATGGGGAAATTCTACCGATATTTTATTGAAAACCCAATACACATTATACACTTACATCCTAAGTGAGATTAGGTGTTCAAGAACAGTCCCAAACCAGGGACTATGCAAGATTTACTCCTAATGAGTAAATCTTAGACGGGTTTCTAGGCCAACAAATACATGTATGTTGTCATTACAATACCTGTAATCCTAGTTTCATCTTATTTTATAATAAATGTGTACCACCTATCCCATCCTTGAACACCTAATCTCACTAGTAAGTGTATAATGTGTATTGGATTTTCAAGAAAATTTTGGCAGTATTTCCCCGCTGTTCTCCAAGTACATATGTACTTAGAGAACAAACGGGGAAATGCTACCGAAATTTTCTTGAAAACCCAATACACATTATACACTTACATCCTAAGTGATATTAGGTGTTCAAGAACAGTCCCAAACCAGGGACAATCCAAGATTTACTCCTAATGAGTAAATCTTGGATGGGTTTCTAGGCCAACAAATATATGTATGTTGTCATTCCAATACCTGCAATCCTAGTTTCATCATTCATATCCTAGGATTCATGTAACATCATTTAATCTAGGTATCATATTCTATAACATTGATTTCAACATTTCAAGTGTCCATGCATGTTCATCATCTTGGATAGATATGTAAATGTTAGGGTTTCATCACAATTGATGTTAGGGTTTCATCACAATTTTAGGTATCATATAGATTATGTAGATGTTAGGGTTTCATCATGCAATAGGGATTTAGATGTTAGGGTTTCATCACAATTGATTTCATCACAATTTTAGGTATAATATACCCTCTTTTCTTCCTTCTCCCTCCTTACCAACAGCAAGCACGGCTGTGATTGGCCAACACAGCCACGACCGTGCTTGCTATTGGTAAGGAGGGAGAAGGAAGAAAAGAGGGGCGTCAAGGAGCAAGAAGAGGAGGAAGAAGGGTACCTACAGGAGTAGCGAGCGGGTGGTTGGAGTAGCAAGGAGGCAGGCGGTGACCAGGAGCAGGAGACCGACGAACAGGAGCAGGAGACCGGCGACCAGGAGCAGGAGACTAGGGAAAACAGCGATGGCGTCGGCGAGGAGAGTAGCAATCAACAGTGGTGGCACGGGGGAGCAACGATGGCAGGATCGACCAATGAAGCAGGCACGACGACGGCGTCGTCGGGAGGAGAAAGATCAGACACAGTCATTTTTGCAATGAAACAGAAGAAAGGGGAAGAGTCTCCTTCTCGCGGGGACTATTAAGTTAATAAAAGGTATCAGATATCTTAAAAACTGACACCTAAATAGAATCAACGTCGGCTGAAAATAACAACCGACGTCAATTGGACAATCCTTTATCCTAAATTTTTGGCAGGGAGGGTGCGCGAACCCTTATCAGCGTCGGTTATCCCACGCCAATCGATGCCCATATGGTAAAAATTGTGCGCAATTTTTATCTTCTTTAGGCGTCGATTATTAGGTAAAATATTGACGTTGTATGTTACACTTTGGGGGTAATTTTTTTTCACTCGAAAAAATTGGATTTCGCGGGCTATTTTAGGCGTCAGTTTTTCTCTTCAACTGACACTAAATAAAAAGCGATACCCGTGTCTGGCTGGTCTTCAAATATAGATGTCAGCTTTTCTCAATAGCCGACTTGTAATGTTTATCAACGTCAGTTTCATTAAATAACCGACGCCTCGAAAAGTGACGTTGAACACTGTTTCTGTAGCAGTGAACCCTCCCTACCCAATAGAACTTAAACAAATTGTATTTCTTTAGAGCATACTCCAAACACATTTATAGAGAGAAATCCTTCTATTTCTATATTTTTCCCTTTCTGTTTCTGTGACACATAATTCAATGTGTGTGCCATCTAAAGCTCTAAGACATCCCTATAAAATAATGACCAATTAAGATTCTATAATTAGAAGTTTTTATTTTACATACAATGAGGTATAAAAAGGCTTACTTTGAATCATTTCCATCGATGATTTGGAAAGCTTTCAGAAATTGGTTCTGGAATATGATATAGTTCCTTGTGTAACTTTATAACTACAGTTAGGACCTCTTGGAAATGCCTGCTAATAGTTTCACTAGATCTAAAGAAATCATCCTAAATTATCCAATTCTTTGTATGATGTGCGAGGATGTAAAGAAACATTGATACCATTTCATCTATATATGTATTCCTAGCAGGTCGCAATCTCCAAATTGAAGACAAGATCCTACACAAACGATGGAAAGCCCGAGGGTCCATTCGCAGTTTGTTGATACATTTCTTATCACTTTTATAGACTAGTCTAAATATGTAATTTCTCCTATTTTTATTATCATCGGTCAGACTAAATGTTTCCTTCAAACCCTTGTTCTTATGGGTCAATGCTACTATAGATAGAATAGTGATTAACAAGACAATAATGTGTTTCATAAAGTTTAACCACATGTGGATCATTCTTCTCCTATTTCCAATAAAATAGTATGCCCGTTTTGATAGTTGTGACATAGCTGCAACACAAACATAATGAGTTAATTATAAATATAGATAGACTTTGAAATATGTATAAAATAGACCCAAAGGTATTAGAGCAAAATTTACATTGATGATCAAGTAGAGAAAGAGGTATTCACACATTGTAAGCTTACAAATTAAAAGAACTTTGACATAATGTTAACATACACCACAACTTGGAATGTCGTTCAAGAACATGATAAGATATTATCTCAAATAGAATTGAAGTATAAATTCATTTGAGGTCATGTTTTTTTGGTTTGTCATCGCAAAACTATACAATCAAGACAGATTAGGAGTGCACATCTACAACAATGATAAAATTTGCCTATGTATAAGAGCTTGAACGTGTAAGATTTTATATGATAGAGTAGTTATATCTTGTTATGTGTAATCGCTGCTACAAGTGGAGGAGAATCAGTCCAAATGAAAACAAAGGACAAATGCATCCCAATATTGCTTTGTGAGGACTCTGAGATAAATATATTGATATCAAATGGGACCAAAACATTATTGTACTGTGTATTTATCATTATTTTGCAACAGCCATGGATCGTAAGTCATGTGATTTACCAATTGATCTTAAACGAGATCAAATATTGCTATACTGTGTATTCTATTGTGCCTTGAAATCATGACCATTACGACATCACTCCGTGCAATTAGACACTGCACATCACAATGTATAACTATTGAAATATGAAAAACACAAATGAGAAGAAGATAATCATACCTTATATGAGTTTCTGTTGACAACCGATATCTAGCAATTTGCGTTCAAGGAAGAAGAAACTACACAAGATGAAAGCAATATGTGGGCAACAGTGTGCGTTCAAGGCAGAATCAACTACACAAGATGAAAGATAGTCTCTCGATGAAAGTAAATCAACAGGTCTATGTAAAAGGTAACACACATTACGTCTATATATCAAGGTGGCGTGACCTGTGAAGAAGGAAAGAACGCACATCTGCAGAGATATCATCGTCCGGTCTCCGTCGCTTCGAGAGAAATCACAAGGTGCGAGCAGAACAGAAGAATCTTAAAAGTCCACCGACAAACTAGGCGATGCAAAATGCTATATCCGTTAGACGGATTAAAAAAAGCAACCATCCAGTGCATCTTTTTATTATCCAATGTCTAGCGGAATATGAATCTGTTGGAATTAATTCCCCTATTGATATTTTTTCAACCAAACGTTGGAAACAAATAAAATATGAGATTATTATCTAATCCTACATTGAATGCAACGATCCAAATGTGGCCTAAATGTTATAATTTGGGCCTCACCCACTTTAATTCCTACCTCCGTCACTGAAGGTATGCAACCTGCACCTTTGAGGTGACTTTGGGCCTGTTGCTTGTAGCAAGAAGGTAATCAGTGCAAGCTACGAGCCTCTAGATGATATCGTCCATGGCACACATGTCACAAGCACGACAGCTGGTAGTGTCGTATCAGGGGCATCCTTCTTTGGAGAGGCAACATGTTGTGCTGTCGAGATGTCTTCGACAACACATTTGGTAATATACAAAGTTGCATCCTCCAGTCGCTGCATGAGCAACGACATATTGATCGGCATAGGCACAGTTGTCAGGGATGGAGTGGATATTTTGTCCATCACTTTGGGCAGCACAATTTGAGTAGCAACTAGACAATGACTTGATAGCCATAGGTTCATTTGGGGCTATGAGGAATGAGTTCTCATGTGTTGCTCCACTGTGAATTACGGACCGACGCAAATTAGCATCGTACGTATAGTGCCCTGGTGCTCTACGGTAGGGCAAGTACCACCAACCGGTGTATGCAGGTCATCCTCGAGCTCTATGATGATGTTCAGATCCATGGTGAAGTTGCATTCAACCTGACATGCTACAAATCCACTCTCTTGCTACTAGTCCACATCCTGTTATAGACATTCGAAGATCACACTTTGTACCTCCTCGGCCTCTACGAGAAGTTGGTTATCTGCGATGGTGGTGTTTATAAGGAGACTAACATGTGATTAGAGGTTTTGAAAGCCATTGGCAAGGAATGGTAATCCTCAAGAACTCAGATGAAGGCGATACCATACATGCGGAGGAGCACCTACTTCAGCGACCCGATGGTACAGAGATACACTAAAGCGTCTTGCATTACATGACAAGAACGTCAGGACCAAGGGCAGATTGATTTTCAAAGGATCGACCTTCGGCACAACACATTACCCAACCATCATGTGGTTCTCGTCAAGAGGCCCTAGTGAAATTCTCCCATGAATCTTTAAGTTATGGTACAAATTTACATCACATTGTAAACATATTTTTTTTCCGGAGAGATTTAGAGACATGCGATGCATCCAATTTAGATTGGTGATTACTTTGCAGGGGACTAAGATGTTGGTAGATAGAAGGGCAATATAATTATTGAAATATAATGAAATAAGATGTAACAATCACTATGATGAAATACAATATGGTCAGAGAGTTATAATAGGTACATAGTATCATAGTAAGAATCTATTCCGTTTGGGACAGTGATATACATCACCATATCTACACCATGTTTTGTACGCTCTCTTTGGGACCTATAAAATCCAGCAAACTAATTTAATGCACATACAACACACTCCAGAAGTATGTGGATTTCCAAAAATATGCATGCAACACTATACAATAGCTCATTGGTTCTACACAATTTTGCACGTAATGCACAACAACAAATGGTGGGTCACCAGACAGTACGAAAGAATATTAAATGCATAAAATTACAAACACTTAAAAAAAATAGTATTCTTTTACATGATTGGTTTATTAAAAAAGAGTGTTGTACCAATGGAACACATGTAGAAAACGAGTATTTAATTTATGGATATGAAATGTATGTATTTTTCTGTTCCTGAAATATAGATTTGGCATTTAAAATCCGCATACTATATTTCAAAGAATGTTACGGTACAATCATGCACATTTTTCTCTGAAAAAACGAAACACGACATTAAAAAAAATGATACTATGTAAACAATACTCTTTTTTTTTTTTTCTGTTTGACATTATATATCTCGTTCATTCAATCTCTCCTAAATTGTTCCCACTCCCTTCACTAACATTTGTCTCCTTTTAATTAATTCTTTCCTTTATGATATCATAATACACTCATTATCCCTCTTTAGTTGTTTCTCACTATACACACGTGTCAAACTAGCTAGCTTGCTAGTGTGCACCGGGTATCAACTCAAGTACCGATGGGGTGATGTCCATTATTTCTTTTTTCTTTTTAGGGATCGGCCTAAGCAGTCCCCTCCTCAATCCACTCATGATTCTAGGCTCCTCTAAATCCCCACCAGCCCAACACGCACACAAGATATCAGCTTTGACGAGGCCCACCTTGTAATTTTTTATACCATACTTTATTTCCTTACATAATTTGCTTAATGTACTTCACATCCTTCCCCTCCCTTTGTATTGGATATTCCCATGGTTTTTATTGTTGCCACACCCCATTGCATCTTACGTACTAATGATGGTGAGATCACGCTGTTCCTATTCTAAAGCTTTATAGGGCATTTCTCATGTTTCAAGACGTAAAAGTTGTCGTCTTATAAATAATACAATCAAATAAAGCTTTTATAGAAAACCCAAGCCTTGAATCAGTCAACAAGGGCCAAGGCCCCAGTAAAGGTGGCAGCGGGCCACTGTCGCGGACGACAGGCCGTCGGAGTTGTGGATCTCCCGTTGACGTACCAAGACGCCGTCAGGACGGAAACACACGCACCCCTTCAACCACCGCCCACCAGAAGCAGGAGCGTCGCAACGATGGGTCCAGAAGCTACCGCCGAAAGCAGTAGAAACGCTTCGTCGTTGACTTGGAAACGAATCATTTTGAGGGAGGGACCAGAATGGATGGATGGATGGATGCTGCTTTTGCTTCGCTGTTCGTGTTTCGTCCCATGTGAACGGCTACTGCAGAGAGACGCTATGCAAGGTGATGGCCGACGCGCGAGCGCGCGGGGGGAATCCCAACAGGTCACGTCTCTGACGGCAGCAAACGGAGAGAAACAGATAGCAGAGCAGACAGTTTCATGCGTGGTCATCCCCTTTCCTTTCAATGGACCTTCTTCACCCTTGTATGTTCGCTATCATCATCTTCTTTACCCGCCGTCGTCGTCGCCTGGACTACTGCCGTCGGTGTCGTCCCTTTATACTCATAATAGTGGGGGGCGTATAGACTTTTTGGATCGGCAGTAGCACAAATGGGGTTGGGGAATCTTGAAATCGACACTAGCGCACGAACAACGTAGTTCCAAAAGTCCGTCGTCGGGAAGTGGTTGTCGTGGACGACCGATCGTCGACGAGACGGGCCCCACTCTGCTTTTTCCGTGCCTTCACGGAGACGTCCCCCACGTCTCTGTTTGTCTGAAACTATGTGGCGACTACAGTCCCAGGCAACGAAGATTCGAGGAACTGGCGGAAGAGGTATGGCGGCGACTGAAGTTTGTGGCCGATGGCGAACTTCCGGGACCATATTTAGTATTATCAAAATATCCTAGAAACTGTGTTTGTTATCTCGGCAGCCGGGGCTGGTGCAATCCGAAATTAGGGTGTAGATCAACCGACCACAAATTGCCAGTTTGGTGTACCTTTTTACATTATAAACAAGCACTAGGTGAGTTCGGATTTGAAGTTTTACAATGGGCTTAATTTGATCTTTCATTCAAAAGAACCTAAAATCATTTTAGGGTTAAGTATAGATTTGGATTTTTTTTAGGGAAGTCAGGAGACCATTTATTCTCGTTGCCCTCCTCTTGCAAACCAGTAAGGAAAACGAGTACATGGTTCTTTGTTTGTAGAAAACATAAATGTGGTAATATTACTACCATTACATTTATCTTCAAATAGGTGATTTTGATATAATACAGAGGTCTGATGTAGTCAAAATACCCAGTCTTATTTTTTTGATGGGATTTAGCCAACGTATCCGCTACCTTAATTAGTGCTCTCTCTCCTTTCATATGTATTAATCTCCAGCTTCTCATGTAGTCTGCTGATGATATTTGCATACTCCCTAGCTCCATTGGATTTTATAGTTACTTGCAACAGCAAGAGCTATGTCCACAACAATGGCTTCGGCATGTACTGTTGAGGAAACGGGCACTTCCCTTACATGACCTCCTATCCACCATCCTTCATGGTCACATATGATAACAACTGTTGTAGCTTTCTTGTTCGTCCATGCTGCATTAGTATTCACCTTGATGAACCCCTCTGATGGTCTAATCCAGTTGTTACCCACTCTTGGTCTGATAGGTGATGCTTCAGTGTTGTTCTTCCAACGTTTTGCATTCAAATGGACTTCTCTTTGCTTGCTGGAGGTTCTAATGATAAGATCTTTGTGACAACCAATATTTCAGAAACTCTGCGTCCCACTGTCTATTGTCCAGAACTGTACTAGCTACAGTCAGATCTTTAAGAGGCTCGGGTATAGGATGAAGAACCTCCTGAGCTAGTGTTATCACTGGCTCATCCCATGCATCATACCAGAAATTGATCGTGCTTCCATTACAAACTAACAGATAGGAGTTGTTCTCAATCATAACTCTGCACCTCAGTGTGGTCGTCGCCAATCTAGATAGATTTGAGCAATGTTCTCCTCTATACTTATCATAAGGTTTCTTGATGACTCGACACTAGTAGGTGTAACGAACTGAAATCGGGATATATTCCCTTTTCGACCTTTTTCCCATGCTTTTCCTTTCTTTTGTATCCTTTTTGTCCTTGATGTTGAATTTGTGGAATTAATAGTGGTTTGATGAATATTTATTCATTATTTATATCAATATACCTCAGTGAAAGTTTAACTTAAGGATCTAAAGTACATATCTACCACTTTTGTGAGATAATGATAAAAGGAGTTCATTCAAGAACATTCCTTAGCCTTATGGGGCAAGGAAGAGAAAAAGGAATGAATAATAATACATTAAATATGTTAATGTGAGGTTAAATTGTTTAATATGAGAAATTGTGGTAGTAATGGGTAATATATCAAAATTCATAAAAGAAAGACTAATTGGTTAAATATAACTTGAGATTCATTTTTCTTGAGTTTGATTTGTCTTGGAGGCCAAGTTTCATAATTTTAGAATAATAAGAACTATATCTCTTTTATTTTGAAAAGAAAAGGTGAGTTTTTCTTCAAAATATGAAATAAAATATTTGATGACTCAAAAAGTGGAAAATAATCTTGGATTCATAATGTACACATTGAAAATAGTCTTTGGGCGAATTTTCATGTAATTTGGATAATCTTTAATATACATGTGAAGTTAGGAGAGAAAAAGTGTGTAGAACCTTCAAAATATTAAAAAAAATATACAAATAACTTCAACATGTAAAATTAATGGCAAATTCGTATCCAAGACACCTAATGTGACTTGTGGGTGAAGTTTCATCAAACTCGGAGAATCTTGTAGCCATTAATGATGGAAGAAAGAATAAATAGGATTTGATTTATTTAACAAATCAAAAGTTCACAAAAGGCAAATCTAATTGCATATTCTGATTCCTCATATCAAAAATAGGCCAGGTCTGAATTGTTAATTGATTTAGGTTTTGTTTGCACCTTCAATTGAAGAGAGAGAAAAAGATAAATTATTAATGTGTCACTGTATTCCTAATCTTGTTTGGACTAAGGTTTTCCCCTTTTATCTCTGTCACACCAAATTTTGGAGTTATTTGGCAATTTTGGGTTTAATATGAACCGCCCAATCATGATCTGAGGGTGTGCATGTTGTCTCCTTCCTCTCGTCTTTCCCTCTTTATCATACACACAGTAGCCCCAATTTCCTCTCCCAATTTTCTCTCGCCTCAGTCAATGGTTTTTTGAGATTCTTTCTCCCTCATATTTGTGAGTGCCTTCTCTTTCCAACGAACCCTAACTTGATCCTTGGTATGAGCTATATGAGAAAGCCCCAATTTCACCTCATGAGAAATACAACGATCGAGTTATAGACTCCTTTTTATTGACTTCCATTGCGGCTTGACGGCATCAAAACCTTCCTCCACACTTCATGTGCCCCTCCTCTTCACCAATTGGAATCCTAAGCATTGATATCGTTGCTGTGATACTGAGTGGCTGTTATGATCGTTGTGGCTTTGGTCTAGGGTTCTCGGTGATGCCCCTCAAATCCATGACACAAAGAGGATCCCCATAACCTACTCGAGGTTCTTGTATGCCCAGTTGACCCTGGGTTCCACCGGGATGGTTCCCCCTAGAACTCACCTCAATGTCACCGCGGCCATCATCTTTGACCCTTCTTGGTCGCTTTTTGACACTGGTAAGACCTCCTTTGACTTTGTCTTGTGTATGTAGGTCCTTCCAAGTAGCAAGTTCACTGGTTTCTCTGCTATTTTGCTGCCTTTCCCTTCTGGTTCTCCGATTTCTATGTTTTGTGGTATCGCAAGTAACTGCGAGTGTGTTTCACCTCCACCTATTGCTCGTTGAACTCGAGCACTAGCTCTTTGAGTTTAGGGTGGTTCGCGGATTCATTGGGCTTCTTCCCTGATCGTGACACTGGGCATAGCCTTGTTTCTACTTACCATCCTGGCTCCTGAGGATGTCCATGGCGTGAGTGTGTTAAGGAGGAGACAATCCCCTTGCTGCTTTCTCTTCTCTTCCCCTCGCTTCCTTACTCATTTTCATTTTTTCCAGGGGCATAATCATCTTTTCAACCCATTGTTTTGTTTCATTGATCGCAAGCCATATTGACTGCTGACCATATCACTTGGACACTATTGATTGGGCCAAGTCAGCAGCCCCACTCCTCTATCTCGCTCTATTTTGCTGAGGTGTCATCCTCTAATTGGTTCATATTGGAAAAATCGTATCTTTTTATTCCTTTGTCCAAAAAATAAAAGTAAATATGTTTTGGAATAGAAAAATGTATTCTTCCTAATAAAAATACTTTTGAGGTTTGGTTTTGAGTTATGTCAAAATGTGTTTTCCAAAAATGATTTTAATACATAAAAATCACCAAAAATACACTTTAATCATCATAACTCCAAAATTGACAAAATTATACGTTTTCTTAATCAGGAGAACCTAATAAGATCAATGGTGATATTTTTAGAGTCTCAGTTGGAGTTTTGTTCAAAAAGTCTAAAAGTTAGGGTTTCTTTACATTAATACATATGAAAAACCCTAATACATGATTATACATTGAAAATAGGAAAAGTAGACCTTGGACTCAGTTAAAGTGGTGAAAGTGAATAATTGAAATTAGTAAGAGAGGTATGTGCATCCTTAGACCTTAGTTGGGAATATTTGCAACCCTAACCTGGTTTCCCTAATGAGGCACTTATGAAACCCTAATCTCTTTTTTGATAATTCTTTTATTATATTTGCCTCAAAAATCAGTTTTGTTATTTATTTCTTGGGTCTTGTATCCCACTGTCATGTTTCTACTATTTGATGATTATACTTGCCATAGTTTTTTAGCATGTTGATTTTATTAGACTATTTAACTAATGTAGTGGCACTTTTATACGACCACCCATAGACATGGCATGTGTTATTTTGCCCAGGGGAATGAGTTACTCTCCCCAATATAAAATATTTGACAGGTGACTGGAATGTGTTACTCTCCCTCACCTATTCGGTTGAGGTCTGGTAGGTGCCTCAACCCTACTTAGTTAAGGTAGTCAATATTAATTATGCATACAAACATTTTATTGTTTTCTTGTTATGGCTAACATCTATTTGATTATGCCTCATACTTTTGACCATCTTCATCTTATGATGAAATCTTAGCCTTACTTTCCATGTTATTTCTTATCTTTTATCCTTGTTCATTATCTCTGACACATACATTGCTTCTTTCTTTTGTTGGGTTCTTTCCCAACCACCCAGGGTTTGATCATGGTGTTGAGCAAGGCCTAGGATCAAAGTTTGCAACAAGAGCGTGGAGGACCAACCTAGGAATAGAATAAGGAGTACATGGCTTTTAGCATGGACCTATCTCATGAAGTTGTTGCTTGGAGACAGTGTTGGTGTAGTTTAGATTTCCCTCTATCTAGATCCTTATGTTGTATCTTTCATTTAAACCCTAATGGGAAAAATGATGGAATTTTGTAATATTTTATGAAAATTGAATATATTCATGATTTTTATTCCACTGCTATACACTTTGGTCTTTTATATACCATTATTATAAATTTGAAAATTTTACACCTGTTCCAACATACCTGTTGAGTATGTATGGGATGGATGTTTATTCTTCAATTTTTTTAGTAAAGGGGTGATTTCACTCTCTTACATTAGGTCTCTCTGTTGTTGGCCATGTCCCATGCATTTCTGGCCAACAAAGCTAAGTTCTACTCCCGCATCATTTTTAGGCCTAAACCACCCTTCTCCTTGCTGCTAGTGACCTTCTTCCATGCTATAAGAGACACATGATTTGCTTTATGGCATCCTACCCAAATGAAACCTCTAATACACCCATCAATACAATCACACAAGTGCAAGGGCAACACTACAATTTGCATGATATAAGTGGGTATAGATTCCAACGTGGATTTGGCAAGGCAAATCCTTCCTGTTAATGATAATGTTTTTGTTAACCATCCGGTAGTCTGAGCTTCAATTTTGTCTATTACTCCTGCATAATATTGCTGTATTACCTTTGTGTGAATGATGGGTACTCTCAAGTAGCGGTTAAGGTCCTTCGTTTACTGGAACTGACGTATCCCTGTAATTCTCATTCTAGTATCTCTGGGAACGCTTCTTGCAAAGAAGATATGTGTCTTGGCGATAGATATGGCCTGCCCAGATGCCTCTTCAAACCGCTTAATGCAGTTCTTAATCATCCTCATCTGCTTGCATGTAGCCTCTCCAAACAATATAAAATCATATGCAAAACATAGATGAGATAATTTGACTCCACTTCACCCCATATTGATAGCATTCCACTTCTTGTTGTGTACCAAATCATTGATCATTTGGCTAAAGCATTCAATACACAAACAAATACATAGGGTGAAAGTGGATCTCCCTGACATAAACCCCTACTAGGCTTGAAGGGCTTGGTGCATACCCTATTGCACAAAATCGAGCATTCTCTAGTTGTGATGGAATTCATGATGTAGATGTAGATGTTACAAGGATGCCCACATTTCTATAATGCATTTCTGATAAACTCCCATGAAAGTTTGTCATATGCCTTAGACAAATCCACCTTTATTGCCATATATCCAGGACCCTTCTTCTTCTTCATCATATGAATAACTTCTTGAGTGATTAAGATGTTGTCTGAGATTCGCCTTCCAGGTACAAAGGCACTTTGGGATTCAAATATCCATCCTGGCAGGTACTTCTTCAAGCGTTCGACTACAATCTTTGATATAAGCTTTAGACACAAGTTATTAGTTGAGATCAGCCTCAGCTGATCACATGAGATTGGCTTCTTTGTCTTCGAGATGAGAACTATGATAGAGTCACACAGATCCTCTGTTAGCTTTCCTCTTCTCAGTGTGTGGGTTGTTGTGTTTAAGACATATTTCTTCAATGTGTTCAAAATTGCAAAGCATGAATAGACCATCAGTTCCATTAGGCCCCACTGCCTTCTATGGATTCAAACTTTTTAGTATTTGCAGACATTCATCCTCCTTCAGATCTTCAGCTAGGACTCTAAGCTGCCATTGCATCAATTGTTGAAAATGCCCAGGTATACATTCCATAGCATGTGTATGCATTCCATAGCCTGTGTATTGCACTATACTGGCTCTGTTAGTGTCAATTGAAAATGGTTACCTGCCAATTCCATCATGTTGCTTTCTCGTATAACCCATTCTCCTTCTTGGTTTTGAAACTGAAGAATGGTGATATATCTCCACCATTGATTAACATAGGCATTGTAAAATATCGTATTTGAATCCCCATTTCACATGCAATTGATACAACTCTTTTTCTTCCATTCCTCTTCTTCCTCTTTTAGAATTTCATCAAGACGAGCCTTCATGTCAGTATAAATACCATCAATGATTTCATTAAAGCTTACAACTAGTTCTTTTTCCAAGCGTCCCAGATTGCGCATTAGTAGCCTCTACTTGTGTCTACCTTCCTTCATTTGATTCTGATCCCATTGTGTGATTTTTGACTTAATGTGACCCAGGGAAGTGCTGAAATATGTCTCATTATTCCACCCATTAGCGATTATTTCTTTGAATTCCTTATGTTTAATCCATCCTGCTTTAGTAATAAATCTTCCAGGATTGGATTTCTTAGTCACATTCATGACCAATAGCAGATTGTGATCAGAGTGCATCCCTGGTAGGCATTCAACATGGAAGTTATGATATGTTTGTAGGAAATTAGTGTTGGCAACAACCCTATCTAACCTACGTTGAAGGGTGTCTCTCTTAAAAGTGAATTTGGGGCCTGAGAAACCAAGGTCTGATAGACCAACCTCCAGTAAGGTCTCTTAAAACACTTAGGCTTCATTGTAGTTGTACTGAATGCTACCACTTCTCTCATCAGGATTGCAATTAGTGTTGAAGTCACCTAAAATGATCCAAGGATTGGTGAAAATGTTCCCCATATTCACAATGTGCTTCCACAATAATTTTCGGACTACAATGTGGCTGTTATCATAGACAAAGGAAAAAAATGTAGAGTTATTAAGACAACAAGTTACAAATTGTCAATGGTATTTTATGATCTTTAGTTCATAGTTTGATTCATTCCAGCATACCCATATACCTTCTGCTAAACCTTGGTCTTCTACTCAGAATGAATTAGGAAAACCCAGCTTATTTGTTGTCTTTAAAACCTAGATACCACTTAACCAAGGTTCAGTGATGGCCACTATATTTGGTTTGTGAAACATAATTAGTTCGTTAAGATTGCGGATGTGTGCTTACTTTCCAATCCCTCATATGTTCCAATACATTAAATCTATCATGAGGTTTATCAATGTCTGGGCTGGGATTTCAGAATATCAACGCCCTCCATTTTGTTTTCCAGTTCTTCTGGCTTCTCATTCTCCTTGTTAGCTTCATCTTTTGGGAAACAACCAACTTCTTTAGTCTCTAGTTGCAGATCTTGAATGCCAGGTGGATCTGGTTGTTGTGTGTTAGGATCTAATCTTCTGAGTCTTCTTCTCCTGGGAGTGGGGGTGGTGATTTGTTTTTTCTTTATTCTCTTCATTTTTGTTTCCCTTCCTTTGACTTTTGTCCTATAGTTGTTAATGCACTTGAGGAAACACATCCCACTATCACACAGACAGTGAGGTGTTACACAAAAACGTGTAGAAATCACCATAAACCATAGATTACCAAAAACACGGGTTAATTAAAACCGATTGCGGAAAGCATAATAACTGAGAAACTGTTACATTTAGGTCCTCATCTTGCAAGGAAACAAGTTATATAACATTTGCAAGATCTTGACACGTGTCCACAGCTTAGAGGATCAGCTGTCCTGTCATCACATGAGTTCATCACCTGTTTATACATACATAACGGCCCACATCCGGCCAGCAGCAGGATATACAAAACATCAACAACTATTCATCGCGAAACAACGTCAAAACACCTCCAAGGACCTGAGAGTACATGGATGACTCTAAGACTCTACTAAAAAACAACCAAAACAGTAGCATATCCATCTTTTGCCTTCTACTGCTCGTCTTACTGCTCGGCCGCAACTCCGCGACCACCACTACGTCTAGCTCGAAAACCTAAAAAGGTTACAAACCAGCGGGGGTGAGACACACAGTCTCAGCAAGAAACATAACTCCCCGCCGAAACCACAAAACCTAAAGGAAGCTTAAAGCAATAATAGCATATAACTGATAAGAGGTATAACAAGAGCAGTTTATAAAATAAAGCTATTCATACCGTCAAGCTTACCAAGATGGACGGAAGGCATATCACCAAATATCTCTTTTATGGAACATGATTGACAAGATAAGATTTAGAAGGTCTTACCACATAACATGAGGAACGTATAAGTAACTGCAAGGTATAACAAGATTAACTACACAAGCAAGGCCTCAACCAATGTTCCATGTTTTGCCTTAAGCAGTAAATACTATACGGCTGGATTACGTATTATTATGCCCTGAGGAAGGGATCGGCGCTAGTGAAACTGAGCCACGGGCCTGTTTACCATGCTCTGAGCCAGGAACGCATTCATGCTCCCACATCACATATCTTGAGCCATGGGCCTGTTCACCATGCTCTTCACATACTAAGTTATGGGCCTGAATCCGCACTCTGGAGTCTACAACCGAAGTTTCACTCATACCTCCTCATTTTCGGCTGGGATAAACCACACATATTCAATAATATGCGCTTCCAGGTTAACCCGCAAGAGAACCTGTTTCACCATCACCAACTCCTGACGATGATGGATCTATAGCCAAGGCAAACTACATGATATATTCCACTACGATTAGTTAGTATCTTTTATGCGGATTGCAAGATTCAACCAAGTTGTATAACATGCAAACTATAACAAGAATAAACAACATGAAACTCCATATTATGCTTTTATTGTAATCAACATCATCCTGATCCATTACAAGGATCCAACATTACATGTTATCACTTGGCCTCTTGCCAATCATCCAGATCCATTTCAAGGATCATCACATTACCATGGGATCTCAATCCCTTATCACATAGTGCCACTGCCTCTCAAGGCATTCTTATCAACTTAGGTACTCTAGCCAAGCTCAGGTCCTTAGACCCATACACATCATGTATGTTATCTCATCATCATGAGTAATTATCAAAGCAGTGTTACTCAAACATATATATATATATATATATATATATATATATATATATATATATATATATATATATATATCATAGCCCTTTACCTGGCTATGCATCACCTGCATGGTTAGTATGTACAATCATAAAGGATTAACAAAAATATCATATTATCAACATAGGGTGACATTGATGATTATACGCTTTATCAATCATGCCTCAACCTGTGACCATATACATAGGTCATAACATCATGCAAGGCATCTTATATGCTTATCATTTCCTTAGCATTATACGGATGATTCAAGATGATCATAAACACATGTACTATCATGACAAGATACATAGATGTAATCTGCTATCACAATTACCATCAAGCATGTCAAGGCTACTTATCAAAAACCAACGTGATTCATGAATAAGAGCTAGCGTATAGATTTTCCATAAGAGACAAGACCCTCACTAGAAGTGTCCACTATCCTCACCAAAGGTGGTATCAAGCCGGGTACTCTCCCCTATCTCCCGACACTTCAAAATGCATAACGGTTAAGCAGACCAACACATATAAGCCAAGCACTAGTATGTCGTGCATCCAAGGCATAACAGTCACATCATGACGTGCATCTATGTCCAGGAGACATATCGTGCAACGCAGCGTCGTGCACCTCCAAGAGTAACGTGCAACTCAGTCCATGTCATGCAATGGTGCATTGTGCAACGTTGTGTTGTGCATCAGGGACGACGGCCATAAAGCCTGTCGGGCAGCAAGCTCAAGAGGTGTATTGAAACGTTTATTTTGAGAAAACAAGATTAACTAATGCGGAAGCATTCACTAAGCATCGGATTACCAGAAATCACAAAAAAATTTAAACTTTTTACGAAGAGATCCTTTAAAGGTAAAGCTTTCTCATAAAGAAACATGATAAGTTGTTTACAACTGATCCATCAGTAAAATTCTGTAAGGCAAGATACAAAAGTCTCTAAGGACTGGACCAAAAACTTGAAAGCACTAACTATTACTCCGAGAACCTGAGAGTACAAAGACGACATATAGGACTCTAACACGTTCTACACATGACATAGCAGCCAAAGCCTCCACCTGAAGCTTCACTGCTATCCTTGGTACTGCTGATGTTGCCCTTCACCTATTGAAGGATTTCTGCCTCCTCGCCCACGTCCACCTAAAGGTTGAAATCTACGGGGTGAGACAATTATAAAAATTGTCCCAGCGAGAGATATAACTCTTCGCCAGAAGCGTAATTATTGCAGCATAAGAGAAAAAATGTACACAAAGACGTTATGTATATTTGAGAGTAGTTAAAACAATGTTTAACAGATTAAACTATTCTTTCTACTAAAAGCAATGCAACTATAAATTGATAAAATCACATGTCACTTATCACATCACTAACTCCCTTCAGACTTGGATCATATATCCATTGCCTGGCATTATTATTTGGGAAAGGATGGCCTGTAGCCATACTCCTTCTCCCAAAGTGTTAGGATTCCAACTCCACAACATATCTGCATAACTTGTACATATGATATCAGAATTAACATTACTTATGTAATACAAGGGTTATTTACATTCATAACCCATTAGTCTGTAGTTAAGCTTTTCATAGGATTATTCCGTAATAGAATTTCACATAGAAACACTTTGGTTTAGGTCATACCTCATATTTTTAATATTGGGATATCAATTCTTAATCATCTTATCACTATGATTCAAGAACATGGGTGCTCACACCCTTATATCATCATAACACTTGCTATCAAGTGCCATATCAACATCAAGTCATCTATTAGCATGACCTTGATTGAAGCAATGTATATACTTTTCACATATCATTACTCTAAAAGCTTATAATTGTTTTCAAGGAATATGACATCATAACTCATACCTGGCTATGATTACCTCATAATATCAACCTGTATGACTTATACAAAATAAGGACATGCATATATAACAATGTCAGCACAATACCAAAACTTCTCAATTTCTATATAGGACACCACGGACGTGCCACCTTGCACGGTCATGCAAAGTAAGGCTACCACGGCCATGCTCCCTTGCACGGTCGTGCAAGCTAAGGCTACCACGGCCGTGCTCCCTTGCACGGTCGTGCAAGCTAAGGCTACCACGGCTGTGCTCCCTTGCACGGTCGTGCTACAGCAGATCATTACATGATTCATATTTCTATCTATCTATATATATATGTATTCTAATTTCTCATTCTTTTAAATTGATTAGGTCACATCAACCCTTCAACCAAGTACATACTACCATGGTTAACATAGTGTATCAAGCTATTAATCCTATAAACAATTAAGAATTCTCCCTTTAATTGGTTCTTAATCACTTAGGTATTATTAGGGTTTCAACCTTAACACCTTCATTGATTATCATTACTAATCATTATTGGATCAATAGAACATTCATCATCTTAATTCTCAAAGATTCAATCACATTGGACCTCCACTTCATAAGGTATCCAATTGAATTAGGGTTTCCAATGTTGATTCCTTCAATCTTTGAATTCATGGAACCAATCATCAATTGGACCTATACTCATACCTTAATTGAGTTTAATAGGTCAACCTTCAAATTATTTGTCCCTCACTTGACCCTCAATTGACCATCAATTAGGGTTTAACTCAATTGAATTAGGGATTGGAATCAATAACCCTTCAACATATTTCAATGTGGGACTAATTGATTTGAACCTATTGAACCATCATTACATTGGGACATGACCTGACCCCAAACGGTCTTGAGGTCGTTTGGATGACCTACAAATGGTCTTGAGACCGTTTTCCCATCATATCATCAAAATCTAAGTCAACCAATTAAGGTTTGGATCATTGGATTGATCACCAAAACAACAATTGATTACATTCCAACTTAGTATCATTGTATCATCAATTGCTTAACCATACTCACCCCTAGACCTCCAAACGGTCTTGGGTGACCTCCAAACGGTCTTGAGACCGTTTGGATGAGTTCCAAACGGTCTTGAGACCGTTTGGCTCACCCAACCCTTGGATTCTAGTGAAAAATCATTAGGGTTTGAGCTATTGAGTTGATCATCAAATCAACAATTGATTGCTTTGTAATTGTGTACCTTTGGACCTTCAATTGGTCAACTATACTTGACCCCAGACCTCCAAACGGTCTTGGGTGACCTCCAAACGGTCTTGATACCGTTTGGGTGATCCCCAAACGGTCTTGAGACCGTTTGGGTCAATCAACCCAAAACAATCAACTCAATTCAATGCAAATCCAACACTTAGCCGATTAGGTTTCACACCACATCTTTGGATCTTCAAAAACCTATCCATACTTGACCCTAGACCTTCAAACGGTCTTGGGTGACCCCCAAACGGTCTTGAGACCGTTTGGATGATCCCCCAAACGGTCTTGAGACCGTTTGGGCAAGAAAACCCAAAAAGTCAAATCAATCAAGTTGAAAGTCAGCACTTAATCCAATTAGGGTTTACATAATTAATTAGCCTTCAACTCACGATTCCTTTGGAGTTAATCCCTCAAATTTGGAGGATCATTAAAAAACATGATTATGAACAGGAATCCCAAACGGTCAACGCTTGGTAAACTCACTCAAATGGTTTGAAACCGTTTTCCCAAAAAGTTCAAGTTAATCAGATTGGAAAATCAGCACTTATTCCAATTAGGGTTTACATAATTAATTAGCCTTAAACTCACGATTACTTTGGAGTTAATCCCTCAAATTTTGAGGGTCATTAACCAACATGATTATGAACAGGAATCACAAACGGTCAACGCTTGGTCAACTCACTCAAATGGTTTGAAACCGTTTGCCCAAAAAGTTCAAGTTAATCAGATTGGAAAATCAGCACTTATTCCAATTAGGGTTTACATAATTCATTAGCCTTCAACTCACGATTCCTTTGGAGTTAATCCCTCAAATTTGGAGGGTCATTAAACAACATGATTATAAACAGAAATCCCAAACGGTCAACGCTTGGTCAACTCACTCAAACGGTTTGAAACCGTTTTCCCAAAAAGTTCAAGTTAATCAGATTGGAAAATCAGCACTTATTCCAATTAGGTTACCTAATTGTTTAGCCTTTAACTCATGATTCCTTGTGAGTTAACCTATAAAATTTGGTGGGTTATTAGACCACATCATTAGTAACAGTAATCCCAAACGGTCCACGCTTGGTCAACGCACTCAAACGGTTTGAGACCGTTTACCCAAGAAGTTCAAGTTAAACAGATTGGAAAAACAGCACTTAATTCAATTTGATTTGCCTAATTGATTGACCTTTAACCTACGATTCCTTTGGATTTAACCCCTCAAATTTGGTGGGTCATTAGATGACATAATTATGAACAGAAATCCCAAACGGTCCACGCTTGGTAAACGCCCTCAAACGGTCTTGGAGACCGTTTGCTCCAACCGACCATGTGAAACCGTTTGCCCCTCAAACGGTTTTGCAAAACCCCCAAACGGTTTTGCAAACCGTTTGGCCAAGGGTGCAAGACCGTTTGCTAAAGTGACATAGGTATTAACGCCCCCCTTCTTCTACCTCCAGATCCAGGTATGTTCCTCATGGTTTTAGATGCAAGAAAGCAAGGAAGGATGGGGGAAAGAAGAACAAGCTACTTTTACAAGTACAAAGATATGCATAAGAAAGCAAAAGGTTTAGAGTTATAAAACTCGCCTTAAGGTCGTTCCTTGAGCTCCAAGCTTCCAAGCTTCCATTCTTTAATGGTGTCTTGATATCCAAAGGTCGGCCAAGGGTGTTTCTCCAAGGAAAGGTTGGGAAAAGATGGCTAGAAAGAAGAAACAAGTAAGGAAGACCATAAAACCAACCTTGCACCATGAATTCCTCCATGAATTCGAGCAAGATGATGATCAAAGCTTACCTAGAACTGCTTGCCCGTTCTCCTCTTCCCCAGAGCTCTGTCCTAAGTCGGTCTAAGCAAGGGGATAAGAAAGGAAGTGAAGGAAACGATACTTGCTAAGTGAGAAAAGGTGTATATATACTTTAGGTGAAATTTCAACATAAGGACAACTTGTTTCTCCATTTCTCCTCTAGGTCCTTCCCTTATTATAAACCAGGTTTCTCCCTTCCATACTTAAGCAAAACTCATCTTAAACCCAAGGTCTAAAGGTGAAGAAAGCCAACTTCTTACTAAGTTGCACATATAGAAGGGTTATTAGACTTATAACTTGATCATTTAATTTATAAAGGTTATCATTCTTATTTAATTATTCAATTGAAGTGACCTCTTCGTAATTCTTACTCTTAATGATGCCAAGAGTCATAAAAGGTACTCTAGAAGGTGTATTTTACAAGTTGCACCCCATATTTTGGGTAAATTGCACTTTACACCAAAACTAGAGTTTTAAGTACAAGGATTGCTCCACAAGCTGCATCTTGGTGCCCAAGCTTGGAGAATCCATCATACTTTATCATATTCATTCTTATGATGTCTCAACACCAAAGGAACATCTTAACATGTGCAATTTGTAAGTTAACCCCTTTTAATTGGGTAATTTGCACATAGGTCCCTGTATTACAAAACAATATTACAACATTGTTCAAAAGGGACAGAAATGGAAATGTATGTTCCTTAGGAGATTTAATTACATACCAAAAGATAATCACAAGTATCTAATTACATAATTAAGCAAAACACCTAGGGTTAGTTCATAACCCAGGTCAGGGATGTTACAACAACATTGTTTTAAAAGGACATAAATGAAATTATAGATTCTTCTAAAGCTTAATGACATATCAAGGGGTAATCACAAGCCTCTAATCATATTTTAAGCAAAACATCTAGGGTTAGTTCATAACCCAGGTCAGGGATGTTACATGTATCATGCAACCACATGCTAACGGGCACCCAAGGCATACTGGCCATCAACATAACGTGCAACCACACTACCTCGTGCAACCAGGGTGTCTCGGCCTCAAAGCCTATCGTGCAACAAAGCTCAAGAGGTGCGTCGTGCAAAAGGGGATAACATGCATCCATATGTGTATCAGGCAACCAAAGCGAGCATCTCATCCAAAGGGGGTATCTCAAGCAACGGCGCATCGCGTACAAGGCATATCGGCTAACACACTAGACTAAGGTGTGACGCCCGACACAAGACCAAATTACAACGCCCTATCATCCAAGCTATGAAAGCACCAAGCAACCACATGACCAAGGTGTGTCAGGTAGAGCCTTCAACCAGGTGTAACACCCGACACTCGCACAAGGCAGAAAACAAGGGTGACGCCCATCACAGCCACAACATGTGTCGTCCAAGGTTCAAGATCAAGAGGGGATATCGGGCAACACAGACCTCAAGGTCATAAAGGTCAAGATGCAACTCCATAAGGTCGTCATCAACCTCAAGCACAAGGGCACCAAACCCTAATGGATCAAGAAGATGGCTCACCTCTCAACAACTAAGAGAGAGGGGTCTTGCACATCTCTTATCACCAATCGGGCAATACAAGGAACAACCCTAACAAGGTTTACAATCACCACAAAGCTCACCTTTCAAGTCCATGGTGAGAGGAGGGTGTTCCTCAAGCAACTAGAACACAAGCTCACCTCTCAACTTAAACGAGAGAGGGGTATTGCCCATATTACTAGATCTGAAGCTCACTCCTCTAGACCAGGGAGAGAAAGGAGTGTTGCTCACCAAGAAACCCTAGAACATAGGTTTGGCCAACCAGAAACAACTAAGCAAGAAACTAAACTAGCAACACACATAGCTGATATGATTATAAGCAACATATAAGAACATAAAAGAAGGTAGTGTAGTTAGGGTTAGGAGTTATGTAACCCACCTTAAGCAAGCTCCAAGCTCCAAGCACCACCAAGGAAGAAGAGCAAGGCACTCTAGGGTTCGGCCACCACTAGAGGAAGAAGGAGACTTCAAGAAGGATCGGCCACCAAGCTTGCAAAAGAAGAGAGTGTCGTGCACCAAGGGAGAGGGATACTAAGGACCTAAAGGGATCCTTAGCAAGGAAAAGGAAACACATATATAGAAGAGGTTGGAGGAGAAACTAAGGTAGAACAAAGCAAGGTGTCTCCCACCTAGGGACACTTGTCCAAGTGCAAGGCCACCACTCTAACATGCCCTAAACACATGTCCAAGGCCATTGCCACATGCAAGCATCAAGCACCAAGTGTCCAATAGTGGTGACACAAACAAGGTCAAAGAAGGTCAAAGGGGTCCATGGGCGACACACCCACACAACATGGTCGACACACCCCCACCATGGCCGACATAAACCCTGGGCGAACACCTCCAGGGTGACACACATCTTGGGCGACACACTTAGGCCAACACAAGCATGCTCTTGCCCGACACAAGGTCCAAAGGAGCAAAGGCAGCACACCACAAGGCCCAATAAGCTCAACCAAGCCCAAAGGAACTCAAGAAATGAGCCAAACCCTTCCTCTCAACACTAGAAGAAGCAAGGAGAGGGAGGAACACCTCACAAGGTGGCAAACTTGCCCACAAACCCTAGACTTGGGTTAATTGCAAGTAGCACCTTCAACTCTCAACAAAGCACCAACAAACCCTAATCACCACTAAAGGTGATTAGCAAGCAACGAAGCATCAGGGTTAAGCAAAGCAAACAGGGTAAGCCCTAAACGGAGGTCAGGGTCCTTACAACACTGGTGGTCAAGACTTTGTTAATGTTGTTAAGATCTTCAACTATTATAGAAATTGGTGGTGCTTTCCTACTTACTCCATTTTTAACCTCATCTATGTCTTTTGCTACCTCCTCCACCTCATTGCCCCGATCACTTCATCAATATCCGGTGATGTTGCGACATGTTTCTACATGTTTTCACTAATCTTCTTATTTCCTTCTTTGCTTCTATTTTGTTCTGTGTTTGTTTTGTCTTTTAGAATTCTTTCAGTAGTTCTTGCATCCTCTGGTTGTTTAGCTACCTTTTTCTTCTTCCACACCTTTTCAGTTCTTTTTGTTTGCCCGACTCCCTCCTTGCTTGAAGCTTTCAGTAATTCTTCTGTCACTACTTCAGTTTTTTCCTCGTATCCTTCCTCTGCCAAGCTCTCAAAAGCATTTTTTGTGTGTACCTCATGATGGTTTCTTTCTGTGTGAGTGTCTTTTATTCTTGCTTTCTTTGATCTTTGGATCTGCCATGTTTCCTCTGATTTGCTTTGCTATGTGGAGTTGGTTTCTTGATTCTTTCTAGCTGAGACATTCTCATCTTCAGGGTAGTCTAGTTGTGTCTGACAATTTTTTGACGTGTTCCCCTCCTAGACACATAAGGTGCATGCCCACGACAATTGTTCATAATATACTTCATAATCCACTCTGTTGGTCAATATTTCCGTAGCCAAGTCTCTTGTCATGTCCATTTCTACTACCAGTCTAGAAAATTTACTACAGGTTCTTCTTGATGACCTTAATGAGCCTACCCAAGGAAATTCCTACGTATTTACATGGTAAATGAAGAGGCAGATTTAAGATTCTCACCCAAACAACTAATGACTTGGGATATTCCATTTTTGGTTTGAAAGTAGGGTACTGTTCCCATACTAGACGATTTAACCCAAAAACATTCTATGGTCCATCACTTCGAGCTTCTTCATAGTCCCTCTTACATGAGAGTTGTACCATGAAATTCCCTTGTTCCATTTGATACATGTTAAATCTTCCTGTTAACTTCCATAGTAACTTCAATCTGTCACGAAGGGTCATATACCATATTTCATCTCCCAGCAAACAAACCACTAGAGCATATCTCCAGGGTTTTACGAGTGCGTCATCCGCCTCTGGATTGATTGAAATCACTGGCATGCCTTCCAATTCACATAGCGTCACATATGAAACCATGAGCTTTTCCTCATACAGATGATCAATAAACATGTCATTTGACCTAGAGACATTGTAACTAATACACCACCTAAAAGATAGGGGGGATGTTTGCACCACTTGCATGCTTGTTTTCTTATGTGACGTACCTATTAGATCTAGGAAGACTGTGATATTCTTGTTAGCTTGGTGATTTTCTAAGGACCCATCTTTCCATCCAGATGTGCTATTGTCTTGTCGTGTCGTTGCTTTTCACATCTCCGATGTCTCATTCTGATCATCTTTCTTTCCTTTTAGGCCAGTATAATTGATCTGTAGGCCTATCGCTAGTATGGTGAATCCTACACCATTCTCCAGATGAGATTGTGACTATTTACATTCCTTGTTCTTCTCATATTCAGCAAGCCATTCTCCTCCTTCAAGACTGTCTTGATTTCCTCCACGATCAATCTTAGATTTAGTGTTTTGCAATGCGCTGCCATGAATGCCAGAGCCCCCCCGGTGAACTTTGGACTTCCCCATATCTTCGCTCAATTAGACTTGATTGACGCAAAATTATCACTATGTTCAAATAAATCTAAAAAACAAAAGATTAACGTACCGAATGGCCCATTAAATTAATGATACATTCTTTACTATGTTTATTTTAGATAAATTTTTACATGTTTTTAATATTTTGTATTATCTTCATATTCTTTCTTTTTGTTTTATTTTTATGATTTATAATGATATTATTTTATAATATCATTTTTATAACTCTTTTACAATCTTGATTGATCTTTTTATGTTTCGATCATATTTTTAGTTGCATTGTTGAAATCAATTAATTATAATTTTTTATCTTTAAGGATTAGACTAATAATAATTTTATTTTTAGAATCATGCTTTTGGTTTTTGGAATTATTTCCAACACAATAGATAAAAGATATTTCAGGGTCATATTAGGGTTGACTTACAATCTGAATATACATCTTTTGCATATTAGGGATCTAGCCAAATTGTGTCGACCCAAAATGACCTAGAAAAAGTTGGATAAATCCAAATCCAATTGCCTGACTATTTTTCATGGTGTAAGCTTAATTGTCATTTTTTTGTAGTATTTGCTTTAGGGAAATGTTTTGTAAGTAATACTTTTGAGTTTATTGTGGGCATGGTTTTAAATAAGAACATCAGGTATTTGTAACACTTACAAAAAAAATTTAGAGACCCAAACAACATATTGTTTTGATAAATATTATTGATAAGGATATAATATTTGAGGATTGGTGACATCCTTATAATTTTGTTGTGATATATTGGTTGCATGTATAAGAGAAATAAAATTGTCAGTTAGCAACTCCTAAGATATCAAATACCGAGAGAAGGAAATGGCTATGGTTAGCTTTGTATCAAGGGAGGGTATACCATCATATCACATCCTAAGAAGGCTCGTGTATTTTTTGTTCAGATCTCTTACCCAACATGAGAAGTGATGTTAGAGAGAGCATCTGAAACAAAAATTCTTAAGAACTTGAATCCAAGGCAAGTACGACATCACAACTGGTGAATGTAAGAATAGAACTCTACACGATGAAAAAGGGGACTATGATTGTTGCTCGGATTAAGGGGGAATATCCATTACAAAAATATAAGAGCTTGATACACAAAATGTACAACAGTTAATCCAAGACCATAAATATGGAAAGGTCATGGTCACCTTGCATAAAACTGAGAGCATCACATTATGGATGAGACAATTAGATGCCTTAAAGCATTAAAAGAGATTGTTGTAGTGAGCGTTTGTCAAAAGAGACCGTGTCTTTGTAGTGGTGAAAGGATGTTATAGATCATGGATGGAAGCATAAATGGTGTCAAGATGGGCACCGATAGGACTAGAATGAACCTTACATATAATTTTGTCCTAAAGCTTTATTCTATGGATTAGACAGGCAATATAGATTTAGCTTCTAAAATCTTGAGTAGTTGTAATGTTCGATCCTATGGACGCATAGATAGTGTGTCCATACATCAGTGAAGATCACAAAATCTTTAGTTATCATCACTAATGACGTGTGACGTGAAATATAGGAGCCCAAAACTAAGATCATCCAAGGATGCAACATTAGAATCAGGTGGTCTTATTTGAAGGAAGAATACAAACATTAGCATTCCAACACATAACTTGAATAAAATTTCACTCCATATATCCATGAGCACGGAAAATAAATCCAGCATAGATAAGAACTTGATGATAGCTTCCTCAAAAACGTTTAAGAAAAATTCTAGGTCAAAAAAATGGACCATCGCAAAGATTTGTACCCATATATTCCTGGATATGTCAAGAGAAAAAAGTCACATGTTGGTGGTTTTCAAGGGTCGTTTGAAGGTATACAGATTTCTTTTGCTGTTATGTGAAGATGAGACCAACTCATGCTTATTGCTTGTATAAGAAGATAAGGATTTAGGCACTTTAAGAGTGACATTGATGAGAGTTCTGTCATCTAGGTAGGAAACCAACAGGTCAAGGTGACATTCAGCCTTCCATAGAAAATAAAAAGATGAAGATTAACAATAGAAAAATGGTCTAAGTGGATTTCCTTCACATAATAGGATCACTCTTATCCAAGTTAATATGTAAAGGTAAAAAATATCAAACTTCAATTTCATGTGTGCCCAATGGGAACTGGAGATGAACTTCTTAAGTGAACCTATCAACCGTATTGAAGTTATTAAAGAATTCCATAAGAACCCAAATATTTGCATAAACATGTCATTTTTCATGGACGAGGTGTGTTACGACATGCAAAAATCTTTAGCACGCAATATATGCTGACATCAAATTGGTGATATATCTGTAGGATATGAGACAACATCTCAAATAAGTCCATTTGTTGCAATATTTTAATGACACGACATCATATGTTACCAACTGTAATAGTTTGAATTGTATTTTTGGGTTTGAGCAGGGAACACTGACCATATAAGAATCGGAAGAGATTCGACATGGAACCAACCAAACAAACATTAATGAAAACAATAACATCTAAAAACTCATTTGGGACTAAAACAACTGCATCATAGCATAAAGGAGGTGTTATGTGCAAAGGCCATCACATGCACAAGTTATTCCTTTATAAAGGACATAGTAGAATCTTTGACCCTTTTACAAGATGCAATGAGTGGAGATGATGATAACTACAAGCATGGGTGCACTATTGGATGCTTAAACTTATCATATGGAAATAACATATGTGAAGAGAGAAATGGACAACTGTATTCCCCATTCTTGACCTTATACTTAGCACCCATGTAAATTCAATATAGGGTCAATACACATATGTTATGTTAATTATGATGTAAAATTCTAAACTAAAATCTATTGGATATTTCCAGGTGAGTTCTAAACCCCTAATTATAAAGAATCATGTGCCAGTTAAAAGGAACACTTTTAAGAAGAGTGTTAATTAACAAAAAATGAAGAAAAATGATAGTGGGAACAAAGAGGAATCAATAAAATGTGTATCCAAACAAAACAATGGGAACAAGGCATCAAAAAGTATTCTAACTAACACAACATAAATTATCATTGATAGATAGATGACAAAGAAATGGGACATTTTTCATAGTAGAGGCACTCACTTGGAGGACGCCATCAATAAAATTTGCACCAACATATGTCAAACTACTAGTGGTGGTGATATCTCAGTGTATTAACATGTTGTCAAGAAAACTTTGCTTGACAATGTGTAGGGTTGAAAATGGCATAAAGGAAAAAACATATATGTAGATCATTGTATTGTATCCTTTTCAATGTTAATGTGATTTCTACTTTTAAAGAAGGACGATCTCTTAATTATTTACTAAAGATAATCTAAGTTGGTCTACTTTAATTTTCTTTTCTGAAATTTTTTGTTCTCCCCATTCCAGCAAATTATGATGTAACCCCCAACATGGAGAATTTGTTTTGCATAATGTCTTGATTTGATACTTAACCTAAACAATACAATAATTTGGGTGTCAACCTAGAGGTATGTGGGTATGTGGATCAAAACAATTGTAAAGTAGTTAAGATAATCATCATTTCAATATAGAAGTATATTTAAAAAAAATGAGCAACAAGTTTTGCTTTGTCTTTATGCACATGTTCATCTTACACTTGGTGAACAGACAATTAATCATAAGCTCTCCATTTTAATTTGTACAAAATTTCAATCTTTTTAATTTTGTTTTCACATGGTCATGAATTCCACTAGTGTTTTCCTTGTGGATTTCTAGGTTTCTTGGTGAATTTCTAGAATAATTTCTAGTTTTTATACATCGTTTTCTAGTATATTGAGAATGGTTTTTTTTTTCAAGCCACCCTCATGGATCCATCACTACAGTTCAATATACCTTCCTATTAGGTGATACATATAGGACATTGTATGAAATTGAAAAGGTTCATCAATCAATTAAAAGCCACAAGAGTCCAAACCATGTAAAAACCTTGGTAATGGCAATACACATACTTTAGTCTCATATCTGATATGATACAGAAGATATTTTCAACACACATATTTTTAAAACAGTTAATCTATGCAATTTCTCAATATCCAATAACTTACTATTTGTTTCTTCTAAAAATAATCTAAATTAGGGTTATATGTGGACCATCCTTTAGATCAAACCTTGACATGATCATTAGGATAAATACTCAAATAAAAAACCCTCTTAAATAGCATACAACAAAACTTGATGGCAAAGTGAGTAGAAATCTTGGGATTTTTTTTGAAAAGATCATCATAAAATCTAAATCATTGTGACCAAAATTTCACATAATTTTATGCAGTATATATAGACAAATCTATTTTCATTCTTTCTATACATTAAAGTACATAGAAGATCATACTATCTATATAAGGTAGCTACAATATGAAACATTAAATAATATGTAATAATTGATCAAATAGAGTATATATCATGCATGTATTCTCAATGCCATATTGAATCATGTGTCCATGTATATCTCAAAAGGATAAACAACCAAGAATGGACCAAAGAGGAGAAAGGTCATCAATTTTGCTGCTACGCTATTATCATTGAGATGTTATAAATATAAAACAAGATATGGTTATATGCATTTCCTAACTAGGTAACAAATATTTGGTGGACTTGGATCAACAAGTTAAGGATTACAAAAATCATGATTTCCAAATATTCAAGTTTCAAAATAGTTGTAAGGACCCTGACCTGAGTTTTGGGGTAACTGGTGTGTTTCTCAAACACAGACAAGTAAACTAGTAAAAGAAGGTGCCAAAAGGGGATATCCAACACCACAACTACTAGGTAGCTATGGTGCTTTCTATCCCCAAAAATTACACCACAAAGCTTGGTGCATTTCTGCCAATGGCATTACACACTATTCAATTGACATTTGAATAGATGCAACTCCACAAACAGACACATAGTGGCATCACTTTCAAAATTTATAAGGACCTAAACTTAACACACTCACATAAATCAAAACACTACACCCGCAAGCGCACAGGTTCGTGTCATAGTATAGGAGGGTGACAAGTATAGGGTTGATCCAAAAGGAGAAAAGGGGGCACTAGAGCATAGTATAGGAGGGTGGCAAGTATAGGGTTGATCCACAAGGAGAAAAGGGGGCACTAGAGCTAGGTTAGTTTTTGGTCTAGGTTCCTACTATGGAGTCTTGGGTTGAAGGGTTTAAAGGTTGATTTGTTGATTACACTCAAGATGAACAAGCAAGAAAATGAAGGAAAGCAAAAAAGACTAAAACCTAAGTTAACCCTAGACAGTTAATTCTATTAAGCAAGAAAAGACAAGGCAAGGCAAGAAAAGAGCAATCTACACTAAGGCAAGCAAGGAAAGGTCTACACTGCACTAGGCTAGCAAACAGGGCAAAAGGGCATTGAAAGACCTAAATTACAAAGAACGAAGCAAGAATAGAGCAAGAAGCTAACTAAATAGGAAAAGAGCTAACTAAGCTAACAATAGCTAAGCAAGAAGGCAATTAGGGTTTTAAAGCAATAAAGAGAGGTGTGGGCCATTTAGGGGATGCACTTATCAATTAGGTTGGGGTGACATATGAACATTGTGCTTTAATTTAGATTACCAAACCAAGAAACAAGCTAGAGTTTAATGAATTATCCTAAACTACTAATTGGTTGTGGATATGCTAGGTTGTGGATAGGGGAACTAGTCCCTAACACCCCCTACTACCCTTGCGAGGATCAACTGGATTAGGGTTTATGTGTAATTCAATTAGAGTCTAAACAAGCCTATGTTTCTAGGATAGATGGTTTTAGGATGATTAGGGGCTGAGGTCAGTAATGGGAGTGGAAGTGAGGTTTTAGGCCTCCCATCACCCACATTCTAACCTTGAGAAAGCTCAATGCTAAGCACACCAAATTCATCTAAACTAGCTACTTAGATCTCTCAACTAGGGTTAGGAGAACTAATTAGCATGTAGGAAGATAGGTGGCTAGCTAGGGATCTAAGAATTGGACCTAGGAGAAATTCTCAAAATTTACACATATAAGTAATTTCCCTAATTTCCTAGGTGTGAGGGAAACAATAGGTCAAGTGGGGCTAAAGTGGGAAATGTAGTGCAAAAGTAGCTAGGTTTTTGTGAGTAGCATGGCCGTGGTGGGAAGGAGTGAGAATGGTCGTGGCGATGTGGAACGACTGTGGTGAGAGATGGGGGAAAATCACATGAAGTTGGTCATTTTTGTACATGAAGTAGCATGGTTATGGTGGGGCTAGGGTAGTATGGACGTGGTGGTTACCATGGTCATGTTGGCTTGAAAAACACTATCTGTTCTTGGCTCTACAGTCATTCTGCATCAGCTGTCACATGACCATGCAAGGTGGCATGGCCGTTCTGGGTCAGTCCACCATGGCCATTCTGAGTGGCATGACCGTGGTGATTCTTGCTTTGCTCCAATGTGACTCTGTTGGTTTTGGATGAGCCAACACAACCATTCTAAGGGACCACGGCCATGGTGGTCTCTGTTGTAGCACTTTGGATTCTCTTTGACATGTTTGCTTAAATGAAGCTTTGGCCACTAGGGGTAGCTTGAGGGAGCCTCAAACTTCACTTTAGGCATCTCCAAGGGTAGAGAAACCCTAGGATCACTCCTTCTCTCTCTCATCCATCAAGCATGGTCCAAATGCCTGAAAAACATGCAAATAATGTCCATAAGTGCATTTTATACAAATATACATATTAGAGGAAATAACATGTAATCTAATAGGTATAGATGTGATTGAAATGCAATATGATACAAGATGAATCCCTAAAATAGGGATGAATCAATAATTCTATTTTCTTGGAACTAATTCTATGCTTAGAACCTTTCTCTAATCCCTTGAGATGGTTTTGGACCTTGTGGAGAGCTCAAGTTTTTAGTTTGAGCTTGTTTGGATGATGTTTGTGCTTTCTGTGCTAGTTTTGGTGCAAATTGCAATTTATCAAGTGTAGGGGGTTGATGTGCAATTTACCACCTCTAGAGTGCTCCCTCTCTTTCTTGACATCATCTAGGGGGAATATAAATATGAGGGCACCTTGCTTGAGCCTTGGGTAAGGAGTATCACCGTAGGTGGTGATTGGGATTGATGTGGGTGTTAAGTACCTTGACCATGTGTGAATTGGTTGTGTTGTCTCGACCTTGGGTTGTGACAAAGGCTGGTTTTGGAGGGTGTCTTGGTTGAGACACTTCCTTCAAGTGGTTGAGTCATGATCTAGGTTGCTTGTGGTGGTCTTGGTGTCATGACCTAGTGGTTTTGTTAGGGTGTGTCATGACCATGCATGGATCCCCTTGGTGTGTTGCGATCGTGACATAGAGGGTGGAGTTGCTTAGGTGGTCAAGATACTACCTAGAGTGTATCACCACATCTTGCATGTCATGTTTAAATGGTTGCATGTGGGTGCATGTTGGTCTTTTGTGAGGACAAGTGTCCCTTGGGTTCTTTAGTGTGTTGACACCTCACCCTTTGCTCTCTCTCATCCTCCATCTATATAACCCCTTATCTTTCCTTGTTTGCAACCCTTTTCGACCATCTACCTTATTCCTCCCTCTCTTTTTCTCATCCTTGGAGCTTGGTGGAGTAAAGAAGGACTGCATGGAGATTTGGTGGTCAGATCCCTTGCATATGGTGATCCTTGCTCATCTTATACCTTGGTAAGTGGTTGCCTTTCTTTGATGGTGTTTCCTTGGATCCCCTACCCCATCTTCTTCTCTTTTCTCAGCCATAGACCATGGATTCTCCATGATGGTCGTTCTTGAGGAGCGAACCCCTCATCATAAAGGTCATAGACCATGTTTTGACAAAGAAGACCCTAGTGTGAGGAGGATTCATTCTCTCTTTCTTTTGGTTCAGCCAAGAGCTTCTTGCCTTCTTTTCTTGAGAAACCTTTGACAATGGTGTTTTCTTGTTATTGAGGTGATCATATGGCCAAATTTGGAACCTTTGATGGATCCTCTTCAAACCTTGGATCGTGTGCTTGGAGCTCTTGATCTTGGATCTTGGACCCTTGATGTTCGAGCTTCTTCAGGCGGGTTTTATAACTTTCCACCTTTCTCTATTATTAGTGCCCTTAATCTGAATTGTATGTTGTTGTTCCTTTCTCTAAAATGTGTCGTTAATGTTCTAGTATACACTATCATAATCTAGAGCTTATATGATAGTGGTTATCATGCTTGATATGCTCAAAATCTGAAACCCTAATGTTAAGTACTCGATTTTGGAGATGGATGTGTTATAGTGGTCTATTCCCTATGCCATGATATTAGTTTTGATTACATGTATGATGGACGAGAGTCTTGGTTTGGTGCTGTGAAATGTGGGTTTATCTCTTTTTCACAAGGTTCTTTCACAGTGATTTCATGGTGCCTGTTATTAGGGTTTGATGACCGATTTTTGTATAAAGTTTCCCCCTTGAAGATGATGGATTACTCTTAGTGTAATATACTATTTTAACCTCTAAATATGATATAAATGAGCAAGAGAGTGTCATAATGAATCTAAGATTCAAGACTTTGAAGTATTCTCATGAAGATTACTCTTTTTTAAACCATAAATTCATGTATTCAAATTTTTATATGTTAATCAGGGAGATCTTGATACTTGCAACCTAAGCTTTGGTTTTATCACCATGAATTAAGATTGGTCCTTATGACTACCCTGGAGTTTCTAATGTTTTCCTCCTATATTAAGGTTCGGTTTTCCCTTTTCAAATGGTGTTTCTAAATGATCACCTTAATGCACATTTTAGGGTTGACGACCTTGGATCCATGAGTTTTGAGCTCGATGACACTTGGTGTTCTTGTTGTCTGACTTTGTCTTGACCGAGACATAGGTGTTCTTGGTGTTTTGGAACCAATACATATACTCATATGTAGTGTTGGGATCGAGACATCCATACCTTGTGTTTGATTTGGGTCATGACACATTGATAAGTTACAACCATAACACTTGTTCGCAATGCATGGTTGAAACGCCTAACTCTAGTTCTGATTACAATGTCTAGTCTTGGTTCAGTGGTGACGCTCCATTGTGAAGTGGTCACAACACTACTTTAGGGTCTAGGTCATGACGTTGTTGGGTGGTTGATGGTCGAGACGCCATGTTGAGGGCTGTTCGTTATGCCTCATTATGAGCATTGGTCGTGATGCCTAGTTGGGGTGTGTTACGGTTGCGACCAAGAGATGATGCATCACAGTCGTGACATGTGACAGTGGTCAAGATGGTTTGGTCGAGGTAGTTGAAGGGGATGGAACCCTAACCCTAATGTCATGGGCACGACATGATATAAAGGTTGGTCACGACATGGACCATGATGGGAGGTTGCAACCTAAATGGTTAAGTGGTCGATATGGGATGATGGTAGGGGGTTGTGAAACACATCTGAACACATAATGATATGTATGAATGATTAATAACCACATGTAATGCTATTTGGAATATCATCTATTCTATTCTAATGATGTCTCCTAATCTCTATACACTCTAAGATGGTGAAGGGTGATGAGTCTCGGGTTGTTGGTTTGACATAGCATGTAAACCCTAATCGTCTAAAGAGGAAACTCTAACCCTAATGATGATAACAGATCTTGCTTGTTTCTCTATCATTAAAGGGTTATGATATTACGTGATTATCTCTCTCTCTCTTTATTATCTAACCATGTAGGTGTTATGAGCATGATAATCATATCTAGTGTGTGCTATGGTGATTATGATATGATATATGTTGAATATGCCCTTGTGAGGTATGTTGTGGCACTTGTGATACATGAATAATGTTAATAGATCCTATGGCCTAGAAGTGACTTATTATATGATATGATATTTTATTTTCCCAATGATGAGCTGAGGGATTGATATCCCATAGCATATGAATATGGTATTGATGATGTGATAAATGGAAATAATACAAGCATCGTGAGGTGATAGTGTGACAAGTTCACACCCTATATGTTTATAACTGCTGGGACAGTACTATGCCCTTATCTTTGTAGAAATTGTTATGATTTTATACGTTGTAACTTGATTGATGCTAAAAGACACATAATTGACACAACTAATCAAGTGGAACCTAATCAGGTAGTTTTGCCCTGTGACATAGATCCATCTCAGTGTCAGGACTTGTTGGATGGTGAAATGAGTTTTCCCTTAGAGGAATCCTGGAGTCATATACTATTGAGTATATGCATTCATAGGATTGGCTGCGGGCCATACCCTGGCAGGAGTGTGGCTGTGGGCTGTAGCTCAATGATATGATGTTTATGTGGATTCACAAGATTGGCTGCGGGCCATACCTTAGAAGGAGTGCGACTGCATGTCATAACTCATTTCACTAGCATCATGACCTATACCAAGTGGGCTAGGACTTTGACTGATGACTCTATGTCACATGTTGCCGTTGACTAGTATGTCTCTACTGTGTACTCATGTACTTATCACCAGGTTTGGTGAGGTTATGGATTCTTATTCTTCCATGGCCCTTGAATGACACTGATTTCGACTTAGTAGTGGTCGGTTGGATTTGGGTGGTACGACTCAAATCCTTGGGGCATAATAAAATACATAATCAGTCGTGTAGTGCAATTGCCTAGGATCAAATACTAGAACATTGGTTGTATCCTTGTCTTGATTTTATACATGATAGTTGGTAACATGTTCTTCGTATTCCTTCTTAAATTGTTGATTATTTTACTTATCAGTAAAAAGTGCCATGTATTGCTTAAATTGCTTTAATAAATGGTTACATATCATTTAGAAAATATGATCATCCTGCTTGGTACTGTATCTATCTACTTTAGTTTATCTATGCTTTTGACAGAGAGTTATAACTCTAACTGGGACGTTTGGTGTCACCCTATGGGTTCCACAATCTTTTAAATGGGCGTGCATGCCAGGATAGAGATTGTGTTGCTGTGGAAGATATCCTGAGGAGTGTAGCTATTGGATCATGAATAGACAACTAGTGTCTAGTAATAGAGTCCTATGTGTCGTCCCTGTACTCTCAGGTCCTTGGGGGTGTTTTACAGACTTTGTACATCAATTTGAGTTTTTGAGTCTTTACGATAATGGTGCAGGGATGATTTGTGTGCATGAGAAAGCTATTACATGTAATAGATTCTAGCTACTTAGCCAGTGAACAATGTTAAGTAACTCCTTTTGATATGAATGAAATACAAGTGGCTTCAGTTTATGGCTTCAGACATGATGAGTTCAGTTTGATGCATGGTTATGATATCGATTTTAATTTCCTGTTTCTTTCGGTAATCCGCTTGCTTTATGTTAATCCCATGTTTGGTTTTGAGTAATCCCACTTTGTGTAGCAACAAGTGTTTGTTGGTATGTATGCCCTGAGTGCCAATCATGGGATGATTGGTGGGATACATTAAGATTGATTTGATAAAGATCAAAGGCAAGCTTCCAATTCTTTCTGGTTTAGTCATATGAGATAATGAATGAACAGATTGAATGTCTAGAGAATGACAATACTCAATGACATATGCTTTCAGGTTCATGACCTGAACGATGAGATCATACAAATGCTAAGACTTTGTACATTCTTGTTATGTCCCTAGTCGGATGTCATTGTGGAAGGTAGATACACAACAATGACACACAAGACTAGATTGTGGTGTTGGTTGATGACATAATCTCATTAGTCATGATATGGAGATACCAAACCAAACACATAAGTACTTGTTAGAGAACATGTGTACTAGATAGACCCACCGTGAGTTTGACACATGGAACCATGACATGGTAGTTACAGTCAGTTCTCACAGTGATGGTGGTGAGTATGATTCTTTTATCTGAAATCACTACAGTGAATACATGTCATTCGGTACACTTTGACATCATCAAACGCAGTCCTGAAACATGGGTTGCTATAAAGGTGATTATTGGGTGGCTTTGACACATGGGGCTTTTGAGGGGTGAGTGATAGATATGGGATTTGTCCCTCCTGAGGGAGTTTGATATCCATGTCCACTTAATGAGCAGGATTGAGATATGCATGCATGCATGTGTGAATCAGTATGTGATATTGATGTCATACATATATCCTCCAATCTACTCTGAGATCAAGAAAGTGAATGAACATTGACAGGATGACTGTTCCATGCCTTGAGTTCATTCGGGATATCAGTGACAAAGGAATTATACATTCACTGTAACACCATTCACAGATTGTAGGATTGAAAGTTGTTCTCCAACTTTCCTTTTCACTTGGGTAGCACTGATGTGTGACTAGGCATCACTCTTTACTTGTGAAGTCATAAGTGTTATGGACTTTCACTGCCAATGTGAAATGGACCTGCAGGGTCACACACATAAGATTTAACCTGGAAGAGGAGTTTATCCACAAACGATGTTTAGATTGATTACTAAAGGAGTTTAGTAGTTCAATTAAACACTTAACCAATTGATAGCTCAGTGTCATAGTGTTCAAGGTGTTGGACCGATTGATTAGAGTATCATATTGATTGAAACTGTGATTGACTGATTTACACAGTCTGCTGCCCCAACTGATTGGCTCATAGGGATGAACCGATCAGCTCAGGTTGTTGAATCGGTCAGCTCAAGTTGTGAGTCGATTGGCTCATGTGCCATGAATCGATCAGCTCATGTGCCATGAAACGATTGACTCAATTGTTGAACCGGTCGATTCGTGTGACCAATCGAGATCGTTTGGAAAGTCAGAAGACTATTTTGCAAATACAATTTGTTTCACTTGTACAAATTCAATTTGGACAAGGTCTAATATTTGATTAGTTGGAAACAAACTTGAAAGTCAATTTGAGTTGGATCAGGACCACGAACCGATCGGCTTAGAAGTGAACCGATTGGCTCAGGGGTCCCAACCGACCAGTTCAGGTGTGAACCGATCGGCTCAACTCCGCAACCGAGCGTTTCATGCTTGAAACGATCGGTTCAGGTGGCACCGTTGGTTGTTTTGTGGAAAATCTCAAAACCTTCTACTCCTGCTTTAATCTGGCATTGCTCGGGGTAGAGAACCCTGTCCCATGACCCTCCTATATATAGGGGTATTGGGGGCTTCTCAGGAACACAACTCAGAACACCAGTTGCTCTGCAAAGTTTTCATTCTCTCTGGTTGTGGTAACCGAGAGAGACTGAGCAAGTTCTACCCGATAAGGGAGGCACAACAAGGGAAAGACAACTACAGAAAAGCAACTGGTGGCAGGAGAGTGTGTTGGTGGCTAGTATGCCAACATGAGGGTGTGACTCCTGCCAATTCCTTGTGGGACAAGGAGATCGGAGTTCCAGGTGGTCCATGTGGACTACTTTAGAGGCGGGAGACTTCTGCCGCTCAGAGGACAACTGTCAATCCTGATAGTCCCGGTGAGACCAGGATCTGCACAGACACCGTCCAAGACTGGAGGTGAAGACCGCGCAAGCCACAAGGTAACCTTGCCGAGCAAGCCTCAGGATAAGGTATGTTTCTACAAACCATCCTTCCTATTGTATAGATGTTGACGCGATTCTTTTATTATGGGTTTGGGAGAAGAAATTTTTTGTTTCTACTGCCTTCTCTGTCTCCCCTAAAACCCAACAGTGGTATCAGAGCCACACCAACTGCTATATACTTTAGGATTATCGATATGATCGATTTTTGTTTGTCACCTTTATTTATTGCATACGATGCGAATAAAATTGGCTTTATGCATGTCCAATCCTAAATCACCAATCCCAATATACATATATGATATGTAATATGAATGCACTCGATACGCGTCACCCTTAAATGAGTTTTGTGATGGATGTATAATGTGGTTATGGCCAATAAACCGTATGTATGCGTGTTTGGTTGAATGTGGTTGCTTGCATCTCAGTCTGTGTGCCGATTCTCTACCTCCTTATTCCTGATGTAACTCGAGATAACTCAAGATTTCTTTCCTACCTTTGCTCCCCCCGAATGTAACTCGGGGTTTCCCAATTTAAATGTAAAATAGGATAGATCTTTTTTATTTCCTATCATGTCAAAGAACGACAGAAAACCTGATGCAAATGAGATGATCGGTTGAAGGCGTGAACTGATCGATTGATGATCCAGATGACCAGTTCGAGGAGTGAGATGATCGGGTGGTGGCCATGAGGAGATGCACAACGACCAGGCGAACCGATCAGTTGGAGGAGCCAACCGATCGGCTAGTGGCACCCAGACGACCGGCCAGGGCGAGCAGGTCATTCATATGATGAGTTGATCTACTCAGACGGCTACAACACTTCATCATGGACAATTTGAATTTGATGTAGACCTAGATGACCGTGATTCCCCTTGGCTCGAGGAATCACATTAGGATGGCCATAATCATCGCTTTTATCATTTCACATGTTTTCTGTGGGATATAGCATGTATATCATATGTACTATATATTGTGGTGATTGGATATGTATATGTACCTATAAAAACCAAATCCCTCATTAAATATTAAAGTTTTAGATGCCTTCCAAATGCAACACACGTGAAAAACTTGATCGGCCAAGTGTGGTCACGCCCTAGCATGGTGCACCATCTATCTCGTGGAAGTGTGAAGGATGGATATGTGGGTCTTCCCTAGCAGGGTGTATATTCATCGTGTTGGCTTTAGGTCGGACTTAACAAGGTGACCTAGATAGGATCTAGCACCTTGAGGCATGGAGGTGATCATGGAAAGGAGTTGCATATGACATCTTTCAAGAGTTTCATATGATGCAATTGGCAAAAGTTGCCTACCTGGAAGATCTAAGTTGTGGGTGACAGCCCTAGCTGGTCCATGACTCAGAGGATTTCAGGATCTTGACCCACTAGAAGATTGTACGCTACAATCGTCCGAATTGATAGTGAGGGCTATCAATTTGAACAAAAATAGTGGGAGTGATAATTAATTAAAGTCCTAATTATATCGTCAACCTTTCAAATCAATGAAATAAGTCAAAATTGAGTTTTGGACTAAATTGTATTTATTTCCTTTTGTAGTACAAATGACAACAAACAATAATCACTTTTCATTGCGATCAATCCTTGAAAAGGACAAGCTGAATGGGACTAACTTTCATGACTAGTTTAGGACATTGAGAATTGTTCTCACTCAAGAGCGAAAGCTCTATGTCCTGGATACTCCAGTTCCAGAGGAACCTGCTCCTACCACACCAAAGGTAGAAAGGGATTCTTATAAGAAGCATTCTGATGATGCCATTGATGCAAAGTGCTTGATGTTGTGCTCCATGAACCACGAGTTGCAGAGACAACATGAGAACATGGGTGTCATTGAGATGATTCAACATCTCAAAAACATGTATGAAGATCAAGAACGACAAGAGAGATATGATGTCTCCAGGGAACTGTTCAAGTGTGTCATGACAGAAGGAGATCCAGTTGGTCCTCACATGCTCAAGATGATTGGGTATGTGGAGAACCTGACGAGACTGGGATTTCCCCTGAGCCAAGAGTTGGCTACTGATGTGATACTGCAATCGTTGCCAGAATCCTATACTTAGTTTGTGATGAACTACAACATGAACAACTTTGATAAGCCGTTGACAGAGTTGTTGGGCATGTTGAGGACAGCCGAGGCACAGATGAAGAAGGACAAGCCTAAGTCTGTGATGATGATTAGTAGCAAGAAAGGCAAGTCCAAGCACAAGGGAAAGGGCAAGGCTAAGAAAGGTTCTGATGCTAGACAACAGCCCAAGTCATCTTCTACTCTCAAGGCCAAGGGAGGTGTGACCAAGAGAGGCAATTGCCACCATTGTCAAAAGCCAGGACATTGGAAAAGGAATTGTCCACTCTATCTTGAAGAACTAAAGAAGAAGGAGGCGACAGGCGTCTCCACCTGAAGGTGTCATGAAATAAACTTGTAACATTTTTTTGAGGTATATGATACCAAGATATAAAATGTAAAGCACTCAATAAATGGGGCAAGTGTTTCTGCCATAGATAGGAGTACTTTAGTTTGTTTTCAGCCTTGAAGGCATGTAATAGAGTTATGAACTGTTATTTCATATTTTCCAATGGATAGAAACACATTATTTTTTGCATATTTTATGATAATGATAGCAATTAATAATATTGATGTTTCAATTTCAAAAGATACAATCTTTATGGCAATGCCTTGTTTATCTTGTGGTACTTGGTATGCATAAGATAAAATGATACCTAAAAGTTATTGATAACTCAAACAATCAAATTAGCATAAATTATGAGAAATTTATTTCTAGTTTCCATATGATGGATAAATCTAGACTCTTTTGGTTAGAGAACCAGTAAGAGACATGAATCTCTTAGACATGATTAATCAATATTCACTAGTCGTAGTGGAAGAATGATTATCCTATTGGGTATATTACATGTGATGTATTTACATACCTATTGGAATTAATGTTGATACTTCAAATGGTGTTTAGAGAAATACCAATATGAATATCTTGAAGTGTTCAAGAATATCATAGATGAAGTTCAAATTTGGTAAAAGTATTAATTCTTGATGAGATCAATGAATGAAATACTTGAACTAAATGTTTGAGATCCTTATGAGTGATTATGATAGTATATCATAGTGAGCTTGTGATTAAGGCATGGTGATGTCTAAATCAAAAGGAGTCATACTCTAAGGAGTTAGAGGATGATTATCAAATAACTAATTTCTTCTTAAATAAAGAATACCCCACACTAATAAAGGACATTAAGAATCACAAGAAGTTATGAGCTCTTATATCCTTGAATAATACACCTCGATTATCTAAGTGATGAGTTGATCATATGATGAGTCAACTATCTAGATGAATATGAGGAACTGGATTTTGAGTTATGGTTTATGACCATTACATCCTAAATGACTTCCATGTGAACCATAAGGTATGACCTTGATGGCAGCACCCATTGGGATGAAATCCATAAGTGCGAATGAGTCTTAAGTGTTAAGACACATGGATAACATTTTGAGAAGGATGATTCTTGTTGATTTTAACTTAATGACTAAGAGATTTGGCATACAAATACTAAAACCGCATTCCTATAAGGAATAAAACAAGGATGTGTACGTGACACAACCTATAAGGTATATGAATCCATTAATGCAAATGAAGTCTATAAGTTACAATGGACTAATCAATTTGATTGATTAAGTATAAGCAACTCAGAGTGGGATCTTTACTTTGATGGTATAGTCAAATGATTTGACTGATATGTCAAAGATAAAGAGAGATTTGTGATTTAGTGGGAGCGTATTCACATTCCACATGTCGATGTGAAATCAAAATGTTCTAAAATGGAAATCCAAGTGGAAATTATCTTTAGGGAAGATAGAGTCATTTCCTATGTGATAGGATTAGAGATCTATAGAGATAGTTCTCGAAAACCTCTTGACCTGAAAAGGGAGAGCATACATTTGAAATCTATACTGAAGGGTTTAGTGTGCACAGATTTAGTGGGAGAAAACTTGTTCATGTTACATGGAGTTAGTATCCCAATGCCAAGTGTCCAATTCTTATGAAGAATGGGAACACTAAGAATCGATATGGATCTATCATGTGTGTAATCATCCAAAGATCTTGCATGTAGGACATGGCAGGAATAAAAGGCATTCATATTGTATGTAGGACATGACAATATGATATGCTCATCCTGATAACTTGTATGTGGGACATGACGAGTGGATGTCTGTCAAGTTCCAGTAAGGGTTACTGGAATACCATAAGAACTTGATAAGTACTTGAGAAGTACTAGTTCTATGGAAATTAGGAAGGGTTCACTGTAAAAAGTTACACTGATGTGAACTTCCGAAAAGGACAGAAAATTAATCGCAAAATATATATATGAGATATATAAAAGTGAATGTTTGTTGATAAATGGAAACGTTCCAATAAAGATGTTTTAAAAGGAACTGTCGAGTATCTGTGTGTTAGAGAACAACAGTGGATACTATATGGATCTAGGAGTTCATAGAGATGAAATTATAGATATTCCAGTCATTGATGACAAGTTAGGAGCACTTGGTCATGAAATGTGACTAAACGTTAACAAAGGAATACTAGATCGCATATTACGGAAACTCCATCTCATACGTGTGACGTACAACGAAGAGATGAGAGACATGCAGTTAATACCGACTTTGGCAAGGTGTTGCCATAACTCACTATGATTAGCACTATAGCACAATAACATGTGAGACATGTTTGAAGATCACCAAGAATATGATTCAAGGGTGATTGGCTCGTAGTGCAAGTGGGAGTCTGTTGGTATGTATGCCCTGAGAGCCAATCATGGGATGATTGGTGGGATACATTAAGATTGATTTGATAAAGATCAAAGGCAAGCTTCCAATTCTTTCTGGTTCAGTCATATAAGATAATGATATAACAGATTGAATGTCTAGAGAATGACAATACTCAATGACGTATGCTTTTAGGTTCAAGACTTGAACAATGAGATCATAGGGATGCTAAGAGTTTGTACATTCTTATTATGTCCCTAGTCAGATGTCATTGTGGAAGGTAGATAGACAACGATGACACATAAGACTAGATTGTGTGTTGGTTGATGACAGAATCTCATTAGTCCTGATATGGAGATATCAAACCAAACACATAGGTACTTGTTAGAGAACAAGTGTACCGGACAGACCCACCATGAGTTTGACACATGGAACCATGTCATGGTAGTCAGAGTTAGTTTTCACAGTGATGGTTGTGAGTATGATTCTTTGACCTGAAATCACTACACTCAACACATGTCGTTGGGTACACTTTGACATCATCAAACGCAGTCCTGAAACATGGGTTGCTATAAAGGTGATGATTGGGTGGCTTTGACACATGGGGCTTTTGAGGGGCGAGTGATAGATATGGGATTTGTCCCTCCTGAGGGAGTTTGATATACATGGCCACTTGATGAGTAGGATTGAGATAGGCGTACACGCATGTGTGAATTAGTATGTGATATTGATGTCATACATATCTCCTCCAATCTACTCTGAGATCAAGAAAGTGAATGAACATTGACAGGATGACTGTTCCATGCCTTGAGTTCATTCGAGATATCAGTGACAAAGGAATTGTACATTCACTCTAACACCATTCACAGATTGTAGGATTGAAAGTTGTTCTCCAACTTTCCTTTTCACTTGGGTAGCACTGATGTGCGACTAGGCACCACTGTTTGCTTGTAAAGTCATAATTGTTATGGACTTTCACTGCCAACGTGATATGGACCTACAAGGTCACACACATAGGATTTAACCTGGAAGAGGAGTTTATCCACAAACGATGTTTAGATTGATTACTAAAGGAGTTTAGTAGTTCAATTAAACACTTAATCAATTGATAGCTCAGTATCATAGTGTTCAAGGTGTTGGACCGATTGATTAGAGTATTAGATCGATTGAAACTGTGATTGACTGATTTGCACAGTCTGCTGCCCCAACCGATCGGCTCATAGGGATGAACCGATCGGCTCAGGTTGTTGAACCGGTCGGCTCAATTTGTGAGTCGATCGACTCATGTGCCATGAAATGATCAGCTCAATTGTTGAACTGGTCGATTCATGTGACCAACCGAGATCGTTTGGAAAGTTAGAAGACTATTTTGCAAATACAATTTGTTTCACTTGTACAAATTCGATTTGGACAAGGACTAATATTTGATTAGTTGGAAACAAACTTGAAAGTCAATTTGAGTTGGATCAGGACCACGAACCGATCAGCTCAGGGGTCCCAACCGACCGGTTCAGGTGTGAATCGATCGGTGCAACTCCCCAACCGAGCGTTTCATGCTTGAAACGATCGATTCAGGTGGCGCAGTTGGTTGTTTTGTGGAAAATCTCGAACCCTTCTACTCCTACTTTAATCTCTCATTGCCCGGGGTAGAGAACCATGTCCCATGACCCTCCTATATATAGGGTTATTGGTGTGACCTTGTTGAGGAGTGGAAGAGTCGTTGATAACCCATGAGGACAAGTGAATAGTGATATAATGATTGATAGTCATGTTGATAGCATGATACTGGCCTACTATGATGCCTACTGTGCAACACCCCCAATTTTCCAAAATACATACATGACTGAGCAGAAGTTTAATTCTCATTGGGATGTCATAAAAAGGATAACATTTCTATGATCTCATTTAACCAACATTGCAAAACAAATGAAATCCTCATGTCTCAAGTTCCACGTCATAAAATTTAAACTTCACACTTAAGCTAAACTAGTACATAATTTTCAAATTAAATGAAAACTGAACAAAATTCAATAGGATAGTTGTCACCCATCAGGGCTAAACTTCTAAATTATCCTTGATGTGTATGCTCCTTGTTTATGCTCCCTTATTCTTTCCTCATGCGGACGTCACATCCTCAACCATGCATGCAATGAAAACCACATTAGTGTAAGCGACATTGAATTTTTTATAACAAGATAATAACTTTTTAATGAGGAAAAATGAAGTTATTGAGAAATAAACATGGGTTCACATATTATGATTTTAGTGATCGATTATAGCATCCTCTAATCTTATGCACCAACTTTGCTCATAAGGCTCTTAGGTTCAACTGATGTTTCACTTGAACTCATGATTTGTACCTGAGTGCCATTAGTTGTGTTTTAATTGAGCTCATGATTTCACATAAGTGACGCTATGTTCAATTTGAACTCATAATTCCCGAGTGCTCAACACTAACATGACGAGGAAAAAATAATACAACAAATTACATGATTATTTTGGAATTACTTCATTCACTTGAATTTATATTGACATTATATAGATTACCTAAAATAACTTTGAAATGATAAGAATAATTCAATAAATTTTAGGGGACATTTATGCAAGCAATATCCAAATTGTAGTACATGCACATAATTTAATTTGATAATCATAATAACTCATAACAATATGGAAAAAGAGTACTAAATACTCAAAATGCATGGACCCTCTTACTTAAGCTTGGAGGGGGTCCTAGGTCAGCCTTCTTGTATCCAAAACTAATTTCCTATACCAAACAACCAAACACCATATATCAATACATTATATTGATCCCTAAGTCAATATAGAGTTGATTAGGGTTTAAGATGTCATCAGGGTTAGACTTGATTTAGTGAAAATTAAGATTAGGGGGTCTTATTGTTGATTGGGTTGATTGTTCTTTTAGTTGATGAATTATTGATTATGTTAGGTTAATTTGATTTACTAGACATTGAATTGGCTTCAATTAATCATGTGTATACTTTTTGATTTATGTGTGTCATCGTTGCGTAGGGGCCATGCTAATCTTCTCTATATCATTCCAATTTTATCGGATGTCTCTAAAGAGACTAATAATGTATATACTTAATTAGGTTTAAAGAAGAGATTATGTTTCATTAATAAAACATCCAAATAGGAAACAAAAGAGGGATTAAAAATCATAATTCAACTTCTTTATGAAAATCTGATTCAAAATATATCTATGCTTATTCTTTTAACCATTGATTGAATTACTATGAATTTGTGAAGAATAGACCAATCAAAATTAGAGAAATTGATTAATAAATCTAATAGAAAATCTTAATAGGAGGGACCTCAGTCCAGCTAGCTCCAATCAGAGTCATTCACATGATTACGGCCCGTCCAAGAGACCTACATAGCTGAAGAGTAAAGTTGACATGAAAATCTAAGTTTTCCCATGGAAACCATTAGGGACAAGAACATACGAGGACACATCATGAATTTGCTACCCTAGATTGTCATCTTTATATCAATGACTACCACAAAGATGATGAATCCAAAATGCTTGATCCATAAACTGCTCTTGAGATTGAAGATGAGTGTTTTGACATAAAGGTGGGATTCTTCGAGTCATCCCAGTCATAAAGATTTCTTATACAAGGGTCACCATCGAAAAAGGCAGGAGAACAACCCTCTGCCATTAATGGCTAGAGGTAGGGGTTAGGGAGGGGCAAGGAAACAAGTATCACAACCACAAAAGATGATAAGAAACTCTTATCGACACTAAGGTAAAACTGATAAAGTAGAAAGCAAGTCGAACAGTAGTCTAGATCAGAGTAATTGATCTGGGGCTAGTAGTATGATAAAAAGAGGGACGAAGGGTTACCTAGAAATAGGGAAAAAGTGATGGAAGTAGAATCTTCAAAGAGAGATGGGGAAGATGATGTGACATCTTAACTGGAGATGTAGCAGTTAGAAACTCAATGCCATTTCCTAGTTTGAACAATAGAAAGAAGGTTTATATATTTGAATAACTAAGATGTAGTGGGGTAAGTTGAGGGTGGTTACAAGTTCTTGGATGTCCGCTGATAAATTTTGGTAGGCATCTTATGTAGATGGAGGTCTGAATGAATATAGGTTTTCCATGGAGACTAGAATAGGGGATGAAACAGTGTCATGGTATTACTAGGAGTCTTTGGAGAAGGAAACCCTAAAGAACAAGTACTGGATTGGATTGGAAGGTGTGGTGAAGGCAATGGTGAGTTTTGTTTTTGTCATGATTCATCATAGTACTGCTTGAGCATCTAGAACCCTATAGATTCCTACTTATGCAAGGACTCAGGTGAGGGAGACACGTCATAGTAGTTAATTTGACCCAATCTTAAGACCTAACTAGACCATGCCTCATCCAGTTGTCTAATCTAGACTAAGAAAGAAATAAAAGAGCATTTGAGACATCATATTATGGAATTTAGCTATATTCATCACATTATCAAAATTATTGATTCAATTTATGCTTTAAAACTATACAAGTACTTTCGTAATTGATTATAGGGGTCAAACAAAATTGATTTGATCTCAAATTTTGATCATCAACATGTTTTAGGATCTAGAACAGTCCTAACTAGTTACTTTCCAATTTTGTTGGTCAGTTAATGAATAGTTACCTTCATGTACATATTGATTGAGAAATGTATTTTAAGTTAGGTAATGGCTCTTCAAATACATTTATGACCAATCTAGTTCACATTTCAAAGTCAGTATCCATTGGTTAGGGTTTCCATTATATTTGAGGATTATGGAGTTATTGAGGAGAGATAAAGAGTGAAAATTATTTCTTATATATATTGAACATTTTAAGCATAAGTAACAATAAAGAGGGAACATATTTCCTTTTATCTCTCTTTTATTATATTTTTTATGAAATACTTATTATTTGGGTAAATTGCGTCAAGATTCAAGGTTTGAAATTAATTAGTGAAATATTTCTACTAAAATCTAAATCTTTCTTTAATTAATTTTGGGATGTTACAATTCTACCCACCTTGTTTAAATTTTGTCCTTGAAATTTCATAAGACTTGACACCTTAGGGTTTACTTATTCCTAGTTTGCAACATCTATCATGTATATCTATCTGTCTAAAATTGGGATTGGAACTGAAACATACCTTCTTGGTCACCTTCTTCCTCCTCACCATCAATCATTGTAAAGATTCTTACTTGGCTCTTTTTTCATTTTGTTGGGCTGGAGTTTTTCCTAACACCATTCTTTGATTTGAGCTTGGACATTCCAACATTTTGTGATTTGGGTATCCACAATAATAGCAATCTCCCAGCCCTTGTCTCCATGATCCACCATGAAGTCTACCATAAGTTGCACAATATTCCCTAGCATGTTGTTCTTCTAGAGCTTTCCTATTCCTTTAGTCCTGGTTGTTAGAAGGAGGGTGATGATGATGATTGAGATTGTGGTTCTTCTGAGAAACTTCCTTCTTAAATGTCCTTCATGGGTGATCTTCTAACTCCAAAGTAGCATCTAGACCACCTTGTCGGGTGACATGTCCTTATCCATACATTGCAAAGCTAAGGTCTGACTTGAGACCCCTAATGAACTCCTGTGCCACACATCATTCATGGAAACAATGACCATACTTTTGCAACATTCTAAACTCCACGGTGTACTATGTCACTGTCATATCACCATAATTGAGAAGATTGAGGAACTATTCTTCTTTCTTCTCAACCACAGACTCAAATATGTAATGATCTCGAAAATATTGTGAGAATTCCTCCCATGTCGGTGGAGGAGATTCTGCTTCCTGTAATCTTAGCAGGTTCTCCCACCAAGTCCTAGATGCACCTTTGAGCATGTGAGTCTCAAAATAAACCTTAGAGAGGTTAGGGAAGTCTAGATAACAAAAAAGTATTTTCCATTTTCTTCAATCAACTCTCTACTTTTCTTGCTAAATCTACTCTTCCTCTCTAGAAAGAAATTCAAGCTTGATCTTTAAGTAGTCAACCCAAGAGAACTCAAGGTTGACCCTAGGGTTGATTAGCTGATCCTCTCCTCTTCCCATTGCATTACCAATGGTCCTGGCCATGACACCAAAGAGCACAATGGGACTTTCTTGACATGGAACTTCCTGATTGTTTTTGGTACTCATAGAATCATCCTCTTCCCCACCCATGGGCATTTTTTTATTATCACATATGTTCTTAGGTGCCATCTATGAAGGATGGCATAAACCAGATGAGAACTCCTACCATATTGTAACACTGCAAGTATTCCAAAAGATATACATTATTGAGTGGAAGCTTAATTCTCATTTATATGTCACAAAGATGATAACATTGCATAAAAATATGATCTCATTTAGCTAAGAAAACAAATGCCATTTTATGTCTCAAGTTCTACATCATAAAACTTAAAACTTTAAACAAAATTAGACTAGTATGTAATCCACATACTAAATGAAAATTGAACTAGATGCCATACGAAGTTGGTACCCCACTAGGACTAAACTCCCAAATAATCCTTGAGAGTATGATCCTTGGTTATGCTTCCTTATTATTTCCTCCTACAATCATCACGTACCATGCCATGCATGCAATGAAAACCAAATTAGAGTAAGCAACATTGAGTATTATTATAACAAAATAATAACTTGGCAATAAGGAAAATGTGAAATTAACTAAGTAATAAACTTGAGTTCACATATTATGATCTTACGATTGATTATATTGTCCTATACTCTTATACACCAACTATTCTCATAAGGCCCATAGGCTCAACTAATGTTCCACTTGAACTCATGATTTGCACCTAAGCACCTTTAGTTATGCTCCAATTGAGCTCATGATTGCACATAATTTCCACCATGTTCCATTTGAACTCATAGGGCTCGAGGCTCAAAATAATGCAACCAATTACTTGGTTAACTTAGGATTACTTTACTTCACTTGAATTTTACGTTCACATGATAGAAATTCTTGAGAATAACTTCAAAAACATAAGAATAATTCAATAAAATTTAGGGAATATTTATCTAAACAATATCCAAATTGGAGTACATTCATATAATTTAACTTGTTCATCACAATAACTCATAATGTGATTGAAAAGACAATACTAAATACTCAAAGTGGATGGTCCCTCTTAAATAAGCTTGGAGGAGTCATAGGTCAACCTTCTTGTATCCAAAACTAAGCTCTTGTACCAAACAACCAAACACCACATATCAATACATTGTATTGATCCCTATGTCAATCTATAGTTGATTAAAATTTAAGATGTCATTAGGGGTAGTCTTGATTTAGTGAAGATTAGGATTAAGGAATATTATTAATGGTTAGGTTTATTGTTCTTTTAATTGATGTGTTACTGATCATGTTAGGTTAATTTGATTCATTGCACACAAGATTGGGTTCAGTTAATCATGTATAAACTTAACTAGGGTTTGAAGAAGAGATTATGTTACCTTAATGAAACATAAGATAAGGAAACAAACTAGGCCATGAAAATCTTAAAATGGGGTTCTTCATGAAAAATCTTTTCCAAAATGGATTTACATTTATTTTTATGACCATTAGTTGAATTATTGTGAATTTGTAAAAATAGACCAATCAAAATCTCAAAAAGTTATTAATAAACCAAAAAGAAAGTCTCAATAGGAGAGGCCTAGGCCCAACTGGCCCTATTTGAAGATAGCCACATGGTCAGGGCCATGCAAGGGACCTACGTGGTTGGAGAGTAAACAAGACTACAAAATCTCAAAATTTCCCATGGAAACATGATCAAGGACAAGAACATATAAGGACAGATTGTGAATTTGCTACCATGGATCGTCATCTTTGGAATAATGACTACCATAATAATGATAAATGTAGAACCTACAATTCCTAACCTACTCTTAAGATAGAATACGAGTGTTTTGACATCATGGTAGGATTCTCTAAGTCATCCAGGTTCCAAAGATCCCTTATATAATCATTGTTGATAAAGGCAGGAGAAAAACCCTCCACCATGACTGTCTGGAGGTAGGGATCAAGGGAAATAAGGAAAAAAGCATAAAAATAAAAAAAGATGACAAACAACTCTTACTAGCACAAGGTAAAATTTATAGAGAAGAAAGAAAGTGGAATGGTAGTCTAGGGTCAAAGTAGTTGCTACAACAACTACTGGTATAATAAAATGAGGGATTAAGGGTTACCTGACAATGGGGCAAAATTGATGGAAGTAGAAGCTTCAAAAAGGAGTGGGATGATGGTCTGACTCCTTAACTAGAGATGTAGCATTCAAAAATGTGACACTGATATCTGGTTTGAAAAACAACAAAAATGTTCACGAATATGAAGAACCAAGATATAGAGGGGCAAGACGAGTGTGGCAGTGAGTTTCTTGGATGTCTTGTGATGAATTTTGGTAAGAAACTTATATAGAGGGAGGTCTAGATGAATACAGATATCCCACAAAGATTGAAACAAGGGACGACAAAGTGTCATGGTATCTCTAGGAGTCTCTAGAGAAGGAAGCTCTAAATAATTAGGGATGGATCAAATTGGAAGGATGTAGCAAGGGAAATGGTGAGTTATGTGTGTTTCAAAATTCACCATAGCACAAACTGAAAGAAGTAGGAAGTCTAGTGTCTTATAGAGTCATGCAAATATAAGGACTTGGGTGAGGGAGACATGACATAGCCACTACTATGATCCTATCTAGAGTTCTAACTGGACCCAACCTCAGCCAATCATCAGATCTGGACTGGGAAAGAAATAAAAGAGCATGTGACTAATTGAATAGAGGAACTTAGTTGTATTCACATTATCAGAATTACCATTAATATATGTTTAAAAACCATGCAATTCCTTTCATAATGATTATAGAGGTCAACCATAGTTAATTTGTTCTCAAATTTTGATCATCAACATATTTTATGGTCTAGAACGTTCCTAACTAGTTACTTCTCAATTTTGATGGTAAATTAGTAAATAGTTACCTTAATGTACATGTTTATTAATTAACATACTTCAAATTAGATAATGGGTCTTCAAATAAATTAATGACCAATTTAGTTCATATTTTGAAGTTAGACTCCATTAGTTTGGATCCTTTATATTGGAGGATATTGGAAGAGTGAATGTTATTTTTTATATATCTTGAACTTATTTAAGCATAAGGAAAAGTATAGAGGGAACATTGTTCCTTTTATCTATCTTTTTTTATATTTTATGAGAAATACTTACTAATTGGGTTAATTTAATTAAAATCCTAGGTTTAGAATTTATTAGTGGAGAATTGCTATTAAAATCTTAATATTTCTTAAATAAAATTTTAGGATGTTACACATTGTTGTTTTTGTGATACCACCAGTTGATCCTGCTATTCCTATTGAGGAAGAAGTATAAGAACTTACATTTCCTGATGGATTGGATGAGACTTCCTCACATAAGAGAAAGAAGAAATACATTGAGGACATCCTTAAGACATTCAAAATGTTCATATCAATATTCCCTCTTTGGATGCCATATATCTAATTCTCTCTTATGCCAAATTCATGAAGGACCTATGTATACCTGCAAAAGAAAGTCGACTAGAAGGATGCCTCAAAAAGTGAAACTCACATAACAAGTTAATTTATCTTGCAATGTGGCACTCCAAGCAAGATGAAGGGCCCATCTTCCCCAAAATCTCTTATTACAATGTGGGCACCACATTGATCATGATCTCCTTGATTTGGGATACAATCTCAATATTGTGCCCCATTGTTTGAATTTTAAGCTAGTATTGGGACAATTAGATCCAGCCAATTACACTCTTCAATTGGCTAACCATACTTTAAGGATTCATAAAGACTGAGTAGATGATGTATTGGTAAAATCTAATGATATAATGTTGACCATCTTTCCCAATAATTCATTGTTCATGACATGGAAAAGGATAATAGTAAGCTTCCTATAACTTTGTGAAGATCCTTCCAAGACACATATTCTTAGGAATTGGAAATTCTTCTTTTTTATGTAGAGGTTGTAATTGCATAGGATTATCAATTATAATACTCTAAATAAATAATTTGCTCCTTTTATTATCTTACTTGCTCAGGTACTTGCATATACCTAGTTTATCCGAGTTCATCTTAGTTTTCTAAAAGTTTCTATGTTTTCTCCTTATAGGAGAACCATACATAAAGCATATCTCATCATATACTTTGGTTTTTAGATTTCAAATTATTGGAACTTTTACTAACTTAGATGCCTTAGTTTGGTTGAGGATTCCTTAGCTGTAATTCTCTTGAAATATTAACTTTGATGAGAAGAAAATCACAAGGTTTAAAAGGAGGAACTGTTAGGGTTTATAAAAATAGTGATGAGAAAGAGACAAGGTTTAGAAGAGAAGCCCTATATGCATGTTATTTCCTGTACATCCTTATGTTAGGGCCAAGTAGCAATCTCATTGACTTGAGAGTCATTGTAAACCAACTAGTGGTGCAAATAAAAATATTGTCACCCCCAAGATTTGCACCATACTAGACACCATTACCTCTCAGAAATACTCTAATAATTCCCTTAGGTTTTATAGAGTTTTCTCAAACTAATAATTATTTAAAAGCCATTTACGTAAATATGGGCTCTCATACTAATTGTAATGTACCCCTATTCTCGTAATCCCCAATTGAAGTGGACTAGGAAGGAAAGGGTCTTTATTCATATTTTTGGGTTCCATTTTTATAACAAATAACAAATTATCAATAATAATTCCTCAAAAGAGGTATAATTTGCAAAAAAGATAGTAGGGCTCCCAAAAGGGAGTTTAGGAATTCTTGAAACATGGGAAGGACTAACACTTTGTGAAACTAAAGATAGAAGTGAAACTATCTAAAACCCTTGTTGGTTTCCTTCATTAGCATTATTACTTTTTCTTACACGATGACCCAATTCTTCAAATTAGGATCTCTAGACTAAATGCTGACAAAAAAATAGTCAACATATTTCTATATTGTGTACGTGGGTGCAACCAAATTGTGTGCACATATTTTTAGCAATATATATGGAAATTCAAGTCAATTAATTGTAGATAACTCAACATTTGCATTCAATTCAATCCATAGTCCTTCTCATCTCACTCGCTGAACCAATATTGGATCCATAATTGAATTGTGAAGTGTATGTTCTGTCATAAAGACCATCCATGTGATTTCCTACATTGTGTTTTTCCACCTCACTTCTTATAAGTTTTTGGAACACTCTCGTAGTTATTATTATACATTTCTCCCACAAACGTCCTTGTGAGGTATCAAAATATTAGGTTGCATGCTATCCATTAATGATGCACATAAGAATTCATAAATTTTGCAATAATTGAAAACATTCAGTGTATATGTCATGTATATCAAACATCCACAAAACTATGGAAATTTGAATCTTAATTAAAGCAAGTACTAATAGAGAACCCATGACTTGCTATGTAGTGTCTAAGTTGATCAAGTCAAACAATTTCAGTAATTTTATGTCCTAATGTGAAAATACCAAATAACAACCAATGTCTTATTATGGGCCCTAAATATTCATAGATAGAGTACTAGATAACTCTTAAGGTTATTACCAAGATCAAGCTTAGATAATTGTAAGTATAGGATTCTTATATGTTCAACACCAATTTTGAGTCAGAATTCTATTTTCTAACATAATTATTGACTTCAAGATTGGGGCTTGTATTAGCATTTACAAGAGTTATTCTAGATCCTTAAACTGAGTTTCTAAAACTTGTTCCAATTAAGGTTCAAATGTGGCCATAATATTTTGCAAAAAGATCACATTTTTACTTTGTAATATGCAAAAAATGGTACTTCTAAATTTTCAACAGTGATAGGAACATAAATAGGTCATGATTATATTTTTAGTGAAATATTCATGTTCTCCTTATAAAAATGACTACTTATTTCAAATTTTTAGATAAGGGATCTATTTTCTATGCTTGTCCTAATATTTGATCATTTTCTAGATTTTTTGATGGGGAGAAGGGTAATTACCTTTCTTAATAAAAACCTTGATTGTCGATCCTTGGTCAGGGGTTGACCAACCGTTCAATCAAAAGAATAGGGGAAATGGCTCAAATGAACTAAGGTGTGAGGGAGAGGGAGAGAGATAGAGAGAGAGCATGATGAATTGGGTCTTAAGGCTGTCACTTGTGGTGCTTATTATGGTTGACTGGGATTGGAGGATTGTAATTCTCTTCCTCCACAAAGATGTTGTGTGAGAGAACCCATGACATCATGGTGGCTCTCACCATAAGAAATAGGGGAGGAAGAAAAAGAGAAGGAGGCATGACTCTATAAGCAGTTGATTATCCCTAGTAGGGAAAAACTAAGTCAACATGGGTCCTTACAAAGCATGGGGTGTTGTATGTCTAGGATTTTTGGTGGCATTGAGAGAAGGTAATTCCAATTAGGTTAGGCTAGGTGGTCAGGAAATCGAGAAGGCTCTGACAAGACCTATTTTGGCTTTTCAACTCAAATCTCCCATAATGGGGGTGAGATTGGAGAAAGAAAGATCATGGAAGGGAAAGGAAAGGGATTCAGGTTGCCCTGAGGGTAGGACCAGGAGTAGGTATCCAAGGGTTATTATGCGACCTTCCTATCTAGCCTAGGGTACAATATGACCTCCCATCACTTACATATCCGTCCAAGCTCTTCCTTTTTGTGCATAAAGTAAGACACACCCAAATGTTTAAACTTAGGGCCGACCTGATTGATTTATCATGATTGACTGATATACAAATTCATTGATCTCTTAAATGAATGACTTTATTCAAATTCTGGGAAAGGGATAACTTGGAAACTCCAATGTCGACCAATTTTATACTACTTCTTCTTTATTATTAAGTCTTAATTTGACTGAACCTCATCCCACTAGGGTAACATATAATTGGCAAACCAAAATCCATTAAGACATGTATATAACTTTATGGAACATACTATATAATTATTGTATTAGACTACTAGGAAAGTTCACATGACTTGAAATTCTAGGATATTCTTTAATCTAAGAGATATAATTTTATGACTACATGGAATACCTCAATGACTTTCTAGAGAGGTGCGTGAAACTTAGGTTGGTTCTTTCTTGGTAGAAGAGTCACTTCATGGTCCTCGATGGGGTAGTGTGTGGTCATCAAGTTTTAAAATCAAGGATTGAAATAGACAAAACAAAAGTTGGTATAGCATCCACTCTGACCATTCCTTCCAATGTGAGACTTGCCCACTCTTTCTTGGGATATCCAGGTTTTTGCCATCGTTTCACGAAGGAATTCAACAACATTTCTCAACCCTTATGTCAACTCTTTGACAAGTGCATTGAGGCTTTTTACCAGTGAAGTAAGAATAAATTTCTACTCCTATTATGCAACTCCCAAATTTTCTATACCATTTGAGATCATAAAAATGCATATGATACAGAAGTGGGTGTTGTGTGCCTCAAAAAGATTGATCAGATTCGACATGCAAACTAGTACAGGATATGGAGAATCGTCTTCATGACTGTAAGATTTATGTCTTGGAAACATGAAAAAGAAAAGAACCATATTCAAATGCACCTAGAGTGGAAAAGAAAGATTATTATAAGTATAGAAATGATGTTATTTGTGTCAAGTTCCTCTTGGTATGCTCCATGGAATATGAGCTTTAGAAGAAAAATGAGAACATCAGAGCTCTAGAGATGGCCACACATTTAGGAATATGTTCCAAGAATAAGCAGGGAAGAGAGGTATGATGTCTTAAATTCCTTGTTTAAGTGCAACATGATTGAAGGTGATAAAGTTTGGGCCCAAGTACTCAAGTTGATTGGGTATGTGGAAATCCTAGAGGGACTAGAATTGCCCTTAGGCCAATAGTTGGCCACCGATGTAATATTGCAAACATTTACGGATTCTTATAGCTCGTTAGTCATGAACTACAACATGAAACATTTTTCTTGACCATTATCAACGTTTCTTGGTATGTTGGGAACTATTGAGAATTATATAATGAAATACAAGTCAAAGTCTATATTTATGGTCATAAAAGGAAAGGGCACACCAATGGGCAAGGGCAAAGCTAAGAAGATCTCAAAAGCTAGCCAAAAGTCCAAGTGTTCTACACCAAAAGCTTAAGGAGGAGTATGGAGGATTTTCACCATGTTTGACATGGAAAAAGAAATTTCCCTCTTTACCTCGAGGAACTAAGGAGGGGATAGAGATCTTCACTTTAAGTATATATGTTATAGAGATAAACTTATTACTTAGTCATCTTGCATATTGGATACCAGACGTAGATCTCACATATGATCTAATATGCATTATCTAAAAATAAGTAAACACTAAAAAGAGAGGTAGTCTAGGAGTAGATAATAGATTAAGAGTTGATAGACTATACTTAATAATAAAAATGAATGGAAACCTTCAAATGCAAGTGGCATTTCAAGAGCATGAGCTATTTACCTTCCAACGGTAGTAGTTAAGGGCATCAAGATATTTAGCCATATAACATATTGATTATCATAGTCTAATAGAAGAAGGAAGCGTACCTGGACATCTTGTCCAATAGCTACGATATGATATATGAGTCATTCATTAATGGAGCAAGAGTTGCTTACATAGTTGTAGACATATGTAGTTTATCTCTATTCAATGGGGTTGTAATGGAGTTAGAGAACTTTTATTATGTACCTACCAAAAAAGGAAACATTATTTCTAATCTTTTTTGGATAAGAATGATTTTGAATTTCTAATAAGGAACAGTGGCATTTGTTTTTCAAGATCTGGGATATTCAAGGGAAGTACCCCAATGTCTTATTGTCTTTATTTGTTGTATCTTGAGACAAGTGTATATAAAATAAACATCAAGAAGTTAAAATTAAATGACTTAAACAAAACTTTCCTTTATCACTTTCATGTAGGGTAAATAAATGAGAAACTCACTTCTAGACTCTCAAAAGATGGTTACATGGACTCATTTGAATTTAATCACTAGAGATTTGTTAATCTTGATTATACGACAAGATGAAAAAATCACCCTTCAATGGTAATATTGAGGAGCAAGTGACTTATTAGGACTCATACATGCTGATGCAAGAAACATTTAGAATAAGTGCTTGAGGTGGATATCAATACATAATATTTACTAATGACTTTAGTACATATGGATATGTGTGTCTTATGAAACAAAAACCAAAATCTCTTGATAAGTTTCAAGAATTCATGAATGAAGTATAAAACCAACTTAGAAAGAATATTAAATGACTTTGATTTGATCATGTAGAGAATATCTAAGCCAAGAGTTTGAGGCCCTTGTGAGAGACTATGGTACTATGTGATAGTTTAGTCCACCTGGAACACCACAACATGACAATGTTTTAGAAAGAACGAATCTTACCTTGTTGGACTTGGTAAGATCATTGATGAGCTTAGACAATATTTTGACTTTTTATGGGGATATTCTCTTGAAACCTCCTTGTTTCCTTAAATAAATACCTTTCAAATCCATAGAAAAGACACAATATGAGATATGTAATGGGAAGTAGATGAATATGAATTTTATGGGAGTTTGAGGATTTGAAGCTTATGTCATGAAATGGTTTTGGGAAAAGCCTAGACTCAAATCAGATAAATGTTCTTTTGTACCCTAAGAAAACTAAGCATTATTATTTCAATATTCGACCATCCTACAAAGTTTATGTTTCCAGAACTACATTATTCTTGGAAAAGTAATTGATTTCCAAAGAAACCAATGGGAAGAGAAGATCCTGAAAAAAGTTTGATGCAAATAAGACAACATTGGGTCTATGGAGGTAGATGAGGAACAAAGCAAATCACAACCTATTATGGAATCTTATTCCTCATGTAGCACAAGAACCATGAATGTCTAGTCGAGCACGTATGGAGCTAGAGAAATTTGGATTTCTCGACATTCTATAAATTGATTTTTTGGTCAAGAATCATGATGACACCACAACCTATAATGAGACCATTGAAGGACAAGTTCTAGTAGATGGATTGAGGCCATGAGATTTGAGATGGATTTGATGTATGCAAAAGTTTGTATAGACTTCAATGGATACACCTGAAGGTGTAAAACCCATAGGGTGTAAATGGATCTCCAAGAAGAATATTGCCATGTATGGTAATGTAAAAATCTGTAAGGATTGTTGGTTGCAAAAGGTTTTCAATAAGTTCAATGTGTTGACTATGATAAAACTTTTTCACATGTTTCCATGGTTTATTCATCAAGATCATGCTTGCCATTGCAACTTATCATGAATATGAGATTTTGAAAATTGATGCTAAAACAACTTTTGTTAATGGAAATCTTCTAAAGAATATGTACATGACACAACATGAAGGTTTTATCACTCAAAATGAAGCCAACAAAGTTTATGAGCTACAAAGGTCAATCTATGGATCAAAGAAAAAAATCTAGAAGCTAGAATATTTGCTTTAATAAGATAGTCAAATAGTATATCTTTGTAAAAAATGAAGACGAACCTTGTGTTTACAAGAAGTTTAGGGTTAGTATAGTTATATTACTCATAGTATATGCGGGTGACATATTGTTAATGGTAAATTACATGCATACTCTACAATTAGTTAAGACTTATTTAGGCAATACCTTCTCTATGAAGGACTTTGGTGAAGCAACCTATATTCTAGGATCAAGATCTATAGAGATAGATCTAGAAGGCTTCTTGGCCTTAGCTAGAGTACATACATTGATAAGGTGCTTAAAAGGTTTTTCATGCAAGATTCTATGTGAGGTAACTTACATGTCTCATGGAATACATCTATCTCAATCCCAAATATCCCATTTCTTTAATAGAGCGGGAACATATAGGTAAGATTTCATATGTGTCTGCAATTGTATCAATCATGTTTGCAATTTTATGAACATGCCCGGATGTCTCATATGCTTTGAGAATGATGAGCATGTACCCTTTAGATATTGGAGAAGGTCAATAGACCGTGAGAAGAATACCCCTATGTACTCAAGAAGAACAAAGGATTGATTCTTGAATATGAAGGTGAAGGTGATATAATTGTAAGAGGTTACTCTAATGCATGGTTCCAAATTGAAAAGGATGACTATCAATCACAGCCAAGATTTTGGTTTTGCATAAATGATAGAGATGTAATCCAGAAGAGTTCCAAGAAAGAGATGGTGGATGATTCTATAATAGAAACTGGGTATATTTCTACACCCGATGTTGTAAAGGCAATATGGATCAATAAGTTTGTTAGTGAACTTCTAGTGGTTCATGTTGCTTGAGTATGCCCACAGAGCCAACCATGTGATGATTGTAATGACATAACTTGAAAAAATGATTTGATTATTAGTAAAAGGAAAGCTTCCAATTTATTCTGTTTAATTCAATTATGAGATAATGATGTAGCATTATAAATGTCTAGAGAATTATATTACTCAATGTAGTATGTGTTCAAGTTACTACCCTTGTGGATGAGATCATATGAATGTTAAGAGTACATATACATATTCTCATTATGTCCCTGGTTGGTTGTTATCGTGGAAGGTTGAGAGACAACAATGACACATTAGATCAGAGTGTGAGTTGGTTGATGACTAAATCTCATTAGTCATGATATGGCAATATCAAACCAAGCATACAAATACATGTTAGAGAATATTGTATCAGCCAGACCCACCGTGAGACTAACACATGGAAGCCATCTTCATGGAAGTCATAGTTAGGTCTCACAATGATGGTGGTGGTTGTGGTTCTTAGAACTAAAATCATTAACCTCATCACATGTCGTTGGGAACACTTTGACATCATCAAATGCCCTGAAACATGGGTTGTTATAAAGGTGATGATTGGGTGGCTTTGACACATGGGGATAGAGACTGTGAATGATATATATGGGATTTTTCCCTCTTACTCGATTTTGATGTTCCAGGCCTCTTGATTAGTGAGACTGAGAAATGCATGGCCATGCACATGTGAGTCAATATGTGATATTGAGCTTACATATATCTCAGACAGTATGCTCTTGGTTTAAGGAACAAGATTCAATGATGAAGAGGGTAACTACTCCATGCCTCGAGTTCGATCTGAACATTAGTGACAAAGGAACTATACAAATAGTGCAACACCATGCACAAATTGTGGGTTGAAGTTGTTCTTAAACTTTCCATTTACTTGGGTAGCATTGATGTGTGACTAGGCACCTATCATTGCTTGTGATGTCATAAGTGTTATGGACATTCACTGCCAATGTAATATGGGACCTATAGGGTCACACACATAGGTCACGACCTAGAAGAGGAGGTCAGATCTCAAATGACTATTGAATTAAATACTAAAGTGTTTAGGTATTTGATTCACACAACAAATAGGATGACATCATTTTCAAATACCCATATCAAGTGTTGAGATGGCCATCTGGAGTGACAAATGGCCATATCATTTGTTGAGATGGGTGGCTGGGGAGTCAGGCCTATTTTGAGTCAAAATTGGCTAAGGAAGTGAACCGACTAAACTGACCGGCTCGACTCAGGTCACCAGACGACCGTCTGGGTGACTGAGACAACTATCATGCATGGGCGAGATGGCTCAAATCGACCAAGGGAAGGTTCTAGATATTTCCTAATTCACTTGAGTTGCACAATACTTGTTGTGTAAGGAAATTAATATGGGACATTAATTGGAAATGAATTGCCAATTTCGTGTACAACTGAGATACAACCAAATGGCCATTTGGGTTGTGCTAGAAGACCGTTTGGCATACCAGGTGACCGTCTAGACTGTCGCAGGGTATGAAATTTCTAGAATTGTTATGAAAATTTTAGATCCTCCGATCCCTTCCACTCCCGTACAAACTAGGAACCTGGACCCAAACCCCGCTTATAAAAAGAGGGGTACTGGAGTCTTCCCAGAACACAACACAAATAATTGAGAATCAATTGCTCTGAAAAATATTGTTCTCTCTGGTTGTGATAACCATGAGAGCCCGGGAAAGTCCTACCCAACTATGGAGGGATAGCCAAAGGGAGAGAAACAACCGAGTTCATTGTTGTGGGAGAGCAAGCTGGTGACTAGTACACTAGCAGGAGGGACAATTCCTTCCTATGCGATCTGGCAAGATGACAGGAATTCTAGGTGGTCTGTGTGGACTTCTCTAGAGGTGGGAGGTCATTGTCTACCTCTAAGGATGACATCGTCAACCAACCGTCTATGATGAGAGGAGCTACTGCAGAAGACGATGCTTGAGTCTGGTGTCCTAAGAGGAGTAGTTAGACGAGTCCCAATGTAACTAGGAGTCGTAGTTGCACATTTACAACAATGAGGATTGTCACTAGACTTGCTCTAGGACCAGGTATATCCTCATAAACCATCCTTCCTATCTTATAGTAATTTACATGATCCATTGGTCAAGGGAATATGGTACATACTTTTTTTTTGTTTCCACTGCCTATCTTGTAGACATATTTCCCAATAGTTCCAACCATTGAGGATGCAATAGAGCTTTATCAAGAAAACAATGGAGACAACAAAAATGATAAGAAACTAATATTGCATCAGATTCCAAAAACATAGTATGGCTATATCATCTCATATGAGTATATCATAAAGAGAGATATGTAAACATTAACATAATGCCAACTTAAAGCTACATTGTTGATCCCTTGACGAAAGCACTTTCACAACAAAATCATGATGGTCATGTAGGATCACTTGGAGTTCCCTTATAGTTGATCGACTCTGGAGACTAATGGTCATATGCTTAGAGAGACATCATGTGATGATTGTAATTGGGATACATTGTATATTATTTGATTATTAATCAGGAAAATTCTACTTATTGTGTTTGTTTTAGTAATTGAGATAATATGAAAAGTAATAATGTTGTGAGAGTTTTTTGACTTGATGGCATATAGTTTGGGTTGAGGATATGTACATCAGTGATATGTATACCAAAGACTATGCATTCTTTTTATATCCCTATTTAGATATTATTTTAGATATTATAGAACATCAATAATGTAGAAGACTAGTGTGTTTGTTGAATGATGATTGTGTATCTTTAGTCATCATATCAGATATCAATTCAAATACATGAGTACTTGTTAGAGAACAAGTTGTAATGGACAAACCAACTTTGAGAATAACACATTGAAGCCATGCCATGACATTCATAACCATATCTCAATGTGATAGTGGTAATTGTGATCGTCAAACCTGGAGTCAATTCATTGATCACATGTTGTTTTATGTACTTTAACACTTGTGACTACAGATACAAATTGCCATACACATAATGATTGGGTGCAATGTGATGTTTGTGGATTATTTTGATTGATGTAGATGGAATTTTTCACTTTGTTGGAGTGATATCCTCTCCACTTGATAAGTAAGATTATGAAATGTATGAACGTTCTCATGTGAGTGAATATATGATATTGAGCTCACAATATCTCTACAATGTGTGGGACCCAAAAAGGATCCACTCAAATAGTATGATACAAAGAGACATGATAAAGATAAGTAAGGGAAAAATAACTGTTACAAAATTAAGAAGTGTATCATTATACGATCCCACATTTGCTAAAGTGTACATATAATAAGTTTTCCTTCTTAACAAGAAAGTATTTAATCATATATATTGCACTGCACAAAATAGGAACCAATGAAAAACCAAGATAACTATACAAAAACACCTAGAGAGCTATAGTAATCATCACCACACCATAAGTTTTCAAAATCAAGCCAATACATCCCTAAAAAAAATCAAAAAACCAAAGAGAAAAGATTACCTATGAAATTGTCGGCATCTACCTATCATATAGCCCTATATTGTCCATCAAACAATATCACCACCTTAACCTAACAACTCCAGTATACCTCATCAACCAAACAACCACCTATGAAAAAAGAACCATAGATTCACAACATTCAACTACCAACATCCCACAACATGCAAAACCATACACCACCAAAGAGAAACCATGAGGAATCAATAGATAAAACCCAAATAACTCCATGATCAATAAACCAACTCATCATCAATGCGACACCCATTTCCACACAAAGAAACTTACTCAAAACATAACCCACAAAAGAAAGATTAATGATTAGAAAACTGAAAAACACTAAAAATTAAAATTGTTTTCATAAAATAGCCATATAGCAAGAAACTTTACACATAAGTCCTTTCATTCCTCAAAGCATTCACAAGGCATGTTGTCAACCAGTAACCAAAGAACTGTTCTAAAATATATATACATGAATCCACCATATTTGGTATACAAGGTGCACATAAAGAAAGCACTTCTATGAAACAACTATAAAACATTCCCAAAGACCCGAGTGTACAGGGACAACTCTAGGATTCTATCAACAAAAGACTTCCAATAGCACTTCCAACCTTATCAGCGATTGCTCCTCTGGCTGTTTCTCAACCTCCTCTTCATGATCTCTACCTCTTTGTGATCGTCCACCTAAAAAGGGTGTAGGAACCCATGGGGTGATATTCCAAATCTCGGTGGGAGATATAACTCACCACCAACTCTATTATTATTATAGATAAGATAAACTAAGAACCAGTATAAGTACAATTAAGATGAAGCAGACAACCATTATTAACAGGAAGGGAAATTACCATTTAATTATGTAACATTTTAATAATTTAAAAGGAATATGAAGAACATGTATATTTTCTATCAACAACATTGTATAAAGATCAAGCAAGGCCTCAAACAATGTTTTTATATTTTATCCTATGTATTTATACTACACATATATGTATTTTATTATGCCTTGAGGATTGATTCGTACCACCCAAATCCAACTGATCACTTGATAAGTCAAAATCGGTGCCATACAAGGTCTAATGGAAGAGCCGGAATCCACGACCTCACCACACCTCTTGGTCAGTGCAAGAGAAAACACTATAGAGACATATCAGCCAACTACAATAATGACATTTAGTCAATTTTGGGGATTGGCTCACACATGTCCATCCACATATATATTTAAACTAGCCCACCTTGGTACATGTATGACTCTAGAAGAACAGGCTCATGCATGATCGTTCTAACAAAAGGAGTGGCTCATGCATGACCATCCATATCAAAACAAGACCAACATACGCATGGCCGTCTCACACATCCTGATATTAAGGATGCAAGGGAATACTCAACTTGCACCCCACATATTAAAAAATATGCGCTCTGAGTTAAACTCGTTTCACCATCCAACAATAAAGTTGACAGTGGAAGGGATCTATGGAATAAGGAAAACTACACTATTAGATTTCACTTTATTAAATATATCAATTTAAACATCTTTAAGCATCAATCAAGTTACAACGTATAACCTCTAAATAAGATCTACATAAATAGGGCATAACTCATCATATGAACAAATGAAACATAATAGGTGTGTTCTCATCGCATCATGTCTCTTTATGCCTTCTATTCACAATGTCCATCACAAGGACAAATGTCCAACAGATCATAACCATCATAGCTCATACCTAGCTATGCACATCAATTAAAATCACCTGCATGGTTTGAAACTAATAACAATAAGGAAAAGCATCATCAACATCATCATCTCATAGGACTCATGCCATACATATCACATCATTTGTTTTACATCATTACAATTAGGGTTTAACTTTACTCGATTAGGGTTTACAAGATTGGATCAACAACCACTCTTAGGTTATCACTTTCCTCATCATTATAAGATATGTTATGAGACATAGAAGCATGTTTCTCATTATCATATAGAAACATAACCCTCACAAATATAAGAAGCATGTCCCCAACCTGTTGCTGGGAAGGATGGCCGCTCGCGTAGGGACCGCGACTGGCAGCGCGACTGGGGATACCATCCGTTGTTCAGGTGCCAATGGAGGAAGAAGACCCTTTCAACAAAGACCCTTCAACAATGATGGAGTCAGGGTGGCAGCAAACCCAAAGGATTGGGTAGCCATGTTAAAGAACCCAGCAGGAGATGTGGATACCAGACTTTCGGAGGCGCAGATCGAACTCGATGGAGATGTCATCGTCATCCCTCAATCGGAGGTGGATGAGAGCACCGCCCTATGGAGGAATACATTGGCGGGTTATATTATCCATTTCCGTCCTCACATACCCACGCTGCAACAGCATCTGTCCCAAATATGGAAGCCCGCCGGTACCATGGAGATCCTTGGTCGATCAAGCAAGAGTTTTATCATCAAATTCGGAGACGCAAACGACCTCACCAACGCGCTTGAAGGAGGACCGTGGCATATCAAAGGCAAACCCATGATACTCAAGAAGTGGGAGAAGGGCGAGCCGCTAGAGCAGGAGTGCCTGACCTCTATTCCGGTCTGGCTCAAAGTCTGGAACCTGCCATTGGAGCTGTAGAGCGAACGGATGCTAGCGAGAATAGCCTCCTATCTTGGCAAACCACAATGCCTCAATCGCCAAACCAAAGCCCGATCAAGGATTGATTATGCAAGGATTAATGTCTTGATGGCGGCATCCTCAACATTCCCAACAGTTGTCAAATTGAAGATGGAGCAAGGAGCAAGCTATGAAGTAAAGGTGGAATACGAGTGGGTACCCGAGAAGTGCCCCCACTACGGTAACTTCGGCCATGACAAATCCCTCTGTGGGTCAAAGAAACCATCCCAACCAGTGGAACAGCCTCAACAAGCTCAAGTGGTAGAGCAACCACAACCTATCCAAGTGGTAGAGCAGCCTCAACCCACTCAGCCCGCACAGCAGACACAACCTGTTCGACAAAATGCAACAGAGAGCACCACTACTGACTCAGGTGAGAGCCTTGCAGGGAAGCAACCTGAGCAACCTGCTATTGTAAAGCCAGCTGAAACAACAGGTTTTGAAAGGCCAAAGAAGACCGTCAGCCCGAATAGAAGGAGGACGAGAGGTCAGAGCACTTCCAGCACAAACACCAAAGACAACGCGAGTCAGAACAAGTTTCAAAACCTTGAAGAAGAAGAACCCATTGGGGAAGCCGTGGTTGGCGGCAAGCCAACCCATGGTGCTCATGGTTGAGCAGCCCACCATTACTACTTGGAACACCCGAGATATGTCCAGTTGGGGCAAGCAGGGTGTGGTCCGAGCTGAGCTTAGGAGGGCAAAGACCGACATTGACATCCTTACAAAAGTAAAAATTAGAAGAAATAGGATCGAAAGATACATGAAACACACATGGCCCCATATGAGCTGGATAGACAACTCCAGGAACTGTAAGAAAATAAGAATCCTTGTTCTGTGGGAGGAAAAGGATTACCAAATTACGTTACTCAAAGAAACTAGACAGCTCCTCCACTTCACCATTTCTTTTGATGACGGAACCTTAGAAGTTTCTGTTATTTATGCGGACAATGAAGATGCCAAGAGAGAAGAATTGTGGAAAGACTTAAGAGATGTCATTGCGAACACTAAGGCTCCTTGGATTGTGATAGGAGACTTTAATGCTGTCAGGCGGACTGAGGAGAGAGCTGGCAGGAGCGCCCCCTCAGCTAAATCTATGTAGGACTTTAACGAAGCCATCCAAGAAGCTGAGCTAGTAGAGATTGAGGCAAAGGGTCCTTTCTTCACCTAGAACAACCAACAATCTGGGGTTAACAAAACCATGAGTAAGATCGATAGAGCCTTTTGCTCTATGCAGGTGCTTGATTCTTTCAAGAATATGTGGCTCGAAACTATGCCTACCATTTACAACGATTACTATGCCCTTGTGCTTCACATGGATGAGGTAAAGCCAAAATCCAAATACCCGACAAGGTACTTCAATGCTTGGGCCTCACTGTCTGGTTTTATAGAGACTGTCTCAAAGGTGTGGAACAATCCTATCTCAGGCACACCCCTGTACATTCTGTCTCAAAAGATAAAGCTAGAAAAAAGACACTTACAAACTTGGAACTGGGAACAACTTGGAGATTTCACTAACTCAGCTGCAAATAAAGTCAAAGATGCTCTACAAGCATAGGAAAAGTCGGAAAAAGACCCTATGAATGCCTTGCTATGGGATATTGCTAAAGGAAGAAAGGAAGAGGCACTTAAGGCCAAGTACTTGGAGGAGTCTATCATCAGGCAGAAATCACGTATCTTTTGGCTCCAAAATGGCGACTCTAACACTAAGTTCTTCTACGCATCGATGAGAACTAGAAGGCACAGAAATCAAATCAAGCTAGTAGAACACGAAGGCAAAGTGCTTAAGAACGAGGCTGACATCACTAAAGTCTTTGTCCAACACTATGCAAACATCTTCAATTCGAAGAAAGCTGAGCCTGGAACACTTAATTGGTAGGGTATTCCTAAATTGTCTGAAGCACAAATCCAAGACATATGTACCTTAGTCACAGATGAAGAAATCTATGATGTAGTAAAGAATGCTGATGTGGACAAGGCACCAGGCCCAGATGGCATGAACGCCCACTTCTTCAAGGCCTCATGGGAGACAGTTAAAGAAGATTTCTATAGAGCCATCAAAGATTTCTTCTTGAAGGGGAGGATGTTGAAAGAGATGAATAAAACCTACATTTCCTTGATTCCCAAAGTCAAGCAACCTAAAAAGATGGGTGACTGGAGGCCTATTTCCCTGTGCAACTTTGCCTACAAAGTGATCTCCAAGATCATGGAAAATCGCTTGGGTAACATCCTCCCCTCCCTCATTAGCCTAAATCAATGAGCCTTTGTTAGAGGACATAGAATCTCAGATGCCATTCTCTTAGCAAACGATCTAGTTAATGATTTTGACAAGACAAGTGCAAAGAAGAAGATGTGCTTGAAGGCTGATCTAAGAAAAGCATATGACTCTATAGACAAAGGCTATATTCTCCATATTATGAAGGAAATGGGTTTTCCCCACTGCTGGATTCATTGGGTAGCAGAGTGTATGAGCACTGCTTCTTTTCAAATCCTCATTAATGGCGCTCCTTCTAAAATTATCCAGGATACTAGTGGTATTCGCCAAGGCGACCCATTGGCACCTTACCTCTTTGTAATTGGGATGCAAGGGTTAACCTCCATCCTAAACAAGGTTGTGGAGTAAAAATAGATAAGCCCTCTTTATTCGGGAAAGGTTGAGGTCTCTCACCTTATCTTCGCAGATGACTTACTTATCTTCACCGAAGCTGATGACCACAATGCTAGAGGTATTATACATTGTATGGAGCTCTTCAGAGAGGCCTTGGGCTTAAAGTTGAACCCCACCAAAAGCCAGTTGTTCCTTAGTCACATGGCCTCAACCCACCTCAGCAATGTTATGGGAATTGATCGATGCAAATTTCATGTCCGCTACCTAGGTGTTCCTCTCTTTACTGGTCGGCTCACCAAATCCATCTGTGCCCCGCTCATAGATAAGATCAAAACAAAGCTGGATTCCTGGAAGGCTAAACTTCTCGCAATGGCAGGGAGACTTGAGCTCATCATGTCCACACTGTCAGCCTATCATCTATTTTGGACGGGTGTGTTTCCTATTCCAAAGGCTACCATGAGTGAGATTGAAACCTTGTGTAGGAATTTCCTCTAGGGAGACAAAGAAGATGGGAAGCATTTTCATACTGTTAACTGGGACACGATCTGTAGGACAAAAAGAGAGGCTGGTCTGGGCATTCATAGGGTAGAAGACTGGAATACAGTAGGTATGATGCGTCTGCTGTGGGACATCGCCAATAATAAAAACTCCCTCTTGATTCGGTGGGTTCATAACAAGTATTTGGCAAAGGACACCTTATGGTCTTGCCCAACCAGACAAGGGCAAAGCTGGCTTTGGAAGATGCTTCTGAAATATAGAGACATAGTCCTCCCTTTGGTGCGCTATAAAATTGGAGATGGCTGCTCTATCTCCCTATGGAAAGAACCTTGGGTGTAAGGGGCCTTTCTTTCTCACCTGCTGAATCCTTCTCTGGCCATGTGAACCAATCTCTCCCAACAAGCTCGCCTAAGTAATATTATCAGTGACAATAAATGGAAGCTTCCTTCAACCCACAGGGTGGAGAGGCTTGCTGAAATTTGCAGCATCATTCCTCTAACTCAAGGCAACGATTTATGCCACTATGGGAATATGACTAAATTCAAGATAAAGGATGCTTGGAACCTTTGCAGGGTAGCTCATGAAGAAGTAGGTTGGGCTTGTTGGTTATGGAAGAGCAAAGACCCCCCAAGGATGAAGGTTAGCTACTGGAAGATGTTCCATGACAACCTCGTGACTAATAGTTATCTCCAAAACAGAGGCTTTTCCCTAGCCTCCCGCTGCACCTTGTGCAAGACCTACAGTGAAAATACCCAACATATCCTTTGGAGATGCGAGCTTGCAAATGAAATCTAGAGCAAAGTTTTTGGCGCAACTGCTTATTTACCGAAAAGCAGTGCAGATCTGATGTCCATTAAAGGTAGCAAGGAGAAGCTACTTGTTATCCTTTCCCTATACCACATATGGTACCAGAGGAATATCTCCATTTTTGAGAATGTTGACCCTTCTAAAAAGGGGGTTTGGAGACGCATTCAAAGTGACTTTGATAGCCTGCAGAGATAGCTTCCCTTCCGTATAGATAGCTAACTTTGCTGCTTAGTTTTTGTTTCTTTTGACACATATTGGAGTGCTGCTCTTTCACTTGTAAATGTTGCTTGTTGGAAAGTAATAGAAGAGTCTCACGCTTACTGATAAAAAAAAAAGAAACATAACCCTCAGATCATACGTACAACTACTCCATAGGATAACACATCCTACCATGTAGCCCTAACATCAACATAGTGCATCTCAACCACCACCACAAGGTACCAATTAGGGTTTACAACTATGGTATCAGTTAACCCTAAGTGTATTGAGAAACCACACTAAGATAGGGTATCGGTTTAGGATACTCTAAGAGAGAAACCAGGATAGCAACCTACCTCTTAGAAGGGTGTATAGGTTTAGGTATCACCATGAGTGTGTTGGGCAACACCATCCAGAGATGCAACCGTGTTGAAGGGATAATGACATCATGGTGTATCGAGCAACACTCATTGTGGTAGGTTGATGATTAGGGTTTCAACAACATGTGAAGCAGTGACGGCTAATAGGGTATCTGGAAGCAACGCCCCCAAAGCAACGAATTAGCCATGTCTCAAGCCATGATAGGCAGCGACGCTGTCTCCAAGATGCGTTGGACTCCTCCCAAGCGAGACATCATAAGACATGATGACCAAGCCATAATGGCCAGCACACTAGGCATCTCGATCAACTCCATATCGGTTTAACAACACTAACAAACTATCACCCTTAGCTAACATTGGCCCACTCATTCCTAAAGGTATGACGTTCAGAATGAGTCATCCTAGACCTAACCAAGGTTGTGACGACCTATGACAGGCGTAAAGGCCAAGGGCATCACAAGTCGTGATGACCGCGCATAGCCTAATGATCTAACCTATGTGTTGGCCTCCACATACATGTCGTCCTTCACATACCTATCATCCTCCTCATACACGTCGACCTCTAAAACATGTCGGCCACTCCATCTTCAACCTCAAGACAACATTACTAACAAGGGACTACTACAGAAACAACATTGAGTGTCGCTTTTCTGGGCGTCGGTTATTAAGGTAAACCGATGCCTATAATATTCAACGTTAGTTATTTAGGGAAACCGAAATCTATATTCGAAGACCAGCCAGACATAGGTACCGCTTTGTATTCAGCGTCAGCTGGGTATAAAAAATCGACGCCTAAAATCACCCGCGAAATCCAAATTTCGAGCGAAAAAAATTTGCGTCACATACAACGTCAGTTTTTTATCTATTCACCGACGCATATTTAAGAAGGATATTTGCACGAAAAGTTCCACTTTCGGTGTCAGTTAACCCTTTGATAATCGACGCTAATAATTGTTCCTACTAAATAATTTAGGGTAAAGATTATCTAATTGGACGTCATTTTTTTACTAACAACCGACACTGATGAGTAATAGGCGTCGGTTTTGTAGATAACCGACACTGTTGACCAAATTAATAGACCCGATCACCCGGATCTTCCCCCTTTCTTCCTGTTTCTTCGCGATAATTTTCCTGTGCTTGCCGCTCTCACCTAAAATCTCCGACGACCCCCGCTGCTGCTCGCCGCATCTGCTATTGGTGCGCCTCTGCTCGCCGCTGCCGCCGCCACATCCTCTTTCTGCTGCTGCCACCGCTCGCCGCCACTGCTGCTCTGTTCTTCTCTGCTACTCAGCTCGTCTCCTGGTGCCACTGCGAGTGCCACTCTGCTCTTCTCTTCGCCTGCTCACTGCCACTGCTGCCGCCGCTCGCCACCGCTCTTCTCCACGCTAGCTCCAGGTAGCCCTAGCCTCTTTGCTTCCTTCTCCCTAGATCCTTACCAATAGCAAGCACGGCCGTGGCTGTGTTGGCCTACCACGACCGTGCTGGATAACATAGCCATGGTAGGCTAACACAGTCGCGGCTGTGCTTGCTGTTGGTAAGGATATGAATAAATCTTTATGTAATGCTTTATGTAAATCCTAGGATACGAACAAATCTTTTGCTTGCATATATTTGTACTTCTAATCCTAATGTTTGACCTAATTCAGTAAATTTTGATGTTAGTACATATGTACTTAAGATTTAAACTTGATTTGATTTGATTAAACCTAACATGGATGAAACCCTAACATCAATTGTGATGAAACCCTAACATTAATTGTGATGAAACCCTAACATGTACATATCTATTATTGTGTTTGTTGGCCTAGAAACCCATCCAAGATTTACTCATTAGGAGTAAATCTTGGATAGTCCCCGGTTTGGGACTATTCTTGACCACCTAATCTCACTTAGGTTGTAAGTGTATAATGTGTATTGGGTTTTCAAGAAAATTTCGGTAGCATTTCCTCGTTTGTTCTCTAAGTACATATGTACTTAGAGAACAACGGGGAAATGCTGCCAAAATTTTCTCGAAAACCCAATACACATTATACACTTACTAGTGAGATTAGGTGTTCAAGGATGGGATAGGTGGTACGCATTTATTATATATAAGAATGACATGACATGTATTTGTTAATCGTAGACCCTAATCTTGTCCTAATATATACTTGTTTTCTCTTTGATCATAGAATGGATAGATCATGGATGTCCATTCGCAATCACTGCACCCCAGAGTTTATATCTGGTCTTGATCAGTTTATTAGATTTTCCGAGGAACATAGAAAAGAACCTGGAGATAGGTTCTACTGTCCATGTAGGCATTGTGGTAACAACTTGAAAGTCAGCACTGGTGATGAAATCAAAAGTCATGTTATGTGCAACGGGATTGTACAAAGCTATACAGAATGACACTGGCATGGAGAGATTTCAAACTCGAAACCAGTGGATGTCGATAGCAGTGCTTGGGTGGAAGAAGAAATTGCCTCCGATGACGTAGATGTGAACGAACCAGTTCCAGTACACATTGTTGATGCGATGCTGGATAGTTGTAGGGTAGAGCACACCGATCCACCTCCTATCTTTAGAAACATTGTGCATGATGCTGAGATACCGTTATACACAGGTTGTGCTAAGTTTACGAAGCTTAGCACTGTGTTGAGATTGTATAAGTTGAAAGCTAACAACAGATGGAGTGACAAAAGCTTCACTTCATTGTTGACTTTGTTGAAAGAAATGCTTCCTGAAGGAAACGAGCTGCCAATCTCAACATACCAGGTAAAGAAATTATTGTTCCCAATGGGAATGGAGGCCAAGAAGATACACGCATGCCCGAATGATTGTGTATTATTTCAAAAGGACTATGTGGATTTGAAAGATTGTCCAAAATGTGGTGCGTCACGGTATAAATTGACGACTTTGGGGGAGTCCAAAACTGGTTCTCCTACCAAGGTGATGTGGTATCTACCTATAATATCACAGTTTCAACGCTTGTTTGCAAATTCGAAAGATGTGAAGAATTTGAGGTGGTATGCAGATGTTAAGAAAAATAATGATGGGATCCTACGACATGCGTCTGATTCCCCACAGTGGAAGAAGATTGATCTATTATACCCCAAATTTGGTGAAGAAGATAGGAATATAAGACTTGGGCTTTGTACAGATGGGATGAATCTGTATGGGACATTAAGAAGCCAACATAGCACTTGGCTAGTCATGCTTGTTATATACAATCTTCCTCCCTGGATGTGTATGAAAAATAAGTACGTTATGCTGTCGTTGTTGATATCAGGCCCTGAACAACCCAAAAATGATATCGATGTTTATCTTGAACCTCTGATTGATGACTTAAAGAAACTTTGGGATGAAGGTGTGATGACCTATGATGCTTCAGGAAGAGAGACATTTCATTTGCACGCTATGTTGTTTTGCACTATTAATGACTTTCCAGCATACGAGAATTTGTCTGGATATAGTGTTAAAGGAGCTAAAGCGTGTCCTATATGTGAAGAAAACACTGATTCAATAAGACTAAAACATGGCGGAAAGACTGTATATCTTGATCATCGAAGGTTTCTTTCAAAATTCCATCTTTATCGTAGGAAGTGGAAAGCATTCAATGGATGGAATGATGAATGGAGTGCACCTAAACCTATACCAGGGGATGTTGTTTATGAAAGAGTTAAAGACATTGTCAATGAATTTGGTAAGAAAACACAATGTAGTATGGCCACACGGAGTGACAATTCTTCATTGAAGAAGAAGTCAATATTTTGGGATCTTCCTTATTGGAGTTCTTTGACAGTCAGGCATTGTATCGATGTAATGCACATTGAGAAAAATATCTGTGATAGCGTCATTGGTACTCTGTTAAATATACCAAGTAAGACTAAAGATGGGATAAAATCCAGACTGGACCTACGTGAAATGGGGATAAGGTCAGAATTAACAGAATAACGTGAAATGGGTAATAAAAGAACATACTTACCTCCCGCTTGTTACACGTTGTCTAGAAAGGAGAAGAAAGCTTTTTGTGAATGCTTGGTAAATGTTAAGGTCCCATAGGGTTACTCATCCAACATCCGTATATTGGTATCAATGAAAGATCTGAAGTTGATAGGTTTTAAATCTCATGATTGTCACACTCTAATGCAACAAATATTGCCCGTGGCAATTCGATCTATATTGCCAAAGCATGTAAGGTTTGCAATCACCATACTTTGTTTCTTTTTCAACAGTCTATGCAGCAAAGTCATTGACCCTGATACTCTCGATAATTTGCAAAGAGAAGTGGTTGTTACCTTATGTCAGCTTGAGATGTATTTCCCTCCTTCGTTCTTTGATATCATGGTACATCTTGTTGTCCACTTGACTAGGGAAGTGAAAATGTTGGGACCAATTTTCTTGCATTGGATGTATCCCTTTGAACGATACATGAGCATTTTTAAAGGTGATGTTCGAAACCATTATCGGCCTGAAGGGTGTATTATTGAAGGTTATGTGGCAAGAGAGGTTATGGATTTTTGCAATGACTTTCTAAGTGGTAATAACACTCCTGTTAATGACAAGAATATTGAGGAGGGAAAAGGAATTTTGGGATCATGGGTGAAAGTAATCAGCCATGAGCAGTTGGAACAAGGTCACTTGTATATTTTACACAACATGGACGAAGTGAGTGTTTACATCGAGGAACATACCAATTTCATCAAGAGACAACATCCTCGAGCAAGTTCAATGTGGCTTGCTAGAGAGCATAACAAGACTTTTACTAAGTGGTTTGAAGATAAAGTCTTACATCAACTATCTCAAACACCAAATGATATTACGTAAACTATCAAATGCCTCGCCTTTAAACCAAAACCGAATGTTATGTCTTATGAAGGGTTTGACATTAATGGGTTCACATATTACACAAAGCGCCAAGATGATAAGAGTGTCATCCAAAATAGTGGGGTCACTCTTCAAGCGTCGACTATGTATTTTGCAAGTGTAAAGGATAAGAGTCCACGTGAAGCTAAAATATCATATTACGGTGTCATTGAAGACATATGGGAGTTTGACTACAAAGATTTCAGAATTCTTCTCTTTAAATGTAATTGGGTTGATAACACCAAAGGAGTTATAGTGGATGAATTGGGTTTCACTTTAGTGAACTTTGAAAAGATTGGCGAGAAGGGTGAACCATTCATATTGGCATCATAGGCGAAACAAATATTCTATATCGATGATCCTGCAAATGATAAATGGTCGGTTGTTCTTCATGGTAAAAGACAGTTCACTGAAGATCCTTTAGATGAAGAAGAGTACTATGATAAGTATGATGACTCCAGTCCATTCTCAGTTGGGTTTCCAACTCCACAAAATATTGAAGCTAATGATGACTTATATGTGAGCGGAGATCACAATGAAGGATTGTTAATTGATAAAAGATCACAATTTTAGAGGCATGCATGTTTATATTTTTTTATTGAAGCTAAATGTTTGCTTTTTTTAATATCAATATCATTTTCTGATTTGATGTTTCATTATCTTCTAGTTAATACAAATGCTAAATGTTGTGGGAGGGTCCTAAGGAACTATAGGACCAATCTCACCCGAGATTACATACGCGATGCTGAGAATAGGTTCTTGATTGATTCCAATTCTAGACATTGATCAATATTTCACTAACTCTACACTAATAATTTTTATTTGTATTCTATTTGAAAAATAAATATAGGAAGAAGGAAGAGAAGCCACAATGAAGAGAAGCAGGATACAGATACAATACATAAAGTGCAGCACGTACAAGTGTTTCAGATTCATATAAAAACATGACAGACTAACACATATATAGTGCATAACAACAGTAGTGCCGAATTTACATACAACACTAGCTTAGTACATATACAGTGGGAAGGTGACGAGTTAATAGGAGGACAAACAGATTTCACCACGAGTTAACATTGAAGAAGGTCTACTAACCTACACTGAGCTAAACAAGTTTATCAGTACTAGCCTAAGGCACAAGTACCGTTCGTCAGGACAATGACAGTCATGGAAGCTTAGTGGCCACTACATGTTCAACTGGACAGTGGCCACTAAGCTTCCACGACCGTCATTGTCCCGACGAACGGTACTTGTGCCTTGGGCTAGTACTGATAAACTTGTTTAGCTCGGTGTAGGTTAGTAGACCTTCTTCAATGTTAACTCGTGGTGAAATCTATTTGTCCTCCTGTTAACTCGTCACCTTAGTCCCACTATATATGTACTAAGCTAGTGTTGTATGTAAATTCGGCGCTGCTGTTGTTATGCACTATATATGTGTTAGTCTGTCATGTTGTTATATGAATCTGAAGAACTTGTGCATGCTGCACTTTATGTATTGTATGCTGCATTGGACATCGATACCACATTGGTTGTATGCACTTGTGCGTGCTGCAGTTGTTATGCCGCATTGGACATCGATACCATACATGAGGTATTATATATAGTCTCATTAGTTAGTATGAAATATATCAATCTTATTTTTATATTATTACTTATATATATACATCATTCTCATTGTAGGTGTTTAAAACTAACCACACTATAGGTAAATACTTAAAAGATGTACATGCTCCATACACGATGGAAGTATTAAATGAAGTAAGAGAAGAATGGGCAAGAGCCATTCAAGCAGTGGGGACTGTATAATTGTGATGCTGATAGCGATGTTGAATGATATTTTGTAAATGAATATTTCTGAATGTTTATACATGTCTGAATGTTTATACATGTATTTGAATGTTTCTACATGTGTGAATGTGAGAATTGAATTGATGTCTGAATGTATCTACTTGTGTGAAAAGTATATTTGTTGATTTTGTAGGTTTGTGGCCTATTTGTTGGCTGATATCAATGGATGTCGTAAACCTGCAGTTTAGAAAACTGAACTGTAGGTTCTCATCCTGCTGACCAACCACACCAGGCTTGCAAACTGATAAGAAAAAAAATTAAAACATAGGCGTCGATTATTTATAGAAAACCGTCATCAAAGGCTTACAACATCGGTTATTGGATAAAATCGCCGCCTAATGTGACAAACAACCCGACCGTGCAGGAAAGCACGGCCGTGGTGGGAAATGGTGTCAGTTATTAGTATAAACCTGATGCCTATAGTACTAAACACAGACGTGCAGGGAAGTACGGCCGTGGCATCTGGAAATATGGCGTCAAGTTTTATTGGAAAACTGACGCAGAAAGTGTTATAGATGGCGCCCTTTTTGTGGCACGAACCCTTTTGGCGTCGGCTTACTATGCCTAACTGACGCCTATAGGTGCCCTACTGGCGTGTTTTCGGTGGCACGAAGCCTTTTGGCATCAATTATAAAACTGACGCTGAAGAGTTCGACCTTTAGCGGTGCCCACATAGGCATCGCTTGAGAACCGTCGCTAAAAGGGGTTAAACAACCGGCGCCAAAGGCGTGTTCTGTAGTAGTGTAAAAGAAAAGTGCAATGCATGGGCAGCAACTAAGCCATGCTCATTTTCCAAAACAAAACAAAAGGCTACAAAGGAAAAGTTACTAGCATGCAAGAAATAATGAGTCATAGATCAAGAGCAAGATAACAAGTAAAAGGTGAGAATAACAAAGGGGGTTTGGAGTTATATAACCTACCTCAAGGATCACTAGAACTCTAAGCTCTAAGGTCAAGCTCTGTGCTTCACAAGCTCAAGGTAGAAGAAAATCCTCCAAGCTCGATCACCTCAACACCTCCAAGAGAAGATAGGACCAAGGTTAAGAGAGTACGAGAGGGAAAAAAAGCAACCACGGTTCATGGATGAGAAGAAGAAAGAAAGAGAGAAAGAAGCTAAGGATCATGGATTACCAAGGAAGAAGATGAAAAGAGAGAACCACAAGCTTAGGCTCGTCCACCAAGCTCCAAGGAAGAGCACTCCTTAAGCTCAAGATCGTCCACCAAGGAAGAGGAAAGCAAAGATGGCCAAAGAATTCTCTTGCATGGAGAGAAAGAAGTATATATACAAGAGAGATGAAAGAGATGACAAAGGAAAGGTGTCACCACCAAAGAACCCTGTATGACACATGTCCATGAAGAAAGAGACACATGCAACACCATGCAACAAGGTGAAAAGAATCATGCCTCACCCACTAAGCCTCCTTCCTAGGTCAAGGCCGATACACCTCCCCTCCTCCCTTCACAATTCGATAGGGATGAAACCCTAGAGCTACAAACTAATAGGGTGCATAGAGAGACACCCCAAAACCGATAGGAGGTCCCCTTAAGACACTCACAATCGATACAAGACCTCTCCAAGGATCTCAAGCCCGAGACAACACTCCTAGGTGTAAGGTACACCTCAAACATGAGTGCAAATCATCACCAAGGATGTGACCACTCAACCAAGATGCAACCAAGGTGTCCATCTTTCTATCACTCCTCTAGATGCATGATGCCAAGAGAGATAAGGAATACACTAGAGGTGGAAAACTTGCACATCAACCCTTGACTTGGGCAAATTGCAATTTGCACCAAAACCTCTCCGCAAAACACACGCATCAACCAAACAACATCAAACAAGGAACTCAAGCCTCCAAAATGCCCTAATTACATCTCAGATGATAAGAGAAAGGAGATAAGAAATATACTTAAGAAAAGCAAATAGGGTTATCCCAAAATGTGGGCTAGGGTCCTTACAAGCCGTAAACCCCTAACAGGGATTTCGCCCCCAAAATCATAATAGAAAAGGGAAGGGTACTTCCTTATCATCTCTTCCTCGAGCTCCCATGTGGCTTCCTCAACACCACAATGATACCAAAGAACTTTCACAAGCACAAGGTCCTTCCTCTTCAACTTCTTCACTCTCCAATCAAGGATCAACACTGGACCTTCTACATAGGTCACATCTTCATCAAGTTCTACTTCCACTGGATGTAACACTAACTCTATATTTGGATGACACTTCCTGAACATGCTGACATGGAACACTAGATGTAACCTGTGTAACTCAGGTGGAAACTCCAACCGGTAAGCCACCTTCCCAACACGTGCCACAACTGGGTAAGGTCCCATATATCTGGGAGCCAACTTACCCTTCTTCCCAAATCTCAGAACACCCTTCCAAGGAAAGACCATCAGATATACCTTGTCTCCCACTTGGAACTCCAATGGTCTATGATGATTATCTACATACAAATTCTATTTGTCCTTTGCTACTTTCAGCTATTGTTGTATCACTTTGATCTTCTCTATTGTCTGTTGCACAATCTCATGACCAATAAGTTGATATTCTCCTATTTCATACGAACACAACGAAGATCTGTAACGTCTCCCATACAACACCTCATATGGTGCCATGTCAATGCTACTCTGATAGATGTTGTTATAGGAGAACTCTATCAAATTGAGATGTACATCCCAACTTCCTAAAAACTGAAGGACACATGCCCTCAACAAATCCTCCAAGATCTGGATGGTCTATTCAGACTGACCGTCTATCTGTGGGTGGAAAGTAGTACTGAAGTTTAACTGCATAGCCAAAGATATGTGCATCCACTCCCAAAAGAGACTCATGAACGTAGGACCTCGATCAGACACAATAGTTTTTGGAACACCATGCAAACACACTATCTCATCAACATAGACTTGAGCAAGCTTCTCTATTTTGAACGTTGTCTTCACGGGAAGGAAATGTACTGACTTGGTCAACCTGTCAACGATCACCCAAATGGAATCATAACCTTTGGTTGTCCTAGGAAGACCAACCATAAAGTCCATAGTTACATGATCCCATTTCCATTGAGGTATAGGCAATGGTTGCAATGCTCTTGTAGGCTTCTGATGCTCATCTTTGACATGTTGACACACAACACATCTTGTAACGAACTCAGCTATGTCTTTTTCAAGCATGTCCACCAATACATATCCTTCAAATTATGGTACATCTTGGTACTCCCTGGATGCATAGCATAAATAGATGAATGAGCCTACTCCAACACCATCTTCCCCAGGTTATCAACATTAGGAACCACTATCCTATTATGGTAACAAACTTTCCTATCATCTATCTCATGGAAACCATCACACTTCTTTCTTTCAAACTTTGATCTAATATGTTGTATCCCAGTATCTATCTATTGTGCCTCTCTGATCTACTGTCTCAGCATAGGCTTCACTTGTAATCATGCCAACAAACTAGCTAACAAGGAGACTTCTAACTTGACATTCATATGATGCAAGGAGACCAACATGTCTCACTTGTAACACATCAAAGAACTTAACTGACCTTTATCCATGGATGAGAATGGAGACTTCCTACTCAACGTGTCTGCTATGACATTTGCCTTTCCCGGATGATAGTCAATCGTGTAGCTGTAATCGTTGATCAACTCCATCCAATAATGTTGTCTCATCTTCAACTCTTGCTTTGAAAATATATACTACATGTTCTTGTGATCTGTGAAAATTTGACACTTCTCCCAATACAAGTAGTGCCTCCAAATCTTCAAAGCATGAACCACATCATCTAGCTCCAAGTCATGATTCGGGTAATTCTTCTCGTGTTCTTAAGCTGTCGAGAGGCAAAAGAAACTACTTGCTTGTCTTGCATCAACACACATCCCAAACCATTCTTGGATGCACCATAAAAGACAATGTACTCTTTTCCTTGCTTAGGCAAGAACGAAACCGGTGCACTTGTCAATTTCTCCTTCAACGTCTGAAAAGCAAGTTGACACCTATCATCCCAAACAAATGGAACATCCTTCCTTTTCAACTTTGTTAGGGATAGGGCAATAGTACTGAAGTCCTTAATGAACCTCTGATAATATCTTGCCAGTCTTAGAAAACTATGCACTTCAGTTGGCATCTTAGGAATTTCCCATTCTATCATGAACTCCACCTTCTTAGGATCTACTACGCGTACTCCTTCTACAGATATAACATGCCCCAAGAAAGATACCTCCCTCAACTAGAACTCACACTTGCTAAACTTGACATAGAGCTGGTGTTGTCTCAACATTGTCAATGCATGACAAAGGTGTTGTTCATTCTATTGACTATCACGACTATATATCAAGAAAGACAGCCACAAATTGATAAAGGAATGGTTGGAACACCCTATTCATCAAATCCATGAACGCTTCCGGTGCATTAGTCAGCTCAAATGGTATAACCACAAACTCATAGTGACCATACCTCATCCTTAAAGCTAACTTGAGTATGTCATCCTCCTTGATCCTCAACTGATGAAATCCTTACCTCAGATCTATCTTTGAGAATACTATTGCACCACACAACTGTTCAAATAGATCATCTATCCTCGATAAGGGATACTTGTTCTTTATCATGACCTTGTTTAACTGTCTGTAATCTATGCACAACCTCATAGACCCATCCTTCTTTTTCACAAACAACATTGAAGCACCCCACAATGATGTACTCAGCCTTATGAAACCTTTATCAAGCAGTTCTTGTAACTATCTCTTCAACTCTACCATCTTTGTCGGTGCCATTCTATACAATGTCTGATCTATGGGTTGCGTACCAGGAACTATATTGATCTCAAAATCAATCTCATGTGGTGGGGGAACACCTAGAAACTCCTTAGGAAACACATCTTCGAACTCCCTAACCACCAACACTTCTTGGGTACTAAGACTCCTCACCTCTGTATCCACCATGTGTGCCAAAAATGCCTCACAACCTTGTCTGAGAAGGTTCCTTGCTACCATAGCTTATACAAGACACGTTGGAAGAATCTTCCTATCTCCTTGGAAGATCCACATCTTACTACCATCAACAAACGTCACTTGCTTAAAACTACAATCCAAGACCACTCTATACTTCTCTAGGGTATCCATTCCAAGGATCACATTGAATCCATGCATGTCAAGTGGTATGAGATCCACTTGAATGTTGTGTCCCAAAAAAGTGAGAACATAGGAAGGACTCACATCCTTCAACACTCAGAACCAACCAATGAGGTTTCTAGCAATAAACTATTCTTGTTACGATTAACAGGCAAAGAGCAACTACTAAGTACTTCATGTGTGACAAAAGAGTGTGTAGCACCTGGGTTGACCAAAATAGATATAAAGCAAGAAGAAGAAAAATCAGAATAAAATAACTCCATCTGACCTGTCACTGCAAGCAGGTTGACCATCGCATTCGGTTGACTTATCGTGTAGAATCTAGTCATTACCTGTTGTCTCCCCCATCCTCTACTTCCCTGAGCATACGATTCATCTTATGATGCTTTGCCACATCCTCATCCTCCTGTGCTACTGTTCTGCTATCTCTACGAGCCCTGTTGACTTTTCCGCGGTTGCTGGGTCACTTCATCCTCTTTCACTGGACAAAACTATTTGATATGGCCAACTTGTCCACACTTATAGCACATTTTGTTCTCATACCAAGGCCTAGGTGGTATTGCCACCAATGCTGACGCAACCCTCTAGGCTCCTAAGGGAGGAAAACTATGACCTATGCCCTTACTTGGTGACCACTGAGTCTAAACACTAAACCTCTGCGAAGCTGGCAGTGAAGAAAACATCAGCTTCTTGAAGCCACCCAACGACTACCCTTAAAACTATGCAGACTGCTTCTTGGTACTCGCCTCTCTCTTCTCCTTCACGGATAGTTCTATCCTTCGAACAGACTCCACAAACACAAAAAATCTCTCTCGATTCTCTAAAGTAGCTTATGGGGTAGACAACTCAACGTTCAACCCCTTCTCAAAATGACAAATCCTCACGTCCTCCGTCACAACCATGTGAGGACAATACCTCAACAACTCCATAAATCTTTCCTCATAATCATTGATTGTCATGGATCCCTATCAAATCCTCTCAAACTGACTGATCTTCTCGTCAAGATATGTCTGGGGAAAGTACTAACTAACAAACTCACGTTTGAATTCCTCCCAACCAACTACAACATTGAGTCTCTTCTCCTCATCTATGGCCCACCAATGGCCAACACTCCCTCTCAGGAAGTACACTGTATGCTTCACCTTATCCTCTTTAGGGATACTCAAGATCTTGAAAACCTTCTCAAGCTCAATTAGCCACAGATCTACATCTACAAGGTCAGCTATTCTCGCATACTCAACCGCTCCAACACGGTGAAGGCACTCAAAGTTATTCCCACTACCTGAAGGTTTAGTGTGGGGAATTGGTGCCCTAGGATGAGGGGAAGGCTTCTTGTCTTCCATATGAGTCATTGTTGCTATAAACTACCCAAAGAGTGATTGAAATACAGGGTTTTCTATCATGGACGAGTCAAACTGGGGGACTTTAGGCACCCAATCTTCTCATTCCTGGTTCCTTGCACCACCACCTAGTATAGCAACACTACTCTCGACAACATGTTCTTCATGTTCTCCAGACATCTTTAAGCTTTCTCTTCTTCTTCTGCATAAGCTTAAGTGACTATATGATAGACTGGAGGACACTAGAATAGACACAAACTGTAGTCCTAGGTTTTTGTAGACTCGTCAAACCTCAAGATCTGATACAACCAAATGTGACACCCATTGCCACACAAAGTGAGATTACTAAAAACATAATCCACAGAAGAAAGATTAACAAACAGATAACTGAAAAACACTAAAAAATAAAACCATTTTTATAAAATAGCTATATAGCAAGAACCTTTACACATAAGTACTTTCATGCCTCAAAGCATTCACAAGGCATGCTGTCAACAGATAACCAAAGAACTATTCCAGAACATATATACATGATTCCACCATATCTAGTGTACAAGGTGCACATAAAGAAAGCACATCTGTGAAAAAACTACAAAATATTCCCAAAGACCTGTGTGTACAGGGACCACTCTAGGACTTGATCAACAAAAGACATCCAACAACACTTCCAACCTTATCATGTACTCCTCCTCTGGCTACTGCTCAACCTCATCTGCATGATCTCTACCTCTTCATGTTTTTCCACCTAAAAAGGGTGTGGGAAATCCATGGGGTGAGATTCTAAATCTCAAAGGGTGATATAACTCACCAGGAACTCTATTATTATTATCACAGATAAGATAAACTAAGAAGCAATATAAATATAATTAAGATGAAGCAGGCAACCATTATTAATAGGAAGGGCAATTACCAGTGAATTATGTAACATATTAATAATTTAAAAGGAATATGAAGAACATGTATATTTTCTATCAACAACATTATATAAAGACCAAGCAAGGCCTCAACCAATGTTTTCATATTTGATCCTACAAAATTATACTACACGACTGATTACATATTTCATTATGCCCTGAGAATTGAGTCATACCACCCAAATCCAACCGATCACTTGATAAGTCAAAATCGGTGCCATACAAGGTCTAATGGAAGTGCCAAAATCCACGACTGCACCAAACCTCTTGGTCAATGCAAGAGAAAACATTATAGAGACATATCAGTCAACTTTAACCATGACATATAGTCAATTTCAAAGATTGTCTCACACATGGACATCCACATATATAATCAAACTAGCCCACCTTGGTACATGTATGACACTAGAAGAACATGCTCACACATGGACGTTCTAACAAAAGGAGTGGCTCACACATGGCCAACCATATCACAATGCGACTGGCTCACACATGGCTATCTCACACATCCTAATATTAAGGATGCAAGGGAATACTCAACTTGCACCCCACATATCCAAAAATATGTGCTCAGAGTTAAACTCGTTTCACCATCCAACAATAAAGATGACACTGGAATAGATCTATGGGACATGCCAAAATCCACTATTAGATTTTACTTGATTAATTCAATCAATTTAAACATCTTTAATAAACAATCAAGCTACAATGTATAACTTCTAAATAAGCTCTACATAAATAGGGCATAACTCATCATCAGAAAAAAAAAGAAACATAATAGGTGTGTTCTCATCACATCATGTCTCTTTATGACTGCTATTCACCAATGTCCATCACAAGGACCAATGTCCAACAGATCATAACCATCATAGCTCATACTTGACCATGCACATCAAATGATATCACCTGCATAGTTAGAAACTGATAACAAGAAGGCAAAGCATCATCAACATCATCATCTCATATGACTTATGCCATACATATCACATCATTCATTTTACATCATTACAATTAGGGTTTCACTTTACTCGATTATGGTTTATAAGATTGGATCAACAACCACTCTTAGGTTATCACTTTCCTCATCATTATGAGATACGTTATGAGACATAGAAGCTTGTTTCTCATTATCATATAAAACATGTTATGATATATAGAAACATAACCCTCACATCATACATACAACTACTCCATAGGATAACACATCCTACCATGTAGCCCTAACATCAACATAGTGCATCTCAACCACCACCACAAGGTACTGATTAGGGTTTACAACTATGGTATCGGTTAAACCTAAGTGTATCGAGAAACCACACTAAGATAGGGTATCAGTTTAGGATAGTCTAAGAGAGAAACCAAGGTATCAACCTTCCACTTGGAAGGGTGTATCGGTTTAGGTATCACCATGAGTGTGTTGGGCTATGCTGTCTAGAGATGGAATGATGTCGAAGGGATAATGACGTCGTGGTGTATCTAGTAATGCTCATCATGGCAGGGTGATGATTAGGGTTTCAGCAACAAATGAAGCCGTGATGGCTAATAAGGTATCGGGAAACAACACCCCCAAAGTAACGGTTTAGTCATGAATCAAGCCATGATAGGAAGTGACACTATCATTGAGTTGCATTAGCCTCCTCCCAAGTGAGACATCACAAGCAGTGATGGCCAAGCCATTAGGCTAGTATACGAGGCATCCCGATCAACTCCATAAAAATTCAACAACACCAGCAAACTATCACCCTTAGCTAACATCAGCCCACTCATTCCTAAAGGTATGATGGTCAGAATGAGTCATCCTAAACCTAACCAAGGTCGCGATGACCTGCCATAGGGGTAACAGCCAAGTGCATCATAGGTCATGATGACCACCCATATCCCAACAATCTAACCTATGTGTCGGCCTCCACATACATGTTGGCCTCCACATACCTATCGGCCTCCTCATACATGTCGGCCTCTCAAACATTTCAGCCACTCCATCTTCAACCTCAAGATGACATTACTAACAAGGTAAAAGAAAAGTGCAATGCATGGGCAGCAACTAAGCCATGCTCATTTTCTAAAACAGAACACAAGGCTACCAAGGAAAAGTTACTAACATGCAAGCAATAATGAGTCATAGATTAAGAGCAAGATAACAAGTAAAAGGTGATAATGAAAAAGGGGGTTTAGAGTTATGTAACCCACCTCAAGGATCACCACAACTCTAAGCTCCAAGGTCATGCTCCAAGCTTCATGAGCTCATGGTAGAAGAAGATCCTCCAAGCTCGATCACCTCAACAACTCTAAGAGAAGATAGGACCAAGTTAAGAGAGTACGAGAGGGGAAAAAGCAACCAAGGTTCATGGCCGAGAAGAAGAAAGAAAGAGAGAGAGATGCTAAGGATCATGGCTTAACAAGGAAGAAGATGAAAAGAGAACACCACAAGCTTAGGTTCGTCTATCAAGCTCCAAGGAAGATCACTCCTTAAGCTCAAGATCGTTCACCAAGGAAGAGGAAAACAAAGATGGCCAAAGGATTCTCTTGCATGGAGAGAAAGAAGTATATATACAAGAGAGATGAAAGAGAGAACAAAGGAAAGGTGTCACCACCAAAGAACCCTAGATGACACATGTCCATGAAGAAAGAGCCACATGCAACACCATGCAACCAAGGCGTAAAGAACCATGCCTCGCCCACTTAGACTCCTTCCTAGGTCAAGGCCAATACACATCTCCTCCTCCCTTCACAAATCGATAGGGATAAAAACCTAGAGCTACAAACCAATAGGGTGCATCTAGAGACACCCCAAAACCGATAGAAGGTCTCATCAAGACACCTACAACCAATAAAAGGCCTCTCTATGGCTCTCAAGCCTGAGACAACACTCCTAGGTGTAAGATACACCCGAAACATGAGTGCAAATCATCACCTAGGATGTCACTACTCAACCAAGGCTCAATCAAGGTGTCCATCTCTCTCTCTCTCTCTCCCCTCTAGAAGATCCCAAGAGATAGAAGGAAGATACTAGAGGTGGCAAACTTGTACATCAATCCCTGACTTGGGTAAATTGCAATTTGCACTTAAACCTCTCCACAAAGCAGAAGCATCAACCAAACAAGATCAAACAAGGAACTCAAGCCTCCAACAAGCCCTAATTACATCTCAGATGGTTAGAGAAAGGATATAAGCAACATACTTCAGAAAAGCAACTGTGGTTATCCCAAAACATGGGTTAGGGTCCTTACAATCATGCTAAAGAAACCCACTAACACAAGTTTAAACTCCTCAAAACTAAAAAATGTCTTCCCATTATTTCCAACTCATCCATATATTGTCATAAAATACATGTACTCACCTCTACTACCACAATATATGTTGTGATCGTCATCATCTAACAACTTATCTTCAACCCTCAATCTCCATATTCTATATGAGAATCTCCACTTACCTTCTTGCTATGATTTACAGGAGCCTCCATTGTGAGATATGCATATCAGATTCTATTATTAGATTATTGGATGTGGATTTGACATGGATGGCTAGTATCCCAAGGAAATCTTCCAACACTATGCTTCACAAATGTCTCATCCCTAACAATGTTTGGAGGAAGGACCTAGGTTGGTTCCTAAAGAAACCCACAACTATGAAAAATGATATGTCAACTACCCTAGGAGAAGGAAGTCTCGAGCCTGCCATCAGTTGAAGAGGGAAGAGAAAAAGCTCCAACGATAACTATATAGAGACCCCCAGATCCAAAATGATAGATTCTGGAACACAATTAATACATTCCACTATAAAAGACATGTCATCATTTAGAATAACTCTCTAAATTTGACTCCGAACAACCTAGTAATGACCTCTACTTACACATCCATCAACACTAGGTGTCCCATGTAAACCACTTTGGCATCATCACATTAACAAATTGATCTTACAACCCCAAGCAAAGCTAGGATCTGAGAAATAGATCCCTTATACCTACAACAAAAGGGTTGATCCAAAATCCAATACCATGTCACTCCCATATTAGTAAGGAGAACTTTCTTGATGATGAGATCTTCATCACGTACCCGAGGGTGCATTTTGTCAGTCTGGATGAAGTCATCATTCTACAAAGTAAAAAAGATTAGAGCGTGGTTCTCTAAGAGCCTTTCCCCTATGCTAGTGGGCAAAGGTGCACAAAGTAGTTGTAGAAACCTACCAAAATGCATCCTACTTCAAGCTAACTGTGATTGCCCTCTTTATATTATAAATAACACTCATATAGATCTCATCGTCATTGTTGAGTCTAAATGTATTTTGGGAAGGTATCAACAGAACCATAGACTTTGTCCTCTTATGGGAGGAATACAAGTTTCTCATTGTCCTACAATAAATTCCTTAGTGACCAAGTCATTAGAAGACATAGCAAAATCTTGAGGCCCTACACTAAGCTTAAAGGTGCCCTTCCTATAGGCACCAATAATAGGAATTCTTCAAGATAATGAAGAGTGGTCCCTTCTATCTTCCTCCCTCTTTATAGGTTCTCAGAGAAGAGTCTATTGTTGACTTATCATGAGTCTCTTCATCTACCTTTAGTAGCCACTATTGATGATTAAAGTCAATTTCCCCCAAGACACCAATTAGATAGTTTGTATTAATGGGAGCAATGAACCAAGGGGGGCTATAGCCTACTCCACTTGTGTTGCCAAAGGAGGGAGATCTTCATCATTTCTCTCTTCAGTCAACTTCTTCTATGATTTCTCTATTGAGGGAGAACATCACTCCACCCTAGTAGCAATCTCCTTCACTACTAGATACATGATTGTTAATTAGACAGAAGTTGTCCTTCCCAAAGGTCGGACCATTAAAGGGTACAAAGATGAAGTACTCTAGGAACCATTGTTGTCCTTGATAGGAACATTGATGAAGATGTCTGAAGAAACTGTACATGAATGTCGAGTAGAGAATCTGGTTCCCTTTGATTAAGATCGGGTGCTAGCCGCACCAAAGCCCAAGTTGTTCCTGTCAAAGATGAGAACACATAAGGGAATGAAGTTGATGGTTCTAGGGTACATGTTTTGTAGTCGACAGGAACATTAATGGAAGTATTTTGAGGCATCTTCATATAAGCTTTAGACTGCATCTCTATCTCACCTTGATCAAATGACATAAAGTTTTGAAAATAAAACTTGGTGCAATACACTTTGTTGCTTGGGATAATCTTTGAGCCTGTGTGATCCTTCTCACAACAAGAGATGGAGCCTGACCTTCATTTGTGACACAATGGAGGTGGGAAGAAAGATCAAACCTTGGAGCCACCAAGGGAAACACTAGTCATAAACATCACCTAGAGCAAAAGCATGGACCCCTGACACTCACTTCCAAATCCACTCACTAAGAGAAAAAGCAAGTGTGCGAGAGGGAAATAGTATGAGAGTGGAAGAGGAGAGGGGTGGGGGCAAAGAGGCGAACTTCCGAGAAGCCCCCCAGTAGGGCCAAGTTCTGAAAGAGTCGAACCCTAATCACCCCTATCGCCAGTCCATTCATCACAAACATCATATATATAATAAGCTATAAAAATGAAGCAGACATTGTGATTTGATATTTTTTTGTTTGGCGATAATTATCCAGTATGAATATGAAAAATTAGAAGTGAAGCACAATATTGACTTACTTGTTTACTATTTGGCTAAATTTATTTGGTTCTTTAGATATTTTCCCTAGTTTGTCTAGTTAATTATAAAATGGACAATAAATATGTCAGTCTCTACATATTGTACATTGTTGACTTGCAAACGCGATAGGACCTTGTGGGGGTGGAAATGGAACCTCTAGCTCAACAAGCGAAGTCCAATATCCATGTTCTGCCAAATAGTATATACATGAGATGGAGTTCATTTCCCCGCTAATCAATTTAATATAAGATGTTTCGATTTATAAATCAGATATAGACTAGATGTCTAGCGTGAGCTTTATGTCTAACTAAATTACTCCATGAATGAAATTGTGAAGAATCATGAATTTTTTTTTATTTTGACTCAAATTATGAAAATAATAAAAACTATTCAAAAATATGAAAATGTGCAAACCTGTGTGTAATCATGGCATACTTGGAATCTTGGACCTATTCGGTCATGAGGAAAGGATTAAATTTTGTAGGTGTTTGAAATAGCAAAATCGAGATAATAGCTCACCTCAAAATCCTAACATAGTTCGTTAGTAGGGAAAAGGTACAACATTGAGGGGCGCTCTTAATAATGAGAGATTTGAACAACATAAAAATAATACATCTAGTTTATACACGTCATTTTTACATTTAGATGTGTGAATATTTGACCATGTTACTTCTTCTCTAGCATCACAGTTAGTCACTATGGCATAAATAATGCTACAGCACACTGAATACTTTGTTATGCTTCTTCCTATGGATTGAAGTCAGGCATTACTTAAACAGTCAAATCAACAAATCCTTATCGCCTGACCTATGTTTGGTTCCCTAAGCCAAGCTTGAAGAAATTAGTTCCCATTGGTTGACAATTGTTCAGAAACTGAGATGTATGTCGTGACAAAGTTTTCTGATATTCTGACTATTGAACTTCTATCGACATTGCTGGTAAAGCAACAAGTACAAGACGACGACGATCTTTTAATCCGTACAGTCGAATTCTACAGTGCTGCCAATTACAATTATTATAATATCTCCACGCTTTCAGGGAACCATGTTTGTGACCTAACCACCTATACGAATTTGATTTGCATCCATTGTCACTATATGATTCCTTCAGGCAAAGGGCAAAGTCAGAGGCACATTTCTCCGTTTGCCTCCCACATGTAATATAAAAACTGTAGGACGATTTCTCATGTATCATGCAGCCATGCTGCAGACTCAGAAATGAAATAGATTCCTTTCCATCTCACTACGGACAGAAGTCTAGTTCACCACGTGACGCATGGTTGGCACACCAATCCATGTAGTAGCTCGACGGAGACTCAACCCCTGTTTGGTTGGGGACTGAGATTCTGTAGTCTAGACTGGACTGAGCGGAGTTAGTCAGTAGATCTGGATTGGTGTAGTGTGGTTCTAGTCTGATTCTGTTTGGAAACCCAATCTGATTCTGGTCAGCTGGTCTGCTTTGAGTCTGATCTCAGTCTGATTATGTTTGGCTACCAGTTTGGATTCGGTCTGATTTTGTTTGGCAACCTAGTCAAGATATGATTATTCTGTCCTGTTCTTACAGATCTGTTTCTAACAACGTAAAAATATGTGAAGCTATGATGCCAGTACAATACAAGTATAAAATTTACTAAAAAAAATAATTGCATAGATAATATGGTTGATGTTGTGTGTTGTTTATTGAAATGAATATTAGATGAGTTTGCTCATTTTATATGTTTATTTTAATGATATATAACTTTACAATTGTCTTGTATGGCATGTTAATTTTGTATGTATGTATATGACAATTGGTGAATGACAAGATAATTATAATTGGCATAATAAAACATTAGTCACGCACATGTAGTCGGACAATTTGTGAAAGAAAATGTCGTTATGACAATTACACATAATTGTACATAAAGTAGACCAAACATCATTTCAATGATAGTGTTATTGAAATTGTCATAATTGTTCCATAATGAAAGATATGACAGAGTATAAATGATAACATTTTCATTAGAACTTAAACAACGGCAAAAAAAAGCTGATAAGAACATATTTTGGTCCCGGGCAACTGCGTGAAGAACCAACGGATAGCGGACAAAAAAGGAACGACATGCCCTGGGCGTACAACACACCCATACACACATGCTAAGATGGTGAGCAGCCACTGTGCTGGCCAGTCTTAGGTATGGAGGATGATTCTTCTTGCTCCAACGTAGGACCTTTCCAGTTGGCCCAATTTAGGGCCTCATCATACTCGTCTCATGATACGGGACAGTCGTCCTGCAGCGGCTGAGGTTGTTGTTTGATGTTGTCTTTTGGCCAATCAAACAACAATGGAAGATGAGGAACAATTTTATTAACCCCATCCTTCCCTTCATCCTAGCTCTCATATTTTGCCCCTGGTGTGCATGCTCACAACATTTGTTCTTGCAAACAATATATTCTTTGAGATATTTTTGTAACTTTGATGGGGACATCAATATCTTTTCTAAATTAGGTCTTCACTTTGAACGCGAGGTGGAAATCTAAATTATTGAAATAAATATAAGTATGAGAAAGAGCAAATAATCAAAATGGATTCTTCTAAACAGAATAAGTAAGTACAAGTTTTACAACAAAATGGATGGTAAAAATAACCAAATTTAGATAAGTACAAGTTTGCACACGATGAAAGTTTTCTAAACAGAATAAACAAGTACAACTTTGATCAAATGGATGGTAAAAACAACATAATGATGGCCATAAGTTTTACAACAAAATGTTACCAAGAAATCATAAACAAATACAACATGGAGGAACTACATTACAATTTTATTCCTTTGCTTAACCGCCTAAGGGTGTAGGGGTGTTGTTGTTTTCGTCATTGGTAAGGTATTCAACAACTCATGGTGGATAGGTGCGACGTGTACTCACAAAGTTGCGTTGAACGGCGTGTTTCACGACCAATAGCGGGGGAGGCAATGAATCTCCCAAAATGAAAAGATTATCTCTTATGAACTCTCTCCTAAGGTGCTGTCAGTGCAGTCACACCTCGCTCAAAGAACTATAAGCCCCTCTGTTATGTTTCAAAAGTCACACCACACCTCCCTCCAAGCCTAAGCAGTATATACTCCATTCGCACATCTCCCCATGTCATATTGTGTTCTCATCAAATTTTTGAGAACCATATCAAGCTTTATACACCATATAACATACGGTGTTGTTTGTTGTGCAGCCATAATACAAATTTCTGTATGTAATATATTGTAATAGTAAGGCTTTATTTATGTATGTGAAGCTATTATGATAATTGGAATATAGATATTTTAATGAGCATATAAGAAAGGGCCTCCTATGTAGTGAAGCCATAAATAAACAACATTGTGATGAAGTAAGAGAATACATGTAGTAGCAAGCAAGATAAGGGGTCCGATTACAACAATAACAAAGAGCATTAATTTAAATGTAAACATGGACATTGTTGGTGGTGGTTTTCATTCGTAGTCTGCAACACCTTCTCCTGCAACAACATTGTTAATGTTTGCAGCATTCCTCACGTTTTCCAGTGCTAATTCATTCGTAGACATCCAATCATACAAAAGGAATCGATTTTGTCTGATAAATTGTTTCCTTAAGTTCTTCCAACGGGTTTTCAGTCTGTTCAAATCAATCCAAAGAAGGCATGTTATGTTATGAAAATAAAGAAATGCCTCCCTCCAAGCCTCTCTAGTATATGCTCAGTTGATACATCTCCCCAGGTCATACTAGTTTCTCATCACAACAAGTAGGGTTTGATCGTGCTCCGTACCCCATATTAGATGACCATCCATAGAACAAATTCTGTATGTAAGAGGTTGAAATAGTATAAGGGCTCGTTTCACAATGGTGGATATAATTCTAATATTACAATTTCATGTACAAATAACATAGGACATAAAAGTTGATATATCCATAAGAATCCAACAGAATTACAAAAAAACTTTGAAGCTTGTCATGTAAGTGTAACAACAATGTTATGGAGTCATCGGATGTGAAGGAGTATCTAAAAGAAGAGTACAACTCTACTCCAACTTCTGAATGGAGGTTTGTAAAACTTCATACTCATACTGTTTGGATGTGTAAACATATTCAGAGTCATGATGGATTTCAATAAAGTTCTTCATATTCATCTCCTGGCCCCACACTGACTTGCACTCGCAAGTTAGTAATGTAATCTCAGCCTTCAACGAATCAGTTGTTGGGGGGAGATCGACTGCCCAATGAAAGTATTTGCATCAGTCTTTTCCATAAAATGTTTTCCCAAATATGAGTTAATATCAACGAATACATGATGTACTTAGCAAGTGCAACTGATTATTTTTTTGTTTTACTAGCACACCTGACTAGAAGGACATATGTAATACATTTCTCCCGACCTTTCACTCAGAATGCCAAAATCATATAACCTTGCATCCTCTGTGTTTACCTGCAATGCTACAACTAGACCACAATCACACCTTAGAACTTCAGACAGATTCATCGACATCTAAAACAAGATTAATGATTAGTAACATAAACTCGGCTTCAAAACATATATCTCTAAAAAACTTAGTTTTGATAGTATTTTGATAGGAGCAATTGAATGTTGTAACATGTAGTGAAGTCTTAGTTGGATAGATCAAAATATATTACATCTATGATGTATTATATCCCTCTTCCTCTGTTGAAGAGTCATTATCACTCGGTAGGTGTAGTCGTTCACATATATATAGGCACCTCTCCCGCATTATTTCAATTTCTTCTATTATCCAGGCGGTGTCTGCTCTAGTGGAACAGACAAAGTCACATTGTTCTGACCATGTATTGCGTTCATTGCGTGCATATGCAAGTTGTTTTACCAGCGCATCCCTAACTACAGTTAGCGTGGCAAGTGTAGGTTGTACTCGTTGCGCAGGCAACATCATGCGACATCTATTTGGAACAACACTCCTACCACATGTAAAATACGGCATGTGGGGGTTGTTGTCTTCAAATCATCCATTTGCCACATCAATACCATTCGTGTACACTCGTACGATGTACTGGAGCCCACATGGACATGACGACATTCTATTCTCCATTTTAGGATAGACAACCCAATGATAGAAAATGTGATATTTTTTATTATGAGTCATATAAAAATTTGCATGTACTACAAAATTTGAGAACACATGTGAAGTCATAGATCAGTTGTCATATGCTAACATTATATTAAAAAAAGAGGGGAAAAGCACATGTGAACTCCTAGATGAGTTATCAAATTCTAAAAAAATGATGACAACATCAAACTCATCTCAACGAGTATCCCAAGTGAAATTGGAAATTATTTCACGTAGTACATCGCCCTCCCTTGCATCAACCTAATTTGTTTGTTGTAGCGAACTCAGGTCGATGCCATTGGGTGGTACGACAAATGTTGAACTGTTATTTGGTATTTCCTCCATCACAGCGTCACCATCATTTTGGCGATGTATAAAATTGTGGAGGATACAACAAGCCATTACGAGGAGACACTATGAATGAATAGGATATGTCACCCCATTTTTAAGGTAGGCAAACCGCCTCTTAAGCACTCTGAATTCTCTTTCTATGACATTACGTAATTGAGCATGGCAGTGGTTGAACATTTCCTTCTTGTTGTTGTAGGAATGTCTGTTTCCCTGGTACTCAGATATATGGTAAGCTGTGTTGCGATAAGGTGTAAGAAATTGACGAGTGTTTGCATATCCTGCATCAACTAGGTAATACTTTTCTGCCGATACTTTAAAACCGCTTGTGGTCTATGTTGCTTGTAGGACCCTTTGGTCACCGAAGGAGCCCTCCCACCCAGTCAGTACATATGTAAACTCCATTGAGAAGTCTGCAACAATCATGACATTCAGGGAGACATTCCCTTTTCTGTCTCGGTAATGATTTTTCTTGTCGTGTGTCACCAAGACTGGGATGTGTGTCCCGCCAATGGCCCCGATGGCATTCTACAATACCAAAATTGGGTTTCAACATACAAACTAATTGAAAAATATTAAAAATGGTAGAGTTGACTATCACTACCTTGAAGTAAGGGTAGAACCTTGGGATCTCCAATATACAACGATGTGTGGTTGTGTTTGTGGTTTGCATGACAACATACTCAGGGCACAACGCACACACCACGTCCAAAACTTCATTAAACTTTCTACTTATGGTTTCTCTAGAGTGAATGTAGTCCTCAGCTAAAGCATGATTTGTTTGGCCATGGCCAATCATCTAGAGGAAGTAGCATACAGCCTCAACTGATGAGACTCCTCTACTACTTTTCAACAACCCACGATCCTCAAGCTTGTCCACGAGGGCTATTATAGTTTGTGGACGCATTTGGTATAGGTCATAAGCCCTCTGTTCATGACCGGTCATGATTTCTAGCACCTTTTAGTGCCCACTCCTAATACTAACTGACCTAGGTATTGAAGGAGGTACGTCATCATCATCAGAAATATTATCCACGATGGAGTTCACTATTGAATCAGCTATTGCATCAGCAACGTGATTTGCTGGACCAGACACGATATCTAAAATCTGTGTAAGGAGGTCTGTTGGTTCTGTATGACCACTACCAGACATGATGCCTACAAGTAAAAGGATATAAAACTTGACATGATCCCTAAAATTAAAAGACTCACAATATGAACATTATATGCTAGATGTGATAGAAAATGAACTACATAAACATTACATACGAATAAACTATTACACGCAACAAATGTTTGACGATGAAGTATTTATTACAATAATAACATTTTGGTTATCATGTTCTGAAACAAATAAACCAACAATGCAACTAAATTTCTGAAGTTCATAAATAAACTATACTGGAAAGCAAACCACAACATGAACCATCTCTAACTTACGATGTTGAATGACCTATGTTACTCCCACTTGTGCCGACATCATTGGTTCCAGTATACCACATAGATGGCTTACTTGATGTGCCATTGAAGTTTGATGATGGGGACTACAAAGCATGTCCCTACTGAGATGGAGCGGATGGCATGGAAGGTTGTGGTGTTGCACTACCTCCTTGGGACCTTTTCCAAAGGTCATGCAACCATATTGTTAGTTTCTGTGGGGTGTGGGTGAGGCTGAGGTAGATGCTACGGTTTTTTGACTCCTTTATGGCGTTCACAAGAGTTGTAAATACATGGGTAGGGGAAACGGGGAAAGTGTCATTGAAATGTTGTAAAATTGTTGCAAACTCTTCTTTTTCAATGGCTCTAGTGGCAACACTTGTGCCTAACTCATGTATCTTTGTGTACACTTACGTGAATTCAGTTAACACGTCATTAGAAAGGATGCATTGCTCTTGTGGCATGGATAGTCACTTCATGCGCCTGTGGCTATGAGGAGTACTTCCCCCAACACCCTGCGTATCTATTCTGCCTCCCCCAATGTCACCCTCACTTTGAATCCCAGGTGCACCTAAGTCTGTTTCAACAATAGGAGTTTCTATTGGCATGAGTGTATCAGATGCATCTAAGTCGATAACAACTTCATCCTCAGATGTGACGTCAGACGGTATTTGTCTATCCGCAGAAGACATTACATGGGGTCCTCTAGCAATGTTCCTCCTCGCCATCAACTCGGTTTTGTAGTAGTGGGGAAAGGGTTGGTTAATCAACCTATCAAGATCCTTGTTTGCCTAATTAAAAAAAAGTATTTATAAGAAGATTGATATGTAAATGTACGTCACTACTTTTGGGTCAGTGTATGGTTATTGTACGTACCGCAAGGCTCTCCTTCCACTCAAGGGTGTCGGGTAGCCTGGGCTTGTTCCTAGTATCTGTGGCATCCAACTCACAAAAACATGATTTACTTAAGAAGAAATGTTCGTTTGCAGTGGATTACTAAAAATCACAAAAAAAATAAAACTTTTTACAAAGAGATCCATACATTGGAAAACTCTTTCATAAAGAACCAAAGTAATTCAATTACATTCTGGTTCACAAGTGCATGTCTTGTACCATTCTTTCTCGAGGATTACAAGCATCATCTTACCTATTAAAACTATACATAGGCAGCATAAAAACATTAAGGCATCAAGCCAAAATCTCAGATCGATTCATTAAACTAACTATCGATTCCGAGGACCTGAGAGTACAGAGACGACACATAGGGCTCTATATACAAAACATGACAGCCAGTGTCTCCATCTGGATGTCATTGCTATCCCTGCTACTGCTATTCTTCACCCGCTGTAGGGTTTCTTCTTCTTCTTCTACGTCTACCTAAATTGTTGGATCCAACGGGGGTGAGACAATTAAAATTTCCCCAGTGAGAGGTATAGCTCTCTGCCAAAAATATTATTATTTCAATTAATGGAATAAAATTGAGTAGAAGAATTATAAGTGTTTAACAACAAATAGATCAATATCTACGCATATTAGAGCAATGTTCTTCTTCAAAGTATTTCAGCCTATAACTTGGTAAAGCAGTATGTCATTTATCCAATAAGGAATATGAAGAACATGTATAACATTTATCCATCTAAGATATACTAAGAAAATTTGCATCAACCAATGATTCTCGTATATCAATCTTAAGCAAATACACTACATGACTGATTACATTTTATAGTCATACTTAAGCCCTGAGGAGATGAGGTATACCGCTCATACTCCAATCGACCATTGTGAAATCGAAATCGGTACCATACATAGGTCAATAGAAGAGTCAAATTCCCATGACCTCATCTTCCTCAGTCAGTGTGAGGACCAAATGTAGGACATATTGTGTCTCTACTAAATAGCTTTCCAGGGTATACTGGCAACTTTGCTATTAGAGTTACAGTGGCATGTTGTACTCTCTTCGCAATCGAGAGATTTCATATTTATCTCACATCGATCTGGTATTAACATCATCGGGAGATTAGTGATACATCCATCCCAACATATATAATGAAGTATTGAGAGATTTAATGTTTATCTCACATCAATTCCTCCATTAGGGTGTAAGGATATTCGCGCCCATAACCCCCACATACTCAAAAGTATTCCCTACAGGAGTTCCCATAGGAAAACCTATTTCATCATCACAAGTTACTGACGATAATGGATCTGCGGTCAGGGATCTACATGATACCATTTCACTTGATTAATTAAGTACATTACCATATTCTTTTAGCATCAATCATGTTTTCAATTATTTTAACAAATGCTACAAAGAATGAGTAATATTTCTATCAAGTCCTTTTTAAAGCTTTATAAAACATTGGGATCTCAATCCCTTATCACATTAGGGTATTCTCATCCCTTAATATCTCATCATCATGATTATGGAATATTGGTATTCAAACCCTCAATTCATCAAAACACTTGTTACCACTTATCGGGTAACTTAATGTAACGACCCCGTCTCCCGGTAACCCCCAATTAAGGGAGACCCGAAGGTCAGAGTCGTTATTCAATTAACAGGATCAAAGGTTCGACAAATAATCAATAATAATTAAATAAACTTTACCAACTAAAGCTAAAAACTGGTATAAAATAAAACTTTGTTTACCTTTTTAAAAGATGGGATTTCTAAACTTCTATCCATGAAGATGCTACTCTAACTAATCCTCCTGTGCACGTTAATTCTCATTTAATTTCCACATCTGCCACTTTACTGTTTGTTCTTTTCATTGTACCTAAAACGCCGACAAACAAAACGTCGGTCAGTATATCGAAATATACTGGTATGTGGGGTCAACCAAAAGTTTGCACATATGACTAACAATTTAATAATCACAAGCAAATTATTTAACAATCCAGTTTACACTTTTCAATATGACATTCTCCACCGCTTTTGCCCTAACCCTGGCATACCCACCTTAGGGTGCCCTTTTGCCAATGACTTAAGGCCACCTTCTCAATCCCGAGCTTGGTGCCTGGGGGTCACCACTCATGGTGCCCACTAGTCATGCAATATCATAGGCCACCTTCTTGGTGCCTGGGGTCACCACTCAAGGTGTCCATTGGTCTACCCATCTAGGCCTGACCTTTGGCATCATCCATCAGGGTGGCATGTAGGTGCGAGAATCCATAATTCTATTATTAATGTGATAATCATAGTGACTTTATAATTTGCAAATATGAATCATCCAACCAGTTTAATTGCAATCAATGTGATTAACCATCCGACAAACATGCGGGAAACTAATGCGGTTATTCATAAGCGTAACCACATACCTGATCCAGAGCAACTTGCTGTCCAAGCAATAATGATAAAGAACAAGCAAAAAGCAATCAACAAGTATCCTGAAATTAATGCATGACATCCAAGTGTTATAATTTATCCAGAACATTCTAAAGCTAGACTTGGATTCCATCTTAGGTTTTCTAAACCACATTAGGGTTTTATTAGGGTTTTTGCCTCCATAACGCTTTTATCATATTAAATGCTCTCTTAGTTCATAAACCCTAATTTCAACACCATAAGCCCAATTAAAGTTGATTATTTCTCTTTTATACCAAAACTACCTTCTTTATCCTTTTAATCTATTTCAAGGTTATTAGACTCAATTATCACCTTTAGTTTCTTTCGGATTATCAACTCATAATTCATGATGGTCTAAATCCCATATGAACTCTATATAGTATTAACTCTACCTTGATTCAATCGAAAACCCTAATTTCTATATTAAGGTTATCTTTCCACAAATTAAGAACTTAATGCTCGAATTAGCTTAGATTAAGCATATCCCAACTTTAATCATGAAATTAGTCAATTAAAGCATTTAAGATTCGAATTTATCAACATTAGGGTTTCAAGGCCCATTAAAGTATTATTCATGCACATTAAACTCACAATTAAACTAATTACATGCAAATTCATCTTTTCCAATCTTAATGATCCTTTTTATCATTAACAGGCTAATCTAAGCATTAATCATCAATTGAACCCTACTAATCACATTAACCTTATCCAAATAGGGTTTCTTAATCATCATTACACTAAAATTAATAACTTACACTACTTTTCAAATTTCAACAGGAATTAGGCTCCAATTATATTTTATTTAGATTCCTCTCGATTTTTTGAGCAAGATTCATATATTATTCGCCTTTATCCGAGCTACGGTTTACGAGATATGAATTTAATAAAAATCACTTACTCAGGACCAATCGGAGAGTGCCACATCATCTCCTCATGCAACGTATTTCGAAATTACATCATTACCCCCGCATAAGTTGGCTATGCTTTCAGCCCGCAGAGGGCATAACCGTCCAACTACTGTTCGGTCGTCTTCTTCCTTGCGGCGCACGATCTGGCCGCCGATAACCCTCCTTTCGCGGCCTGCCCTTCCTTCTCAGAGAACCAAGGACCCCCGCCACCCGTTTCATTAGCTCCACCACACCCTGACGTACCTAGGGCTCCTCCAAAACGTTGCTAAGATGGCTATTCCTTCGCAAGGGAAGCACGTGACTGCTGTCGTGGTTGCAGCAGGTCGGCAGACTTTGGGTCGGAGTTGCGTGAAGATGTCAGCGTAGTTATGGTGGAAGGTCCTTCGTGGTTGACCGTGGGTGCCTCCTGCATCAATCACGACCACAAACACCCCCCGGTCACTCCAAGAACAGGGCCTTATGCTCAAGGTTAGGGTTTAAGCGAAGAAGGTGAAGAAAGAATAGGAGAGAGGGGTGCATGGGGTCCTTCTTCAACTCGCCCCTGTGCTTTAGCCCTTTATAGAGGGTTGGGCAACGAAGCCCTAAGGTATCCTATTCACAACTCATAGAGTTATTTCCAAAAAGAAACATATTCCTTTAAGGATATGTAAACCTTCTCTTTCTTCTTAAATCTCTTGATATTCTCTAATATTTGATTATTTAGGAATTTCGAAAACACTTTCCTTTATTCTTTTTATTCTTGGCCTTTAGCCCATTAGCCACTAACTTAAGTTTTCCTTAAGTAGAAATACCACTTTATTAACAAAACCACAACATTCATTAATTTTATATTCTTCTTTTTTTTGACTTTATTGGTATTTCCTCTTTCCTCTCTCTTTATTGGGGCTCCTTGGACCCCAAGAAACTCAAATAATTTCGAAATTCCTTTTTAAGGAATACTCATTATCCTTAAATGCATAATTTTGCATTATTTCTCATTATCTTGCTTATTTCTTATTAAGATAGCTCTTTTGGGGTTTTTCTTCTTATTTCTCTTTTATTTTTCTCATTGGCATTCCTTTTATTATTAGCAACCTCATGAATACGAAATTTCCTCAAGGAATCTCATTTATTCCTCTTTTCACATATTTTTCACATTTCATCAATGTTTTCAATTTCTTTATTAACAAGGAAATACTTAATTGATATTTTCTTTTCTTATTGCCCTTTCTTTGCAACCTTGGACTCCTTGGAACCCAAGGAATCTAAGAGGCACGAAATCCTCTTTGGATTTGCCTTCTAGAGGTTTCCACACCTTTCTTATCTCAAATTCTCATTTATTCATTAATAAATCGAATATCCTTGTTATTGGGCCCAATAGCCAATAAAGCCCACAAATCAAACAACAAGGCTATTGTAAATGAAATCCATGCATTCATCCATTATTTGTTCATTTATCTTTATTATGAGAAATTAAATTTCTCAACAAATGAACCCAAAATTTGGGGTTGTAACATCCTTCCCTTCTTATAAGAATTTTGTCCTCAAAATTCCAGCATGCAAGCAAACAAACAGGATAATCCATTCTTATGTCCATCAGGGCTACCATGTGGCTTTACCCTATCCATGGTGCTTTCCAAGAACCTTCATCATCTCATATTCTTCCATCTGAGTTCTTTCTTACCTTGGTATATCGTACCCTCATAGGTGACTCAGGACATTTCAGCCTTTCAAAAGCTGAATAGGTTCAAGGCTCAACACATGGCTTGGGTACCTCACATAGTGCTCTAGATCGGACTCATGTAACACATTATACATTATGTTATCCTAAGGGGTAAGGCTAAACACAACCATTTCCACCAATCCATCTCAAATGGACCCATATATCGGGGACTCAGCTTTCTCAGCTATAGCTTAGAGGGGTCGGATTTTCACATCACATATTCTCCCACAGTGAACTGCATGTCAGTCTGTTTTGTATTAGCTCGTGACACATGTCACCCTTGGCTCTCTCTCAGCCATTACTCGATCAAGCGACTTCATCTGCACACACTGTGGTTCTTTTATGACCTTCACGAGGCCTCCATTACCAACATCATTACAATGAAGTGGTGACCGACACACCCTCCTTATATAGCTTCTTACATCCCGATAAAGGCTATAGTGGTTAACATCACATCTTAAGAACTGTCTCTTTGTATCACCTTGAACAAGCACACTTTCTCTCATCAGACCCTCTAGTCTGGATCATACTACTCATTAGTTAGGGGTGATAAAAGGTACTAAAACGAGTTCTTCAGGTACCTACTTCTTCCGCATGGAAGTAAACCTTCTAATCATGTTCAAGAACTCTTTGAACTCACATCATGGTATTGTTGAACCATTTCTTTCTCTATTATAAGTAGTTCAACCCGATATGTCACTTGACAATACTCTTCTTTTCCTGTCATCTAGGTAAGGTGATCTACCATAACCTTCATTGATCTCCCTTGGTTAAGGGGAGAGTTTCCACATCATCCATAGTGATGAACTCTCATTCCTTTTCAGGGACTCTTTTATCCTCTATATTGGTACACTGGGTTACTGGTATTCGTCCTTTACCTTTATCATGCATGGCCACAAGCCACATGCATCTTCATCTTAAGCATCCAAAGTGCTACCATCTCAGTAATACCATGGTATATGGTGATCTTAAAATCATGATCTCCAGTGTGTCATGATCCCTCCAGCTTGATACCTCAGAAACCCTAAACCATTCTAATCAGGGTTTCATCGCATTCCCTTCCAGAGAAGTGCATCTGAGGCTCTAAACCATCCTTTCACTATGTCAAGGACTAGACTGACTAGCCAAACAATCATTAACTTGTTCAACCTATCTCATTACCTCTGAGTGTTAGCCAAAACACATCTTCTTTCCAAACGTAGGGTTAGCCTAACAACTCCCTTCTAGCCAAACTAGGCAGCTCTATCTCCACCAGAGCATCCATTACCACTTCACATCCTTCGGTATTAAGTAACGTTGAAGACATACTCTTCCATGTATTCTACTTATCATCTCATCTCAAACTCTAAGTTTGTCTTCATCAAGAAACTCCAAGCTCCTACTCACTGTGATCGAACTCGACCTTGGTTACTCTACAAATTCCAGATAGTTCCTGATAAAACATCCTCATAAGCTGGCTACACTACCTCTCATAGTGTTTGCGAACCATCCATGTATCATTCCTTCCACATCTCTATCCTTATCCCTTATAGCAACGTTCCAACTCACAACATCCTTGTCCTTGGTGTATGGCATGCATACTGTCCTATCTCTCACTCTCATAACAAGAAGAAATAAGCATTTGGCGGCCGTCCAAATACAGAGTTCTTCCTATTCCAAGAGTAGGGATGGTATAGCCCACCTTGCCAGTACACCTTCAAATCTTAGTTGAAACGTGCAACTCATGTCTCTATATCACAATCATCATTATATTAAAGTTACTTCTATGGAAAACTGGCCTCGAACCTACTTGAGTTTACACACAATCCTTGGTCATATCCTCTAGGTCTATAGGGTGCCGACACTTTTGGGGTCATCCTTCTTCCCTTATGCATCTAGAGAGTGCCCTACTCATCTGCCCTTTAGGTCTCATGAGTTAATGAAGGTGATCAATCTCCTAACCCATGGCCCTCAGACAATGATAGCTGTTACCTCCCGACCCTATGGTCATGTGCAACTAGGGAATTAGGCAACTCCATCTTTCATCGGTCTTATCCCTACCTGACCCTAGGATAGACTTGGGATTTTCTTATAGTACATGTCTGACTTAGAACCTTACCCAAGCCTTCATCATCTCTTTCTGCATTCATGACTGACTTTCATCCCTTCACAGGGGTCATGGCAACCTACCTACCTTGGTCAGGTCCCATACCGGTTACTCCCATGGTAACACGTCCATGCACTTAGAGATGGTTATCTATGGGACTATAGGTTCATTTTCATACCATGTAATCTTCACTTAGCTTCTCAAGATCCTATGAGACCTCTTTAGGTCACCTCAAAACCGACAGAACTGGTACACACCCTACCAAAGGGTCCTCTCCCAGGATGGGAGGAAACTACAACCCGTGACAGCAAGGTCACAACCATCCTTAGGGTTTACATCCATATGAGCATGTTTAAACCAACAACTACTAAGGCACAAGCGTACCTACAAACCATGCTAAGTCACACTCGTTCTCTTTCCTCATCATCATATCAACTTATCCATGAGGGGTTCATCAAACATACCCTTACCTGAAGGGGTTTTCCTTTACCTCTACACATTAAGAGTACCATGCTCGAAACTATAGAGACTCAAATCTCAACATGAGCATTGGGTACACCGCTTCCCCTCTTAGGCCTAGGAAACCTAGGTTCACCTCCGGGTATCCAACTGCATGCTCATTTTCTTAACCAGGAATCCAGCATGTCCAAGATATGTCATGTACTCCCATGGTCTTTCTACTCAAGCAACACTGCAGAGTTGATTCCTATTCCTGGACAACTATTAGGTATAAAGCCTCACATCTGGTGCCTTAACCTCCTCAGGGTCTAAAGCACTCTCTATCTCATCTAGTAGGTAATCACTTATACCATAGGTATCCGAAACACCATCTTCCCTCTAGGGTTTGGTTACTCTCAAGCTAACCAATACACCATCAAGCTCCAGGGATCATGCATGAGGCAACCATTATCATCCACTTAGGTCACATCATTCATGACTTCCACTGTTTCTCAAGTTTCGGGGTTTTAGGCTTCCCACTTTCTTGGCCGAGGTCTGCTCCCTTTCTCTAGAGCTAATCCTACAACCAACCTCTCTATAAAAGGTCATGTCTTTATGAAGGATCAAGCTCATAAGCATGCCCCTACCTGAGTGAAGCCTATACTCGAACTTATGTTTACTCAAGGTCATCCATAACCCCTTATGCTTATCTCACCATGATCACTTGACTAGGGTTTCGTCAAGCTATACCCTACCCACCTCTGCCTATAGGGTAACTATAGGTTCTCCTCTAACCTCATCGATGAAGGAGCTATCCTTCATTCTAACATGCACGACCCTCTCCAGCGTTGGGTCGCCAAAGGTACTAGGTAATCCAACCTCTCATGGCCCGTATGACGATCCTAAAGCATGTCCAACCAAACACTCGGTCTAACTCATCATGTCATCTCTATCTCTACCCTTCACTTAGGGTTAGGGTTAAGATCATCCTCAAAGGATGTGCTAGGTTGCTACCTTTAATGGAGGTCTCCACCTCCCAGACTAACTCCCTCTACACATCCTCCTGCCAAGGAGGTCTATCCTCAAGTCTCTCCTGAGGGCAATGACAACTCGTGTCATACGACATAAGCATGTATCTATTCCTTTACACTTACTCTATTAAGCTTATGTCCATGACATCTTATTTACATGCTTTTTATTAATTTGGTGGAGGATTCCTTAATCCTTATCAATCTTGCCCATACCTCAAGAGGGTGAGGAAAAGAGAGAAAACCCTAATCCTTAAGGTCCTTATCAGAATTTATGGTGAGAAAGGATGAACGAGATGAGAGAGTCCTAAAAGGTATCTTACTTCGATTCATACCCTAAGACTTTGGCCAGGCAGTCACACAGATCTGGGAGTCCTCGTATTCCGACTAGCGGTGCGGAGGAAAATCTTGCCAGCCCCCGGTCGTGATCCTTTTCTAGACACCTCTGTCTTTTAGGTAATCCTCTAATAACTCCCTTGGGTTCTACGGAATTTGTAAAATTTAATAATTATTAAAGATTAAATGAGGAACCTATGCTCTGATACCAATTGTAACGACCCCGTCTCCCGGTAACCCCCAATTAAGGGAGACCCGAAGGTCAGAGTCGTTATTCAATTAACAGGATCAAAGTTTCGACAAATAATCAATAATAATTAAATAAACTTTACCAACTAAAGCTAAAAACTGGTATAAAATAAAACTTTGTTTACCTTTTTAAAAGATGGGATTTCTAAACTTCTATCCATGAAGATGCTACTCTAACTAATCCTCCTGTGCACGTTAATTCTCATTTAATTTCCATATCTGCCACTTTACTGTTTGTTCTTTTCATTGTACCTAAAACGCCGACAAACAAAACGTCGGTCAGTATATCGAAATATACTGGTATGTGGGGTCAACCAAAAGTTTGCACATATGACTAACAATTTAATAATCACAAGCAAATTATTTAACAATCCAGTTTACACTTTTCAATATGACATTCTCCACCGCTTTTGCCCTAACCTTGGCATACCCACCTTAGGGTGCCCTTTTGCCAATGACTTAAGGCCACCTTCTCAATCCCGAGCTTGGTGCCTGGGGGTCACCACTCATGGTGCCCACTAGTCATGCAATATCATAGGCCACCTTCTTGGTGCCTGGGGTCACCACTCAAGGTGTCCATTGGTCTACCCATCTAGGCCTGACCTTTGGCATCATCCATCAGGGTGGCATGTAGGTGCGAGAATCCATAATTCTATTATTAATGTGATAATCATAGTGACTTTATAATTTGCAAATATGAATCATCCAACCAGTTTAATTGCAATCAATGCGATTAACCATCCGACAAACATGCGGGAAACTAATGCGGTTATTCATAAGCGTAACCACATACCTGATCCAGAGCAACTTGCTGTCCAAGCAATAATGATAAAGAACAAGCAACAAGCAATCAACAAGTATCCTGAAATTAATGCATGACATCCAAGTGTTATAATTTATCCAGAACATTCTAAAGCTAGACTTGGATTCCATGTTAGGTTTTCTAAACCACATTAGGGTTTTATTAGGGTTTTTGCCTCCATAACGCTTTTATCATATTAAATGCTCTCTTAGTTCATAAACCCTAATTTCAACACCATAAGCCCAATTAAAGTTGATTATTTCTCTTTTATACCAAAACTACCTTCTTTATCCTTTTAATCTATTTCAAGGTTATTAGACTCAGTTATCACCTTTAGTTTCTTTCGGATTATCAACTCATAATTCATGATGGTCTAAATCCCATATGAACTCTATATAGTATTAACTCTACCTTGATTCAATCGAAAACCCTAATTTCTATATTAAGGTTATCTTTCCACAAATTAAGAACTTAATGCTCGAATTAGCTTAGATTAAGCATATCCCAACTTTAATCATGAAATTAGTCAATTAAAGCATTTAAGATTCGAATTTATCAACATTAGGGTTTCAAGGCCCATTAAAGTATTATTCATGCACATTAAACTCACAATTAAACTAATTACATGCAAATTCATCTTTTCCAATCTTAATGATCCTTTTTATCATTAACAGGCTAATATAAACATTAATCATCAATTGAACCCTACTAATCACATTAACCTTATCCAAATAGGGTTTCTTAATCATCATTACACTAAAATTAATAACTTACACTACTTTTCAAATTTCAACAGGAATTAGGCTCCAATTATATTTTATTTAGATTCCTCTCGATTTTTTGAGCAAGATTCATATATTATTCGCCTTTATCCGAGCTACGGTTTACGAGATATGAATTTAATAAAAATCACTTACTCAGGACCAATCGGAGAGTGCCACATCATCTCCTCATGCAACGTAGGCGCGACTCTTTTTGGGAAACATTTCGAAATTACATCATTACCCCCGCATAAGTTGGCTATGCTTTCAGCCCGCAGAGGGCATAACCGTCCAACTACTGTTCGGTCGTCTTCTTCCTTGCGGCGCACGATCTGGCCGCCGATAACCCTCCTTTCGCGGCCTGCCCTTCCTTCTCAGAGAACCAAGGACCCCCGCCACCCGTTCCATTAGCTCCACCACGCCCTAACGTACCTAGGGCTCCTCCAAAACGTTGCTAAGATGGCTATTCCTTCGCAAGGGAAGCACGTGACTGCTGCCGTGGTTGCAGCAGGTCGGCAGACTTTGGGTCAGAGTTGCGTGAAGATGTCAGCGTAGTTATGGTGGAAGGTCCTTCGTGGTTGACCGTGGGTGCCTCCTGCATCAATCACGACCACAAACACCCCCCGGTCACTCCAAGAACAGGGCCTTATGCTCAAGGTTAGGGTTTCAGCGAAGAAGGTGAAGAAAGAATAGGAGAGAGGGGTGCATGGGGTCCTTCTTCAACTCGCCCCTGTGCTTTAGCCCTTTATAGAGGGTTGGGCAACGAAGCCCTAAGGTATCCTATTCACAACTCATAGAGTTATTTCCAAAAAGAAACATATTCCTTTAAGGATATGTAAACCTTCTCTTTCTTCTTAAACCTCTTGATATTCTCTAATATTTGATTATTTAGGAATTTCGAAAACACTTTCCTTTATTCTTTTTATTCTTGGCCTTTAGCCCATTAGCCACTAACTTAAGTTTTCCTTAAGTAGAAATACCACTTTATTAACAAAACCACAACATTCATTAATTTTATATTCTTCTTTTTTTTGACTTTATTGGTATTTCCTCTTTCCTCTCTCTTTATTGGGGCTCCTTGGACCCCAAGAAACTCAAATAATTTCGAAATTCCTTTTTAAGGAATACTCATTATCCTTAAATGCATCATTTTGCATTATTTCTCATTATCTTGCTTATTTCTTATTAAGATAGCTCTTTTTGGGGTTTTCTATTTATTTCTCTTTTATTTTTCTCATTGGCATTCCTTTTATTATTAGCAACCTCATGAATACGAAATTTCCTCAAGGAATCTCATTTATTCCTCTTTTCACATATTTTTCACATTTCATCAATGTTTTCAATTTCTTTATTAACAAGGAAATACTTAATTGATATTTTCTTTTCTTATTGCCCTTTCTTTGCAACCTTGGACTCCTTGGAACCCAAGGAATCTAAGAGGCACGAAATCCTCTTTGGATTTGCCTTCTAGAGGTTTCCACACCTTTCTTATCTCAAATTCTCATTTATTCATTAATAAATCGAATATCCTTGTTATTGGGCCCAATAGCCAATAAAGCCCACAAATCAAACAACAAGGCTATTGTAAATGAAATCCATGCATTCATCCATTATTTGTTCATTTATCTTTATTATGAGAAATTAAATTTCTCAACAAATGAACCCAAAATTTGGGGTTGTAACACTTAATGCCTTCAGGTCATCTAACCATGGTAAACATAATATTTGCAATGCAGGCATTTCACATGGCTCTTAAAGCCCATTGATCTTTTGTCACCTCTTATTAGGCAAAACATCATATTATGGCTTACAAAACCCATAAACATTTTCATTAATAAAACATCATAGCTCATACCTGGCTATGTCCAATATCTCATGATACCTTCATGATTAGTGCATATGATAACAGGTATATCAATCACATATCAGCACTATGCAATGTAAGAGTAACATCACTATTTCCTCATTAGAGTTAGGATTTCCCAATTCATGTCAATTAGGAATACTCATTTCATTACCCAAATTAGGGTTATGATTTATCATCATATTGCCCAAGATTAGGGTTTCATACACTATAACCCAAGATTAGGGCTTTACATACTTTTACCCTATATCAGGGTTAGGATTTCATATCAAGTTTTCACATATCATTACATAGCATCACCTTGGGTTAGAGTTTCACATCACATCATTACATTAGGGTCTCATATGACATCACCCTTGATTAGGGTTTCACATGACATCACCCTCAATTTGGGTTTCATATGACATCACCCTTGATTAGAGTTTCACATGACATCACCCTTGATTAGGGTTTCACATGAAATCACCCTCAATTAGGGTTTCATATGACATCACCCTTGATTAGGGTTTCACATGACATCTCCATCAATTAGGGTTAGAGATCATCAACCTTCTTAATCAGGGTTTCATGATCTCTTTATCAAGGATCATACCCTAATTACACATTTTATTCATGTTGAAAGTGTTGAAGCTTATCCTCTACATGATTATTATACATGTAGGAATTCTTCTCTCTATCATCCTTTATAGGATGTTGATTTACTTCAAATTTGATTAGATTAGGTCAACTCAACTTGAATGAAGGGTTGACATAGTGTATTAAGTCACTACTTCCATAAGCATCAAAGGTTAACCATTCAGAAGGTACTAATCACTTAAGTACCTTGAAGGTACAACCATTGTAATTATCTTTGATAACTTCATTAACCATCATAGGGTTGATTAATCTTTCATAGCTTTGAGACTAATAGATCTCCAAAAGGTTTTGTTACTTCTGAACCTTCAAACGATTTTGACCTCCTTGACCTTCAAACGATCTTGGTGTCACATGACCTTCAAACGATATTAAAGACTGTTTGACCTTAAACGGTCTTGACTCAATTGTATTTCCAAATGATCTTGAGGTGATTGACCTCCAATCGGTCTTGCCTTAGTTCTTCAATTGGTTTTGAAATTGTTTGCTCAATTTATTATTGAAACCGAATGAACCTTAAATGGTTTATGAATGATTTCCCTTCAAACGGTCTGAGGACTGTTTGGTCTCAAATGGTCTCAAGACCGTTTGGTCCAAACGACCTTGAAACTGATTGGATCAACTAGGGTTTTCTCCAACCAATTTATTAGTTTTAGGGTTTGCTTTATTGAATCGATTATCAATTGAACTGTTGAAGTACATTCAATTATAGCCCTTGAATCCACAATCATCCATCTCAGCCTTTAACCTCCAAACGGTCTTGAGACCGTTTGCCTCCAAATGTTCTTGAGACCGTTTGCCTCCAAACGGTCTTGATACCGTTTGGACCATCAACCAAGTAGTTGTTCCAATTGAATTCTTTCAATCAATCGATTAGGGTTTGCAAATCATTGATTCTTCATGCTAGAATTAATTATAATCAAATCAATTTGAGCTATTGGATCTTCATCAATCACATCAGCAATTAACCTCAATTGGTTTTGAAGTTCAATTTACCCATTCGGTCTTGAGATCCATTACCCATACAGTTTTGAATTCAATTAACCATTCGATCTTGTAGTCAATTACCCATTCGGTTTTGAAGTAATTTACCCATTCGGTCTTGGGTAAAATTACCCATTCGGTCTTGAGTGAATTACCCATTCGGTCTTGGGTTCAACTACTCATTTGGTCTTGGGTACAACTACCCATTCGGTCTTTGGTACAACTACCCATTCGGTCTTGAAACCGAATCAACTCAATCGGTTTTGAAACCGAATTAGCTCAATCGGTTTTTGCAAACCGTTTGTGTAACATCCATGACCTGGGTTATTATTTAACCTTAGATGTTTTGCATAATAAAGTTGATTAGATGCTTGCTCTTATGTCTTGAAAAGTAATTAATGCACCAGAGGAACTTATGTTCCAATTTTAGTCCTTTTTGAATAATGTTGAAACAATGTGTTGTTAGTTTTGCACTAAAGTGCAAATCCACCAAGTTGAGGGGTTAACTTGCAAATTTTACATGATAAAATGTTCCTCAGATGTTAAAGCATCATAGTAATGAGTATGATGTTGTGGCATGACTTCCACAAGCTTGAGCACCAAGATAGAGCTTGCTGAGCAATCTTTGTGCATTAAAACCTAGTTTTGGTGTAATGTGCAATTTACCCAAAACCTAGGGTTCAATATGCAAAATACCACTTCAAGAGGGTCCCTCATGTTTATTGGAATCATGTAGAGAAAATAAAATGAGAGGGGGCCCTCATTTGAATCACTTTGGAGGAGAGAGAATCTTGATATTAAAATAATCAAGATTTAAGCATAATTGAAACCCTAATTCAATTTAATGCAAAAAGAAATATATTAATTGAAGAGCCCTTCAACCAAAATGTGAGGGATGATTTTGCAAAAGGTTGGACGAGCTTGTTCCTTGAAAAGGCACGAAAATATCTTAAGTGAGTGGAGATCCCACTCACATTAAGTTAATGAAAAGTAATATCCACTAAAAATGGGATATTAGTATAATATGATTAAGGTGCTTAATTTGCTTTTCTTTTAATTCTTGGATAATGAAGAGGAATTGCAAAGGTAAGAGGATGGATTCGTGGCCAAGGAGTTGAGGGGAGAAATGTGGCATCAATTTAAGAAAATAAAGGAATTAATTACTACTTTCTCTCTCATTGAATTTCCTTATACATATCCCATTTTCGACCCACATAAGGACTCTTTTTCAGATTTGCTTTCTCTCCTTGCTTTGTCTGAGCACAAGGGAGATTAGGAGCAGGAGGAGGATGATCCCCAACCTGTAGGTAAGCTCCATAGTCTTCTTTAACCTTGATTTCATGGTGCAAATCGAAAATCAATGCTTGATTTCTTCTTTTCTTCATTCAATCTTCAACTCTAGCCAATCCTTTCACTCAAAGATTTGAGGACGAGCCTTGGAGAGGTTGTGAAAGCTTCATTTGCCATTGGAGACGTGGATCTTGAAGCTTGGATTTGATTTTGAAGGCGGGCTATATAACTTGAACCCTTAAATGTCATTATTGCTTGCAAATTATTCGATATTTGTTGAACCTTTCTATTCTCTTGATTTTATTTTGATTAGTTGTTCAAATCACCAAAAGAATCACAATTTATTTCGGAGGTTTAGAGCTTGAATATGATGATGTCATCTTAAGCACACACCTCAACAAAAGAAGGGGCAAACAGTTTGCAAAACCGTTTGAGTTAATTCAATTTCAAAACCGAATGGGCAATTAACTATAAGACCGAATGGATAATTTGAACATCAAAACCATTTGGGGTTATTTGCTGATGTGATTGAGGAAGGTTCAATGGCTCAAATTGATTTGGTTATAATTAATTCTAGAAGAATGATCAATGGTTTACAAATCCTAATTGATAGATTGAAGGATTCCAAAATGAATTGGACTAATTGCTTGGTTGATGGTCCAAACAGTCTTAAGACCATTTGGGACCAACCGGTCTCAAGACCATTTAGAGGTTAAGAGATGTGATAAATGATTGGAGATCCAAGGGATGTGATTGGAGGTATTCATAATGGTTCAATTTTTTGATTGATTCAATAGAGAAAACCTTAAAACAAATCCATTAAATGAAGGGAACCAAATTGGTTCAATCAGTTTCATGATAGTTTGGACCAAACGGTTTTGAGACCGTTTGGGACCAAATGGTCCTCAGACCATTTGAAGGGCAATTTTTCACAAACCGTTTAGGGTTCATTCAGTTTCAATAATAATTGATCAAACAATTTCAACTATTGGTTGTCCAATCGATCTTAGTGATGAATTGTTCAAACAGTTTCTAATGTTGAGTGCCCAAACGGTTTCAAAACCATTTGGAGGGCAAATGGTCTTAACCCTAGATGCCCAAACAGTTTCAAAACCGTTTGGAGGGCAATTGACTTCAAACTGTTTGGAGATTCAAAGGTCAAAACCGAATGGAGGTTCAACATATACAAAATTGATTGAAGACTTAAAGTGATGAAAGATCAGTTGATCCCATAATTGATAATGATGAATATCAAAGATAAGTACAATGGTTGAATCCCTAATGTACTTAGATGATTGGTACCCGTAGAGGGGTCAACCTCATATGCTTATGGAAGCAATAACTTAACATACTATGTCAATCATTTATTCAAGTTGAATTGACTCAATCTAATCAAGATTGGAGTAATGAACATCCTAGCAAGGATGAGAGAGAGAAATTCATACATGTATAATATTCATGTAGCAATCCAGCCTCAACACATTTAAAATAAATAGAATATGTAATTAGTGTATGATCCTTGATAAAGAGATCATGAAACCCTAATTGAGGTGGTTGATGAACCTAAACCCTAATTTAGGGCAGTTCTATGTAAAACCCTAATCTAGGGTGATGGTGTGACCCTAATTTAGGGTAATGACATGAGAAACCCTAATTCAGGGTATTTTAATGATAAATCCTAATTGGATGTGAATAGTAAACCATATCCCTAATTGAGGGTGATGATATATGAAACCATAATTGAGGGTGATGATATATGAAACCATAATTGAGGGTGATGATATATGAAACCCTAATTGAGGGTGATGATATATGAAACCCTAATTGAGGGTGATGATATATGAAACCCTAATCAAGGGTGATGTAAAAAGTGGAATTCTAATGCAATGATGTGATGTGAATCTCTAACCTAAGGTGATGCAATGTAATGAGATGTGAAATCTTGATATGAAATCCCAACCCTGATAAAGGGTAAATGTATGTGAAACCCAAATCTTGGGTTATAGTGCATGAAACCCTGACGTTGGGCAACATGATGATAGACCATAACCCTAATTTGGGTAATGGGATGAGTATTTCTAATTTACATGAATTGGGAAATCTTAACTCTAATGTGGAAATAGTGATGTTACTCTTACATTGCATAGTGCTGATATGTGATTTGATATAACTGTTATCATATGCACTAATCATGTAGGTATTATGAGATGTTGGACATAACCAGGTAGGAGCTATGATGTTTTATTAATGAATTGCTTTATGGGCCTTGTGAGGCATAATATGTTGTGTTGCCTAGTGAGAGGTAACAAGAGATATTAATGGGCTTTAAGAGCCATGTGAAATCCCTACATTGCATATATTATGTTTACATTGGTCAGATAACATGAAGGCATTAAGTTACCTGATAAAGTGGTAACAAGTGTTGTAACGACCCCGCCTCCCGGTAACCCCCAACTAAGGGAGACCCGAAGGTCAGAGTCATTAATCAAATAACAGGATCAAAGGTTCAACAAATAATCAGTAATAATTATGAAATTCTACTAACTAACTAAAATCTGGTAGAAAATTAAAACTTTGCTTACCTTTTTAAAAACCTTGGAAATCTATCAATGAACAACTTGAATTTACTCTATCTAATCATCCCTGCACTTTACTTCTTATTTTCACAATGTCACAATTTACTGTTTGTTCTTTTAGGGTTTGTACCTAAAACGCCGACAAACAAGTATGCAGTCAGCATAAAGCTGGTATGTGGGGGATTACAAAAGTTGTGCACCTATATTAACAATATAAAAAACCAATCATCATTTAACATTCAAATTACGTTTTAAGCAATACTACTCAATCCTTTCCTATCCCCCTCCTTTATGTTGTCCCCGCAGTGGACATGGATACTACCTCTCTCACATGGTAGATCCTTATTAAACCCCGCATGTTCCTACCTAACAGGTATACCATTATCTAGGGTTGAGTCGCATGGCCCTACCCTAGGTAGTCCAATTCCTGACTCAAAAGTGACTTCATGGACCTACCCCATTGGTAGCCATATACTAAGTCATCCAATGACCTGATGGGCCTACCCCATTGGTATCCATGTACTAGGTCAACCCATTAGGCTACAGAGGGGACTAGGATCTGATCTAGTAGGAATATCTCTTATGTGATAGTCATATTCACATTAGAATTTGCATGAATTAAAACATCCAACAGTTTAATTCAAGTCACGATGGAAACATCGACAAAATCCCAGAAAACTAATTGGGTAGTCATAAACGTAACCACATACCTGTACTACAGATTTGGAGACAAAATTAAGTAGAGATAAAATCCAATCAAGCAAGCAAGGTGCACAGAAATCCTAAAATAAACATTCCAATTTCCTTTTATCAATATTTATCCAATTTTATTCCTTAGGATTGCTATTCCAATTTTAGGGTTTCTTGAAAATTAGAGTTTCATTACCTTTTTACCAATTCTATTTCAATTTTATCAATATACATCAAACCCTAATTTTCTTGTCTGATTTTCCATTAAGATTCTTAAGATCAAGTTTGGTCCACAAAAACCCTAATTTTTGGATTACTCTATCTATTCTTTCCTTTTTCTCTAATTTAGGGTTTCTAAACATACTAATCAACATATTGAGTAAAACCCTAAACCTTGTAATTCTATCATCAAAACAGGTTAAAAACCATCTTAATCATTAATCAAGTTAAACATGTTCGAATTAACCTAATTGCAAGACTAAATATATCTTTTATCAACAATTAGGGTTTCTAACCACAAATTAATACCTTTTCTATTCAAAATATGCACTTTTGCAAAAATATACATATTTAGGTGTTCAAACCATTTTTAATACAGTCCTCATATTTTTCTAATCATTTTTCATGATTAACTTTTCTCATATGAGTCTCCTAGCTCAAGATACGATTTTTATAGGAAAACCCCTTTTTATGGTTTATTTGTTATTTTCAGAAAGTCAAGAGTCGTTCGATCTATAGTCCGGTGGACTAGGCGGCATCCCACAGCTCACGGATCGCGTGCCTTTTATGTGCGATCAAAAGAAGCAAATGACTGACTTGCCCACACCTGGTATGAAAGCACCTTGGGGTAGTTTGGTAAAATGCTGCGAAGTCTTCTTCTTCCTCGCGCCTCTGTACAACAACCCACGACGGTCAACTTTGGGGTTGACTTCGGGCTCCGGTCTCCCTTTGCTGACGCCGACGGTCTAGGGAGTTCCTCCTCCCTTCTTCGAAGCTGAAGATGTCCTCAATTGGCCACCCGAACCCCACCAAGGTCACCCCCCTTGTTCTCTAGATTCTGATAGGGTCTGCTATGTCGACGAGGGTCTAGGTTAGGCTCGTTGGCGCAATTGAAAGCGCGAAATTGATCCTGGTACTCCGCCGTAGGGTGTGGACTATTAAATAGGGATGTTGGTGTCTTTGTGTATCCTCCCCTATATATAGGGTCGAGGCAGTCCCTACTGGTTTGGACGTTTCCCAAAACCAGGACCAAAGCTAATCAAATCGGGGATGATTCCCCGCGGTTTCATCTCCTAAAACTAATGGAAACCTCAGCCAGTTTGCAAACCCAAAGGAACGCGAGGAATTCAAGAGGGAAAGTCCCTATGTTAATTCGTAGAAACATAGTCCCAGTGGGACTAAGGTGAAGGGCGTCCAACATTGGATGAAGATCCAACAGACCATATTGCTCGCGTTCAAAGAAAAGGAAACAATATATCATTATTTCAGAATTTATTCCCAAATTGCAAATAACTTGCAAAATCAATTTCTCCCAAACCATAACTCATTTCTTTCTAAAATTTTAAGAAGGTTTGTCTTGTCATTATCTAACTTTGTATGAAATTTGGGAAATAGATTGCAATGGATGAGAAGTATTCCTTCTCTCCCAAGTTATTCATTAATTAATCCAAATTAATTTATATTCCTTCTTTTTTGTGATTATCTTGTGATTTTGGCTCCCTTGGACCTCAAGAAATCCTAAAGGCACGAATTCCCATATTGGGGAATATTGGTTTGCCTTTATCTTCTTTTAATTGTCAATTACTCACATTTCCCTTTTATTAATCAATCCCTTTTTCCTTTTTAATTCCCTTTTCTTTTCAATTGGGCTCAATGGCCAACAAAGCCCACAATCAATCAATCAAGGCCATTTCACACGAAATCTATTGCAAATCAAAGAAAAGGATTTCATTAATTCATTAAAAGAGAATTACACTTTCAAGAAATTGAGGTTATAACATCCTCCCCTCCTTATAAGAATTTTGCCCTCAAAATTCAAACAATCAAAAAACAATTCAGGGTATGTTTTCTCCATGTCTGCCTTCAGCTCCCATGTGGCCTCATCCTCTCCATGGTGCTTCCAAAGAACCTTTAACATCTCTATATTCTTACATCTGAGCTCTTTCACCTTGGTATCTAGAATCCACAAAGGTGACTCAGGATAAGTCAGATTCCCTTGAAGCTCAATAGGTTCAATGCTCAGCACATGGCTCGGATCTTGCACATATCGCTTCAGGTTAGACACGTGAAACACATCATGCATCATGCTATATTGAGGGGGTAACGCCAAACGGTATGCAGCTTCGCCAATCCGTTCTAACACCTCAAATAGACCCACGTATCAGGGACTCAACTTTCCTCTATTCTTGGCTATAGCTCGGAGCGGGCGGATTTTAAAAAACACATGATCTCCCACAGTGAAATGCACGTCAGTCCGCTTTGCATCAACATATGACTTCTGTCGATCCTGGGCTCTCTTTAGCCTTTTCTTGATCAAAGCCACTTTATCAGCATACACTTGGAGCTCATCTGACCTCAACAGGGTCCTCTCACCCACATCATCCCAGTGAAGTGGTGACCGACACAGTCTTTCGTACAAAGCTTCATAGGGAGGCATCCTGATACTGGCTTGGTAGTTGTTGTTGTAGGCAAACTCTGATAATGTTAAGTATTGCTCCCATAAGCCACCCCAATCGAGCACACAAGCTCTCTACAGATCTTGTAATGTCTGGATCATCCATTCTGACTAACCATCTGTTTGGGGGTGATAGGCGGTAATAAACGTTAACCTTGTACCAAGTTCCTCTTGAACTTGCTTCCACAACTTGGAAGTAAACTTTGGGTCTCTGTCAGAGATAATCGATCCTGGTACACCATGCAAACATACTATCTCTCTAATGTACAACTCAGCTAGGTCTGTCACCTTAGCAGTGGTCTTTAGGGAGAGGAAGTGTGCTGACTTGGTAAGATGATCTACCACGACCCATATCGCATCATGACCTCTCTTGGTCCAGGGTAGACCCACCACAAAATCCATGGTGATCTGCTCCCATTTCCATTCTGGAATCTCTATCGACTGTAAAAGCCCGTCGGGCCGTTGGTGTTCAGCCTTCACCATCTGGCACGTAAGACAACTTGCCACCCATGACACAATGTCTTTCTTCATTCCTGGCCACCAGAAAAACCGCTTTAGGTCCTTGTACATCTTAGTAGTCCCTGGGTGTACTGTGTATTTGGATCCATGTGCCTCTTGTAGGATACACTCCTTTATCGATGAATCTACAGGAACCCATATGCGATTCTCAAACCTGATTCCTCCGTTTACTCCCACAGATAGATGAGTTTGTGGCTTCATCATCAACCCTTTCATCTTGTCAAGCTCTTCACTGGTCAACTGTGCCGCTATGATCTCACTCAACAACTCGGATTGAATTTGGATATTAGCCAACCGAACTCGGTCCTCTATTAGTTGTGAAGTCCATTCCACAAGCTCCTCTAAACTCTTCCACTGACTGGACAGTACAACTGCACACTTAAGCTGCTTCTGACTCAGAGCATCAGCTACGACATTTGCCTTACCAGGATGGTAGGCGATGGTGAAGTCGTAATCCTTCATGTACTCCATCCATCATCGTTGTCATAGGTTTAGGTCTCTCTGTGTCAGCGGGCACTTCAAGCTCTTATGGTCGGTGAAGATCTCGAAGGTAGCACCGTACAGGTAGTGCCACCATATCTTCAAGGCATGGATGATAGCAGCTAACTCTAGGTCATGTGTTGGGTAATTCACCTCATTCGGCTTGAGCTGTCGGGAAGCATATGCAACCACATGCCGATCCTATTCCAACACACAACCAAGTACCATCTTGGAAGCATCAGTGAATATCATGAAACCCTCATTGCCAGATGGCAGAGTCAGCACAGGAGCAGTAGTCAACTTCTCCTTCAATTTTTGGAATTGAGCTTCACATACTTCAGACCACATGAACTTCAAATCCTTCCGGGTCAACATGGTTAGCGGTAGAGCAGTCTTGGAGAAATCCTTGATGAAGCGACGGTAGTATCCGACCAACCCCAAGAAGCTACAAATCTCGGAGGGGTTCTTTGGTGCCGGCCAGTCTCGAACTGCTGATACTTTGGCTGGGTCTACGGCGATCGTTCCTCCTGAGATGATGTGCCCAAGAAACATGACTCGATCCAACTAAAACTCACATTTTGAGAACTTTCCGAAAAACTTATGCTTTCTCAGGATATCAAGGACTCTAACCAGGTGGTCACGATATTGGGCTAGGTCATATGAGTACACCAAAATATCATCTATGAACACTATCACAAAAGAGTCAAGGAAAGGTTGGAACACACTGTTCATGAGGTTCATAAAGACACTCACTACTACAGAAATGGCTTAAAAGTCACTTTTCAAGGTGTCGGTTGTATAACTAAACCGACACCTAAACACTACAGTGTCGGTTGATAACATAAACCGACATCCAATCTATGAAGGGCGACCAGACACATGTACCACTTTTATTAAGTGTCGTTTACTTAATAAAAAACCGAAACCTAAAATTAACCGCCAAATCCAAAATTTCCAGCGAAAAAAATTACCTCCAAAATTTGACATATGGCGTCAGTTGATAAATAAAAAACCGACGACTAAAGGTTATTCGCGAGACAGAAATTGGGCACATTTTGGTCGTCGGTTTTACTACAACTACCGACGCTTATGAGTTTTCCCGCGCTGTCCGCGGGGAATTTTTCACACCCTTTAAGCGTCGGTTTGAAGTAGAAACCGACGACTATGGTCATAAATCGAGAATGATTTTTTTAATCGGCATATGAATATAGACGTCGGTTTTTTTGTAGCTTAAAACCGATGACTATAATCAAGTATAGGTGTCGGTTGTTGTTCAGAACCGACACTGTTAGTGTTAGTTGTCGGTTGTTTTGAATAACCGACGCCTATGGTACAATTAATAGCCCTGCAAACAGAAATTTTCCCCATTGTTCTCTATTTCATTGCGACTCTAGCTGCTAGGTCTGGCGATTCTGCTCCCCCTCGTCGCCGCTGTCGTTACCCCGGCCGCCATTGCTCCCCCGCGCCACCACCACTCGCCGCCGGCGCCCTTGCTGCCGCTCCTGCTGCTCTCCCTTCCACCGCTGCTCCTCACCGACGCTTCTCCTCTCCTTGTAGCCGCCCCCGCCGATGGCTGCTGTGCTCTCCTCGCCGCCTTCGTCGCCGCTCGTCTTCTCTCCTCGCCGCCGGCGCCGGCTGCCAGCTGCTACTAGGTCTTGCTCCGGCCGCTGCTCTCCTCTGCCCTCAAGGTATGCCCGCCCTACCTTCTTCCTTCTTCCTCTGCTCTGGCGGCTGCTTGGGCGGTGCCAAGGCACACCCAAGCAGCTGCTGGGCATTTTTTTTTTAAAGTTATTTACTTATTTGTGTTTAGGGTTTAGGTACAGATTTGGTTAGAACATTCTATTGCAAAATTGAAATGATTATTGATTATAATCTACAATGTAGTCAGATTACTATACTAAAAGGTAGTTACTAATGTTATAGCCTAGAGTTCTCCTGATTTCTTGAGAATTCTGCATCATGCCATGTACACACAATCACAAACTAGGTTTTCTTAGGATCCATTTGCAATGGTTTTGGTCCAACATTTTGGTAGATATTGAGTATATTGAGAATGGTTTCATTTGCAATGGTTACTAATGGTTTCATTGTTGAGTATATTGAGAATCCTAATCACCCTTCTTGCTTAATGATGAACTGTAATGCACACATGCATGTGACATGCTTGGAATGTAAATGATGAACTTTTCCCTAAATTGCCAATCATGCTTTTAAAGACATCAATAATCACCCTAACTTGAAGAACTAGGATTGTAGGTATAAGAATGACAACACATGTATTTGTTGGCCTAGAAACCCGTCCAAGATTTACTCATTAGGAGTAAATCTTGGATAGTCCCCGGTTTGGGACTGTTCTTGAACACCTAATCTCACTTAGGATGTAAGTGTATAATGTGTATTGGGTTTTCGAGAAAATTTCGGTAGCATTTCCCCGTTTGTTCTCTAAGTACATATGTACTTGGAGAACAACGGGGAAATGATGCTGAAATTTTCTGGAAAACCCAATACACATTATACACTTACTAGTGAGATTAGGTGTTCAAGAATGGGATAGGTGGTACACATTTATTATATATAAGAATGACAGCACATGTATTTGTTGGCCTAGAAACCCGTCCAAGATTTACTCATTAGGAGTAAATCTTGGATAGTCCCCAGTTTGGGACTGTTCTTGAACACCTAATCTCACTTAGGATGTAAGTGTATAATGTGTATTGGGTTTTCGAGAAAATTTTGGTAGCATTTCCCCGTTTGTTCTCTAAGTACATATGTACTTGGAGAACAGCGGGGAAATGCTGCCGAAATTTTCTGGAAAACCCAATACACATTATACACTTACTAGTGAGATTAGGTGTTCAAGAATGGGATATGTGGTACACATTTATTATATATAAGAATGACAGTACATGTATATTTGATTGTAATATATATTTGTTTTCTCTTTGATCATAGAATGGATAGATCATGGATGTCCATTCGCAATCGCTGCACCCCAGAGTTTATTTCTGGTCTTGACCAATTTATTAGATTTGCCAAAGAACATAGGAAACAACCTGGAGATAAGTTCTACTGTCCATGTAGGCATTGCGGTAACAACTTGAAAGTCAGCACTGGTGATGAAATCAAAAGTCATGTCATGTGCAACTTACCAGACAATACCTATCGTGTCTCCTACTGCAGGCTCTACTCCTACTGCAGAGGTTGGGAGTAATCCTGTATACCCACCACCTAGCAAATCCGTTGTAAGTATTTTTATGACATAGTAACTAGTTTTTTAATTCAAGATGATATGTTTTCAAGATGATATGTATATATGTATATAACATTCTTTACACAAAAATTTGTAGGGGTTGAAGCCATGCCGTATAAAAGTTAATGAATATATCGTTGCAGAGGTGTCGGATTACCCATCCCTACCAAGGGAAATGTTTCACGGGTCTCCATTACCAGCTGGTTGGATTTGTGTGAGCCCGGTAGATATATTCCCCAAGTGGATGGATCTTCCATTGCCATATGCCCACCCAGATTGTGAAACGCTTGGTGAGGCAGAAGGCAGAGTGATATTGTGGCTAAAAGCGGATGTCATCTTTACTGAAATTGTATGGTAAATTTACATTACGTTAAATTGTTAGTGTGTGTATATGATGTCAGTTGATCTGAAATTATTATTATATATATACAGGTTAAAAAGAAGACACCCACAACATCTAGGCCTCCACTTCCATCTCCTACATTACCCAGTTGGGTTCCACATGACCTAACTGTCCCGTTAGGTCCTAACTGTAGGGGTATGGCAATATGGTTAGGCGAACATGATAGAAATTGCCCTATAACTATTTCTATAGATTTAGATGTTGCAGGTCAATCATACGAAAGCAAACTATTTATACAAGATATTTTGGAGTTGTTTCGATATGATTGGCTAAATACATCTGTGATAGAGCTATGGATAAGGTGAGATCTTCTTTATACATCCATATACCTTGTGTAGGATCTGGTGATCTGGTTTCTTATTTATTAATGCATGCGTAATTAATACATATTTTGCAGCTACTTAGACAAGATATGTGCAGATTTTGCATTCAAACATGTAGGATTTTTTATTCCATCTTTGATTAGTCTAGTAGCTAAAGACCCTCTGTCAGTTCAACAATACTGTTGTGAGGCTTTTTCAATTTTTGCTCAAAATAAGAAGATGATGATAATGGCTCCATTTAATGTAAAGTAAGTTTACTTTGCTTATTATAATTTGGACTTAAGAAAATTACATTTTTATTGTGGATTTTGAGTTATTAATTTTTAACTTTTTTACCTCTAGTGGTATGCATTGGGAGTTACTGGTTATTGTCCCCGAGACATTCACTGTCTATTATCTAGATCCTAAGTGGAGTAAATTGAATATAAAATATGGACACATAATGAAAATGGCATTATTCCGGTGAGAAATATTTCATTTTCATATCTGTTAACATATGTTATTACATTACTATTTAATTATGCAATGTACTATGTTACATTAACATGTAGGGGTTTTGATGAGTTCAAAAAGGCTGGAGGAAAGGTCCCCACAAAAAAGAACCAGCCAATAATTTGGAAGAACGTGAAAGTAAGTTCCCGACTGCAATATATGTATATATTATTTATGTGAACAGTGCTTAATTAGTTGTATTTTTTAATATTTTGTATGTTTGAATTTATAGTGTGCTACACAAGACAACGGATGGGCATGTGGATACTATGTGATGCGATTTATGCACATGATTATCAAATATGCCACAATGGACATCGATTGTATTGTTGAGGTATTATATAGTCTCATTAGATAATATGAAATATATCAATCTTATTTATAGCTCATTAATTATATATATACATCATTCTCTTTACATGTGTTTAAAACTGACCACACTACAGGAATGGCCTTACCAGATGTACATGCTCCCTATACGACGGGAGAATTAAATGAAGTAAGAGAAGAATGGGCAACAACCATACAAGTAGTGGGGGATTTAAGATATAATTGGGATGTTGATAGCGAATAATGACTAAAGAATGATATTTTGTAAATGAATTTCTGAATTATAATATATGTGTGAATGTTTCTACATGTCTGGATGTTTCTACATGTGTCTGAGTGAAAATGAATGAAATTGTTGGTTGCTATATGAATGTTTCTATATGTGTGAATGTGAAAATGAATGGAACTACAGATTGCTAGCTACATGAATGTTTCTAAATGTGAAAATCAAATGGAACTGCAGGTTGCATTTCTAAATGTGAATATTTTTGTTGTTAATTTTGCAGGTTTGTGGCCTGTTGTTGGCTGATATCAATGGATGTCGTAAAACCTACAATTCATAACTAAACTGCAGGTTTCTCATCCTGCGACCAGCCATACAGCAGGTCTGCAGACTGATAGAAAAAAAACAAAAAATAGGCGTCGGTTATTTGTATAAAACCGACACACATAGTTATAGTGTCAGTTTTATATAAATAACCGATGCCTATTTCATGTGGCGCGAAGGAATATGGTGTCGGTTTCTTATCTAATAACTGACGCCTATAGTGCCCAAGATGGCACCCTTCTGTGGCGCGAAGGCATATGGTGTCGGTTTCTTATCTAATAACCGACGCCTATAGTGCCCAAGATGGCGCCCTTCTGTGGTGCTAAGGCATATGGCGTCAGTTTCTTATCTAATAACCGACGCCTATAGTGCCCTTCTGGCGCGTTTTCGGTGGCGCGCGAAGGGTTATGGCGTCAGTTTTTGAACCGACGTGTAACGTCTGGGCTTTTAGCGTCACCCACATAGGTGTCGCTTAGAAACCGACACTAAAGGCCTTAAATAACCGACACTAAAGGTCGGTTATGTACTAGTGACTAGGTTCATTGGATAATCCAAACGACATGACCACAAACTCATAGTGGCCATAACGGGTTCTGAAAGCCGTTTTGGGTATATCCTCACTTCTCACTCTCACCTGGTGGTATCCTGACCTCAAATTGATTTTGGAAAAGACTCGAGCTGATTTGAGTTGTTCAAACATGTCATCTATTCTAGGCAAAGGATACTTGTTCTTAATGGTTGCCTGGTTGATCATCTGATAGTCAATACACATATGAAGCGACCCATCCTTCTTTTTCACAAAGAGGACTAGTGCTCCCCAAGGTGATGTACTGGGTCAGATAAAACCTTTATCCAACAACTCCTACAACTGGTTTTTCAACTCAAGCAACTCTACTGGGGCCATTCTATAGGGTGCCTTAGATATAGGGTTAGTCCCAAGAGCTAACTCAATCGAGAAGTCTACCTCCCTCTCAGGGGGAATCCCTGGTAGATAATCTGGAAACACATCTGCATACTCCTGAACCACCTCTATATTCTCTAAGGATTGCCCCTTAACCTCGGGTGCGGTAACTATGGCTAGGTAAGCTCGACAACCGTTAGATAGCATCCGTTCAGCTTTCATAGCGGACACATAAAGGTTGGTTGTCGCATCTTTCCTTCCTCGAATGGTGAAGTGTGGATAGCCGGTTTTCCTAATGAGAATCTTCTTCTCTCTACAGTCAATTTGGGCTCTGTAGGTGGAAAGCCAATCCATACCGATGATCACATCAAAATCATTCATATCGAGAAGGATAAAGTCAGTGGGAAGCTCATGGTTCAGATACTTTACTGGAAAGACCAAGGTTTTCAAAAGAGAGGTATAAATACGACCACTTGGGGTTGTGACATCTAAAACATAACCCAAATCCTTGATATCCAAACCAAGCATAGTTGCCAGATTTCTCGAAATAAAAGTATTAGTAGAACTAGAATCAAAGAGTGCTTTTACATTTTGTCCCATGACTTCCAGAAAGCCTACATAGTTATTCTATATCAGAAAGCTATTACATGGTCTACTGAACTAAAAGGAAAAACTCTATGGGTTATTACCCTCAATCAACTTATTAGCATTCGCCTGGTCTTCTTCATTGTCGATGGAGAACACTCTAGCTTGTCTCCTTTCTCCAGATGGAGGTGCTCTAGCTGGGGGTGCTGCAGCTACTGGTTGTGCTGCCACCGGCTGAGACCCCAAAGGTACCCTTGGGTCAAGCTGAGGGCAATTGGTGATGAGGTGTCCTTCTTGCTGACACCGGTAGCAAACCCTCTTCTTGTAGCGGCACTCACCGGTATGCCATCTCCCGCAGGTGTGACATCGAGGTCGGTTGTTCTCTTGATGGGGTTTCCCTTTCCCTTCATGTCTTCCTTTGGCCTGGTGACGCCCGTGACCTTTCTTGTGGTTGTTCTTCTGACCTTGAGCTCCTTCAGTGAAACCCAGGTATCCCTTGGATTGATTCTGTGCAGGCATCACCGTCCTTTCCATGTCTAAGGCGGTGTTGTAAGCTTCAGCGAAGGTCTTTGGCTTACTGGCCATCACATGGGGCTTGATGGCAGGGTGTAGACGCTCTATGAAGTGATCCACCCTCCTCTCTTCATCCATCTGATATCCAAAACGTTCCAAGATGCGGAACTTGTGACCGAAGTCCACAACTGATGAGCTTCCTTGTGTCATGTTGGTGAATTCTCGCTCCTTCTCCTTCTTGGCTGAAACGGGGATGAATATGGCGGTGAAGATGGTCTTGAAGTCGGTACATGCCATTGGTTCCTCACTTAGGTCTCTTCCCGTGATATGGTTCTCCCACCATATCTTGGCTGCACCTTCTAAAAGGTGAGTACCAAACAAAACCTTCTTATTGGGCTGCACCTCAAGCATGCAGAACCCGTTCTCGACTGCAAGTAGCCAAACTTTGGCCTTGTCGACCACTTTAGTCTTGTCTTCTCCCCAGAACTTCTCGATGTTTATCTTGATGAAGTCCAGGATGGTGGCTCCCAATCGAGGACGAACAGGAAGTGGCTCACCATTCTTATCTCGAGCTATGTCTCTCAGAGCTAGGGCATGAATAGCCTCAGTCAGTCATTTTTGCGGTTCCATCCATTCCGTAGTGTGAACTACCATGGTTGGTTCTAGGCCACCAAACTAGTCCTCCTCCATATGAGCTACTTCCTCGTACTCATGTTACTCTTCATATTCTGGTCCACCCTCTTGCTCAAGGTTGTTGAAGGGTATGGGTTCAGGGTTGGGTGCCTCATGCACAGCCTCTTCAGTTCTCTTTCTCTTCTTTGAAGTCTCACCACCATGGTTCTGCTTCCGCTTCTCGGAGGATCCATTCTCCTTACGGGGAAGCCCACCTCCACTGGTAGCAACTGGGATAGCCACGGTCTTAGTACGGGCCATCTACATAAGCACACAAACAACTTTTAGTTTATCTTTAAACTAATTATACTTATGTCGATGAGGTCTTATTACATATTTTTTATTAATTTGATGGAGGATCCCTTAATCCTTAACTTACTTACCCATACCACATGAGGGTGAGGAAGAGAGAGAAAACCCTAATCCTTAAAATTCTTAAAAGAATTTGAGTTGAGAAGGGATGAACAAGATGAGAGAGTCCTAAAGGTATCTTATTTCGAGTCTTATCCTAAGACATCGTCCAGGCAGTCACATGATTCGGGAGTCCTCATATTCTAACTAGCGGTGCAAAGGAAAATTTTTCCAGCCCCCGGATGTGATCCTTTTCTAGTCACCTCAGTCTTTCGGAAAATCCTCTAATAACTCCCTCGGTTCTATGGAATTTGTAAAATTCAATAATTATTAATGATTAGATGGAGAACCTATGCTCTGATACCAATTGTAACGACCCCGCCTCCCAGTAACCCCCAACTAAGGGAGACTCGAAGGTCAGAGCCGTTAATCAAATAACAAGATCAAAGGTTCAAAAAATAATCAGTAATAATTATGAAATTCTACTAACTAACTAAAATCTGGTAGAAAAATTAAAAATTTTCTCACCTTTTTAAAAACCTTGGAAATCTATCGATCCACAACTTGAATTTACTCTATCTAATCCTCCTTGCACTTTACTTCTTATTTTCACAATGTGACAATTTACTGTTTGTTCTTTTAGGGTTTGTACCTAAAATGCCGACAAACAAATATGCGGTCAGCATAAAACTGGTATGTGGGGGATTACAAAAGTTGTGAAACTATATTAACAATATAAACCACCAATCATCATTTAACATTCAAATTACATTTTAATCAATACTACTCAATCCTTTCCTATCCCCTTACTCTATGCTGTCCCCGCAGTGGACATGGATACTACCTCTCTCACATGGTAGATCCTTATTAAACCCCGCATGATCCTACCTAACATGTAGACCATTATCTAGGGTTGAGTCACATGGCCCTACCCTAGGCAGTCCAATTCCTGACTCAAAGTGACTTGATGGACCTACCACATTGGTAGCCATATACTAAGTCATCCAATGACCTAATGGGCCTACCCCATTGGTAGCCATGTACTAGGTCAACCCATTAGGCTACAGAGGGGACTAGGATCTGAGCTAGTTGGCATATCTCTTATGTGATAGTCATATTCACATTAGAATTTGCATGAATTAAAACATCCAACAATTTAATTCAAGTCGCGATGGAAACATCGATAAAATCCCAGAAAACTAATTTGGGTAGTCATAAGTGTAACCACATACCTGTACTGCAGATTTGGAGACAGAATTAAGTAGAGAGAAAATCCAATCAAGCAAGCAAGGTGCACAGAAATCCTGAAATAAACATTCCAATTTCCTTTTATCAATATTTATCCAATTTTATTCCTTAGGATTGCTATTCCAATTTTAGGGTTTCTTGAAAATTAGAGTTTCATTACCTTTTTACCAATTCTATTTCAATTTTATCAAAATATACATCAAACCCTAATTTTCTTGTCTTATTTTCCATTAAGATTCTTAAGATCAGGTTTGGTCCACAAAAACCCTAATTTTCGGATTACTCTATCTTTTCTTTCCTTTTTCTCTAATTTAGGGTTTCTAAACATATTAATCAACATATTGAGTTAAAACCCTAAACCTTGTAATTCTATCATCAAAACAGGTTAAAAACCATCTTAATCATTAATCAAGTTAAACATGTTCGAATTAACCTAATTGCAAGACTAAATATATCTTTTATCAACAATTAGGGTTTCTAACCACAAATTAATACCTTTTCTATTCAAAATATGCACTTTTGCAAAAATATACATATTTAGGTTTTCAAACCATTTTTAATACATTCCTCGTATTTTTATGATCATTTTTCATGTATTAACTTTTCTCATCTGAGTCTCCTAGCTCAGGATACGATTTTTATAGGAAAAACCCTTTTTATGGTTTATTTGTTATTTTTAGAAAATCGAGAGTCGTTCGATCTATAGTGTGGTGGACTAGGCGGCATCCCATGGATCAGGGACCGTGTGCCTTTTATGTGTGATCAAAAGAAGCAAATGACTGACTTTCCCTCTCCTAGTCTGAAAGCACCTCGGGGTAGTTTGGTAAAATGTCATGAAGTCTTCTTCTTTCTCGTGCCTCTATACAGCAACCCACGACGGTCAACCTTGGGGTTGACTTCGGGCTCCGGTCTCCCTTTGCTCACGCCGACGGTCCAGGGATCTCCGCCTCCCTTCTTTGAAGTTGAAGATGTCCTCAATTGGCCACCCAAACCCCACCAAGGTCACCCCCCTTGTTCGTTGGATTCCGGCAGGGTCTGCTATGTCGACGGGGGTCTAGGTTAGGCTCGTTGCGCAATTGAAAGCGCGAAATTGATCCTGGTACTCCGCCGTAGGGTGTGGACTATCAAATAGGGATGCTGGTGTCTTCGTGTATCCTCCCCTATATATAGGGTCGAGGTATTCCATGCTGGTTTGGGTGTTTCCCAAAACCAGGACCAAAGCTAATCAAACCGGGGATGATGCCCCACAGTTTCATCTCCTAAAACCAATGGAAACCTCAGCCAGTTTGCAAACCCAAAGGAACACGATGAATTCAGGAGGGAAAGTCCCTCTATTAATTCACAGAAACACAGTCCCAGTGGGACTTAGGCAAAGGGCGTCCAACGTTGGATGAAGATCCAACGGACCATATTGCTCGCGTTCAAAGCAAAGGAAACAATATATCATTATTTCAGAATTTATTCCCAAATTGCAAATAACTTGCAAAATCGATTTCTCCCAAACCATAACTCATTTCTTTCTCAAATTTTAAGGGAAGGTTTGTCTTTTCATTATCTAACTTTATATGAAATTTGGGAAACATATTGCAATGGATGAGAAGTATTCCTTCTCTCCCAAGTTATTCATTAATTAATCCAAATTAATTTATATTCCTTCTTCTTTTGTGATTATCTTGTGATTTTGGCTCCCTTGGACCTCAAAAAATCCTAAAGGCACGAATTCCCATATTAGGGAATATTGGTTTGCCTTTATCTTCTTTTAATTGTCAATTACTCACATTTCCCTTTTATTAATCAATCCTTTTTCCTTTTTAATTCCCTTTTCTTTTCAATTGGGCTCAATGGCCAACAAAGCCCACAATCAATCAATCAAGGCAATTTCACACGAAATCTATTGCAAATCAAATAAAAGGATTTCATTTATTCATTAAAAGAGAATTACACTTTCAAGAAATTGAGTTATAACAAGTGTTTCGATGAATTAAGGGTTTGAACACCCATATTCCATAATCATGATGATGAGATGTTAAGGGATGAGAATACCCCTGATGTGATAAGGGATTGAGATCCCAACATTTAATAAAGCTTTGAAAAGAACTTGATAGAAATAGTACTCATTCTTTGTAGCATTTGTTATAATGATTTATGTTTGAAAACATGATTGATGCTAAAAGAATATGGTAATGTACTTAATTAATCAAGTGAAATGGAATCATGTAGAGCCCTGACCATAGATCCATCATCGTCAATAACTGGTGATGGTGAAACAAGTTTTTCTATTGAAACTCCTGGACGTCATACTTTTGAGTATGTGGGGGTTACGTGCGCAAATATCCTTACGCTCTAATGGAGGAAATGAAGTGAGGTAAACATTAAATCTCTCAATCCTTCATTATATATGACGGGATGGATGTATCTCTAAGCTCCCTAATGCCGGGATGGATGTATCATTAATCTCCCGATGATCTTAATACCAGATCGATGTGAGATAAATACAATATCTCTCGATTGTGAAGAGAGTACAGCGTGCCACTGTAACTCTAATAGCGAAGTTGCCAGTATACCCTGGAAAGTTATTTAGCAGAGACACTAGATGTCCTACATTTGGTCCTCACACTGACTGAGGAAGATGAGGTCATGGGAATTCGGCTCTTCTATTGACCTATGTATGGTACCGATTTCGATTTTGCAATGGTCGGTTGGAGTATGAGCGGTATACATCATCTCCTCAGGGCTTAACTATGGTTGTAAAATGTAAGCAGCCGTGTAGCATTTTTTCTTAAGGTTGAAATATGAGAATCACTGGTTGATGGTACCTTACTTAGTATATCTTAGATGTATAAATGCTATACATGTTCTTCATATTCCTTAATGGATAAATGACATATTGCTTTACCAAGTTACGAGCTGAAATGCTTTGAAGAAGAACATTGCTCCAATATGCTTAGATAATTGACTTATCTGCTGTTGAATACTTATGATTCTTCTTCTCAGTTTTATTTTATTATCTACAATAATAATGTTTCTGGCAGAGAGTTATATCTCTCTTTCGGACAATTTTAATTGTCTCATCCCCGTGGGATCCAACTTTTTAGGTAGACGCAGAAGAAGAAGCAGAAACCCTACAGCGGGTGAAGAACAACAACAACAATAGTAGCAAGGACAGTAGTGACATCCATGTGGAGACACTGACTATCATGTTCGTGTATAGAGTCCTATGTGTCGTCTCTGTACTCTTAGGTCCTAGGAGTCAGGAGTTAGTTTAATGTTGATATGAGAATTTGGCTTGATGCTTCCAGATTTTTATACTACCTATGTACAATTTTAACAGTGCAGTTAATGCTTGTAATCCTCGAGAAGGAGTGGTACAAGATATGTACCTGTGAATGAGAATTCTATTAAATTACTTTGGTCATTTATGAAAGAGTTTTTCAGTTTATGGATCTCTTTGTAAAAAGTTTTAATTTTTAGTGATTTTCAATAATTCCTCTACAAACGAACGCTTCTGCTTAAGTAAATCGTGTTTTTGCGATTTGTACGCCACAAATTAGTGGTATCAGAGCTCTAGGTTCGCTGAGTCTACAGAGACATAGGATTAAGGTTGTTGAGTCTGTTCTAGTGTCTTCCAGTAATCTGATAATGTCTTCTGCTCATATAGGAGGAGAAGAAGAACTTGAAGATGTCTGGATCACACACGATGAACATGCTGCTGAGAGCAGCATTGCTGCACCAGGAAGGTGCAAGGGACCAAGCTAGGGATGAACCAGAACATGAACATCCCCAATATGACCCAGCCATGATAGAGAATCTAGCCTTCCATGATCTGTTTGGGAAGTTTATGGCAACAATGACACACATGGCGGACAGGATGCCACCACCTGCTACTAGGGCACCAACTCACCATGAAGGACAGGGATTCGACAAGACATTTGAATGACTTCTCCGGGTTGGAGCCACAGAATATGCTGGAATAGCTGACCCAACAGACACAGACATGTGGCTGACTGAGCTGGAGAAGGCCTTCAAAATCCTTAATATCCCAGAAGCTGAGAAGGTTAGACATGCAGTGTACCTTCTTAAGGGGAGTGCTGGTTACTGGTGGACCATAGAAGAGGGCAAAAGGCCAGGTGTTGAGATCGGATGGGAAGTATTCCGACGAGAATTCGTCAGTAGATATTTCCCTAAGACATTTCTGGACGAGAAGATCTCTCAGTTTGAGAGATTAAGGCAAGGACCAATGAACATTAGTGAGTATGAGGCTAAGTTCATGGAGCTTTTGCGGTTCTGTCTGCATATGGCAGCTAATGATGAGGAAAGAATTTGGCATGTTGAGAAGGGGTTGAACGCTAGTTTGACCACTCTTGTGTCTGCCTTATAGAACAGGGAGAGGTTCGCCACTTTTGTGGAGTCCGTGAGGCGGATTGAAAGGTCTGTGATAGAGAAGTGTCAGACCAAGAGTAAGAAGGTGTATACTCAGGTTCAAGGACAAGGGTCCAAAAGTTTTAAGAAATTGAGATTTGCTGCACCAATAGCACCACCAAGGTTTAATACCTAGACGCAATGGACGTCAAATAGGGATAGAGGTCGTAGTTTACCACCAGAAGGATCCCACAGCTCAACATCAATGTCAGTGACAGGACAACCCAGGCCTCAGTCAGGGAACAGAGGATGTTTCATATGTGGAAAGATGGGGCATCTGATGAAGGATTGTTGAGCCAGAGAAGCAAGTGTGACTCAACCTCAGAGGTAGAGTCAGAAAGGCTCTCAAAGGCAACAGATTCTGAGTGGCGCTAGAGGACGTGGACAAGCGTCCCAAGCTGGATCGTCAGCACCCAACAACCGAGCATCAGGTCAACAACAAGCAATGACTAGATTCTATGCGATGAATTAGCCTGATGCAGAGGGTTGTGACAGGTCAGATGGAACAGTTTTATTCGGATATGTCTATATCCTGCTTCATATTTGTTTTAATTGATCCAGGTGCTACACATTCCTTTATCACTAGAAGAGTGATCTTTGACTGCAATATGATAGTTGGTCATGAAAAAACACTAGAGGGGGGTGAATAGAGTTTTTAAATAATTTTAACAATTTATTGAACTCAAACAACCACAATTAAAAATTATAAGAAGGAGACAGGTGTTTAGAGTGGTTCCAACTTTAGCAAATACTAAAGTTGTCAGTCCACTACCCGATTGCTTACCCAACCAGGATTTTGAAAGTATTTATTTTATTACCTTCTCAAGGATTTATACAAAATACAATACTTTCCTTTACACCCTTTGAGCAGCCTTCACTTGAAGTAGGTGCACCAACTTTGAGGTAGCCTTCTTAAAGTAACTCCAAGCTCCCCCTTGAAGTAGCCTTCCTCTCTAGAAGTAACCTCCCGTTGCACCAGCCTTCTGAAGTAGCTCAAAGTCACCTTCTTCTCCAAGAAGAACTCCACCCTCTCCAATCAGCAGCCTCCAACCTAGGAGTAGCAAGGAGAGTACAAACGGTAATAGAGAACAAGAAAGAAAAAGGAAATTACAACTTATCCTTTGTAGCCCAAGGCTTGATTTGCCTAGATCAAGCGTATAGATCTCCTAACCAAGTGTGTGAACTTGTGATGGCAGTGGGTAGGAGATACTAGCCTATAGGACACGAATTATGAGCTAAGGAAGGAAGTAGCCAATGTTCACAATGCTCAATTTTCTCACAAACAGATTGCTCAAAGTATGCTCAAAGAATTCTCAAGTGTAACAAGTGTAGCTTAGGTTGTATTTACGTGTCCTAAGGCATGTCCTATTTATAGGAATGACCTACAAGTGCTTAAGGACGTTCTAGACACTTTCTAGGGGGTTCTAAGTGCTTAACTAGCCGTTAGATATAAGTTAGGTGCATTAGTAACGGCTAGTTGCTTTATTCTGCAGTTGCTGTCAGAGTCCATCTCGGTCGACAAATTTTCGACCGAGATACCTACTCGGTCGAAGTTTTGTCGACCGACAGGCTCTCTGGATCAACGTTCATTTGCAACTGCCAACTACCTTGTCAGCTGTGTCTAACGGCTACTTAGGTCTTTCTCGGTCGAGAAGTTTGTTGACCGAGAGTGTCTCGGTCGAGGAGTTTGTCGACCGAGATTGACCCTGTTTCAATCTTTCAATTAAGGCACTAAGTGTGTGTACGAGTGTGCATATGTGACACTATTGAAGGGGATGACATGACTAAGTGTGGTGTTTAGCTAGGGAAGATCTAACGCTTGATTTACATGAAGTCTAAGTACTTGTACATTATATATTTGTACAAGTTTACAATTGATTACATTTCATGACATTTACAATCATTCAAGCATATAGATTCCCTAGAGCTTTGTCATCCACCTTATTCCTGCAACACTCAAGTAGCATGTTAGATCAACAAGAATGAAATGTTTGTCATCATCGAAACAAAGGGATTTATCATAATGTCCAATTTATCCAACAATCTCCCCCTTTTTGAAGATGACAAACATTTCCTAAATATGAAATAAGGAAATATAAAGCATGTGAGTTTCATACCTGAAGATTACCTTTATTAGCCATTCTTGTTTTGCAAGTGAGTGCTGGCCAAGATGTTATGAAACTCATTTATATTTTTGATTTTATATTCTTTCTCCCCCTTTGTCATTTCAAAAAGATATCCAAGTTGAATATTTTATATTTCTTCTCCCCCTTAATTTTATACTATGCTCCCCCTTAGATAGATATTCTATTAAGAACATGGATTTAATATCATTTTTGTCTAATTTAGCCACAATTTGTTTCTCAATCATTTGCAAAGGATGTTAAGCCTTGAAATGGTATGAGATTCCCTTAAGCTTATATATTGATTTCTCATCTATCAAGGGATGTTAAGCCCTAAAAGTCAAATGAGAATCCTTTAATAAAAATGTCTCCATCCAAATGCAAGGGATGTTAATCCCGATTTGTTTAGAGAGTTCCTTTAAGATATATCATTTTTATGAAATTCATAGATGTCTTCATAACCAAGAGTAAAAATACTAAGGTCGTAACAGGCTCCAAAAGATGTTTACAATGTTTTTGTAAGCTTCTTAATCAAATTTGTTTGTATGAGCTCCCCCTTAATCTTACCATTTAAGCAATGTAAAACTTCTAAGGTCATAGATGATTGTAAATAGGATTTGGACCTTTATCAAAAGTATACTAAGATTAAGTATAATAAAATGATGTCCAAATAAGCATTTTGCCGAAGCTTATTTTAGGTCGTCCTTGACTACGACCATAGTGCCCCTTGGTCAAATTACATTTCAACCAAGAGGCATAAATTTCAGATTTCCAATTAAGCATTCATATCAATTTTTGATGCATGTTTAAGTGATACTCAATAAAGACATGAAAGCACGATGAATATTTCAAATCTTTTAAAGATACCAATTGAAATTTTTTTATAACATTGTGCTCTTTGCAAGCATTTCTAAGAGATATATCACCAATGAATCATTTTGCTTGCCTATGTCTCATCAAGGATCAATGTAGATAATAATCATTATCTATTTGTTCTATGTAACATAGCATCATCTTTATGAGTTGAATGATAAAGTAGTGAAATCATATCCATGATGTAATGATAGAACAATAGAATGATAATTTCAAGAAATGCAGTGATTGTGATCATTTAAACTAAATGTCATAACACATGATTTCTATATAGATAGACCAGGAGATACTTTAGAAGATCATGTAAAACATTATAAAATAGTGATTTCTAAACATGATTTTCAGTTTTACCTTATTTAGAGAATGATATCAAAAAGATCTTCAACTTGTTTTGAATGTAAAACAGTCATTAACAACAATTAGATAGCTACTGATCAATCAAATTATTCAGCAATTTTACTGCAGACTGAAATCAGTGACCAGTTCGGTCGATGATTTCTCGACCGACTGACTTCTCGGTCGACGATTTCTCGACCGACAAGGTTTCTGTTTTATCTACAGAACTATTTATTGATTCCAAGTAAAATATAGACTATGTCTAATTCAATTATGCAATTTAAAGATCAGTTTGAGATAAAAACATATGAATATCAAAGTAACATTTAGATCAAATCTCAACTAATCATATTCAAATCTTTAAGTTTTGAGGACCTTAATTGAGATAAATTTTCAAGTTTAGAAATTTTAGTTACTTGAATTATTTTGTTATCTCTTTATGTTAAGTTGAGATAGACATAAAGATATGCAATTTAAAATCTTCGGTCATATCTCAACTTAGTCTAATCAATTCAATTTGGGGGTTTTGGAACCCATACCAACTCAACATCCTTTTTCTTGTATGGGCATGAAAAAGAGTAGTGTCCAAGACGTAAGCAATAATGGCAACATATAGAATCAACCTCAAGTCTCTTTCTATGTTTTTGTTCTAGGTTGTTCTTTGGTACGTATGTATATTTGCCTCTAGGTACATACATGGGTTGACCTTCTTGTGCTTGTGTCCTTCTCCAACTCGGTTTTTGATGAGATTTTTCTTTAGGCTTATAACCTAGTCCTCTCCTTCCAATTTGTCGATAAGGATCACTTAAGATTTTATCAAGAATATCATTGTTACCCAAACTGCTAATTTCTTGTTGCATCTTAACAATATCATCCATTCTCTTCTTGATATCCAACTTTGCTTGATCTAGATTAGATAATAAAGAATCTCTTTCTTTTACAACAATATCATAATCTAGATGTGTACATAAAACAGGTTGTTTTTGAAGATCATTTATTTGAGTTTGCAAGTTTGAATTTTCAACGGAAAGAAGCTTGCAATCGGCTTCCACAGATTTTAACTTAAGATCACAATATTTATTTGCCTCTTTGAGATCCTCATTTTCAGATGCAAGATCAAGAAGTTTAACATTTAGATCATCATTTTCTTTATTTGATTTCTTTAATTTCTTCTTACACTCAACATATTTATTATGTGTCTCTTCAATAATAGCAACTAGTTCTTCTTTAGATAAATCAAAAAGACTTACCTCTTCTTCTTCTTCACTAGTTGTAGCAATAAGACACTCTTTGTTTTCATCTTCCTTCTTTGATCTCCATGGACAGTTGGATGTTGTGTGACTTGTTCCTAAGCACCACTCACATCTTGTTGAAGATTTGTCCATTCTTTTCTTTTGCTCACGGTTGTAGACACCTCCACCCTTCATTCTTCAAGACCTGGTTAGGGTTCCTTGAAGCCTGCTCTGATACCAATTGAAAAAACACTAGAGGGGGGGTGAATAGAGTTTTTAAATAATTTTAACAATTTATTGAACTCAAACAACCACAATTAAAAATTAGAAGAAGGAGACAGGTGTTTAGAGTGGTTCCAACTTTAGCAAATACTAAATTTGTCAGTCCAATACCCGGTTGCTTACCCAACCGGGATTTTGAAAGTATTTATTTTATTACCTTCTCAAGGATTTATACAAAATACAATACTTTCCTTTACACCCTTTGAGAAGCCTTCACTTGAAGTAGGTGCACCAACTTTGAGGTAGCCTTCTTGAAGTAACTCCAAGCTCCCCCTTGAAGTAGCCTTCCTCTCTAGAAGTAACCTCCCGTTGCACCAGCCTTCTGAAGTAGCTCAAAGTCACCTTCTTCGCCAAGAAGAACTCCACCCTCTCCAATCAGCAGCCTCCAACCTAGGAGTAGCAAGGAGAGTACAAACGGTAATAGAGAATAAGAAAGAAAAAGGAAATTACAACTTATCCTTTGTAGCCCAAGGCTTGATTTGCCTAGATCAAGCATATAGATCTCCTAACCAAGTGTGTGAACTTGTGATTGCAGTGGGTAGGAGATACTAGCCTATAGGACACGAATTATGAGCTAAGGAAGGAAGTAGCCAATGTTCACAATGCTCAATTTTCTCACAAACAGATTGCTCAAAGTATGCTCAAAGAATTCTCAAGTGTAACAAGTGTAGCTTAGGTTGTATTTAGGTGTCCTAAGGCATGTCCTATTTATAGGAATGACCTACAAGTGCTTAAGGACGTTCTAGACACTTTCTAGGGGGTTCTAAGTGCTTAACTAGGTGTTAGGTATAAGTTAGGTGCATTAGTAACGACTAGTTGCTTTATTCTGTAGTTGCTGTCAGATTCCATCTCGGTCGAAAAATTGTCGATCGAGATACCTACTCGGTCGAAGTTTTGTCGACCGACAGGCTCTCTGGATCAACGTTCATTTGCAACTGCCAACTACCTTGTCAGCTGTGTCTAACGGCTACTTAGGTCTTTCTCGGTCGAGAAGTTTGTCGACCGAGAGTGTCTCGGTCGAGGAGTTTGTCGACCGAGATTGACCCTGTTTCAATCTTTCAATTACGGCACTAAGTGTGTGTACGAGTGTGCATATGTGACACTATTGAAGGGGATGACATGACTAAGTGTGGTGTTTAGCTAGGGAAGATCTAACGCTTGATTTACATGAAGTCTTAGTACTTGTACATTATATATTTGTACAAGTTTACAATTGATTACATTTCATGACATTTACAATCATTCAAGCATATAGATTCCCTAGAGCTTTGTCATCCACCTTATTCCTGCAACACTCAAGTAGCACGTTAGATCAACACGAATGAAATGTTTGTCATCATCGAAACAAAGGGATTTATCATAATGTCCAATTTATCCAACAGGTCATAGGATAGAGAGTTTGTTGTTAGAAACCCCTTTGTTGGGATCTGTAGTGTTGTGGGAGGTGTGTTCTCCCTGCACTCTTTCTTTTTCTGAACATCGCATTCATGTGGATCTTATACCACTTGAGATGCACGGGTTCGATATAATTCTTGGGATGGACACCCTAGAAAAGTATAAGGTTGTCTTGGATTGTGAGTCCAAGCAAGCTGTGTTCACAGATGATAGTGACACTTGGATATTTCAGGGAGAAAGAAAGATTCTTCCAACTTGTCTTGTGTCAGCTATGGTAGCTGAGAAGTTGATGAGGCAAGGATGCTTTGCATTCTTGGCACATGTGATTGATACCACAATGGAGAGCCCTAATCTTTCTGAAGTTCTGATAGTCAGGGAGTTTGAAGATGTGTTTCCTGAGGAACTTCCAGGTGTACCTCTACCTCGAGAGATTGATTTCGAGATTAATCTAATCCTGGGTACGCAACCAATAGCACAAACACCATATAGAATGGCACCTGCTCAGATGGCAGAGCTCAAGAAGAAACTATAGGAGTTGCTTGAGAAAGGCTTTATCCGACCGAGTACTTCACCATGGGGTGCTCTGGTTCTCTTTGTTAAGAAGAAGGACAGATCAAAGTGGTTATTCATTGAATACAGACAGTTGAATAAAGTAATTATAAAGAACAAGTATCCTCTACCAAGGATCGATGACCTGTTTGATCAGTTGCGTGGTGCAACTATCTTCTCTAAGATAGATCTGAGGTGGGGATATCATCAGTTGCATATCAAGGAGGGTGACATACCTAAGTCTGCCTTTAGGACAAGGTATGGTCACTATGAGTTCATAGTTATGTCATTTGGACTAACTAATGCACCAGTTGCATTCATGGAACTCATGAATAGAATCTTTCGACCTTTTCTTGATCAGTTCATAGTAGTCTTCATAGATGAAATCTTAGTATACAGTAGAGATGCTCAACAACATGAGAAGCACCTCCATCAGGCTTTAGCTTTGTTAAGAGAGCATAAGTTGTATGCTAAGTTTAGCAAATGTGAGTTTTAGCTACCAAAAGTTTCTTTTCTAGGACACATAATATCTGCCTCAAGTATCCGTGTTGAACCTAAGAAGGTAGAATCTATCCTGCAATGCGAACAGCCAAAAACACCAACGGAGATACACAGTTTCCTAGGATTGGCAGGGTATTATAGGAGATTCATTAAGAACTTCAGTTCTATAGCTTTACCCCTAACCAAGTTGACCAGGAAGGAAGTTCCTTTTGTCTGGAATGACAAGTGTCAACATTCTTTTCAGATGTTGAAGGAAAGGTTGACAAGTGCACCTGTGCTGGTGTTACCTGAGCAAGGGAAGGGGTACATAGTTTTCTGTGATGCATCTAAGAATGGCCTAGGATGTGTGTTGATGCAGGATAATCAAGTGATTTCTTTTGTCTCTCGATAGCTTAAGAAACACGAGGAGAATTATCCAACACATGATCTAGAGCTAGCTGTTGTGGTTCATGCTTTGAAGATATGGAGACATTATCTCTATGGAGAAACATTCCAGATTTTCATAGATCATAAGAATCTAAAACATATCTTCTCTCAACATGAGTTGAATATGAGACAATGCCGCTGGATGGAGTTAATTAAGGACTACGATTGTACAATTAATTATCATCCAGGGAAGGCCAATGTAGAGGCTGATGCACTAAGTAGGAAGTCATCATCATCATCAACCCTAGATAAAGAACAGTTGAACTCCTTAGTGTGATCTAAGAGAGATATGCTTATCTCCTTAAGGCAAGACAATATACAGCTTAAGGTATCGTTGTTAGCTGGGTTGTTAGCTGAGATGCACATAAAACCTACTCTGAGACAGCAGATTAAAGAAGCACAACAAGATGATACTGTGGTTCAGCAGATCAAGTCAGAGTATGGTAGTGAGAAATGGGATGGCTTTCATGAGTCAGAGGATCAGGTAGTCTGTTACCATGGTATAATGATGGTACCTGATGCTAATGACTTAAGGAAGTTAGTCTTAGAGGAAGCTCATTCGTTGATGTATGCAATGCATCCAGGGAGCACCAAAATGTATCATAACTTGAAGGATATGTATTGGTGGCCTAATTTGAAGAAAGATGTAGTTGAGTTTGTTATGCGGTGTCCGATGTGTCAGCAGGTTAAAGCTGAACATCAAAAGCCCACAGGAACAATGCAACCTTTGCCTATACCGCAGTGGAAATGGGATCATGTGACCATGGACTTTGTTGTTGGTTTGCCTAGAACAACCAAAGGTCATGATTCCATATGGGTGACAGTTGATAGGTTGACTAAGACAACACATTTCCTTCCTGTAAAAACAACCTACACTGGTGAGAAGCTTGCATAGTTATATGTAGATGAGATAGTGCAGTTGCACGGGGTCCCAATCACAATTGTTTCTGATAGAGGCCCCCAGTTCATGAGTCATTTTTGGGAATGAATACATAAAGCTTTGGGTACACAGTTAAGGTTTAGTACAACCTTCCACCCACAGACAGATGGACAGTCTGAGAGGACCATACAAACCTTGGAGGATTTGCTTAGGACATGTGTCCTTCAGTTTGTAGGAAGTTGGGATCTACACCTGAGCTTGATCGAATTTGCTTATAATAATAGCTATCGGCACATTATTGATATGGAACCATATGAAGCATTATATGGTAGATGTTTTAGATCTCCCTTATGTTGGTATGAAATAGGAGAATATCGACTTTTGGGTCCTGAGCTTGTGCAACAAACAACTGAGAATATTAAGGTAATACAACAACAGTTAAAGACTGCCCAGGATAGATAGAAGTCATACGCTGACAAATGGAGAAGACCTTTAGAATTCCAAGTTGGAGACAGAGTATACCTCAAAGTCTCACCTTGGAAGGGTGTTCTTAGATTTGGAAGGAAGGGAAAGTTAGCTCCCAGCTTTATGGGGCCTTATCCAATCATTAAACGGATTGGAAAGGTAGCCTATAAGCTGAAGTTACCACCTAAGCTACATAAGCTGCATCTAGTGTTCCATATCTCCATGTTGAGGAAGTGTCATCCTGACATAGAGTTAGTTTTGCAACCTGTGGAGGTAGAGTTAACTGATGATGTGTCATATGTTGAAGGACATGTGATGATCCTTGATAAAAGAATTAAAAAGCTGAAAAAGAAAGACATAAGTCTTGTGAAAGTTCTTTGGCATCATCGTGGCATTGAAGAAGCTACATGGGAACTAGAGGAAGAGATGAGAATGAAGTACCCTTCTCTTTTCTCTTAATGTTTTCGTTGATGATTTCGGGGATGAAATCCTAGTTAGGGATGGATAATTTGTAACATACCTGACCTGGGTTATGCTTTAACCTCAAATGTTTTTCTTAATAAAGTTGATTATATGATTGCTCTTATGTCTTGAAAAGTAATTAAGTCTCCAGAGGAACTTATGTTTCAATTTTAGTGCTTTTTGAATAATGTTGAAACAATGTTTTGTTAGTTTTGGACTAAAGTGCAAATCACCCAAGTTGAGGGGTTAACTTGCAAATTGTACATGATAAAATGTTCCTTAGATGTTGAAGCATCATAGGAATGAGTATGATGCATTGGTATGACTTCCACAAGATTGAGCTCCAAGATAGAGCTTGCTGAGCAATCTTTGTGCATTAAAACCTAGTTTTGGTGTAATGTGCAATTTACCCAAAACCTAGGGTTCAATATGCAAAATACCACTTCAAGAGGGTCCCTCATGTTTCTTGGCATCATGTATAGAAAAGAAAATGAGAGGGGAACCTCATTTGAATCACTTTGGAGGAGAGAGAATCCTGATATTAAAACAATCAAGATTTAAGCATAATTGAAACCCTAATTCAATTTAATGCAAAAAGAAATATATTACTTGAAGAGCCCTTCAACCAAAAGGCGAGGGATGATTTTGCAAAAGGTTGGAAGAGCTTTTGCCTTGCAAAGGCACGAAAATATATTAAGTGAGTAGAGAGCCCACTCACATTAAGTTAATGAAAAGTAATATCCACTAAAAATGGGATATTAGTATAATATGATTAAGGTGCTTAATTTGCTTTTCTTTTAATTCTTGGATAATGAAGAAGAATTGCAAAGGGAATAGGATGGCTTCGTGGCCAAGGCATTGAGGGGGGAAATGTGGCATCAATTTAAGAAAATAAAGGAATTAATTACTACTTTCTCTCTCATTGAATTTCCTTATACATATCCCATTTTCCACCCACATAAGGACTCTTTTTCGGTTTTGCTTTCTCTCCTTGCTTTGGCTGAGCACAAGGGATCTTAGGAGAAGGAGTAGGATGATCCCCAACCTGTAGGTAAGCTCCATGGTCTTCTTTAACCTTGACTTCATTGTTGAAATCAAAAATCAATGCTTGATTTCTTCGTTTCTTCATTCAATCTTCAACTCTAGCCAATCCTTTCACTCAAAGATTTGAGGATGAGCCTTGGAGAGGTTTTGAAAGCTTCATCTGCCATTGGATACGTGGAGCTTGAAGCTTGGATTTGATTTTGAAGGCGGGTTATATAACTTGAACCCTTAAATGTCATTATTGCTTGTAAATTATTCAATATTTGTTGAACATTTCTATTCTCTTGATTTCCTTTTGATTAGTTGTTCAAATCACCACAAGAATCACAACTTATTTTAGAGGTTTGGAGCTTGAAGATGATGATGTCATCTTAAGCACACACCTCAAAAAAAGAAGGGGCAAACAGTTTGCAAAACCGTTTGAGTTAATTCGGTTTCAAAACCGAATGGGCAATTAACTATAAGACCGAATGGATAATTTGAACATCAAAACCGTTTGGGGTTATTTGCTGATGTGGTTGAGGAAGGTTCAATGGATATAATTGATTTGATTTTAACAAATTATAGAAGAATGATCAATGGTTTACAAATCCTAATTGATAGATTGAAGGATTCCAAAATGAATTGGACTAATTGCTTGGTTGATGGTCCAAACAGTCTTAAGACCGTTTGGAGGCAAACGGTCTCAAGACCGTTTGGAGGCAAACGGTCTCAAGACCGTTTGGAGGTGAAGAGTTGTGATAAATGATTGGATATCCAAGGGCTTTTATTGAAGGTATTACCAATGGTTCAATTGTTGATTGATTCAATAGAACAAACCCTAAAACAAATTGATTGAATGAAGGGAACCAAATTGGTCCAATCAGTTTCATGATAGTTTGGACCAAATAGTCTTGAGACCATTTGGGACCAAACGGTCCTCAGACCATTTGAAGGGCAATTGTTCACAAACCGTTTAGGGTTCATTCGGTTTCAATAATAATTGATTAAATGGTTTCAACTATTGGCTTTCCAATCGATCTTAGTGATGAATTGTTCAAACAGTTTCTAATGTTGAGTGCCCAAACGGTTTCAAAACCGTTTGGAGGGCAAATGGTCTTAACCCTAGATGCCCAAACGGTTTCAAAACCGTTTGGAGGGAAATTGACTTCAAAGTGTTTGGAGATTCAAAGGTCAAAACCGAATGGAGGTTCAACATATACAAAATTGATTGAAGACTTAAAGTGATGAAAGATCAGTTGATCCCATAATTGATAATGATGAATATCAAAGATAAGTACAATGGTTGAATCCCTAATGTACTTAGATGATTGGTACCCTTAGAGGGGTTAACCTCGTATGCTTATGGAAGCAATAACTTAACACACTATGTCAATCCTTTATTCAAGTTGAATTGACTCAATCTAATCAAGATTGGAGTAATGAACATCCTAGCAAGGATGAGAGAGAGAAATTCATACATGTATAATAATCATGTAGCAATCCATCCTCAACACATTTAAAATAAATAGAATATGTAATTAGGGTATGATCCTTGATAAAGAGATCATGAAACCCTAATTGAGGTGGTTGATGAACCTAAACCCTAATTTAGGACAGTTCTATGTAAAACCCTAATCTAGGGTGATGGTGTGACCCTAATTTAGGGTAATGACATGAGAAACCCTAATTTAGGGTATTTTAATGATAAATCCTAATTGGATGTGAATAATAAACCCTAGCCCTAATTGAGGGTGATGATATATGAAACCATAATTGAGGGTGATGATATATGAAACCCTAATTGAGTATGATGATATATGAAACCCTAATTGAGGGCGATGATATATGAAACCCTAATAAAGTGTGATGTTAAAAGTGGAACTCTAATGCAATGATGTGATGTGAATCTCTAACCTAAGGTGATGCTATGTAGTGAGATGTGAAATCTTGATATGAAATCCCAACCCTGATAAAGGGTAAAGGTATGTGAAACCCTAATCTTAGATTATAGTGCATGAAACCCTAACGTTGGGCAACATGATGATATACCATAACCCTAATTTGGGTAATGGGATGAGTATTTCTAATTGACATGAATTGGGAAATCTTAACTCTAATGTGGAAATAGTGATGTTACTCTTACATTGCATAGTGTTGATATGTGATTTGATATAACTGTTATCATATGCACTAATCATGCAGGTATTATGAGATGTTGGACATAGCCAGGTAGGAGCTATGATGTTTATTAATGAATTGCTTTATGGGCCTTGTGAGCCATAATATGATGTGTTGCCTAGTGAGAGGTAACAAGAGATATTAACGGGCTTTAAGAGCCATGTGAAATGCCTGCATTGCAAATATTATGTTTACATTGGTCAGATGACCTGAAGGCATGAAGTTACCTGATAAAGTGGTAACAAGTGTTTGGATGAATTAAGGGTTTGAACACCCATATTCTATAATCATGATGATGAGATGATAAGGGATGAGAATACCCCTGATGTGATAAGGGATTGAGATCCCAACGTTTAATAAAACTTTGAAAAGAACTTGATAGAAATAGTACTCATTCTTTGTAGCATTTGTTATAATGATTTATGTTTGAAAACATGATTGATGCTAAAAGAATATGGTAATGTTCTTAATTAATCAAGTGAAATGGAATCATGTAGAGCCTTGACCATAGATCCATCATCGTCAGTAACTGGTGATGGTGAAACAAGTTTTTCTACAGAAACTCCTGGAGGGCATACTTTTGAGTATGTGGGGGTTATGGGCGTGAATATCCTTACACCCTAATGGAGGAATTGATGTGAGGTAAACATTAAATCTCTCAATCCTTCATTATATATGCCGGGATGGATGTATCACTAATCTCTCGAATTCCGGGATGGATGTATCATTAATCTCCTGATGATCTTAATACCTGATTGATGTGAGATAAATACAATATCTCTCGATTGTGAAGAGATTGCAACGTTCCACTGTAACTCTGATAGAGAAGTTTCCAGTATACCTTGGAAAGCTATTTGGCAGAGACACTAGATGTCCTGTATTTGATCCTCACATTGACTGAGGAAGATGAGGTCATGGGAATCCGACTCTTCTATTGACCTATGTATGGTACCGATTTCGATTTTGCAATGGTCGGTTGGAGTATGAGCGGTATACCTCATATCCTCAGGGTTTAAGCTATGGTTGTAAAATGTAATCAGTCGTGTAGCATTTTTGCTTAAGGTTGAAATACGAGAATCATTGGTTGATGGTACCTTACTTCGTATATCTTAGATGTATAAATGCTATACATGTTCTTCAAATTCCTTAAAGGATAAATGACATATTTCTTTACCAAGTTATGAGCTGAAATGCTTTGAAGATGAACATTGCTCCAATATGCTTAGATAATTGACTTATCTGCTGTTGAATACTTATGATTCTTCTGCTCAGTTTTATTTTATGATATGCAATATTAATGTTTCTGGCGGAGAGTTATATCTCTTGATGGGATAATTTCAATTGTCTCACCCCCATGGGATCCAACTTTTTAGGTAGACATAGAAGAAGAAACAGAAACCCTACAGCGGGCGAAGAACAACAGTAGTAGCAGCAGCAAGGACAATAGTGACATCCAGGTGGAGACACTGGTTGTCATGTTTGTGTATAGAGTCCTATGTGTCATCTCTGTACTCTTAGGTCCTAGGAGTTAGGAGTTAGTTTAATGTTGATATGAGATTTTGGCTTGATGCCTCGAGATTTTTATATTGCCTATGTACAGTTTTAACAGTGCAGTTAATGCTTGTAATCCTCGAGAAGGAGTGGTACAAGAGATGTACCTGTGAACCAGAATGTAATTAAATTACTTTGGTTCTTTATGAAAGAGTTTTTTAGTTTATGGATCTCTTTGTAAAAAGCTTTAATTTTTAGTGATTTTTAGTAATTCCGCTGCAAACGAATGCTTCTGCTTAAGTAAATCGTGTTTTTGTGATTTGTACGCCACAGTTTGCCCCTTCCTTTGTTGAGGTGTGTGCTTAAGATGACATCATCATCTTCAAGCTTCAAGCCTTCAAAATCAATTGTGATTCTTATGGTGATTTCAACAACTAATTAAAAGGGAATCGAGAGAGAAGAAAGGTTCAACACAAAATGAATAAATTGCAAGCAATAATGACATTTAAGGGTTCAAGTTATATAACCCGCCTTCAAAACTGAATCCAATCTTGAAGATCCACGTCTTCAATGGTGAATGAAGCTCTTTCAACTGCCCAAGGTCCGTTCTCAAGTCTTTGAGTGAAAGGATTGGCTAGAGTTGAAGATTGAATGAAGAAAAGAAGAAATCAAGCATTGATTTTTGATTTCCACCATGAAACCAAGGTTGAAGATGATTAAGGAGCTTACCTAGAGGTTGGAGTTCGTCCTCCTATTTCTCATAAGCTCCCTTGTGCTCAGACAAAGCAATGAGAGAAAGAAAATCCGAAAAAAGAATCCTTATGTGGGTGGAAAATGAAGTATATATAAGGGAATTTCAAGAGAGAGAAAGTCTTATAATAATCCTTCAACTCTCCAAATTGGTGCTACTTAACCCCCTCTCTTCCTTTAATACGAATCTATCAACTCCACCTTATAATTCCTCTTCATTACCCATGAATTAAAGGAAAAGCAAATTAAGCACCTTAACCATTATAATAATAATATCCAAAATTGAGTGGATATTACTTTTCCTTTTACTAATGTGAGTGGGCTCTCCACTCACTTTAGATATTTTGTGGCATTTGCAAGGCACAGAGATGTTCACACTTGTGAAAATTCAATCATCTCAATTTTGGTTGAAGGGCACTTCAATTAATATATTTATTTTTGCATTTAAATTAAATTAGAGTTTCAATTATACTTAAATCTTGATTATTTTAATATTAAGATTCTCTCTCCTCAAAAAAGATTCAAATGATATGCCCCTCTCATTTTCTTTTCTCTACATGATGCCTAGAAACATGAGGGACTCTTTAGAAGTGGTATTTTGCATATTGAACCCTAGGTTTTGGGTAATTTGCACATTACACCAAAACTAGGTTTTAATGCACAAACATTGGTCAACAAGCTCTGTCTTGGTGCTCAGGCTATCACAAGCCATAACTCTGCATCATTCTCATTCTTATGATGCTTCCACACTTGAGGAACATTTATCATGTAACATTTGTAAGTTAACCCCTCAACTTGGGTAATTTGCACTTTAGTCCAAAACAAGCAAAACATTGTTTCAAAATTATTCAAAAAGGACTAAAATTGAAACATAAGTTCCTCTTGAGCCTTAATTACTTTTCAAGAAATAAGAGCAAGCATATAATTAACTTTATTAAGCAGAACATCTAGGGTTAAGGCATAACCCAGGTCAGAGATGTTACAAATTATCCACCCCTAACAGGGATTTTATCCCTGAAATCATCAAGAGAAAAGAGAAGGGTACTTCCTCCTCATCTCTTCCTCTAGTTCCCACATAGCTTCTTCAATGCCATGATGATGCCAGAGAACTTTCACAAGACATGTCTTTCTTCTTCAGCTTTTTAATTCTTTTATCGAGGATCATTACAAGTCCTTCAACATATGATATATCATCCTTTAATTCTACCTCCACCGGTTGCAGAACTAACTCTGTGTCAGAATGACACTTTCTCAGCATGGAGATATGGAACACTAGATGCAACTTATGAAGCTCAGGTGGTAACTCCATCTTATAGGCTACCTTTCCAATCCATTCAATGATTGGATAAGGCCCCATAAATCTAGGAGCTAACTTTCCCTTCCTTCCAAATCTAAGAACACCTTTCCAAGGTGAGACCTTGAGATATACTCCGTCTCCAACTTGGAATTCTAAAGGTCTTCACCTTTTGTCAGCATATGATTTATGTCTATCCTATGTAGTCTTTAATTGTTGTTGTATTACTTTAATCTTCTCAGTTGTCTGCTGCACAAGCTCAGGACCCAAAAGTTGATATTCTCCTGTTTCATACCAACACAAAGGAGATCTATAACGTCTACCATATAATGCTTCATATGGTGCCATATGAATACCGTGCTGATAGCTATTATTATAAGCAAATTCTATCAAGCTCAGTTGTAGATCCCAACTTCCTACAAATTGAAGGACACATGCCCTAAGCAAATCCTGCAAAGTTTGTATGGTCCTCTCAGATTGTCCATCTGTCTGTGGGTGAAAGGCGGTACTAAACCTAACTGCGTACCCAAAGCTTTATGTAATTGTTCCCAAAAATGACTCATAAATTGGGGACCTCTATCAACAACAATAGTAACTGGAACCCCGTGCAACCGCACTATCTCATCTACATATAACTGTGCAAGCTTCTCAGTAGTGTAGGTTGTTTTGACAGGAAGGAAATGTGTTGTCTTAGTCAACCTATCAACTATCACCCATATGGAATCATGACCATTGGTTGTTCTAGGAAAACCAACCACAAAGTCCATGGTCACATTATCCCATTTCCACTGCGGTATAGGCAAAGGTTGCATTGTTCCTGCGGGTTTTTGATGTTCAACTTTAACCTTCTGACACACCAGACACCGCATAACAAACTCAGCTACATACTTCTTCAATCCTGGCCACCAATACATATCCTTCAAGTTATGATACATTTTGGTGCACCCTAGATGTATTGCATACATCGAAGAATGAGCTTCTTCCAAGACTAATTTCCTCAAGTCATTGGCATCAGGTACCACCATCCTACCACAATAACAGACTACATGATCCTCTGACTCATGAAAGCCATCCTGTTTCTCACTACCATACTCTGACCTGATCTGCTGAACCACAATATCAACTTGTTGTGCTTCTTTAATCTGCTGTCTCAGAGTAGGCTTTATGTGCATCTCAGCTAACAGCCCGGCTAACAACGATACCTTAAGCCGTATATTGTTTTACCTCATAGAGATAAGCATATCGCTTTTATAGCGCACTAAGGAGTTCAACTGTGCTTTATCTATGGCTGGTGATGATGATTTACTTAATTCATCAGCCACTACGTTGGCCTTCGCTAGATGATAATCAATTGTACAATTTTAGTCCTTGATTAACTTCATCCAGCGGCATTGTCTCATGTTCAACTCATGTTGTGAGAAGATATATTTTAGATTCTTATGATCTATGAAAATCTGGAATGTTTCTCTATAGAGATAATGTCTCCAATTCTTCAAAGCATGAACCATAGTAGCTAGCTATAGATCATGTTTCGGATAATTCTCCTCGCGTTTCTTAAGCTGTCGAGAGGCAAAAGAAATCACTTGATTATCCTGCATCAACACACATCCTAGGTCATTCTTAGATGCATCACAGAAAACTATGTACCCCTTCCCTTGCTCAGGTAACACTAGGACAAGTGCACTTGTTAACCTTTCTTTCAACAACTGGAAAGAATATTGACACTTGTCATTCCAGACAAAAGGAACCTCCTTCCTAGTCAACTTGGTTAGGGGTAAAGCTATAGAGCTAAGGTTCTTAATGAACCTCCTGTAGTAGCCTGCCAGTCCTAGGAAACTGCGTATCTCCATCGGTGTCTTCGGTTGTTCCCATTGTAGGACAAATTCTACCTTCTTAAGATCAACACGGAAACTTGAGGCAGATATTACGTGTCCTAGAAAAGAAACTTTTGGTAACCAAAACTCACATTTGCTAAACTTAGCATACAACTTATGCTCTCTTAGCAAAGTTAAAGTCTGACGGAGGTGCTGCTCATGTTGTTGAGCATCTCTACTGTATATCAAGATGTCATCTATGAAGACTACTATGAACTGGTCAAGAAAAGGTCAAAAGATTCTATTCATGAGTTCCATGAATGCAGCTGGTGCATTAGTCAGTCCAAACGACATAACTATGAACTTGTAGTGACCATACCTTGTCCTAAAGGCAGACTTAGGTATGTCACCCTCCTTAATATGCAACTGATGGTATCTTGACCTCAGATCTATCTTAGAGAAGATAGTTGCACCATACAACTGATCAAATATGTCATCGATCCTTGATAGAGGATACTTGCTCTTTATAGTTACTTTATTCAACTGTCTGTAATCAATGCATAACCACTTCGATCTGTCCTTCTTCTTAACAAAGAAAACTCGAGCACCCCATCGTGAAGTACTCAGTCAGATAAAACCTTTTTTTAGCAACTCATGCAGCTGTTTCTTGAGCTCTGCCATCTCAGCAGGTGTCATTCTATATGGTGTTTGTTCTATTGATTGCGTGCCCGAGACTAGATTAATTTCAAAATCAATCTCTCAGGGTGGAGGTACACTTGGAAGTTCCTCAGGGAATATATTTTCAAACTCCCTAACTATCGGAACTTTAGAAAGATTAGAACTCTCCATTGTGGTGTCTACCACATGTGCCAAGAATGCAAAGCATCCTTGCCTCATCAGCTTCTCAGCTACCATAGATGACACAAGATAGATTGGAAGAATCTTTCTATCTCCCTGAAAGATCCATGTGTCACTATCACCAGTGAACACCGCCTGCTTGGAATCACAATCCAAGACAACCTTGTACTTCTCTAGGGTGTCCATTCCAAGAATTATATCGAACCCGTGCATCTCAAGTGGTATAAGATCCACCTAAATGTGATGATCAGAAAAGAAAAGAGTGCAGGTAGAACACACCTCCCGCAACACTGCAGATCCCATCAAAGGGGTTTCTTACAACAGACTATCTGCTCTATGACTGACAGTCATGTTGCAGTTAAAGATCACTCTTCGAGTGATAAAGGAATGTGTAGCACCCAGATCAATTAAAACAGATACGAAGTAGGATGAAGACATATCAGAATGAAATAGTTCCATCTGACTTGTCACAACTCGAGGGTTGTTGACTACTGCTTTGAGTTGATTCATCACGTAGAATCTCACCGTTGCTTGTTGTTGACCCTGTGCTCAGATGTTGGGTGTCAACGATCCAGCTTGGGACGCTTGTCCACGTCCTCTAGCACCACTTGAAAACTGTTGCCTCTGAGAGCCTTGCTGACTCTGGCTCTGAGGTTGAGTCACACTTGCTTCTCTGGCTCAACAATCTTTCATCAAATGTCCCATCTTTCCACATATAAAACATCCTCTATTCCCTGACTGTGGTCTGGGGGGGTCTTGTTACTGACACTAATGCTGAGTTGTGGGCTCCCTCTGATGGTAAACTACATCCTCTACCCCTATTCGACGTCTATTGGGTCTGGGTATTAAACCTTGGTGGTGTTATTGGTGTAGAAAATCTCGATTTCTTAAAACTTTTGGACCCTTGTCCTTGAAACTGAGTATACACCTTCTTACCATTGGTCTGCCACTTTTCAATCACAGACCTCTCTATCCGTCTAAAGGATTCCACAAAAGTGGTGAACCTCTCCCTGTTCTCTAAGGTAGACACAGGAGTGGTCAAGTTAGCGTTTAGCCCCTTCTCAAAATGCCAAATTCTTTCCTCATCAGTAGCTTCCATATGTGGATAGAACCGCAAAAGCTCCATGAACTTAGCCTCATACTCACTAATGTTCATTGGTACTTGCCTTAACCTCTCAAACTGAGAGATCTTCTCATCTAGAAACATTTTAGGAAAGTATTTATTGACGAATTCTCGTCAAAATACTTCCCATCCGATCTCAACACCTGGCCTCTTGCCCTCTGCTATTGTCCACCAGTGGCCAACACTTCCCTTAAGAAGGTACACTGCATGTCTAGCCTTCTCAGCTTCAGGGATATTAAGGATTCTGAAGGCCTTCTCCAACTCAGTCAGCCACATGTATGCATCTGCTGGATCAGCTGTACCAGCATATTCTATGGCTCCAACTCAGTGAAGTCATTCAAAAGTCTTGTCGATGCCCTATCCTTCATGGTGAGTTGATGCCCTAGGTGCAGGTAGTGGCATCCTATCCATCATGTGCGTCATAGTTACCATGAACTGCCCAAACAGATCATGGAAGGCTGGGTTTTCCAATGTAGCTTGGTTAAGCTGGGGATGTCCAGGTTCTGGTTCCTCCCTATCCTGGTCCCTTGCACCTCTTTCTGGTGCAGCAACACTGCTCTCAGCAGCATGTTCTTCGTGTGATCCAGACATCTTTAAGTTCTTCTTCTCCTCCTATATGAGCAGAAGACACTATCAGATTACTAGAAGACACTAGAATAGACTCAACTACCTTAATCCTATGTCTCTGTAGACTCAGCGAACCTAGAGCTCTGATACCAACTAAACTTAAGACATCCAACTAACAAAAACATTATTTACTTAAGCAGAAATGTTAGTTTGCAGTGGATTACTAAAAATCACAAAAAATTAAAACTTTTTACAAAGAGATCCACACATTGGAAAACTCTTTCATAAAGAACCAAAGTAATTCACTTACATTCTAGTTCACAAGTGCATGTCTTGTACCATTCTTTCTCGAGGATTACAAGCATCATCTGCCCTATTAAAAATGTACATAGGCAACATAAAAACATTGAGGCATCAAGCCAAAATCTCAGATCGATTCATTAAACTAACTACCAACTCCGAGGACCTGAGAGTACAGAGATGACACATAGGACTCTATATACAAAACATGACAGGCAGTGTCTCCACCTGGATGTCACTGTTATCCCTATTGTTGTTGTTGTTCTTCACCCGCTGTAGGGTTTTTGCTTCTTCTTCTACGTCTACCTAAAAAGTTGGATCCCACGGGGGTGAGACAATTAAAATTGCCCTAGCGAGAGATATAACTCTCCGCCAGAAATATTATTATTGCAATTAATGGAATAAAACTGAGCAGAAGAATTATAAGTGTTCAACAACAGATAAATCCTAAGCATATTAGAGAAATGTTCTTCTTCAAAGTATTTCAGCCTATAACTTGGTAAAGCAATATGCCATTTATCCAATAAGGAATATGAAGAACATGTATAGCATTTATCCATATAAGATATACTAAGCAAAATAGCATCAACCAATGATTCTCGTGTTTCAATCTTAAGAAAATACGCTACACGGCTGATTACATTTTACAGTCATACTTAAGCCATGAGGAGATGAGGTATACCGCTCATACTCCAACCGACCATTGTGAAATCAAAATCGGTACCATACATAGGTCAATAGAAGAGTCGGATTCCCATGACCTCATCTTCTTCAGTTAGTGTGAGGACCAAATGCAGGACATCTTGTGACTCTACTAAATAGCTTTCCAGGGTATACTGGTAGCTTTGCTATTAGAGTTATAGTGGCATGTTGTACTCTCTTCGCAATCAAGACATTTCATATTTATCTCACATCGATCCGGTATTAACATCATCGGGATATTAGTGATACATCCATCCCGACATATATAATGAAGGATTGAGAGATTTAATGTTTATCTCACATCAATTCCTCCATTAGGGCGTAAGGATATTCACGTCCATAACCCCCACATACTCAAAAGTATGCCCTCCAAGAGTTCCCATAGGAAAACCTATTTCACCATCAATAGTTACTGACGATGATGGATCTATGGTCAGGGCTCTACATGATACCATTTCACTTGATGAATTAAGTACATTACCATATTTTTTTAGCATCAATCATGTTTTCAAATATTTTAACAAATGCTACAAAGAATGAGTACTATTTCTATCAAGTCCTTTTTAAAGCTTTATAAAACATTGGGATCTCAATCCCTTGTCACATCAGGGTATTCTCATCCCTTAATATCTCATCATCATGATTATGGAATATGGGTATTCAGACCCTCAATTCATCAAAACACTTGTTACCACTTATAAGGTAACTTAATGCCTTCAGGTCATCTGACCAAGGTAAACATAATATTTGCAATGCAGGCATTTCACATGTCTCTTAAAGCCCATTGATCTTTTGTCACCTCTTATTAGGCAACACATCATATTATGGCTTACAAATTCCATAAACAATTTCATTAATAAAACATCATAGCTCATACCTGGCTATATCCAACATCTCATGATACCTGGATGATTAGTGCATATGATAACAGTTATATCAATCACATATCAGCACTATGCAATGTAAGAGTAAGATCACTATTTCCTCATTAGAGTTAGGATTTCCCAATTCATGTCAATTAGGAATACTCATTTCATTAACCAAATTAGGGTTATGATTTATCATCATATTGCCCAAGATTAGGGTTTCATACACTATAACCCAAGATTAGGGCTTCACATATTTTTACCCTGTATCAGGGTTAGGATTTCGTATCAATTTTTCACATATCATTACATAGCATCACCTTGGGTTAGAGTTTCACATCACATCATTTCATTAGGGTCTCATATGACATCACCCTTGATTAGGGTTTCACATGATATCACCCTCAATTAGGGTTTCATATGACATCACCCTTGATTAGGGTTTCACATGACATCACCCTTGATTAGGGTTTCACATGACATCACCCTCAATTAGGGTTTCATATGACATCACCCATGATTAGGGTTTCACATGACATCACCCTCAATTAGGGTTAGGGCTCATCAATCTTCTTAATCAGGGTTTCATGATCTCTTTATCAAGGATCATACCCTAATTACACATTTTATTCATGTTGAAAGTGTTGAGGCTTATCCTCTACATGATTATTATACATGTAGGAATTCCTCTCTCTATCGTCCTTTATAGGATGTTGATTTACTTCAAATTCGATTAGATTAGGTCAACTCAACTTGAATGAAGGGTTTACATAGTGTATTAAGTCACTACTTTCATAAGCATCAAAGGTTAACCATTCATAAGGTACTAATCACTTAAGTACCTTGAAGGTACAACCATTGTAATTATCTTTGATAACTTCATTAACCATCATAGGGTTGATTAATCTTTTATAGCTTTGAAACTAATAGATCTCCAAAAGGTTTTATTATTTTTGAACCTTCAAACGGTTTTGACCTCCTTGACCTTCAAACGGTCTTGGTGTCACATGACCATCAAACGGTCTTGAAGACCGTTTGACCTTAAATGGTCTTGACTTAATTGTATTTCCAAATGATCTTGAGGTGATTGACCTCCAATCGGTCTTGCCTTACTTCTTCAATTGGTTTTGAAACCGTTTGCTCAATTTATTATTGAATCTGAATGAACCTTAAACGGTTTGTGAATGGTTGCCCTTCAAATGGTCTGAGGACTGTTTGGTCTCAAATGTTCTCAAGACCATTTGGACTCAAACAGTCTCAAGACCGTTTGGTCCAAACCACCTTGAAACTGATTGGATCAACTAGGGTTTTCTCCAACCAATTGATTGGTTTTAGGGTTTTCTTTATTGAATCGATTATCAATTGAACCATTGAAGTACATTCAATTACAACCCTTGAATCTCCAATCATCCATCTCAGCCTTTAACCTCCAAACGGTCTTGAGACCGTTTGGTCTCAAACGGTCTTGAGACCATTTGCCTCCAAACAATCTTGAGACCGTTTGGACCATCAACCAAGTAGTTGTTCCAATTAAATTCTTTCAATCAATCGATTAGGGTTTGCAATACATTGATTCTTCATGCTAGAATTAATTATAATAAAATCAATTTGAGCTATTGGATCTTCATCAATAACATCAGCAATTAATCTCAATCAGTTTTGAAGTTCAATTTACCCATTCGGTCTTGAGATCCATTACACATATTGTTTTGAACTCAATTACCCATTTGATCTTGTAGTCAATTACCCATTCAGTTTTGAAGTAATTTACCCATTCAGTCTTGGGTACAATTATCCATTCGGTCTTGAGTGAATTACCCATTCAGTCTTGGGTACAACTACCCATTCGGTCTTGGGTACAACTACCCATTCAGTCTTAAAACTGAATCAGCTCAATCGGTTTTCAAACTCCATTAGCTCAATCGGTTTTTGCAAACTGTTTGCCCCTTCCTTTTTTGAGGTGTGTGATTAAGATGACATCATCATCTTCAAGCTTCAAGCCTTTGAAATAAATTGTGATTCTTATGGGGATTTCAACAACTAATTAAAAGGGAATCGAGAGAGAAGAAAGGTTCAACACAAAATGAATAAATTGCAAGCAATGATGACATTTAAGGGTTCAAGTTATATAACCCGCATTTAAAACTTAATCCAATCTTTAAGATCCACCTCTTAAATGGTGAATGAATCTCTTTCAACTACCCAAGTTCTGTTCTCAAGTCTTTGAGTGAAAGGATTGGCTAGAGTTGAAGATTGAATGAAGAAAAGAAGAAATCAAGCATTGATTTTCGATTTCCACCATGAAACCAAGGTTGAAGATGATTAAGGAGCTTACCTAGAGGTTGGAGTTCGTCCTCCTATTTCTCATAAGCTCCCTTGTGCTCAGACAAAGCAATGAGAGAAAGAAAATCCGAAAAAAGAATCCTTATGTGGGTGGAAAATGAAGTATATATAAGGGAGTTTCAAGAGAGAGAAAGTCTTATAATAATCCTTCAACTCTCCAAATTGGTGCTACTTAACCCCCTCTCTTCCTTTAATACGAATCTATCAACTCCACCTTAGAATTCCTCTTCATTACCCATGAATTAAAGGAAAAGCAAATTAAGCACCTTAACCATTATAATAATAATATCCAAAATTGAGTGGATATTACTTTTCCTTTTACTAATGTGAGTGGGCTCTCCACCCACTTTAGATATTTCATGGGCTTTGCAAGGCACAAAGACGTTCACACTTGAACGAATTCAACCATCTCAATTTTGGTTGAAGGGCACTTCAATTAATATATTTATTTTTGCATTTATATTGAATTAGGGTTTTAATTATGCTTAAATCTTGATTATTTTAATATCAAGATTCTCTCTCCTCCAAAGAGATTCGAATGAGACGCCCCTCTGATTTTATTTTATCTACATGATGCCAATAAACATGAGGGACTCTTTAAAAGTGGTATTTTGCATATTGAACCCTAGGTTTTGGGTAATTTGCACATTACACCAAAACTAGGTTTTAATGCACAAACATTGCTCAACAAGCTTTGTCTTTGTGCTCAGGCTATCACAAGCCATAACTCTACATCATTCTTATTCTTACAATGATTCAACACTTGATGAACATTTATCATGTAAAATTTGCAAGTTAACCCCTCAACATGGGTAATTTGCACTTTAGTCCAAAACAAGTAAACCATTGTTTTTTTTGGAGAAGGTAAAATATTACTATATCATCAAAAAAGCATATAGATGGTGGAAGCCATCGTATACTGTACAAATGGGTTAAACTACAAAATCCCACCAGGCCAGTATCACCCTACTGACCCCTCTACCAATCTTCGATCTGGCTTTTAAAGCCAACTTCAAGTAGGTAACCAACGTATCAAATAAGACCAGGACATCAGTGTCCATTTTCCCATGAAGCCTACTGTTGCGCTCCTTCCAAATCAAAAAACAAAGACCTGAGAAGCAAAGCCCCACAAAAGGTCTCAGACCGATATTGTTTTTGGTACGGTCCAGCACCACATAGATACCCTCCACAAAGTAATTCGGGGAAAACCCGCCCCATCCCATCTTCAACCAAAGTCTGCTCCAGAGATAACGGGTATAGCAACATTCAAAGAACAAATGGGAATGAGATTCATCGTCGGATCTGCACAACAAACATCTAACCTCAGTGTTGAGACCCCACTTAGCCATACGGTCTCTCGTCGGCAGCCTTCCCAAAACCATCCTATAAGAACAGCAACTCCATTTAGGAATGTTGCCCTAGTTCCATAAGAAGGGGAACCAGGGAACGCAAGGCCCCTCCATCTTGGCCACCTTCCAAGGCACAATATGAGTGTCCTTCATCTCCCACCCTCCCGGTGAAAGCGTGTAAAGCTCAGCCACTTCCGATCAAAGAGAGCACATTTTCCTCCACGTTCTGGACACATTTTTCTATCCTTCTAACTGCAAAACATGCCTGTACCTAGCATGCATCCAACTACTCCAGCTGGAATCATTTCTCAAGAAATTATCAATCCTTTTAACAGCAGCTTCTCGGTCAATGTCTGTCGGGTCGCAAACATTCAAGCCACCTTCCTCAAAACACCTCGCCACTAATCTCCAAGCAACCGCGTGACCTCTACCCCCCATATAAAATAGGTCATCACACTTCTCATCTTTTCCAACACAAACAACGGAAGTTGGGCCTGCATACACCAAAATCTGATCATGCCCTCAAGAACGGATCTAACAAGAACCAATCTTCCCGACAAAGAAAGGTTGATGCCCATCCACTTGGCGGTTTTATCATGGAGAGTATCAACACATACCTGGAAATCCCTACCCCTCGCTTTACCCTCACACAGAGGTATACCAAGGTACTTGGTAGGAAGCACCCCCTCCTACATGCCCACAACATCTCTTAGACGGCCTCTCCTGTTATCACATGATCTAGATAGATACACCTTTGATTTGATTGTACTCATATACAAACCAGTGCAGTCACCAAACTCCATCATAAGAATGCAGAAATTTGTTAGAGTTCTTCTATTCCCAGCAAGGAAGAAAAGGACATCGTCTGCGAAAATCATATGAGAAAGGACCCGACAACCTCCCTGCCTAAAAGAAGAGATCAACTTTCCTTATTGGGCATTGTCCATTATACAAGTCAGGATTTCCATCACCAGGGTAAAGAGAAAAGGTGATAAAGGGTCACCTTGTCTTAGGCCATTAGAAGCATTGAACAAACCAAACGGACAGCCATTGACCAACACCGAGAAAGAAGTGGTAGTGGCACACTCCTTGATGATATTGATCCATCTATCACAGAAACCCAAATCACTCATGCAGGACCAAAGGGAATCCCACCTGACATTATCATAAGCCTTGGCCAGATCAAGCTTCACACAAGCTTTCCTGGAGCTGCTCTTCACCCCAAAATCAAGAAGAAACTCTGCCGCGAGAAGAGCACTATCAGATATACATCTCCCTTTAATGAAGGCAGTCTGGGCATGGGATATGATTTCGGGCAACACTTCTTTGAGTCTATTGGACATCAGCTTGGAGATGATCTTATACACCACCGAACAGTAGGCAATGGGGTGCAAATTGTTCATATTCTCGACAATAGGTTTTTTAGGAATGAGGTGAATGAAAGCGTGATTGGCTCTTCTAACCATCCTCCCCCCAACAAGGAACCATCTCACCTCTCTATCAATGTCCTCTTTAACCAGTAGCCACATGGATTGAAAGAACCTAGCATTAAAACCATCAGGCCCCGGGGCCTTAGAAGCGCCTATACTAAAAAGAGCAGACTTAATCTCCTCTTCAGTAGCAGGCCCACAAAGCATAGCATTCATAGTGTCGGTGACTCTTCTAGTTGGGAGCACATGATCTGGGACCTGTGGCAGCACATGCTTGTTATAAAGACTATTGAAAAACTCCACCACTTCAACACCCACCTCTGAGAAGGAGTTAACAGTAGTGCCATCCTTCTTGAGCAACATATGTATATTATCCCTCATTTGATTTCTCTTGACCGCAGCATGGTAGATTTTCGTATTTCTGTTGCCATCTCTAATCCATTTCAACTGACTCCTTTGCCAAAAGATTTTCAGCCTTAATAGCCTCGTCATTAATGGCTTCCTCCATCAGTGGATTGTGCCTAAGAATATTTGCAGCCTTAGCATGACAGTCCTTAGCTTCCAGCACCAAATTCCGCAAGTCCCTTAGTCCAAAAGACCATTTCTTCAATGCCACCTTAGTTCTAGTAATCTTCTCCATCAGAACATAAAGGGGATTGCCTTCAATCCTGCAATTCCAAACTTCTTTAATGGTATCCACACAACTAGACCACTCCAGCCAGCTGTTGTAAAACCAGAACGGTTTGCCTTTGCGCTCCTCTTGGGCAAGCTGCACAACAAGCCAAGCATGATCACTATTGATGTGCCCGCCCAACTTCACATTAGATAGCGGAAAAACATCCAGCCACGCCTCATTAACTATAGCCCTATCAAGATGACTAGCTATACATTTATTCACATCTCTCTTGTTCTGCCAAGTGACAATACCTCCACTCATACTTAACTCTATGAGATTCGTAGCATCGATAGCATCATTGAACCTTTTAATACAAGAATCGGGGACCGACAAACCACCTCTCTTTTCATGAGCCCTTCTAATATGGTTAAAGTCTCCAATGAAAATTTGGGGTAGCTCTCTCTGATTAGCCAACGCCATAACCTCCCAAAGTCTTCTTCTACAAACTTCATAATTATGACCATACACTACAGAAACAACATGAAGACCTCCATGATTGATGCAACTGGAGGTCATCATTTGGTCCATGGAAAAAATCACATGCACATCCCACACCTGTGGATTCCAGCCTATCGCAATCCTCCCTCCCTCAATCTGTTCGAGGTTCGAAGCACATCCCCACCCTACAGGAAAAAGACCTACTATTATTTTGCCTACTTCTCTTCTAATTCTAGTTTCCACTCCCACCACCAGTGTCGCTCTCACCTCCTGGAGCTTTCTCTATTTGCCCACGCGAGAATCACCCTTGAGATTCCAAGACATGATACACATTAAAAACCATGCCCCCGACCCCCCCTTCCAGGAGTAGCCCCTCCCCTTCTGGTTCTTCTAGGTGACATCTGGGCAACCTTGCTACTACCGATGACATCCACATCCCCCTCCAAACCATCGAGAACAGAGAAAGAGTTAGACGCTTCCATCACCGCATCCACCTTTTCCTTCTCCTTCCCCTTGCTTTTGGGTCCCGAGCCTGAACTGGTGAAACCCTCTTCAACTTCACCACTCGTAGGAAAACTAGTAGTAACTTCCAACTCAGTAACCACCAGGGTATCCAACTCATTAAACACCAGGGTATCTCCCACTACAGAAGCCCCCGCCCTCCCATTCACAGCAACAACAGAGGAAACCACCGGGATACTTGCCTCCCAGGGCACTTCAGAGCCCGCTGGACAGTCACCCTCCCTGTGCACAGAAGAAATTACTTGAGGAGGTCGACTTCTGCTACCTTTTCTCTTCCTGATCTTATTTCTTCTCTGATTGAAAACCACCTCCCTGCCCCTGCCTTCAAGCCGCTCATCTGTAGGAGATACATCAGGCAAGAAATCCCCTTCGCTATGTCCAAACACACCACACATGCCGCATCTGTCTGGCAAAGCATCGTACACTACCTTGACCTCCAGCTCCTTGCCGTCCGACATCTCCACCATAACCACTGGGGGTGGTCTTCTGTCTGCTTTGATCTCCACACAGATGTGGGCAGCTCCAGCGTATCTTCCCGAGGACCAAAAATCTACCACCTTGGGGGTTCTAATGCCGCAAGCAATGATGGATATGGCTCTGCGCGTCCAGTGAAGACCAACCTCCGGGAGGGTAACCCAGACGGGGGCAGAAGTGAGCGCTGACCTTCGCAAGTCCGCCTCTAGTGACCACCTGCGTGTAGGGACCAGTTTGTTGTCCATGAACCAAGGGCCTCTATCCAAGGCCATTGACATGTCTTCAGAATTCACGAACCTCGCCAAGAACATGCCACCCACCAGGAAAGACACCTGAAGCTCGCCCTTGGGTTTCCAGCTCCTGAGCATCCATCCCTTGATCTGCTCCAATAAAGGAATTTTCCCGAGCACCTGAACGATCACTGAGGCACAATGGAACTCATCCATGGCTTCCACCACTAGAACAGGGAGCTTCATCCATGGTCTAACGTCCTTCTCCTTGAAAGCAGGCTCGTTCGGGTCCCCTGGCAGGAGGAGAGGCTTGATATTACAGGCGACCACCATTGGCTTAGACAAGGTATCCGCCCAAGACCTCCCCACCGAGGCATCCATATTTGGGTCACCCCAGGTCACCGTTGCATCGATCGCCGTAGGAGAACAGCTGGGAGCAGGGTTTAGGGTGGAGGTCGACCCAGTGGAGCCTGTGCCGGTCTGGCCGGTCCCAAGCAAGGGGTCGGCAGCCGCTTGCTCCGTCATCACCCAGCAACAGCCTCCGGAGAGACGCACCCCACGATCCGCCGCCGAAGGAGCTCGACTGAGACGCCCAACACCAGCGCCGTCACTCCAACCGCGAAGCCGCTGCACCGATCTTCTACCTTCCGCTGCTCCCAAGACACCGTGCAGGCTAGCAGGGGCCCAGGGGGGCAGGTCGCCAAGCTAGAGGCCGGGTGCCCTCCCCCGATCCGCCGCCACACGCAGGGGAAACCCTGGTCGCCTTCCCTGTCGCCAGACACCGTGTAAACAAACTTCACCAGGGACATGAAATGTTTATATTTTATTTCAAAATTATTCAAAAAGGACTAAAATTGAAACATAAGTTCCTCTTGAGCCTTAATTACTTTTCAAGAAATAAGAGCAAGCATATAATTAACTTTATTAAGCAAAACATTTAGGGTTAAGGAATAACCCAAGTCAGGGATGTTACAAATTATCCACCCTTACAGGGATTTCATCCCCAAAATCATCAAGAGAAAAGAGAAGGGTACTTCCTCCTCATCTCTTCCTCTAGTTCCCACGTAGCTTCTTCAATGCCACGATGATGCCAAAGAACTTTCACAAGACATATGTCTTTCTTCTTCAACTTTTTAATTCTTTTATCGAGGATCATTACAGGTCCTTCAACATATGATATATCATAATTTAATTCTACCTCCACCGGTTGTAGAACTAACTCTGTGTTAGGATGACACTTTCTCAGCATGGCGATATGGAACACTGGATGCAACTTATGCAGCTTAGGTGGTAACTCCTGCTTATAGGCTACCTTTCCAATCCATTTGATGATTGGATAAGGCCCCATAAATATAGGAGCTAATTCTTATCCTTCTTTCCAAATCTAAGAACACCTTTCCAAGGTGAGACCTTGAGATATACTCTGTCTCCAACTTGGAATTCTAAAGGTCTTTGCCATTTTTCGGCATATGATTTATGTCTATCCTGTGCAGTCTTTAACTGTTGTTGTATTACTTTAATCTTCTCAGTTGTCTGCTGTACAAGCTCAGGACCCAAAAGTTGATATTCACCTATTTCATACCAACACAAAGGAGATCTACAACGTCTACCATATAATGCTTCATATGGTGCCATATCAATACTGTGCTGATAGTTGTTATTGTAAGCAAATTCTATCAAGCTTAGGTGTAGATCCCAACTTCCTACAAATTGAAGGAAACATGCCCTAAGCAAATCCTCCAAACTTTGTATGGTCCTATTAGATTGTCCATCTGTCTGTGGGTGAAAGGCAGTACTAAACCTTAAATGTGTACCCAAAGCTTTATGTAGTCGTTCACAAAAATGACTCGTAAACTGGGGACCTCTATCAGAAACAATAGTAATTAGAACCCCGTGCAACTGCACTATCTCATCTACATATAACTGTGCAAGCTTCTCAACAGTGTAGGTTGTTTTGACAGGAAGGAAATATGTTGTCTTAGTCAACCTATCAACTATCACCCATATGGAATCATGACCTTTGGTTGTTCTAGGAAAACCAACCACAAAGTCCATGGTCACATGATCCCATTTCCACTACGGTATAGGCAAAGGTTGCATTGTTCCTACGGGTTTTTGATGTTAAGCTTTAACCTGCTGATACACCAAACACCGCATAACAAAATCAACTACATCCTTCTTCAATCCTATCCACCAATACATATCCTTCAAGTTATGATACATTTTGGTGCTCCCTGGATGCATTGCATACATCGAAGAATGAGCTTCTTCCAAGACTAATTTCCTCAAGTCATTGGCATCAAGTACCTCCATCCTACCATGGTAACAGACTACCTGATCCTCTGACTCATGAAAGCCATCCCATTTCTCACTACCATACTCTGACCTGATCTACTGAACCACAATATCAACTTGCTATGCTTCTTTAATCTTCTGTCTCAGAGTAGGTTTATGTGCATCTTAGCTAACAGCCCGGCTAACAATGATACCTTAAGTTGTATATTGTTTTGCCTCATAGATATAAGCATATCTCTTTTAGAGCACACTAAGGAGTTCAACTGTGCTTTATCTATGGCAGGTGATGATGATTTCCTACTTAATGCATCAACCACTACATTGGCCTTCCCTGGATGATAATCAATTGTACAATCATAGTTCTTGATTAACTCCATCCAACAACGTTGTCTCATGTTCAACTCATGTTGTGAGAAGATATATTTTAGATTCTTATGGTATGTGAAAATCTGGAATGTTTCTCCATAGAGATAATGTCTCCAGATCTTGAAAGCATGAACCACAATAGCTAGCTCTAGATCATGTGTTGGATAATTCTCCTCGTGTTTCTTAAGTTGTCGAGAGGCAAAAGAAATCACTTGATTATCATGCATGAACACACATCCTAGGCCGTTCTTAGATGCATAACATAAAACTATGTACCCCTTCCCTTGCTCAGGTAACACTAGTAAAGGTGCACTTGTTAACCTTTCTTTCAACAACTGGAAAGAATATTGACACTTGTCATTCTAGATAAAAGGAACCTCCTTCCTAGTCAACTTGGTTAGGGGTAAAGCTATAGAGCTGAAGTTCTTAATGAACCTCCTGTTGTAGCCTGTCAGTCCTAGGAAACTGTGTATCTCCGTCGATGTCTTTGGCTGTTCCCATTGTAGGACAGATTCTACCTTCTTAGGATCAACACAGATACATGAGGCAGACATTACGTGTCCTAGAAAAGAAACTTTTGGTAACCAAATATTCTGACCTCAAATCTATCGTAGAGAAGATAGTTGCACCACGCAACTGATCAAACAGGTCATCGATCCTTGGTAGAGGATACTTGTTCTTTATAGTTACTTTATTCAACTGTTTGTAATCAATGCATAACCGCATCAATCCGTCCTTCTTCTTAACAAAGAGAACTGGAGCACCCCATGGTGAAGTACTCGGTCGGATACAACCTTTTTCTAGCAACTCCTGCAGCTGTTTCTTGAGCTCTGCCTTCTCAGTAGGTGCCATTCTATATGGTGTTTGTGCTATTGGTTGTGTGCCCAGGACTAGATTAATTTCAAAATCAATCTCTCGGGGCAGAGGAACACCTACAAGTTTCTCAGGGAATACATCTTCAAACTCCCTAACTGTCGCCTCTGAGTGCCTTGCTGACTCTGCCTCTAAGGCTGAGTCACACTTGCTTATCTGGCTCGACAATCTTTCATCAAATGTCCCATCTTTCCACATATAAAACAACCTCTATTCCCTGACTGTGGTCTGGGTGGTCCTGTTACCAACACTGATGTTGAGCTGTGGGCTCCCTCTGATGGTAAACTACAACCTCTACCCCTATTCTACGTCCATTGTGTCTGGGTATTAAACCTTGGTGGTGCTATTGGTGCAGAAAATCTCAGTTTCTTAAAACTTTTGGACCCTTATCCTTAAAACTGAGTATACACCTTCTTACCACTGGTCTGCTGCTTTTCAATCACAGACCTCTCTATCCGTTTGACGGATTCCACAAAAGTGGTGAATCTCTCCCTGTTCTCTAAGGCAGATACAGGAGTGGTCAAGTCAGCATTTAGCCCCTTCTCAAAACGCGGAATTCTTTCCTCATCAGTAGCTGCCATATGAGGACAGAACCATAAAATCTCCATGAACTTAGCCTCATACTCGCTAATGTTCATTGGTCCTTGCCTTAACCTCTCAAACTGAGAGATCTTCTCATCTAGAAACATTTTAGGAAAGTATCTATTGACGAATTCTCATCGGAATATTTCCCATCTGATCTCAACACCTAGCCTCTTGCCCTCTTCTATTGTCCACCAGTGGCCAACACTTCCCTTAAGAAGGTACACTGCATGTCTAACCTTCTCATCTTCAGGGATATTAAGGATTCTGAAGGCCTTCTCCAACTCAGTCAGCCACATGTCTGCATCTGCTGGATCAGCTGTACCCGCATATTCTGTGGCTCCAACTTGGTGAAGTCGTTCAAAAGTCTTGTTGGTGCCCTTTTCTTCATGGTGATTTTATTCCCTAGGTGCAGGTGGTGGAATCCTATCCGCCATGTGCATCATAGTTGCCATGAATTGCCCAAACAGATCATGGAAGGCTGGGTTTTCCAATGCAGCTTGGTTAAGCTGGGGATGTCCAGGTTCTGGTTCCTCCCTATCCTGGTCCCTTGCACCTCTTCCTAGTGCAGCAACGCTACTCTCAGCACCATGTTCTTCGTGTTATCTAGACATCTTTAAGTTCTTCTTCTCCTCCTATATGTACAGAAGACACTATCAGATTACTGGAAGACACTAGAACAGACTCAACTATCTTAATCCTATGTCTCTGTAGACTCAGCAAACCTAGAGCTCTGATACCAACTAAACTTGTGGCATCCAACTCACAAAAACATGATTTACTTAAGCGGAAACGTTCATTTGCAGTGGATTACTAAAAATCACAAAAAAATTAAAACTTTTTACAAAGAGATCCATACATTGGAAAACTCTTTCATAAAGAACCAAATTAATTCAATTACATTCTGGTTCACAAGTGCATGTCTTGTAGCATTCTTTCTCAAGGATTACAAGCATCACCTGCCCTATTAAAACTATACATAGGCAGCATAAAAAATTGAGGCATCAAGACAAAATCTTAGATTGATTCATTAAAATAACTACCGACTCTAAGGATCTGAGAGTACAGAGATGACACATAAGACTCTATATACAAAACATGACAGCCAATGTCTCCACCTGGATGTCACTACTATCCCTGCTACTGCTGCTACTGCTGTTCTTCACCCACTGTAGGGTTTCTGCTTCTTCTTCTACGTCTACCTAAAAAGTTGGATCTCACGGGGGTGAGAAAATTAAAATTGCCCCAACGAGAGATATAAATCTCTGCCAGAAATATTATTATTCCAATTAATGGAATAAAACTGAGCAGGAGAATTATAAGTGTTCAACATTAGATAAATCAATATCTAAGCATATTAGATCAATGTTCTTCTTCAAAGTATTTCAGCCTGTAACTTGGTAAAGTAGTATGTCATATATCCAATAAGGAATATAAAGAACATGTATAACGTTCATCCATCTAAGATATACTAAGCAAAATAGAATCAACCAATGATTCTCATATTTCAATCTTAAGCAAATACGCTGCACAACTTATTACATTTTACTGTCATACTTAAGCCCTGAGGAGATGAGGTATACCGCTCATACTCCAACTGACCATTGCGAAATCGAAATCGGTACCATACATAGGTCAATAGAAGAGCCAGATTCCCATGACCTCATCTTCCTCAGTCAGTGTGAGGACCAAATGCAGGACATCTTGTGTCTCTGCTAAATAGCTTTCCAGGGTATACTGGCAACTTCACTATTAGAGTTATAGTGGCATGTTGTACTCTCTTCGCAATCGAGATATTTCATATTTATCTCACATCGATCCAGTATTAACATCATCGGGAGATTAGTGATACATCCATCCCGACATATATAATGAAGGATTGAGAGATTTAATGTTTATCTCACATCAATTCCTCCATTAGGGAGTAAGGATATTCACGCCCATAACCCCTACATACTCAAAAGTATGCCCTCCAGGAGTTCCCATAGGAAAACCTATTTCACCATCACCAGTTACTGACGATGATGGATCTATGGTCATGGATCTGCATGATACCATTTCACTTGATTAATTAAGCACATTACCATATTCTTTTAGCATCAATCATGTTTTCAATTATTTTAACAAATGCTACAAAGAATGAGTACTATTTCTATGAAGTCCTTTTTAAAGCTTTATAAAACATTGGGATTTCAATCCCTTGTCACATCAGGCTATTCTCATCCCTTAATATCTCATCATCATGATTATGGAATATGGGTATTCAAACCCTCAATTCATCAAAACACTTGTTACCACTTATCAGGTAACTTAATGCCTTCAGGTCATCTAACCAAGGTAAACATAATATTTGCAATGCAGGCATTTCACATGGCTCTTAAAGCCCATTGATCTTTTGTCACCTCTTATTAGGCAACACAACATATTATGGCTTACAAAGACCATAAACAATTTCATTAATAAAACATCATAGCTCATACCTGGCTATGTCCAACATCTCATGATACTTGCATGATTAGTGCATATGATAACAGTTATATCAATCACATATCAGCACTATGCCATGTAAGAGTAACATCACTATTTCCTCATTAGAGTTAGGATTTCCCAATTCATGTCAATTAGGAATACTTATCTCATTACCCAAATTAGGGTTATGATTTATCATCATATTGCCTAAGATTAGGGTTTCATACACTATAACCCAAGATTAGGGCTTCACATACTTTTACCCTATATCAGGGTTAGGATTTCATATCAAGTTTTCACATATCATTACATAGCATCACCTTGGGTTAGAGTTTCACATCACATCATTGCATTAGGGTCTCATATGACATCACCCTTGATTAGGTTTCACATGACATCACCCTCAATTAGGGTTTCATATGGCATCACCCTTGATTAGGGTTTCACATTACATCACCCTTGGTTAGGGTTTCACATGACATCACCCTCAATTAGGGTTTCATATGACATCACCCTTGATTAGGGTTTCCCATGACATCACCCTCAATCAGGGTTAGGGCTCATCAATCTTCTTAATCAGGGTTTCATGATCTCTTTATCAAGGATCATACCCTAATTACACATTTTATTCATGTTGAAAGTGTTGAGGCTTATCCTCTACATGATTATTATACATGTAGGAATTCCTCTCTCTATCATCCTTTATAGGATGTTGATTTACTTCAAATTTGATTAGATTAGGTTAATTCAACTTGAATGAAGGGTTGACATAGTGTATTAAGTCACTACTTCCATAAGCATCAAAGGTTAACCATTCAGAAGGTACTAATCACTTAAGTACCTTGAAGGTACAACCATTGTAATTATCTTTGATAACTTCATTAACCATCATAGGGTTGATTAATCTTTCATAGCTTTGAGACTAATAGATCTCCAAAAGATTTTATTAATTCTGAACCTTCAAACGGTTTTGACCTCCTTGACCTTCAAACAGTCTTGGTGTCACATGACCTTCAAACGGTCTTGAAGACCGTTTGACCTTAAAAGGTCTTGACTCAATTGTATTTCCAAATGATCTTGAGGTGATTGACCTCCAATCGGTCTTGCCTTACTTCTTCAATAAGTTTTGAAACCATTTGCTCAATTTATTATTGAAACCGAATCAACCTTAAATGGTTTGTGAATGATTTCCCTTCAAACAGTCTGAGGACCGTTTGGTCTCAAGACCGTTTGGTCCAAACCACCTTGAAACCGATTGGATCAACTAGGGTTTTCTCCAACCAATTGATTGGTTTTAGGGTTTGCTTTATTGAAACGATTATCAATTGAACCATTGAAGTACATTCAATTACCACCCTTGAATCACCAATCATCCATCTCAGCCTTTAACCTCCAAACGGGCTTGAGACTATTTTCCTCCAAACGGTCTTGAGACCATTTGGACCATCAACCAAGTAGTTGTTCCAATTGAATTCTTTCAATCAATCAACTAGGGTTTGCAATACATTGATTCTTCATGCTAGAATTAATTATAATCAAATCAATTTGAGCTATTGGAACTTCATCAATCACATCAGCAATTAACCTCAATCGGTTTTGAAGTTCAATTTACCCATTCAGTCTTGAGATCCATTACCCATACAATTTTGAACTCAATTAACCATTCGATCTTGTAGTCAATTACCCATTCAGTTTTAAAGTAATTTACCCATTCGGTCTTGGGTACAATTACCCATTCGGTCTTGAGTGAATTACCCATTCGGTATTGGGTTCAAATACCCATTCGGTCTTGGGTACAACTACCCATTCGGTCTTGGGTACAACTACCCATCCGGTCTTGAAACTGAATCAACTCAATCGGTTTTGAAACCAAATTAGCTCAATCGGTTTTTGCAAACCGTTTTCCCCTTCCTTTGTTGAGGTGTGTGCTTAATATGACATCATCATCTTCAAGCTTCAAGCCTTAGAAATCAATTGTTATTCTTATGGGGATTTCAACAACTAATTAAAAGGTAATCGAGAGAGAAGAAAGGTTCAACACAAAACGAATAAATTACAAGCAATAATGACATTTAAGGGTTCAAGTTATATAACCCGCCTTCAAAACTGAATCCAAGCTTCAAGCTCCATGTCTTAAATGGTGAATGAAGCTCTTTCAACTGCCCAAGGTCTGTTCTCAAGTCTTTGAGTGAAAGGATTGGCTAGAGTTGAAGATTGAATGAAGAAAAGAAGAAATCAAGCATTGATTTTCGATTTCCACCATGAAACAAAGGTTGAAGATGATTAAGGAGCTTGCCTATAAGTTGTAGTTCGTCCTCCTATTGCTCCTAAGCTCCCTTGTACTCGGCCAATGCAATGAGAGAAATAAAATCCGAAAAAAGAATCCTTATGTGGGTGGAAAATGAAGTATATATAAGGGAATTTCAAGAGAGAGAAAGTCTTATAATAATCCTTCAACTCTCCAAATTGGTGCTACTTAAACCCCTCTCTTCCTTGCATAAGAAGGTATCAACTCCACCTTATAATTCCTCTTCATTATCCATGAATTAAAGGAAAAGCAAATTAAGCACCTTAACCATTATAATAATAATATCCAAAATTGAGTGGATATTACTTTTCCTTTTACTAATGTGAGTGGGCTCTCCACTCACTTTAGATATTTCGTGGCCTTTGCAAGGCAAAAAGACGTTCACACTTGTGCAAATTCAACCATCTCAATTTTGGTTGAAGGGCACTTCAATTAATATATTTATTTTTGCATTTAAATTGAATTAGGGTTTCAATTATGCTTAAATCTTGATTATTTTAATATCAAGATTCTCTCTCCTCCAAAGAGATTCAAATGAGACACCCCTCTCTTTTTATTTTCGATACATGATTCCAAGAAACATGAGGGACTCTTTAGAAGTGGTATTTTGTAGATTGAACCCTAGGTTTTGGGTAATTTGCACATTACACCAAAACTTGGTTTTAATGCACAAACATTGCTCAACAAGCTCTGTCTTGGTACTCAGGCTATCACAAGCCATAACTCTACATCATTCTCATTATTATGATGCTTCAACACTTGAGGAACATATATCATGTAACATTTGCAAGTTAACCCCTCAACTTGGGTAATTTGCACTTTAGTCCAAAACAAGCAAAATATTGTTTTAACATTATTCAAAAAGGACTAAAATTGAAATATAAGTTCCTCTTGATCCTTAATTACTTTTCAAGAAATAAGAGCAAGCATATAATTAACTTTATTAAGCAAAACATCCAGGGTTAAGGCATAACCCAGGTCAGGGATGTTACAGTATCATCCCATCTGACACCACTCTTGTTGGTTACACGCTTCAATTTGGCATAGTCCTTCTTGAGGTTCTTCCACCTGGTTTTCACATGCTCCATCATACAATCCGGCCTTGACATCCTATTTTGAATCTCACATAGCGTCTCCCTCCAAGCTTCCCTAGTAAACTGTCCATCAATACACCTACCTATGTCATACTGCCTCCTCAGTGATGAAACTAAAGCGTCGTCAGACTCTCTCGACCATATAAAATAGAGCTTGGGGTCTACGAAAGACATACTCCCGTAGGTGCTGCAATATATAATTACAATGAGTGGTGTTTATAGTCATTATAAATATATAATGACTTACATAGTTATTAATAGTTACAAGAAATTGAGAAAATTTATACATGGGAGACAAGATTCACCGTAAAAACTTATGCAAAGAACATCAACTTACGTCATTTCATCACTTATTAACTAATAAATTTACTTATTTAACCTCGTCAATGATGTGTGTGAATTCTGTAAATTTAGTAACATGTCTAAAATACATTTTTCAGACTTACAATCCAAATTTCAACAACAACGAGCATAGAAAATTTTATAAATAACATTTTTATACTTATAAGGGTTCAGTCTTGATAATTTTTGATAAAACTCAAATGATTAGCATATTATTAACATGAATGTTATATAGGATGCCTCCCAGTTAAAAATTAATCTGGTAGACCATAAAGATATTAGTAATCATACATGTACTCAGCTGAAAAACTGAGCTGCTATTTTGTTCTGCAGTATATGAACAACTAATAACCTAATATGTGTATAAGTTTGAAGTTCTACAGTATATATCTAAACCCAACAAATATGTAGAAATCACTAGTTCAACCATTTCCATGATTGGGATTTAACAAACCAATAAAGGTATGCTAAAAATGGCCAGTAAATGGTCCCAACCAAATTCAATGTATAGGCCAATTGGGAACATAACACTTGAATGCATATATGTCAGCTAAGTCTTAAATGTAATTGGAAATAGGGGATAAATCATAGTTTATTTTTGGTTGGATTTCAACAACATTACTTATTATATTTAAATGGATAATTCAACCAAACTTTCTACATATGAAGTATACACATCTCTGCCAATGAGGATACACGATATGATAGCATCTTTGAGAAGATAGAAAAAGTCAAATGCATATTCTTTTCAACTGCACATACACTAGGAACATATGGCAAAATTACATACAACTCACAATTAAAACAAATACGATCGATTGGACACCATCAATTTGATTTACAAAGTAAAACCTAAATCCATTTGAATCACATAGCCATCTATACTTATAGCATATATCTTTATTAGATAATAGAGGCTTGTTATGGTATGTCTCCCACAAAGTAGTGTTTGTTTTCCATCATCACTAGTTACTAGTAGTGTTTTATCTTACTCTGCAAGACAAACATTCCATTTTATCTGTCCTTACTATGTATCTGATTTTGCAGATGTGATTTCAAATGCTATTTTATTAATATATTAAAAAAATATAAACATTATCTATACCAATTAGGACTCATTCAAGAATGTATTATGCCTCATTGAACTTATAAGTAAATTCCAAAACAAAACACTATCATAGGTTTAGCTCTAAAAGTTGTTGTGCACTTCTCACACCAAACATGGAGTGCAAAATTATAGTTTGTGATCTATCTGTGACATGTACAACATCAACCTAATACTAAAATATGACAAAAATATGGTTTCAAACCATATAAATAAAATAATGCATATGTCTACTAGACAAATATGCATATATAAGTGGGGAAATAGTGCTACAATACCTATAAAGCTAGAACATAAATGTAGCTAGGACATAAATGTAGCTACAACATAAATGTTCATTCTGTTGGATTTCGGGACATCTGATTATTGCTGCACAAATTATTCACTCAACCAAATATGATACATTACAAGTTGACTCAGTTGAACAATTAAAATATGTGTCATATAAATAATTTACACAAACCAAAAATGCTATATACAAAGAACATTTAGTATTGGACATGTACCATATTTTTGTCATATTTTAGTATTAGGTCGATGCTATATACACAATTTACACAAACCAAAAATGATATATACACAATTTACACAAACTAAAATCAATGTGAAATAAATATTATTTCAGTGTGCTCAAATTGTACTTAGGATATATAATATTCATACAATAATCCACACTAAAACCCTCATCTAATATATAAGAAACCAACTGAGGTAAGGTTAAGATAGCAATGAACCGTAAAAGTTGATAAATTAATACCAAAGTCAACACTAAATAGATTATTCCAGCTTTTATATATTACAAACTTGAAGGACATCTTAATAACAAGCATTGCTCAAGTATAATGTGGTATATTGAGCAATTTTGGTGTTTATAATAAGAAAATTGTATTAAACATACACAAATAGAACAACATTTTAAAACATGTTGTTGTACATGTACGAGATGAAAAATAGAGAGCACAATGGACATATATAAACAACCACAATGATAGAGAGGCATAACATGTGGTGAAAAAATCAACCCAATAACATCGTTCAGGTGTTCATGCTGATAAAATGATTATTCCATATATAATCATTCCACCTACCTCTACTAGAGTTAGTATAGAACCGTGTAGGTGTCTTACTAATGATATTTAGACATACAAACAAAGTAAAAAGCAATTATTGTCTTAATATAATACATACAACAATATTGTCTTAATATAATATAGACAACAATACGAACTCAATCAATTTGGTCCAACTACAAGCAAATTATATGCATGATTTAATCATCTATGACTAACACACAACACACTTTCAATGTCTGTTTCTACGAAGGAGGTGACAATACCTATACAATCCTACATGGAATGGTATTTGGTTTAGGTGAGAGCATATGCGGTTAGATGAGAGCACCACATCCATACATACGACAAGTTGTGCATCACCTACACCCCTATAATCTACTACTACAACCAGATAATAATAGTCAAGCATATCAAACATGATAAATAGAGATGTAATATAAAGGTTGTAACAACAAATAATCATTGTAAGGTTACATCATATAAATTTACAGTATTTATTAGTTTATTATATTTAAGATACAAATAAAGTAAATGTGAAGAAGATGCAAACAAACGATTCAATTTGCACTTCAAACAATCCCTCTCAGTCAATTCATGGATTGGGTCAAATAGTGATTTTTATCAACAAGGTAGGTCAAAGAGAGAATATAAACAAATGTACAATATGGTCGTGGATGGAGTGCAATGTGACTTATATCAAGATTTCAGCCTCAATCACTGATAATAGATTCCCCAACCTATATCCACATTAAACTGACATCTATTACAAGAATTAAGTTAAACCAATCTACAATTATGCCCAAAATCTTAGCAGTACTACATCAAGCAATAGTGCGAGTGAAATACCTGCATTGACGATTGATAAGGAGAGGCACCACATCGTCCAGATGGATGGAGCAGCACAGACCAAGCAACAATTAAACAAGCAAAAAATTAGTTTCAATCAAACAAACATGTCGTGAACAAAGAAGAAAAAAAAAAGAAAATGGGTTGCAGAAGAAGACTCACCTTAGCAGTGTGGATAAATCGGCGAACGAGGATTCACAAGCGTAAGATTCTATGATCAACTGGACTACGATATGAAGATGCAGCAACACCAATTCGACCCAGCCGATAGGGTATGTGTACCGCCTGTTCTCCTTCCCGCCTATTCCTTAAAACTTTGGTGGGAAACAATGGTCAAATATACTAATTCGACGCGACGGGGGCGATGTTACAAGATGACTTACCTCCTGCTACCACCTGCTCGACTCCTCCTCTGACCAGATATTCTACCCGTGACGTTGCAGCTGCTCACAAAAGCACGGCATAGGGGGGTAGATGGGCTCCTATTCTGCCTCCTAGCCCTTGTTCCACCGGAGGGACAAAGCACCACCCTCGTCTTCAATACGAAGACAGTGTCGCAGGCTTCTCTCGGAATGAGGGGCTACCTTTCGGTCTTCCTCGGGAGCTGCTGTTGCGGCAGAGTTAACACGAGGGAGGGAGGGAGTCGGGGGTGTTGGGGGGATAAAGGACCCAAGACTGCAAAATCTGGATTACAAATCGCAATCCTGCTCAGACCGGGACCGATTTGGTCCGACTTTGGGGATAACAGAACACCAAAACAGACCTGTATCGGGATAATGAACCAAACAACAATCGAAGCAAACCCGAATCAAATTTCACTGAGCTGGCACAAAACGACAGCCGCTAATCCGGACTCAGTCCCGAACCAAAAAGGGGCTCAGAGGTTTCTAGTTGAAAATGGCGTGAGAATACTAAATCATTCATGAATGAAGATTAATTAGGAAATAAGGCAGCTGCTGGGAGAAACCCATACATATGGTTAAATAAAGGTTCATTTTAAACAACACTTCCCAAACAGAGTTATATTGTGAGTTTAAATTCTCTCCCCTATGCAGTGTCACCATCGATGTATCAATTAGTCTTTGCATTAAGTGTAGCGTATTGTCCTTTTAGCGTTTTTTTTATAATATAGTACCCATCTCAGAAGAATAAAGTACTTAGCTAGACGCATTGTGGCCCGTCAACGTTGCGCCACATCCAATAACATGTAGTATCGTCACAAGATCGACTAATCATAGCCGGTTCGTTTGTAAGAAAAAAATCTCTGAAATTCATCGCCCAGGAGATTTGAACCTAGGATCTTTTGTTTAGCATAATATCAAGCTACTCATAATACAAATAACAATATTAACTAAAATTAACTGAATGAGAGAGGAAAGTTTTAAGCATGAAAATATCCTTATTACTTTGGAAAATGACAAGAATCACCTAATCTCTACATCTGCTCACACCTCAACTCCACTCACATTCTTACCAAAACTTGGATTCAGTCGTGGCTGGCGTTATCATACCTGACACAAAATTTGAGAGGAGATAGAAAAGTAGTGAAAAGGTACATGAAAGAAAAAAAAAGATGAGAAAAAAACTTATTTTGATTATAACTTTCAATTTGTAAGCAATTTTTTAACTAATAAAAACCATTACAGTCCTTTTAAAAATAATATTATAACAGGACTAATACTGACATATTTTTAAGAAAAGTAATTTAAATTCAAAAATAAGTATTTGCATATCAGGGATAGTATTGATTTTTTAGTAATACATTATTTTAAGAATAAGTATTGCATGCCATATTTAATACAATACTCACTTATGATTTTATTATATTTTAAAAATAAGCATTGAAATGAGTACAACATCATATTTTTAGGGATAATACTCCTTTCTCGAGTAACACACTAACTCAAACGATGAGTATTACATTTCATTCTTTTAGAATAATACTCAGTTTGAAAATGGATATTATATGAAAAGAACCACATGGAATACTCATTTTTTCAGAGTGTGTTATTTAGAAAATGAGTATTATCCCAAAATGTATAATACCTTATTCATTTTAATGTATATTTTAAAATATAAAGAAATAAAAATATATATTGTACCAAAAAGAATAACATGCAATACTCATTTTTGAATTGTTGTGTTACCTAAAAGAATGAATACTATCCTCAATGTGCAATATACATTTTTATATTGTATTCAATTTATTAAAAGTATTGCAATAATAGTCTTATTGAAATATATTTTTTAACAAATCAAACAGTTTTATTTTATCAATATTTTTATTAAGAATTGATAGTTATAAGTAAAATAAACTTTTCTCTCATCTTTCATTTTCATGTGTCTTTTTTTTTTGCATGCAACTAGTGGACAAAGGGTATAAATAGAGTGATAGAATCAAGTACGTCTATCACTGCTCTATTACTTTCTACTTCACAACTAACAAGAGGATTTAGAGGACATTCTTAACTTTTTTTTTAAGACCCCCCTAGGGATTATATTACTGGTTTTTAATGAAGCAAGATTAACAATGTCAACTGGAATGTTGTCAAGGCCATGTGCAGAACAATGTCCCCCACGAAGAGCTAACTGTGCCACCTCATGAGCCACAACATTTGGATTCCTTCTTACAAAGGAAAAAGAACAAAAATTGAAAAATGAACTAAGATGTTTGATATCAGCTGCTACGAGGAGACCAAGGTGGTCTCTCCTATTCCCAGAAGCCTAGATTGCGTTAATTGTAGTGTGCGAGTCCGACCTTACGTGCAAGGCATGTATCCCCCACTTTAAAGCATGTGTCATGGACACGCGAATAGCCTCCGCTTCAGCCAAATTAGCAGGCCAGTTCAGTTTTGCTTACTCCCCAACAATGGCTATCAGGTTCTTTGCTTCATCTGTTATCGCTCCCCCCAGTCCCAGAAGGGCTCCGCTGCCTACTGCCACATACGCATGATAGAATTGCTTTCCCGGGAGGAAGATTTAGCGGTGTGTTTGGCTTCCCAGAATCCGCTCCTTGTCTCTGCTCATTAGTCTGCTTATTATGTCGTCGGTAATCCTCGATGAGTGCTGACTAGGTCTCTGGTTTGTCAGTTGCAATGTCTTTCTTTCGTTTCTAAAAATTTGTGCATTGCAAAAATTCCACGTCCGCCACACGATCGCCATCACCCTTTGAAGCTCCTCATCCTCCAACCGATCCCTTAGAGTAAGAAAAGCCTCAGCCGGGTTTAGCTCCGCCAGCTGTTGTCCGCCGTCCCCCCCCCCCCCCCCCCCCCCCCTTGTGTAGCTAAGGCACCCGTGCAGCACCTCCAAAGAAAATGTGCCAATTTCGATGGCCATTCTGCTCTCGAGACAAATCTACATGCTCCATCAATGATACCGATTTACTTTCCACATATGCCTCTTTGCCCAGCATTATTTTTTTTTTATTTGCATGGGCTGAAGCTCACCCCCTCTCCAAACAGGTGCCAGAGCCCGGATGACCCAAGAGGTTGGTAAATACAGCTGACCCGAGCGGAATCGAACCAGCGACCCTTCATGAGGGGCGCACTGGCTTGACCGCCCGGGCTACGCTGGCCGGGTCTCCTTGCCCAGCATTGCTAGGCAGTATGCAGACCTCGATGTGAAATCTCCCATTCGGTCCGGCCACCGTACTAGGAGATCCTCCCGTATTCTGCTACTTATCAGTGTACTTAGTATATGTTCGCTAATAGTCGAAAAAAGTCGTGTTGATGATATGCTGGTCACAGGTGTTGAATAAAATTTAGTATTTTACATCGTTACATGTGCAATTAATTAACGATTATAGGTCAGATCCAGATAAAAAGCTGAAAAATAAACAATGCAGGAGAAAATAAACTGAGTTAGGAACCTGACCAGATCGTTCGTTGAAAAACAAACACGTTTTATTTAAAGAAATCAGCGTCGTGCAGTCCTCCAGGACATGCATCGTTTTCCCAGTTTACCAGGTCATGTACCGAAGAGAAGCGTCAGGCTTGCACGTTGCAGATGAACAGATGCACTACCACCAATGCAGCCCAGCAACCACAGGTTACGTCTTGAAGGAGGAGGATGAAAGACTTTGTCGCTTCCAGGGAGAGATCTCCAAGCGACAAGGAGCGACAGCGACAGACTTTGGGATTATGGCTCGCTAAACACTCACACAAACGACTGATGGATGTGTTTGAAAGAGATGTATTTAACCCTAATGACCAGAGGTCAATTTATAGCCTTACACGCCCCACTAATCCTATTTCCGTTAAGACGCGACCACTCGGTTGCTCTTGTACATATTGTGGAAAATTCCGCAAAAGAGACACTTTCTAGTTAGGATTAATAAATCTGAATAGGAAAGAAATAATTAATTAAACGAGTAATTAATTACGTAGTTGTATCCTAGTGTAAAAAGAAGACGGAAGACATTCTCCACAATCCACAAGCCACAAGTTCGTGCCCGGCCCAGCCAGGCGAGGCGAGGCATGGTGTGGCGCGCGCGCGTGCGCGCGTGTGTGTTGTGGTAACCCCACCCACCAAGGAGGTGAGCATACCCTCCTCCTAGGACCCTTTGGACACTAATGCCCCATGTGATCCTACATATAAGGACCACAAAAGTTCTAGGAGTGAGCAATATGGGATAAAATTTCTTTGCCATTTGCACTAGAGACAAAACTATTTTTCTCACATGTACTAGCTGCACTACACACAAAGTCCAATGTGTAGTGTTCTCTACTATTCAATCCTCCATACTGTGCTTTCAGTAGATACCTTTTGGCTTGAATCTACCTGAGTTATCCAACTGTGACCCCCGCCGAAACTAGGAGAATAAAAGTCTTGAACCTGAACCTTGGGTACAAGAGTATAGGTTGGTAACAACACAATAAAGACATGGTAGAAAGAAAATAATGCATTAAGGCCATGCATACAAAATTTTATGTCATGATTGATAACAGAGAACAACCCAATTCTATTGTTGTAGCCTACACAACATCAATCATTTAGTTGGAGTCTCCAAGGATGTACTGCTAACATCCTATCCTAAGACTTGACACCATTAAGAGACTAATCTCTTACTAACTTGCAGTCATGACACTAACAGGTTCCCAAGGGATAGACACACAGATGCATGAAGCATCAAAGTAAATTACATAGTGTCATCTGATTCATCCGACAACTTGTTATTACCACATTGAACCCAATTTGTGGGATCTCCACTCTTTTGGGTTGGGTTGCCATTGCCTGCAAATCTATAAGGGTTTCAGTCTCATCCCCAACCTGGATTTTTTCACTAAAGCCAAGGTAAGTCCTTTAGTGAAAGGATCAGCTGTATTATCTTTGGTACTGACGTAGTCTATAGCCACGACCCCATTAGAGACTAACTCCCTTACAGAGTTCAATCTGACTTGGATGAGTCTACGCTATTTTTTATTGTACTTAGAACTCTTTATCTTAGCAATAGTTGTAGTGCTATCATAGTGAACTGAAATTGCAGTAAGCAACTTCATTACCATATGTAAACTGGACATAAGTCTATGTAGACATTCATCTTCCAATCCAGTTTCATCTAAAGCACACAACTCTGCTTCAAAAGTGGACCGAGACAATATGGTCTGTTTCTTAGACCTCTAGGAAACAACTCCTCCTCCCAACAGGAATACATATCCTGAGACACCATTACTCCTAAAATTCACAACAATCTAGCTTGCATCACTATATCCTTCGACTACAAAATGATGTTTACCATAATGCATACCAAGGGAATAAGTTCCCTTGATATACCTCATAACTCTGTCAAGAGCTTCCCAATGGGTCTTGTCAGGACAACTGATGTATCTACTTAACTTGCTCACGACAAACGCAATGTCTGGACGTGTGCAGTTCATAAGATACATCAAACTTCCGATAATCTAAGAGTAGTGTAATTGAGACACTGGAACCCCAGTCTCATTCTTGAACAAGGCCTTGGATGAATCATATGGAGTCTTAACAGGTTTACGTGATGTGTACTCAAACCTCTCCAGTATCTTCTCAACATAGTGAGACTGTGAGAGAGTTATACCATTAGTAGACCTAATGATTTTAAGCCCTAAAATCACATCAGAAACACCCATATCCTTCATCATAAACTTGCTACACAAGAATGACTTTGTCTCATTTACTACTTTCATATCGGAACCAAAAAGCAGGATATCATCGACGTATAATCATAAAAAAATGAATAAATCATTGACAATTTTACAGTAGAGACACATATCAAATTCATTAGAAACAAAGACGAATGATGATATCACAAAATCAAATTTCTCATGCCATTGCTTAAGGGCTTGTTTCAAGCCATATAATGACTTAACAAGCTTACACACTTTGGACTCATTCCCATGACCCATAAATCCCTCAGGTTGTTCCATATATATCTCTTCCTGAAGATCACAATGTAAGAACACAATCTTCACTTCCATCTGATGGATATAGAGATTATAAATGTAAGACTGCTATAAGAACTCAGATTGTGGTCATACGGGAAATAGGTGAATAGGTATCAAAATAATCTATTCCTTCCCTTTGTGTGGAACCCTTAGCAACTAACCTAGCCTTATACTTATTGATTGTCCCATCTGCATTAAGTTTCTTCATCCAACTACAGAACAACCAGGAGGCAAGTCCACCAATTCCTAAGTTCCATTCGAGAGAATTGATTGGATTTCATTATTAATAGCTTCTTTCCAAAACATAGCTTCTGGAGAATCCATAGCTTGTTTGAAAGATATAGGATCATCCTCAACATTGTAGGTGAGAAACTTACTTCCAAAGTCTTTGGATGTCCTAGGCCGTTTACTTCTCCTTGGTTCAACTATTTCTTCATAATCATCTGATTCAGAAATAGCTTGTTCAGAATCGCCCCCCACATTTGTCATCCTTTCCACGTGCTCGGGAATGGAACTTGTGGTGAATGAATCTTCTTGAGATACTTCCTTGGGCACACCAATTTTTATGGAAAACACATCCTCAAAGAATGTAGCATCACGAAATTCCACAATCGTATTGACCTCAATGCCTGAGATATCAAATTTTACTATCAAAAATCTAAAGGAATGACTTGTCTCTACATACCCCAAGAATATGGCATCAACCATTTTCGGTCCCAATTTCTTCCTTTATGTTTAGGGACAAGTACCTTTGCAAGGCACCCCCACACTTGAAGATATTTGAGACTTGGTTTTCTTCCTCTCCATAACTCAAACAGACTACTCTCAACATGTTTATGAGGAACTCTATTCCAAATATGGCAAGCCGTATTCAAAGCTTCCCCCCACAAGAAGTTGGGTAGACCTGGGGTTTGGATTAACGAATTAACCATATCTATTAGGGTTCGGTTTTTACGTTCAACTATCCCATTAGACTGTGGTGAATAAGGAGTGGTAACCTCATGAACTATACCATGTGATTGGAAAAATTCCAAAAACAAGTTCGAGGTGTATTCTCCTCCCCTATCAGACGTTAAGCGTTTAAGTATTTTGCCAATTTGAGTTTCAACTTCTTTCATAAAAATTTTAAATTTATCCAATGCCTCATCTTTACTTCTAAGTAAAAAGACATAATAGTATCTACTCGCATCATCAATAAAAGTTATAAAATAACATTTTTGATCCCTAGTAGCAATTCCATTAAATTCACAGATATCTGTATGCACTAAATCCAAAATTTTCGATTTCCTGTTCACAGAATGAAAAGACTTCCTTGACAGTTTAGCTTGCACACAAATTTCACATTTATTATTGCTAATTTCAGATTTAGGGATTAAGTTTAGATTCATCATACACTTCATTGAGGCAACATTAACATGTCCCAAACGTGAATGCCAAACGTCGGATGATACAAGATTCATGCAAACAAAATTATAATCATTCAAATTTAAAATGGAATTTGAAACATGTTCAACATGAATCTTAAATAAATTCTCCACATCACATAAATAACCCTTGCCAAAAAATAAAGAATCACGAAGGCGTGTAATAATAGCCTTATTACATTTGCAGTCTACTCTATAACCTTCCCTAACTGAAATTACGCCACTAGGGATATTGCATCAAATGGTTGGAATATGTGTGACCCTATGAAGAGTCAACACCTTCCCCGAAGGGAACTTCAAGTCCACCCATCCTTCGCCTTTGACTTATGTAGAGATGGAATCACCCAAAGTCATGGACCGATCTTGAGAGGCCTGGTAAGACACAAATAGGGACTTATCAGCACACACATGTACATTAGCCCCAGTGTCAATTATCCAATAAAGTGGTTCAAAATTAGAAAGGATTTCAAGTTTAATAGACACATACCCATCATTGAGGTTCAAGGATGTAGTCATCATGTTGACCACAACCTCCTCAGTTGTATATGCGGAAGCTTTCTTTGCCTTCTTAGAAGGACAATCCTTGTTCCAGTGGCCAACCTATCCACAAGTCCAACAAAGTTTGTTCTTTCATTTCTTCTGGATCTTGGCCTTAGATTTATGTGCATTCTTAGTTTTCTTATCTTTGGTGGTTTTAGCAGTAGTAAAATTAACAGTAGGGTTTGCATCAGTAGGCACCTTGACTGTCTTTTCCTATAAGTGTTCTTCTTGTATGTTTATATCTATCATTAGTTCTTCCATTGTATGTGTCCCTTTGCGGTGCTTCAGAGACATACCAAACGATTCCCATGCCTTAGGGAATTTTTCTATGATAGACATAATAACAAACTTCTCAGGAAATACCATCTTGGCATCTGAGAGTTCATGAACTAGGAATTGAAGATCGTGTGTTTGATCAGAAAGAGACTTACCCTCTACCATCTGAAACTTAAGAAACTTAGACACATAGTATTTTTCAACACATTGGTTTTCAGTACTAAAATTCTTAATTAATGATTCCCAGAAAATTTTGGATGTAGTGGCAGGAAACTTTGAGTAAGAGTCATATATTTTGTTATTTAAACCAAACAGAATCAAACTGCAACACATTTTGTCACCCTTCTTCCAATTAGCAATTATATTTGCATTATCTGGAATAGTATCATTAGATTTAGGCTCAGTCTCTTCTAAGTACTGATCAAAACCCATAATATTCAGCCAAATTTGCATCCGACTCTGCCAACGGGCAAAGTTGGTACCAGTAAATGTTTCAGGCATACTGCTGGTATCAATTTTATTTCCCGAACCACCCTGACCGGTCATTGTTATTTAACGATAGAAAATGATTTCTTTAAGATTGTTGAATAAAATTTAGTATTTTACGTCGTTACATGCAACAAGGATAGGTGTAATGAATTAATGATTACATGCCAGATCCAGATTAGAAGTAGAAGAATAAACAATGCAGTAGAAAATAAATTGAGTTAGGAACCAGACCAGATCATTTGTTGAAAAATGAACACATTTTACTTAAAGAAATCAGCGCCATGCAGTCCTCCAGGATAGGTGCCATTCTCTCAGTTTACCCGGTCATGAACCTGAAGAGAAGTGTCACGCTTGCACGTTGCAGACGAATATATGCACTACCACCAGTGCATCCCAGCAACTACAGGAACCACCGCCTGAGAGGTTACGTCTTGAAGGAAGAGGATGAACGACTTTGTTGCTTCCACGAGAGAGATCTCCAAGTGACAAGAAGGAGCAACGACGACAAACTTCGGGATTAGGGCTCACGAAACACTCGCACGAATGGCTGACGGCTATGTTTGAAAGAGACGTGTTTAACCCTAATGACTAGAGGTCTATTTATAGCCTTACATGCCTCACTAATCCTATTCCCATTAAGACGTGACCACTTGATTGCTCTTGTACATATTGTGGAAAATTTCACAAAAGAGACACTTTCTGGTTAGGATTAATAAATCCGAATAGGAAATAAAACAATTTAAATGAGTAATTAATTATATAGTTTTATTCTAGTGCAAAAAGAAGATGGAAGACATTCTCCACAATCCATAATCTGTAATCCACAATCCACAATCCATAAGCCACAAGCCCGAGCCCGAGTCCATGCCCGACCCGATGAGGCGTGGTATGGCGCGTGCACGTGTGTGCGTGTGTGTTGTGGTAACCCCACCCACCAAGGAGGTGAGAATAACCTCCTCCTAGGACCCCTTAGATACTAGTGCCTCATGTGATCCTACATATAAGGACCACAAAAGTTCTAGGAGTGAGAAATATGGGATAAAACTTCTTTGCCATTTACACTAGAGACAAAACTACTTTTCTCACATGTACTAGTTGCACTACATTGGGCTTAACCCATGATATATACATGGCTGCTACAGCTGCCATATATCTAACACCAGGTACCCTATTCGTGATCAATAAGATCACACACTAGGCCTATGTTTGGTTTCTCTTCTTCCTGCATTTGAGCTAGGCTTTAATGTTGGCCAAAGATCCAGACGTCCTTCCACAGGTTAATATTCTTCCACTCTCCAATGTAAGCCTTCAAGTAGTAATGGCTTCGCTCTCTAAAGACTCCTCCAAGTATATCTCGGATTATGTCCCCGACTAGTACTTAAAATTGATGTCCTTGGAAAGTATCTAGCCTTCAACACCTTGTATGCTAGCAAGTTTTGATTGGTCAACAATCTCCATAATTGCCTTGTATGAAAGGCTTGATTAAATGTATGCATATCTCGGAAGCTTGTTTTGGTTTGCAGATATTTCACCAACTTAGCCAATAGATTTTTCTTTTTGTATCACTCAAACCCTACCAAAATCTTGCTATACATCTTTATATTTCCTCAGGAAGCCCCGCTGGTAACTGGAAAATGCTCATGACATAAGTAAAAATCACATGTGCTATGGACTTTATGAGAACCTCCTTTCCCACCTTTGATAAAAGTTTTTCTTTCCAACCTTGTAATTTTCTTTGGACTTTATCTTTTATGTACCCAAACACCTATTTATTGGATCTTCTAATAGCATTTGGTAAGCCCAAGTATTTTGCAAGTATGTCAACCTCTTGTACCTGTAGTAGTTCCTTCAATTTTGCTCTCTTTTGGAATGACACCCCCTGCTGAAAGCTACTTCTATCTTGGATAAATTGATCTTTTGTCCTGATGCCTATTCATACTGGCTAATAAGGTTAGCTTGTCCTAGTCATTCATCCCAGTTAGCTCTAATAAAAAGGATGTTGTAATATGCAAATAATAAGTGAGAAATGCGTGGACCATTTCTACTGGCTTTTATGCTGTGTAGAAGGTGGTCCTCTAATGCCATAGAAATAGAGGTGGAAAAATCTTTAGCGCCTAGAATAAAGAGTTAGGGAGAAAGAGGGTCACCCTGGTGAAGTCCTCGGGAAGGCACAGTCTTTTTAGACCGGTTACCATTGATGGTGAAAGAGAAGTTTACTGATGAGACGCACTCCTTCACTTTACTCCTCCATTTATCGTTGAAACCCATCATTTCTAATACAAAGTCTAAAAAACTCCATTCTACTCTATCATATACTTTCAACATGTACAACTTGAGTGCCATGTTTCCTTTAGTATTTTTGCCTCAACTTTTATCTTGTGGAAAACCTCCTAAATGATGAGATAATTATTTGTAATCAACCTTCCACGAATGAAATCACTTTGATTTTCAGACACAATATTGTTCAAGAAGGGTTTCAGTCTATTTTCCATGACCTTTGATGTTATCTTATATAGCACGTTGCTCAAACTGATGGCTCTGTATTCAGCTAACTCCACTGGTTTCTCTACTTTAGGAATCAAAACAATCAAGGTAGAGTTTATTTCACTTATATCTTTTTCTCCTTTCCACTAGCCCTTGATATAGTTGTTTACATCACGTCCTAAGACGTGCCAAAAATTTTGAAAGAACAAAGGTTTAAGCCCATCTAGATCCGGGGCTTTGTTTGGGTGTATGCTCTTTATGGCTGTCATGATCTCCTCCTACGTGATGTCCCTTTCCAGAATGTCATTCATGAAGTTATCCACCTTCTTTTCAATTCCTCTTCATGCTAGGCCGAAACCATCAGGTGAACTCATCCTAAAGAGATCTTCAAAAAAACTTAATGTTTCCTTTTCTATCCCTACTTCCTCTGTGATATGCTATCCTTTTCGCCTTTTAGACTATCGATCTGGTTCCTCCTTCTTCTGTGAGATGCTTTGTGATGGAAGTAAGATGTATCTTTGTCACCAACCTTCATCTCATTAACCCTTGCCCTTGCCCACCAATACTCATCCTCTTTCCGATGTCAATATTGGAGTTCTTTTGCTAGCTCTCCACATCTACGCAAGGTGTTTCTGTTTGGTTCTTTTTGTTGTTCATGATTCAGAAGATTTTTTGTATCTTTTATTTTTGACATCATCTTCCCGAAGTACTTATCTGCCTAGAGGGTTAATTTTTCCCCACAGACCAGGAGTTTTTCAGGTAGTCCTCCCCAAAAATGTCTTTCCCATAAGACTTTTATAGTGTCTAGACAGCCATCCTCATCCACCCACATCGGCTCAAACATGAAGCAATTTTCTCTCTACATGTTCTTTATGATCCTTCAATCTATCGAGATGACTATAGGGGTGTGATCAGACTCATAAAATGAAAAGTGGAAAACTCTATAGTATGAGAACATAGAACACCACGTATGAGAAGCTAAATCCATGTCCTGCCTTTCTCTGACCAGTGTTTCAATAATGTTCCCCCTCTCCCAAGTGAAGGGGCATCTAGAGAAGCTAAGGTCCATCAAAGCACATTCATCAATCACATCTCTGAAGTCCTGCATCCACCTTTTAGGTCTTAGTGCTCCCCACTTCTCATCATTCGACACAATCTAGTTAAAATCTTAGAAGAAAATAATCGCCAGATCACTACTAGCTTCCAATCTTCTCGTTAAGTCCCAAGTTTGATATTTGTTTTGTTGATCGGCCCAACCATATATTGCAATAGAACTCCATCTATATTTTATAGCCTCCTCAGAAATGACGCTTTCAAAATGATGTTGCAAGAAACTAACCACATCCACCATGATCTCCTTCTACCACAGACCAAGTCCCCTTGACCTGCCTATGATGGATAGGCACACTCCTTCAGTTTAGCCACAAAACATTGTTGCCTTCTCAAGTTTTACATCAGCTATTTTGGTTTTCGATACGAAATCAAATTTGGACTCTCTCTCCAACACCAAGTACGGAGAGAATTTTTTGTGTCGAGTTTGCCCAGTCCACAACAATTCCAGCTTAAGATTTTCATTATTGTTTGTGGGTTCGGACCCTTCCAGATCCCACTATTTGTAGTATAGTACTCCTCAATTTGGTCCCCTTTAACTATTCAATGACCTAGCTTTTGACTGAATTCATCTTGGTAGGACTGGCATCAAGTTCCATCTCTTCATGTTTGTGCTCCCGACTTCTCTTTCCTGTTAGATTAGCAAGCAATGTTTCTTCCTCTATTTCGTTAGAGTCTGCAACATCTTCATAGATCAACCTTTTTGTATCCATGATTGGTTTCTTCCTTCTCTTTGAAACATTGCTTTCTTCCATTTGGATCTCTTGCTGAAGTCCAAGAGATCGAATTTTCTATCATCTTATTCTATGATGATCCTTTTGTTTCCCATGTGAGAATGGTAGGACCGACACCGTCATGACATTTGCCTTTTTCCTCCTGGCAACGCCATTATCACTGTCCATGTCCAATACCCTACGCAGAGAAGAAAACAATCCCTCTGCTTTTTTAGTAACTGTCTTTCTTCCTCTCCCCTCTACAACTTGCATTTTGGCATTCCCCGCCACCAGAATATGGTTATTGGGCTTTGGGTCCTCTTGATATCTTTCAGTGCTTTGGTATCTTTCCACTATGGGTTCTTCGGTGTTAATATGGTGCTCACATGTGACCAGTGTATACACTTCCTCTGATCGTACTTGTTGTCCCTGGTCATGTTGTTCCAGGTATTCTTACAAAGATGGCTATTGGACTCCCATGCATATTTGTCCTGTGCCGAAGTTCCCCCTTCACATTCTCTAGTGGACGAGGCATGTTCACCTTGGATAGTTCTTGTGCCCAGCCTCGACCCTCTTAACGCAACATTGTTCAGGATTCCTCTCCCCCCATCTTCCAGGGGCCTCATAAATTTGGTCATTTCTAGTTTCACATGAAAGGTTAGCTTCTTTTTTATTGAACATTCAGCTAGGACCTCCTCCTTCATAGTAACCCTAGGTTTCCTGGGGGATGCACACAGCCATGCCCCCACTTTCTTTCTGATTCATCATCTTCATCCCCCGCTGAGCAGTCCTTCTCAACATGATCAAGTTTTCCACAAAGGTAGCAGTAGTTTGGGAGTTTCTCTACTTGATCTCTACAGTCACAATGCTACCCTTTTTATCTTTAATTTTTCGAAATCTCCTTATCAGTTTGGAGAAGTCAATCACTACATAAACTCTGATTGAGACTTTCCATCAAACTTCTTCCCGATCCAACTCAGAAACCCTTCCAATGTTTCCAATAATAGCATGTACAACCTTCTTCGATCGATGTCCCAGCGGAACACCACATAGGCGGATCCAGATAAGGCATTCTGTAAACTTTATGCTTCCATGGATGTCATCTTCTTCAAATTCATTTGTGATCAACAATTTATTGTCGAAGTGCCAGGGTCCCCCATCCAGGACCCATTTCTTGTCTTTCAAGTGCATGAACTGCATTACGAAAACCTCTTGGTCGATATGATTGAAGATTACTTTCTCTTTTAGAGCCCACACTATTTTCAAGGTCCGCTTTGTTGTCGTTAAAAGATCTGTTGGTTATAACTTTGTCATCAAAGCAAGCACCACATGATCCTCCTTCCCCCTGCCTTCTTCTTCCAGTATTTCAAACACTTCTTCTTCCTCGTCCTCTAACCTTATCCTCACACAACTGTCTGCTAACTCTTCTTCCATCGCCAGTAACCAACACCCACAAAGAGTGACAACCCTTGAACATGCAAGAAAAGGTAACCAGATTGGAGAATAGGGAAGCCACTAGGGCAACAAGGTATCTCACCGCCGACAGCCCTAGTCGTCAGAGCAGTTAGGGGTAGCACACAAGAGAGAATTTACATTCTTTACTAACTAGCCAAATGGAAAGGTTATGCCATCATGACATATACCCATTAGAAGTTGCACTACATTCATAAGTAATCCATTAGCAAATAGTCATCAGTCATGTCTTCAGCATGTGGGTTGTTTCTGTACTTATGCCATTGATTTCACTATAAAAAATGTTTGTACAGGAGAATAATCCAACGTAGTTATATACCACTATGCTTAGTTATATCTATTGATGTGACATGTATCTAACAATGGATCCTATAATATTCCACTAAACCTCAAACATGCATGATCAAAATTGCCAAATTGTCCCACAAGCATGTTGTTTTCATTCCGGTGTAACAATAAGTCCAACCCCAAACTGATACGACATGTGAATGAGAAATTAAGGGAAAACCACTTCTAAATGACAAAATTGGGGACAAAACTATGTGTGTGGTGGTGGGGGTGGGGTGTGTGTATGGAAGCCAGGGCCCAAATGGGATTCCATCCCAATATTGGAAACTTAAAGGAAAATTGAAGTAGTGTCTTAATTAAGTTTTGAGGTGATACTAATGCGAATCACACATATGCCTAACATGATTATGCACAATTTAGACAAGTCAAATGATAGGAAGAGCTATATCATCAATTTGAAATTATTCTTATAACATTACTAAAATGGGTTTTAGTTCTCTAGTTGTGCTCACATTTATTCATCTAAATCCCACTACGCTTGTTTTAATAGTAGACAATTTTCTAATTTTAGTCACTCACATGACAACTAATGCATATTCCTACATATCTTCCACTATAGTGTAAAACAAGGTGAAATGAATCCCTTTTTAGGTGACATCTCAATTTTCCTTTATATACATATCATTACAACTATTTAATAAGTTATAGTTCTATATCTACAATGTAGTACAAGAAGAAATAAAACATCTTTTAGTATTAAAAACATTCAATTAATGAAACTCAAGTTGTTTTAGAAAGCACAATTTTCAAAAGAATGTTGAAAGGTTTCATTGATGTGTATTTTATGTATATATGAGTTCTAATTAATAGAACTCTCATAGGAGGAGATATTTGTAGTAGTCTCCAATTTGTTCTTACATTTCCCAATTATGCGCTTATTACTATTGAGGTCACATTTAGCCTGATGTTTCATGTAATTATTTGATATCATTAGCCACACTTCAATCTATGGCATGTTGGGATCATCTACATATATGATAACACCCACTTTATGGCTGCTAGAACTTATATTTTATTATCAAAATAACTTCCAAACTTAACTTCCTCTTCGTTTTACTCCATTTATTATGAAGAATCATATCCACTAAGCCCCTTACAATATTTCCCATCTTTTGTAGGGATTTTTCTATTTTTCCATAAGAAAAGAAGCACCAACGGGCCACTCAGGCCCATCAACAATGAAGTCCCTATTCCATCCCAGTAGCTCGCCAACACCCGAGGTCGACACGCCATCTTAACCGTCATGTTCTCTACCTGCTATGGCCAACAATCTGACGCGGGCGTGTTGCGCATGAGTCTTAGCCCGCTATAGCAATTTACCCGATATGGTGCCTAACTCATCACGGTTCACAAACTGTCGAGATTGTTACCCGACATGGCCACCCTTCGGTGCTACAACCCAACAAGGCTCCAACCTGGGGTCACTATACAAGATACGCCCACTGACCGATACTCTCCCAACCCGGCACACATGGTGGGCGACAGCCGTATCAGCCCCTCTAAAGCCTCAAGAATGGAGCCACTGATGAAAGACACGTGGGAAAATAAAAGCTACAACTCCCATCAACTCACTACCTATAAATAGCAGCTACAAGCCTACGATGGGACAGGTCAGACCCTACTAGAGCTAGTCTCTAGAGCTAAAGGAGCTAGTGTGTCGCGTCCCCAGGAGCCTACCGGGTGATAACTGGGTGAGCTCAGGATGGGAGGAGTTCACTTAGAGACTGTTCCAGTAGCAGCAAGCAGCACGATATGAACCTTAAGGCCACTTCAAGCATTTCGAGTTCCTATCTGGGCTTCAACCCGAGATGGCTCACCCACCTATACCCGAAACAAAGAACCCAATAGCCTTAAGATAATGTTAACCCGATATGCATCCTAACTCGATATGGTACCCAACCTGATACGGTCTCTACATGCCATGGTTGCATCCCGACACGACCAGTGACCGGATGTGACCATATCAAGTGGAGGTCTTGTCCCGATACAACCCTTACCCATCACGGTCCATGGCCCGACATGACTAATGACCTGACATGGTTGTATCCTGATAGGCCCCCTACCCGGCACCGGGTTAGCATTATCTTAGGTGTCAGCTGCTATGTACTTCGATCTCCTAAATCAAGGAGACTGATATCTATCTTCCCTTTACAACCTTTACTTTCATTTAATTGCATCATTGTAACTTAACTATTATGCTTCTTTATGATTATTGGAATCTGTGAAGTTTATCCCTTATCCTTGTGTGTATGGCTTTATTTCATTGGATGATTTCTTCCTGACATCTAAGTTCTAGTTTCTTCTTTCTGATTCATGCTTTTGACTAGATATCGAATTGTGTTTCCTATTTTGACTCCTTCAAGAGAGCGATGTCATAAACCTCTAGAGCTTGGTCTGATTCAGGTGTACGAGAATACCTGGAATCAGAGCTGCCTCCAATTTATTTTTACACGTGAGTCCACACCTGGCACCTTTGGGAGAAGAAACCCAGTACATGGTTCGTGGAATTTTCTTCGAGAGAAGAGGACACAGGATGTAGGCCTCCATCGCTTGTTATGATTAAGTTTTTTTCTTTGTGCTATGATCCAAAGATAGTTTTATATCCTCGGTTTCCTATATACAAAAACTACCATAAAAACTGCTAAAGCCCAAAATACCCAAAGCTTTAATCTTCCTGGTAACTCCCCTTGGAGATAGGTTTTAGTTTAATTCCTTGTGATTCTTTTGCTACAACAAAACTTATCCTTCAATCCTTGACATGCTTAGACAATTAAAAATTGGGTTCTGAAGCGGTATTCTCCCAATCCCTGTGTTCGACCCCAAATTACTCTAACCCTGTGCTAGTTGCAGGAGTCTTAAACATTCGAGTATTATAAATTACTAAAGTCTGATGACCTAGACATGTCTCCATTTTTGGACCCACGTTTAAGGCTTGTCAACTTTTTGGCACCATTGTCGGGGACTTGGAAACGAATACTGTTCTACGAACTCGAGTTTTACTTGCACTTTGCCAAAAATATTTTACATATGCATATAATATTGCAAATACTTACTGCACATAGTTTCTACAACACACTCACACTTTTACACCTCTTATTTTCAGGTACTTCTTCATCTCTTCAAACCCTCCTGTGTTTGAGAAACAATGGTTGATGAAGCACCCGAAGCTCGGTCTCTTCATTCTTTCATCCAAGTTAGGGCAAATGATGAAAGGAACCCAGTGGTGGAGTAGTCGCTCAATGTGGCTAACTTTGAGCTGACGCCAACTTTTCTCTAGCTGCTGCAACACAACCATTTTGGAGGAAACACTAGTGAATAGAATTCCTACAATCAACTCATGATGTTCAAGAGGACCTCTAAGACTTTCAAGATCAATAGGGTCCTGATATCTTATATCTACACCCAATGATTTCCTTTCTCCTTTAGGGATAAAGCTCTGGAATGGTACACAAGTCTCCAAGATGGGAGCCTCCCCGACTGGGAACATCTAGCCAATGCTTTTATTTCTAAGTTCTTCCCTATAGAGAGAATGATAAAATGTCAAAACAAGATAACCAGATTCTCACAGAAAGTTTTAGAGAACCTGCATGAAACCTGGGAAAGATTTCAAGGCTATCAGAGAGAGTGCCCTCACCACGGTTTTTCTGAGCCCAAGCTGATCACCACCTTCTACAATGGGTTATGCATTAGAGAAAGGAAATCCTTGAATGTTGTAGCAGGCAACGATTTCTTGGGGCTCAGTGCCCAAAGAGCCAGGGAGATTATAGACAATATGGCCACAAATCAATAGGACAGTGAATATGATAGAGAGTCAATGAGTCACTCTACCCTTGGAGAATCAAAGGTGATGGAAGCACTGGTGGACAAATTAGACAAGATAGCGACTGATGTTTAAACCTTGAAGGAGAGACATACCATCTTTCTAACTTTTGCCCACACACAACCGTGCAGAGCAAGCTTGATGACAAAAGTATGGAGAATGTAAGTTATGTCTAGTATCGACGTCCCGACCATCCCAAATACTTGTACGGAAATACTAGCATGGCAGAATACTCTCACCAACTGGTAGGCACAACATAATCATCAACGCCAGATAGGTTTCCAGCAATAAAGTAGCTACCCGAACGCCCAGCAAGGTCAGCAACAGTGGCCGTCGATGATGACCGAGTTAACGTCCTTTGCCAAGAAACAAAATGACCTGAATGAAAAACTACACAAGAGTTCTGTGGACAACACCGTGTTTCTCAAATTAATGCAATAATAGATGGGAGGTTTCTCGGCTCAGATTGGGGAGCTCCAGTAGCACAACAAGAAAATAGATCAATAGTTGGAAAGCCTAGCCCAGATTATCAACCATCAAGTAGGGTGATTCCCGTCCAGCATTGAGGCAAACCTGTGAGAGAATGAAACTTCAAAAATGGCCATCTTGAGGTCAGGTACATTGATACACTTAGCTGACGAGAGGAGAACAGCAGTACCCGTCAAAGATGTAACCCCTGAGGAGCCAGTAGAAGTACCTACAAAGAAAAAGAAAGCAACAGAGAAAGGAAGTGATGATGCGACTTCCGAGGATCGTCCGGATAGGTACGCACCCCGCATACCTTTCCCGCACAAGCTAGTGAAAGCTCGATTAAAGAAAAGGTATGAGAAGCTCATGGCTACCATGAAGAAGCTGCACCTCGACATCCCTTTCTTAGATGCCATCGAGGAAATGCCTACCTATGCGAAGTTTCTCAAAGACTTGATTTCAAGAAAGAAGAGAGGAGAAGATGTTGAGATTGTGAAGTTAGCACAGATGTCCATCTCTTTTGTTAAGTCAAGCATGCCTTCTAATAAGAAAGATCCTAGCACCTTTGTTAATCCCTTCCAAGTCGAAGACAACATGACTGAAAAAGGTCTAGTGGATCTAGGAGCAAGCATTAGTCTAATGTCGTTGTTGCTTGCAAAAAGGTTGGGGCTTACTGACATAGTAAGTATGAATATGAGAATCCAGCTAGCAGACCACTCCTTTACAAGACCTGTTAGAGTAGTGGAAGGTGTGACCATTAGGGTTGGGCAGTTCTTTATACCATGTGACATTGTTCTGATTGACACCTTGGAGGATCCTAGCTACCCAATGATTTTTGGGAGACCCTTCCTTGCAACTGGAAGAGCACTCATCGACGTGGAGGCAGGGATGGTAACAATCAGAGTTGGATGAGAGCACATCGACTTCAGCATCTGTGACTGCATGAAAGCCCCCTCATTCTTTGATACTTCCTACTTTGTCAAAAGCTATCAGCAACTCTGCGATGAGGTAAAGGAGGAGAAAGCTATGGTGGACCTGCTGATGTGCGCCTTAGTTGGCAACGCACGGGTGATCGATGACCAAGAGGTGAAAGAACTCCTAGCATTTCTGGATGTCAAAGACCTGTCTGAAGTAGATGGCCCTATTGAGGCAATAATGTATGTTTCCCTACAAAGCAATCCCACTAGAGAACCAGAAAAGAAGACCCCTCCCGAACTGAAAGTTTTGTCGAAAGGTTTAGAATACATATTCCTGGATTAAGAAAGAAGGAATCCATTTATTATCAACTTAGAGTTGACTGATGATCAGAAGGAACAGCTATTGGTGGAGTTGAAGCTACGAAGAAAGGCCTTAGGTTACTCAATTGGAGACCTAAGGGGGATCAACCCTTCAGTGTGTATGCACAGAATCCATCTCGAAGAGAATTCCAAAGCCTATGCCCAGTTGCAACAGAAACTGAATGAGAAGTTGTGAGAGGTGGTTAGCAAAGAAGTTATAAAGCTCCGCGATGTAGGAATCATCTACACTATCAGTGACATTATGTGGGTGAGTCCCATTCAAGTAGTCCCAAAGAAGGGAGGTATCACGCTAATCATGGGAGACAATGGGGTTGAAGTTGCAACCAAGACCGTCACTGGGTGGCGGATGTGTATAGACTATAGAAAATTAAACACTACCACCCGCAAGAATCACTTTCCTCTCTCGTTCATTGACCAGATGCTTCAGAGTCTGGCCTACCACTCGTACTTTTGTTGGTTGGATGGATACTTAGGGTTTTATCAAATCCCCATTCATCTAGATTATCAGGAAAAGACAACCTTCACTTGCATCTATAGAACCTATGCCTTTAGAAGGATGCCCTTTGGGCTCTGCAATGCACCCGCAACCGTTCAGCGGTGCATGAACGCTATCTTCACTGACTTCTTAGAAGATAAGATGGAAGTCTTTATGGACGACTTCAGCGTCTATGGAGGCTCCTTTGATGATTGTTTGAATAATCTGTCTTTGGTGATGAAAAGATGTGAAGAACAGAGTCTGACCCTTAACTGGGAAAAGTGTCATTTCATGGTACAAGAAGGTATCATTCTTTGATAAAGTGTCCAAAAAAGGCATCGAAGTCGATCAGTATAAGGTGGAAGCAATTGCAAAGCTCCCTCCACCCACGTTTATGACAGGAGTCAGAAGCTTCCTAGGGGACACTGGCTATTATAGAAGGTTTATCAAGGATTTTTTGAAGATTGCAAATCCGTTGTTGAATCTGTTGATGAAGGATGCAAAGTTCGATTTCAAAGAAGAATGTCTGACGACATTCTCCACCTTAAAGGATGCTCTAGTCTCTGCACCCATTATCTAGTCACCCGATTGGAACCTTCCATTCAAGCTTATGTGTGACGCCAGTGATTATGTTGTAGGTGTCGTCCTTGGGCAAAAGAAGGACAAAAAGCATCATGTCATCTTCTATGCTAGCAAAACGTTGGATGAGACCCAGATAAATTATACCACCACAGAAAAGGAAATGCTAGCCATCATCTACGCATTTGACAGGTTTCGTTCTTACCTTGTGGGCTCCAAGGTGACTGTCCACATAGACCATGGAGCCATCAAGTATCTGATGCAAAAAAAAGACGCCAAGCCTAGGCTACTGCGCTGGGCATTGCTTTTACAAGAGTTTGATCATGAGATCATCAGCGAGAAGGGTACCAAGAATGTGGTCACCGACCACCTATCCAGGATTAGAGTGGAGGACGACCACCCATTGCCGATCAATGAAAGCTACGTCGATGAAGCAATTTACATTGCCCAAATGGCTAATCCAGAAGGGCCCTAGTATGCTAACATCTACAACTATATTGCCTGTAAATAGCTACCCCCAGAAATGTCTTAAATCAGAAGAGGAAATTCTTCTCTGATTTGAAGTACTACTATTGGGATGGCCCTCTGTTGTTTAGACGTTGCGTCGATAACATCTATAGAAGATGTATACCTGAAGAAGAAGCCCCAAAGATTTTGTATGAGTGTCACTCCTCTCATTATGGAGGACACTTGGGAGCTAAAAGAACTACATCCAAGGTTCTCTGGTCTAGTTTTTATTGTCCCACTCTTTTCAAGGATGCCCACGCCTATGTCAAAGCCTACAATGAGTGCCACAGAACCAGGAATACTTCCTGTAGGAATACTTCCCGCAAGAATGATGTAAGGACCCTGACCTGCGTTTAGGGTTTACCCTATTTGTTTTGCTTGATCTTGGTGCTTTGGTGCTTGCTAATCACCTTAAGTGGTGATTAGGGTTTTGTTGAGCTTTGTTGAGAGTTTGAGGGGCTACTTGCAAATAACCCAAGTTTAGGGTTTTGTGTGCAAGTTTGCCATATTTTGAGATGTTTTCCCTCTTTGCTTCCTCTAGGGTTGAGAGGAAGGCTTGGGCTTGTTGTTTGAGTCCTTTGGGCCTGAGTTGAGCTTGTTTGGGCCTTGGAGTTCCTTGTTGGGCTTGCTTGAGCCTTGTGTCGCCTAGGGCAGGTGGTGTGTCGCCCAGTTGCTTGGTGTGTCGCCCAGTAGCTCTTGTTGTGTCGCCCAGATAGCTTGGCTTGGTTGGTGGACACGTGGTGCACATCTTGGACAAGTGCCTTATGGCTTGCATGAGAGGTGGCTTGAGTTGGTGGACATGTTTCCCTTGGGTGGACGACACATAGCATGGTTGTACCTTGGTTTCTCCTCCCTTCTTCCTATATAGGTAGCTCTTCTCCTTGCCTTAGTCTCCTTTGCTCTTTTGGTCTCCCCTCCACCCTTGGTGCACGATACCCCTCTCCATCTTGCTTGTGTTGGCCGATACACTTCCTTGGAGCTGAAGTGGTGGCCGATACACCTTCCTGGAGCAGCCTGGTGGACGATAGCTTTGGACCTTGGAGTGCTTTGGAGCTTTGGTGGCCGACAACCTTGGAGCTCAAAGTGCATCTTCTTCCTTGGAGCTTAAGGCGGGTTGCATAGTTTCTAACCCTAACTCTCTTACCTCTAGCTTTAACCTTGTTACATGTTATTAGACTAGCTTAGTTCCTTTCTTGTGCACCTTGCTTATATACCTTAGTGGCCGATATCCCTCTCTTGGGTTTAGGGTTCCTTGTATACCTTTGCTTTCTAGGGTTTGGGGCTTCCTTGTGTTGAAGGTTGAAGGTGACCTAGGGTTGGGCGATATCCCTTCCTTGTGGGTGTGTTGAGCGACACCCTTGTCCTTGAGTTGGACGATAGAATGGGTGCTCTAGTGTTGAGTTATCTCCTTGTCCATGTGGTGGACGATAGGGCCAAGTAGTGCCATGTTGGACGATAGGCTATGTGCCCTGATGGCCGATAGCCCTAATGGCTGATAGCCATGTTGGGCGATACCCTACCCTATGTGCATGAGTGTGATGGTCGATAGGGTTAGTAGAGTGTGATGGTCGATAGGGTTAGTAGTGAGTGTTGGCCGATAGGGATAGTGTGGTAGTCATACCCATGTTGGGTGATCGGCTTTAGATGAGGGTTGTGAGGCTATAGTGAGGGTATGAGTTTCTTTGGTGACGGTCCCTCATGTGATGGAAGTGGATGCTTATCCATTAACTAATTAAATGATGGTGGTGTTTGTGATACTATCAATATGTAATACGATGCCTTACATATAATAAGGATGCTAATGATAGTAATGTATATGATGATAGCCCTCATGTAATAGATGCATGATGTGACCTGTTATGCTTAATTGTTAATGATAATGAGAGTGATGATAACTACTCTAGTAGTTTGTTTAATGATCATAATGTTGGTAATAATGATGCTAAGTGACAGTTATGTTAAAGGGTGCCTCATGATAAAGATGACAATAGTTGATGACATAGTAATGACCTTGTTAATAATAGTGTTGGTTCTGTAAACACAACACGATCTCTATATACCCTGATTGTTTGTACAATCTCGATATAATGGTAAGTATCAGTATGGTTGTTTAATGATGTACTTAATACACTTGGTTACCAAATAAGTGTAATATTGGTAATTAGATTATCTGGAATGATCTTTCATGATAGCGAGCATATGCCTTATGTTGAATCTACGATTATTGTGTACTCTAACCTTGCAGGTGATGTTTTAGCCATGAAAGGGCTATGTGACATATGTAATGAGTAACATTACTTTGATAATTACTCTATAAGAGTATGCATGTGATATGTCTGTCCCATGATGATGAGGTGAGCCTTAAGAGACAATGGCAGTGCATGATGAAGGGTTGAGACCCTGTGGTATGTGATGATCCTTGAGATGGATCTGGATGGTTGGCAAGAGGCCAAGTGATAACATGTGATGTTGGATCCTTAAGATAGATCAGGTTGATATGAATAGATCATAATATAATGTTCTTTACTTTCTGTTATATCTTGCATGTTATACACCTTGGTTGAATCTTGCAATCCATCTAAAAGATACTAATTAATCACAGTGAAATATATCATGTAGTTTGCCCTGGCCATAGATCCATCATTGTCAAGACTTGGTGATGGTGAAACAGGTTTTCCTACGGGTTAACCTGGAAGCGCATATTGTTGAATATGTGTAGGTTGCTCCTAGCCTGAAAATGAGGAGGTAAGAGTATAACTTCGGTTGCAGACTCAGATATGTGTGTAGAGCATGGTGAACAGGCCCATGGCTCAGGATATGAGATGTATGGAGCATGAATGCGTTCATGGCTTAGAGCACGGTGATCAGGCCCGTGGCTCAGTTGTACTAGCGCCATGACCTGTACCAAGGCGGGCTACAGAATGGGTAGCCTATGGAGCTAACCCTCTGGCTTAGACCACTTCAGCATGTGACTGCGGTCCTGCTGGTGTTGTACTCATGTACTGACCATGAGGTGGGAGGTCGTGGAGTCCGGCTCTTCCATTTGACCTCGTATGGCACCGGCTTGGGTTTCGTAACCGAAGGTTGGATTTGAACGGTACGGTTCAAATCCTCAGGGCATAATAAAACGTAATATAGCCGTTTAGTATTTACTGATCAAATCAAACTCGAAACATTGGTTGAGGCCTTGTTTGTTATACCTTGCAGGTTATGTGGCAATCAGGTTATGTGACATTATATTTTGTTCTAATAATCCTGTTACATGTTGATATATCTTATCTTGATAATCATGTTCCTTTGAAAGACATCTGGTTATAAGTTTTAAGTACAGCTGGTATGCTTGCCGGTAAGAATGATCTTGCTATATATATATAACTGCTTCTGATATATCTGCTCATGTTATAATTGCTGTTATGGTTTATCTTGCTGAGGTTCTATGGTTGCGGTGGGGAGCTATGTTTCTCGCTGGGACAATTGTTCAATTGTCTCACCCCGCTGGTTTACACCCTTTTTAGGTGGTCGAGGTAGACGTGGTCGTGGTTGTGGTGTTACGGACGAGCAGCTTGAGGAGCAGTAGAAGGCAAGTGTTGGACATGCTGCTGTTTTGGATGTTTTGTAGTAGAGTCTAGAGTCATCCCTGTACTCTCAGGTCCTTGGCAGTGTTTTGACAATGTTTCACGAAGATCGTTCGATGATATTTGTATATCCTGCTGTTGGCCGGATGTGGGCCTTTATGTATATATGAATAGGTGGTGAACTCATGTGATGGATGGACAGCTGTTCCAGAGCTGTGGACACGTGTCAGATCTTGTGTATGTACATATTTATATGACATGTTTCTGTGCAGGATGAGGACTGGAAAGTAATAGTTTCACAGTTTATCAGTTTTCCACAATCGGTTTTAATTAACCCGTGTTTTTGATAATCTGTGGTTATGGTGTTTTCCGCATGTTTTCGCGTAACACCTCGTTATCTGTGTGATGATGGGATGTGTTGCCACAAGTCTTGGTATCAGAGCTTTAGGTTCGCTGAGTCTACAGGGATCTAGGACTAGGTTGAGTCTGTTCTTATGAGTTTCCAGGTTATCTTACAAAAATCTTCTGCCCTCAGCGGGAGAAAAGCCAAGATGTCTGGAAACCACGAAGAACATGCTCCTGAGCATAGTGATGTTGCATCGGTTGATGGAGCAGATGGACGGGCACATGATGATCGGGTGCCTGAGGTTCCCCAACCAGACCCAACCATACTTGAACACCCTGCCTACCAACAGCTTATGGGGCAGTTGATGGCTACGATGAATCTCATGGTTGAGTGATTACCAGTGCCTCCTCCGCGAGCACATGTTCCCCATGGAGAAGCATCGGGTATTGGGAAGACCTTTGAGCGGCTTTGCCGAGTCGGAGCTTCGGATTATGCTGGAACGGCTGATCTAGCGGATGCAGATCTGTGGCTGACAAGTCTTGAAAAGGCTTTCCGGATCCTCGACATCCCCGAAGCAGACAAAGTAAAGCATGCTGTCTACCTTTTAAAGGGTAGTGCTGGTCACTGGTGGACCATCGAGGAAGAAAAGCGGCCTGGTGAGGTGATCTGTTGGGAAGTGTTTCGGCATGAGTTCGTCACCGGATACTTTCCGAAGACGTACCTGGATGAGAAGATCAGTCAGTTTGAGAAGTTGCGGCAAGGAACGATGAAAATCACCGAGTATGAAGCTAAGTTTATGGATCTGTTGAGGTTCTGTCCTCACATGGCGACAACAGATGATGAACGGATCAGACGTTTCGAGAAGGGTTTGAGTGCTGAGTTGACAACCCCTATGTCTGTGCTGGAAAACCGAGAGTGGTTTGCTACGTTTGTGGAATCAGTTCGACGGATCGAGAGGACAGTAAGGGAGAAAAGAGAGTCGGTGTCTCTTAAAAGACCGGCTCAGTTTCAAGAATGAAGGTTTGGTGGCTTCAAGAAACCCAGTTTTTCAGCACCGTCAGTGATAAGAAGTGTTGGTGTACCATCTCAGTGGTCTCCGAGTAAGGAAAAAGGTTATGTTTCTTCACCATCTATGGCACACAGTTCAGCTTCGGTGGCAGTGACAGGGCCATCTAGGCCACGAGTTGATAATAGAGCATGTCATCTTTGTGGACAAGTCGGGCATTGGAAGTTCAATTGCCCGAATAGAGATGTTGAAGTGACGCAACAACCAAGGCAGAGTCTTCAGAAGTCTGAGAGACCACAACCCAGTGGTAGCAGAGGACGAGGACGCGGTCAAACGTCTCAAGCTGGATCGTCTGCTCAAGGGAGCAGAGGTTGTGGATAGCAAGCAACGACTCGATTCTATGCCATGAATCAGCCGGAGGCGATAGTCAACCCGCGAGTGGTGACAGGTCAGATGGAGTTATTTCATTCTGATATGTCTTCTTCTTGCTTTATCTCTGTTCTGGTTGACCTGGGTGCCACACACTCTTTTATCGCCTATAGGATGCTTGAAAACTGTCATCTACCTGTTAGTTGTAAGAAGGATAGCTTGTTGCTAGAAACCCCTCTTGATGGTTCCTCTTTGCTTCGATAAGAGTGTCCATCTTGTGTTTTGTCTTTTTCGGGACATAGCATTCAGGTGGATCTCATACCGCTTGATTTGCATGGTTTCGATGTTATCCTTGGGATGGATACCTTAGAGAAGTATAAGGTTGTCTTGGACTGTGCAAGCAGGCAGTGTTTGATGTTGCTGGAGAGAAGTGGATCTTCCAGGGAGATAGGAAGATTCTTCCGACGTGTCTGGTGTCAGCTATGGTGGCAGATAGGTTGTTGCGACAAGGATGTGAGGCGTTCTTAGCTCACGTTGTGGATACCGTTGTGGATACCAAGGCGAAAGGCCTTAACCTTGAAGAAGTGTCAGTGGTCCGAGAGTTTGCAGATGTGTTTCCCGAGGAGTTTCCTGGTGTTCCTCCGCCCCGAGAGATCGATTTTGAGATCAATCTGGTTCTAGGAACGCAGCCGATTGCACATACACCTTATAGGATGGCTCCAGCAGAGATGGTAGAGTTGAAGAAGCAGTTACAAGAGTTGTTGGAGAAAGGTTTCATCAGACCGAGCACGTCACCTTGGGGTGCTCCCGTGTTGTTCGTTAAGAAGAAGGATGGTTCAATGCGGTTGTGTATAGACTACCGGCAGTTGAACAAGGTCACGATCAAGAATAAGTACCCGTTGCCGAGGATAGATGACCTGTTCGATCAGTTGCGTTGTGCTACAGTGTTTTCGAAGATCGATCTACGGTCTGGATATCATCAGTTGAGGATAAAGGCGGATGACATACCAAAGTCAGCCTTTAGGACGAGGTATGGTCATTTTGAGTTTGTGGTTATGCCGTTTGGATTAACCAATGCACCTGCTGCTTTCATGGACCTGATGAACAGAGTGTTTCGTCTGTTCTTAGATCAGTTTGTTGTAGTTTTTATAGACGACATCTTGATCTATAGTCAGAACCGGCTAGAGCATGAGCAACATCTTCGTCAAGCGTTGACTCTCCTTCGTCAACATCAGTTGTATGCTAAGTTTAGTAAGTGTGAGTTCTGGTTGGATGAAGTGACTTTCTTAGGTCATGTGATATCTACTGAAGGAGTCAAAGTAGATCCGAAGAAAGTGGAATCCGTTGCGGATTGGGAACAGCCGAAGACGCCGACGGAAGTTCGTAGTTTCCTTGGTCTAGCAGGATACTACCGGAGGTTTATCAAGGATGCACAGCAAACAGATGATACAGTACAGCTAATCAGATCAGAGTTTGGCAACGAAAAGCGTGATGGGTTCCATGAGTCCGAGGATGGAGTGGTTTGCTATCATAATAGGATGGTGGTTCCAGATGCTGATAATCTGAGGAAGTTGGTGCTCGAGGAAGCACACACGTCGATGTATGCTATGCATCCAGGCGTCACCAAGATGTACCATAGTCTGAAGGACTTGTACTGGTGGCCTGGCTTGAAGAAAGATGTAGTTGAGTTTGTGGCTAGGTGTGCAGTGTGTCAGCAAGTAAAGGCTGAGCATCAAAAGCCGGCAGGTACGTTGCAACCTTTGCCTATACCACAGTGGAAATGGGATCACATAACCATGGATTTCGTAGTTGGTCTACCCAGGACAACTAGGAATCATGATTCCATTTGGGTGATAGTGGACAGATTAACGAAGTTTGCCCATTTCATACCTGTGAAGACCACGTATACAGCTGAAAAGCTCGCTCGAGTATATGTAGATGACATAGTTCGTTTGCATGGTGTGCCAGCAACGATAGTTTCTGATAGAGGTCCTCAGTTTACAAGTCGTTTTTGGGAACAGTTGCACAGGGCGATGGGAACGCAGTTGAAGTTCAGTACCGCTTTCCACCCGCAGACAGATGGACAGTCTGAGAGGACTATTCAGACTTTGGAGGATCTTCTTCGTGCTTGTGTTTTGCAGTTCCTATGCAGTTGGGACGTACATCTCAGTTTGATAGAGTTTGCCTACAACAATATCTATCAGCGGAGCATTGACATGGCTCCCTATGAGGCTTTGTATGGGAGGAAGTGCAGATCTCCTTTGTGTTGGTATGAATCAGGTGAATATCAGCTTTTGGGCCCTGAGTTAGTACAACAAACGACAGAAAAGATCAAGGTGATACAACAACAGTTGAAAGCGGAACAAGACAGGCAGAAGTCTTATGCAGACAATCGCCGACGACCCTTGGAGTTCCAGGTGGGAGACAAGGTGTCTCTTAAAGTCTCTCCGTGGAAAGGTGTGCTGAGGTTTGGCCGGAAGGGTAAGTTAGCTCCCAGATATATGGGGCCTTACCCAGTCATAGCGCGTGTTGGCAAGGTGGCTTACGAGTTAGAGTTGCCTCCAGAGTTGCACAGGTTACATCCAGTGTTCCATGTCAGTATGCTGAAGAAAAGTCATCCGGATACAGGAACAGTGATACAACCAGTTGAAGTTGAGCTTGACAGAGATGTGACTTATGAAGAGGGTCCTATGATGATCCTTGACAGAAGAGTCAAGAAGCTGAAGAGAAAGGATCTGGTTCTTGTGAAGGTCCTTTGGCATCACCGTGGCGTTGAGGAAGCCACATGGGATCTTGAGGAAGAGATGAGGAGGAAGTATCCCTCGCTTTTCTCTTCAGATTTCGGGGACGAAATCCTTTTGTAGAGATTTATGGCTGTAAGGACCCTGACCTTCATTTAGGGTTTACCCTGTTTGTTTTGCTTGATCTTGGTGCTTTAGTGCTTGCTAATCACCTTAAGTGGTGATTAGGGTTTTGTTGAGCTTTGTTGATAGTTCGAGGGGCTACTTGCAAATAACCCAAGTTTAGGGTTTTGTGTGCAAGTTTGCCATCTTTTGAGATGTTTTCCCTCTTTGCTTCCTCTAGGGTTGAGAGGAAGGCTTGGGCTTGTTGTTTGAGTCCTTTGGGCCTGAGTTGAGCTTGTTTGGGCCTTGGAGTTCCTTGTTGGGCTTGCTTGAGCCTTGTGTCGCCCAGGGCAGGTGGTGTGTCGCCCAGTTGCTTGGTGTGTCGCCCAGTAGCTCTTGTTGTGTCGCCCAGATAGCTTGGCTTGGTTGGTGGACACGTGGTGCACATCTTGGACAAGTGCCTTATGGCTTGCATGAGAGGTGGCTTGAGTTGGTGGACATGTGTCCCTTGGGTGGACGACACATAGCATGGTTGTACCTTGGTTTCTCCTCCCTTCTTCCTATATAGGTAGCTCTTCTCCTTGCCTTAGTCTCCTTTGCTCTTTTGGTCTCCCCTCCACCCTTGGTGCACGATACCCCTCTCCATCTTGCTTGTGTTGGCCGATACACTTCCTTGGAGCTGAAGTGGTGGCCGATACACCTTCCTGGAGAAGCCTGGTGGACGATAGCTTTGGACCTTGGAGTGCTTTGGAGCTTTGGTGGCCGACAACCTTGGAGCTCAAAGTGCATCTTCTTCCTTGGAGCTTAAGGCGGGTTGCATAGTTTCTAACCCTAACTCTCTTACCTCTAGCTTTAACCTTGTTACATGTTATTAGACTAGCTTAGTTCCTTTCTTGTGCACCTTGCTTATATACCTTAGTGGCCGATATCCCTCTCTTGGGTTTAGGGTTCCTTGTATACCTTTGCTTTCTAGGGTTTGGGGCTTCCTTGTGTTGAAGGTTGAAGGTGACCTAGGGTTGGGCGATATCCCTTCCTTGTGGGTGTGTTGAGCGACACCCTTATCCTTGAGTTGGACGATAGAATGGGTGCTCTAGTGTTGAGTTATCTCCTTGTCCATGTGGTGGACGATAGGGCCAAGTAGTGCCATGTTGGACGATAGGCTATGTGCCCTGATGGCCGATATCCATGTTGGGTGATACCCTACCCTATGTGCATGAGTGTGATGGTCGATAGGGTTAGTAGAGTGTGATGGTCGATAGGGTTAGTAGTGAGTGTTGGCCAATAGGGATAGTGTGGTAGTCATACCCATGTTGGGTGATCGGCTTTAGATGAGGGTTGTGAGGCTATAGTGAGGGTATGAGTTTCTTTGGTGACGGTCCCTCATGTGATGGAAGTGGAAGCTTATCCATTAACTAATTAAATGATGGTGGTGTTTGTGATACTATCAATATGTAATACGATGCCTTACATATAATAAGGATGCTAATGATAGTAATGTATATGATGATAGCCCTCATGTAATAGATGCATGATGTGACCTGTTATGCTTAATTGTTAATGATAATGAGAGTGATGATAACTACTCTAGTAGTTTGTTTAATGATCATAATGTTGGTAATAATGATGTTAAGTGACAGTTATGTTAAAGGGTGTCTCATGATAAAGATGACAATAGTTGATGACATAGTAATGACCTTGTTAATAATAGTGTTGGTTCTGTAAACACAACACGATCTCTATATACCCTGATTGTTTGTACAATCTCGATATAATGGTAAGTATTAGTATGGTTGTTTAATGATGTACTTAATACACTTGGTTACCAAATAAGTGTAATATTGGTAATTAGATTATCTGGAATGATCTTTCATGATAGCGAGCATATGCCTTATGTTGAATCTACGATTATTGTGTACTCTAACCTTGCAGGTGATGTTTTAGCCATGAAAGGGCTATGTGACATATGTAATGAGTAACATTACTTTGATAATTACTCTATAAGAGTATGCATGTGATATGTCTGTCCCATGATGATGAGGTGAGCCTTAAGAGACAATGGCAGTGCATGATGAAGGGTTGAGACCCTGTGGTATGTGATGATCCTTGAGATGGATCTGGATGGTTGGCAAGAGGCCAAGTGATAACATGTGATGTTGGATCCTTAAGATGGATCAGGTTGATATGAATAGATCATAATATAATGTTCTTTACTTTCTGTTATATCTTGCATGTTATACACCTTGGTTGAATCTTGCAATCCATCTAAAAGATACTAATTAATCACAGTGAAATATATCATGTAGTTTGCCCTGGCCATAGATCCATCATCGTCAGGACTTGGTGATGGTGAACAGGTTTTCCTACGGGTTAACCTAGAAGCACATATTGTTGAATATGTGTAGGTTGCTCCTAGTCTGAAAATGAGGAGGTAAGAGTGTAACTTCAGTTCCAGACTCAGATATGTGTGTAGAGCATGGTGAACAGGCTCATGGCTCAGGATATGAGATGTATGGAGCATGAATGCGTTCATGGCTCAGAGCACGGTGATCAGGCCCGTGGCTCAGTTGTACTAGCGTCGTGACCTGTACCAAGGCGGGCTAGAGAATGGGTAGCCTATGGAGCTAACCCTGTGGCTTAGACCACGTCAGCATGTGACTGCGGTCCTGCTTGTGTTGTACTCATGTACTGACCATGAGGTGGGAGGTCGTGGAGTCCGACTCTTCCATTTGACCTCGTATGGCACCGGCTTGGGTTTCGTAACTGAAGGTTGGATTTGAACGGTATGGTTCAAATCCTCAGGGCATAATAAAACATAATACAGCCATTTAGTATTTACTGATCAAATCAAACTCGAAACATTGGTTGAGGCCTTGTTTGTTATACCTTGCAGGTTATGTGGCAATCAGGTTATGTGACATTATATTTTGTTCTAATAATCCTGTTACATGTTGATATATCTTATCTTGATAATCATGTTCCTTTGAAAGATATCTGGTTATAAGTTTTAAGTACAGATGGTATGCTTGCCGGTAAGAATGATCTTGCTATATATATATATAACTGCTTCTGATATATCTGCTCATGTTATAATTGCTGTTATGGTTTATCTTGCTGAGGTTCTATGGTTGCGGTGGGGAGCTATGTTTCCCGCTGGGACAATTGTTCAATTGTCTCACCCCGCTAGTTTACACCCTTTTTAGGTGGTCGAGGTAGACGTGGTCGTGGTTGTGGTGTTGCATACGAGCAACTTGAGGAGCAGTAGAAGGCAAGCGTTGGACATACTGCTGTTTTGGATGTTTTGTAGTAGAGTCTAGAGTCATCCCTGTACTCTCAGGTCCTTGGCAGTGTTTTGACGATGTTTCACGAAGATCGTTCGATGATATCTGTTTATCCTGCTGTTGGCCGGATGTGGGCCTTTATGTATATATGAACAGGTGGTGAACTCATGTGATGGATGGACAGCTGTTCCGGAGCTGTGGACACGTGTCAGATCTTGTGTATGTACATATTTATATGACATGTTTCTGTGCAGGATGAGGACTGGAAAGTAATAGTTTCACAGTTTATCAGTTTTCCGCAATCAGTTTTAATTAATCCGTGTTTTTGATAATCTGTGGTTATGGTGTTTTCCGCATGTTTTCGCGTAACACCTCGTTATCTGTGTGATGATGGGATGTATTGCCACAAATGAGATGCCTATGTCTGAGTGGATTGAAGTTGAAATCTTTGATGTATGGGTAATCGACTATATGGGACCTTTTCCTTCGTTGTACGACTTCCAATACATTCTAGTTGCAGTGGACTATGTCTCCAAATGGGTAGAAGCCATACCCACTACCACCAATGAGTTCAAATCTGTAATAAAGCTCTTCACAAAGATAATCTTCGCAAGATTTGGAGTACCTCGAACGGTGATCAGTGACGGCAGATTGCACTTTGCTGAAAAGAAATTTGAGTCACTTTTACGAAGGTATGGGGTTTGACATAAGGTTGCTACACTATATCATCCCCAGACGTCTGGTCAGGTTGAAGTCTCCAATAGGCAAATCAAACAGATTCTGGAGAAGACAGTTGGGAAATCTCAGAAGGACTGGTCCACCAGGCTAGATGATGCTCTCTAGGCATACAGAACAACATACAAGACAACACTGGGTACCATGCCTTATCATTTGATATACGGGAAAGCATGTCATCTGCCTTTTGAGTTAGAACACAAGACATTCTGGGCCATCAAACATTTAAATATAGATCCATGCCTAGCTAGAAAGAAGAGGTTCCTCCAACTTCAACGGCTTGAAGAACTTAGGTTGCACGTCTATGAGAATGCAAGGATCTATAAGCAAAGGTCCAAAGTCTGGCATGACTCCCACTTAAAGAAGAAAGATGTCAAAGAAGGTGACAAGGTTCAACTTTTTAAATCTTCTATTTGACTTTTTCTAGGGAAGCTGCAGACTCACTGGTCAAGACCGTTCATGGTAGAAAAGATATACCCGTCGAGAAAGATGGAGCTATATGACAAGGATGATCCTACAAAGGTCTTTCCAGTCAACGGACATTGGGTGAAAAGATTCTACAAAGATGAATCTTTCACAAGATGATCTAAGTTTCCCCTGAATGATGTCGAAGCCACACCCACCGAAGAAGCCTAGCAGGATGGAAGATGTCGAGCTAACGACAGAACCATAGCACTCCTTGGGAGGTAGCCCAAGTTTTTTTTTACTTTCTTAGAATAGGATATTATTTCCTTTTCATGCAGAGAACATTCTGAACACTTTCAATGTAATAAGGCCCGAGTCTGTGCATGCGCTACACACACTGACTCTCGCATTTTGTGCGCCACCGACTTAGTTTCATCTCCTTGATGTGTAATACTAGCTGAGGCTGAGGTTTACACTGGGATGTTTTGCATATTAAAGTTTCTTTTAATATAGTTTTCATTCTTAAATAAATTCTTATGGTTTTTGAACACAAAACGTGTTGTGCATGCATGTTGTCCATGCGTATCACGCAGGCATGGCATGTTGGGTTACTGTGCCGATCAGAGCATATCAAGAATGTGTCGCACAAATGCATCGCGCACACCTACCAACTCAAGTCATGGTAGTCATACCGCATGTCACGTGGGACTCACACCATGCCAGACGTATCGCACGAACTCGTGTCATGCACAGAACGTGCTGGGTAATGCATGCCGGATGATGTACCACCTTCTTCTAAGCCTCACGACATGATGTGATTAGATGAGTTTTACCTTGCTTTGGAATGCGATTCTCGTGCATGCATGATGTGTGTCCCTATTTTTACTATTTAACCGCCTTTCACGGATGGCTATATAAGCAACAAGAGTTTAACTATGTCGGGCTACCAAAGTTACCAAACTTCTGCTCTCGTATCGTGCAAGCTCTCGTATCACTCAGCCACCCTTAGCTCCCATGTCGGGTTCCCTTTCTCCCGACCTCCCGTGTCGTGATCACCAGCCCTTTGCCTGACAAGGTAATAGCACATGATGCGAAACATGTGTCGGGTTACCCATGTCGCGCAACTCCTATCACACAAACCTATCGCCCTTACGTATCATGCATCCTTAACATTTGATAGAATCGTGCATCCTTAATGATAGACCGTATCGCGCATCCCATGTCACATTCCTACCCATATCAGGCAAAGATTCAAAACGTGTATCCGTTTTCCAAGCATGTCAGGTTTCTGTCCATGTCGCCCATCCATATCATGTTGTATAAATTTGGGGGAGCCTACCGACTCACTCCAAGTCTGTGCGATACATGTATCGCGCGGCTATACCACGTTCTTGGCCTATCAGTTTTTGAAGTGCATCGCTCCTTTATGAACCTGATATCAGTTTTTCACGGGTATCGTGCAAAACGTGTCGGGTTTCTTTGGTATTGAACACTTGCGTATCGCACAGAAGAAACAATAAAATCTTACTGTAACCCGACATTGTGCTTTCTTATGCAACCCAGTACCAATTTTCACAGTGTCGCCCAAGTCGTATCTGGCGATCCCTTTTTGCTGAGTCTTAGTTTTAACGCTTCCACATATTAGGGAGTCAAATTTTTTCCTAAATAACCCTTTTAGAATTAAAATGTGTATCCTTCATTTTTCAGAAAATGGCACGCACAAAGGAGACTGTCATTCAAGTCGACGAGCAGGGCCGAAGGATCAACCCCGAGGCCACCGCAGTAGCCAATGTTGTGTAGAAACACCCTAACCCAGCAATAGTTGGGCCCTCTGAGGCCGAGAAGTGACCCCGCGTCGAGGCAGGTGCAACCCCGAATACAACAGTAGAGCCCAAAGCTCTTGCCCACTCTCCAGGGTGCTTCGTGCCACTAGAGGCGTTATAGTGAGCTGGCAGTGAAGGTCTATCACCCGACCAAATTCTACCACCATGCTTCCTTCTGAAAGATCAGCATCCTCGACAGGCTGGACAACATCCTTGAGGCCATCGGACTCCAGAAGCTCTGCTTCAACTTCTCCAACTCATACACTGAGTTGACAAAAGAGTTCATCTCCTCCCTCCGTCAGATTCCAAACACCCTAGAAGAAAGCAAGAGGTGTTGTGGAGCAGACCGGCTATGAGGGTGCCTCTACAACCAAGAGCATGAAATTATAGAGAGGCTTCTCAACGAAATCTTCTCCACCAGCTCACCAAGCAAGAGCTTCTCAACATTGGAGCCCGCATTAGTGACAATGATGGCTTTGACCCGGTCAAGCTGTGGAAGAAACTGACGAGTGAATCCTCTTTCAAGCACGGAAGTAAGGTAGCTGCGGTCCACTCCTACTTCTGGTAGATCGTTAACAAGATCATTTCCAGTCTGCTCTTCAGCAAGTACAAAACGAGCAACATGTACACTAAATAGCTTCATCTTATCTGGTACATCATGGCTAGCAAGTCGGTAAATTTGGGGCACTTCCTACTCAACTATCTTCAACCGATCAAGGACGCTAACAAGGAGTACAATATGGGAGGAATCGTCAACCTAATCGCGGTGGGGCTCAAGTACCCAAAGGAGCCGCTCAGCTTGTTGCAAACCAGGGTTGATGACAAGATAGACATCAAATTCCAAACTATGGTGAACATCATAAAGAAGGAGGATCGCCAACTTTTCTACAGGTTTACAAGAACCAATATCCTCCTACCGCTCCCAGGATGCATCAACTACGATTAAGAGAAACTAGTCTTCACGAAGGCAGAGGTCAAAGCTCTGACCGTCGATGCAGCCTACGCCACCCAGAAAGCCATCCAAGAAAGGATGGCCACGAGAAAGGAGCCAACATCTATGGTGGCTCAGCAAGACAAGTCAGCGGTGGTCATCCTAGACACCACTACTGAACCAGCAACTGCTACCACAACAACCACCGTTGAGCCAGTAGCCGCTACCCCAATAGCGGCTACTACGAAAACACCCGCCGCAACCATAGAAGAGGTGTCGACTGCCATCCCCTTAATCAAGGCTGTTGGCACAACCGAGACAACCACAATTGTCATGGCCTTGGAAGTAGTTGTCGCGCTGTTACCATCTTCAACACTACCGGTAATGATAGTAGCCGTAGCCACACCTTTGACGTGGCCAGATGCCTCTCTCAATAGCTATGATGGTGGCATCAGCTTACTTCCCTATCTTACAAAAGAAGATTGGACAACCCTACATCGCCCATACGATGTTGTTCAATGATCTATGCCTAGCAGATGAAATAGGGGCATACCAACTATTTCAACAACGAATCTAGGAGCATCTGTCGTGCATAATGTTCCTTCCTATGGTACATGACAATCACTAGACACTTATCATGATATAAACCAACGCTCGCGTTGGTATCTTCTACAACAACTTGGATGCCAATAGTGACTGGCCGATAGAGTATGCTATCGTGCCAGAAGCACCCGTCAAATGACTAGTAAGAAAATACTACACCAAGGTAGTGGCCATGATGCAGTCATATCTTGAAGATCCGACGACAACCTACATGACTTTGGCTTCTGTCACAGCAGTCCACAACAAGCCCCCCTATCAAATGACTGTGGAGTATACATGCTACACTGGATATCCCGTGTAGCAGCCCTGAGGAAAGCGCCAGAGAAGCTCCATGACCTCGACTGCCATAGCCAATGAGGATAATACATAATGGAGCTCCTGTATGCTGAAGGCGCATGCAACCACTGAACCTTCACTGATCTATGACTACCCTTTCCTATGCATCTCACTACTCTGGGTCAGAGTGTGGGATAAGTTTTTTTTTTTGGGGGGGGCACTCCATAGCATCAGTGAGGGAGGTATTCTAAAATTCTTCCTCTTTTCCCTTTCCTTTCCTTCCCTTCCCTTCCTTCATCATACTCCATGTATACATTGTGCATATAAATTCTTTACTGAAAGCAATACATACACACATACAACTTGTTCTTCAAAAACTTGTAAAAACTACTTTATCTTAAAATACTTAGTAAAACTTCAAGTTCATTCTCTCCATGCCTAAGGTTGTGTACATTTCTTCTATGCTCTCTTGAAAACAGAGTCTTAAATGACAAAGACTAACATTTCTATGCCAACTTTTGAAAATAATCTCCTCCTAGCTAAGAGATGTGCATGAGAAGGAAAAAGCTACCCAAACAACAAACTCCCTTTTCCCCACCCACCAAAATCCCAAAAGAGAGAAAAGCCTTATGATAGTGAATAAAAGCATGAGAGTTGTGCCAAAAAAAACACTTGTCTTCCCAAAGGTACCCATCTTTAGGCATGGTAGATCTGGGGCAGTGGTACGTAGGATGTAAAATCACTGCTCTAAAGCCAACTGGCTTGGACTGTAGGGACCATTTGCCCGCTAACATACCTGTACCTGGATGGACCAATGGGAAGTAAGAAAAACCCAAAAGCCTTAAGCCTTCCTAAAATCCCCACCTTTTACCAGCAAGAGTCAAAAAGTTTGGTGTGAAAGCTAACTTCAAACATCATGCACCAAAGCCTCACAAAAGTTGGGGAGAAAATTTTGTTTAATAAGGCTAGGAAAAAGTTTGTTGTTCTTAGTCGAATGCAATTTTCCTTAGGACATTCTAAAAATTTACTTAACCTTTGTACGAGGACTATGCCTGGCTTTTAAAAGTACCGCAAAGAAAGGTTTTAAAATAAGTAAAGACTGGTTGAGGACAATCAAATTGCTAAGTTTGGAGGGGTTGATAACACCAACTTTATGGCTGCTTCAACTTATATTTTATTGTCAAAATAACTTTCAAACTTAACTTCCTCTTCGTTTTACTCCATTTATTATGAAGAATCATGCCCACTAAGCCCCTGACAATATTTCCCATCCTTTGTAGGACTTTTCCTATTTTTCCATAAGAAAAGAAGCACCAACGAGCCACTCAGGCCCATCAACAATGAAGTCCCCATTCCAGCCCAGTAGCTCACCAACACCCAAGGCCGACACGCCATCTTAGCCATCATGGTCGCTACCTGCTACGGCCAGCAACCCAACGTAGGTGTGTTGCGCATGAGTCTTAGCCCACTGCAGCAATTTACCCGATATGGTGCCTAACTCGTCACGATTCACAAACCGTCGAGGTTGTTACCTGACATGGCCACCTGTCGGCGCTACAGCCCGATAAGGCTCCAACTAGGCATCGCTATACAAGATATGCCCGATGACCAATACTCTCCCAATCTGGCACACATGGCGGGCAATAGCTGTATCGACCCCTTTAAAGCCTCGAGTACGGAGCCAGAGATGAAAAACACATGGGCCAATAAAAGCTACAACTCCCATCAACTCACTACCTACAAATAGCAGCTACAAGCCTACAATAGGATAGGTTGAACCCTGCTAGAGCTAAAGGAGCTGGTGTGTCGCGTCCCCAGGAGCCTGCCGGGAAATAACTAAGTGAGCACACCCCCATCCCGAGAGGGATGGGAGGAGTTCACTTAGAGACCATTTTAGTAGCAGCAAGCAGCATGATATGACCCTCAAGGCCACTTCAAGCATGTCAAGTTCCTATCTGTGCTTCAACCTGACACGGCTCACCCACATATACCTGACACAAAGAACCCGAGAGCCTTAAGATAATGTTAACCTGATATGCATCCTAACCTGATATGGTACCCAACCCGATACAGTCTCTACCCGTCATGGTTGCAGCCCAACATGACCAACGACCCAATGTGACCGTATCAGGTGGAGGTCATATCCCGATACAACCCTTACCCATCACGGTCCATGGCCCGACACGGCCAACGACCCGACATGGTCGTATCCCGATAGGGCCCCTACCTGGTACCGAGTTAGCATTATCTTAGGCATCAGGTGTTGTGTACTTTGATCTCCTAAATCAAGGAGACTGATATCTATCTTCCCTTTACATCCTTTACTTTCATTTAATTACAACATTATTACTAAACCATTATGCTTCTTTATGATTATTGGAATCTGTGGAGTTTATCCCTTATCCCTGTGTGTATGGCTTTATTTCGTTGGATGATTTTTTCCTGACATCTAAGTTCTAGTTTCTTCTTTCTGATTCACACTTTTGACTAGATATCGAATCGTGTTTCCTATTTTAACACCTTCGAGAGAGGGATGTGATAAACCTCTAGAGCTTGGTCTGATTCATGTGTACGAGAGTACCTAGAATCAGAGTTGTGTCCAGTTTATTTTTCCACATGAGTCCACGCCTGGCACCTTTGAGAGAAGGAACCCAGTACATGGGTCGTGGCATTTTCTTTGAGAGAAGAGGACGCAAGATGTAGGCCGCTGCCACTTGTTATGATTAAGTTTTCTTTCTTCGTGCTATGTTCTGAAGATAGTTTTATCTCCTCAGTTTCCTATATACAAAAAATAGCATAAAAACTACTAAAGCCCAAAATACCCAAAGCTTTAATCTTCCTGATAACTCCCCTTGGAGATAGGTTTTAGTTTAATTCGTTGTGATTGTTTTGCTACAAAAAACCTTATCCTTCGCTCCTCGATGTGCTTAGACAAGTAAAACTTGGGTTCCACAACGCTCTTCTCCTAGTCCCTGTGTTCGACCCCAAACTACTCCGACCATGTGCTAGTTGCAGGAGTCTTAAACATTTGGGTATTATAAATTACTGAAGTCTGATGACCTAGACATGCCTCTATTTTTGGATCCACGTTTAATGCTTGTCAATATATCTTTTTCTTTTTTATTCAACTTTGATTTGGGTTGCATTCTCACAAAGTTATACCAAAGTTGTCTCCCTCCCTGTTTACCCTATGAAATTAACATAAGCCTATGCATTTCTCTTACAATTATGTTTAGTTGAATTACGATGCTTTTAGTAAACTTTCCAACCAACATTTTACATGACCAAAACATATAGGAAATGTATTTTCTAATTTATTCTCGATACTTGACACTATCACTCGATTTCATATACAACCGATTCTAATGAAACACTCTCTTGTCTTCCCTTACCACAATCCTTGAATTCTAACTTCATTTATATGATCTTGTAAACATATTTTCACAACTCAACAAATTTCATCATAGAATATGTGCAACAGTCTTGTTTTATCTTAAATGTAGTATTAGGGTTACCAAAATTCTAGAATTAATTTACAACTTAATTCGATGAATTCCATGGTTTCTATTTGATTTATGATTAAGATACAAAATTAGTTTCTTCTTGTTAAATGAAACATGATTGAAATCTATAGAATATTTAGTCTAGTCATTGAATGATATCAACATAACTAAGAATATAAGTAGATCTGGTTTTGACATTTTGTATATATTTAATAAAAGTTTATGTAAACTAATATCATCCTAAATCATACATTCCTAGAACTATAGGAAGAATAAAAGATCAACTAACTATCTATATATTCATTTCTAGAAACCTCTATTGATATTTTACTTATGGATCCCCCATTGCCGAGTTCATGCACCTTAAGAAATAGTTTAAATGGAGTGTGTAATATTGGCTCAGTCCATAGAAAGTCACCAAATAACTAGGATAACCAAGATATGTTTTATCCATTGAGTTGTATGCAGAGAGAATACAAGCAGGTAAATCAAAAGATATAAATCATATGACATGACATGTGTACTAATTATACAACAAGAAAGAAGCAACTAAATTATATTATATAAATTCTTTTCAATTTGTTATTCTCTGGATCCACATGAAATTTACACAACATGTAAAAAATAGTGCATCAAGATACAATCTCAATGTTTAAGAATTATAGTAGATATGTAACTCTAAGTCTGTTAAACTAGCTCCTTGGCCTATAATGGGGCTTGCCATACTGCCTCAGTGGCAATATCAGTTGGTTGGATACACTAGATTCCTCCTCTAAACCTACGTACTCATGTAGACATTCAAAGAACTCTCACTTATCAATATGCATCAGTGGTTCCACTAGAGATGACTTACTAAGTAGTAATTGAACTAATTAAATTGTATCGGGTAATATCATAGTCCTTGGTTAAGTTTTAGATATCTTACTATATTAAGGAGATCATACTAGATGGACACTATATTAAGGAGATCATACTAGCTGGACTTAGTCCCCTTTACCCTATCGGTACGCTCTGGATACCTTATCATGTACTTATCCAGTGCTTCAACATGTTTACTATGACTAGCATATACCTTCATGCTATATTATATAGTGTTCAAGGCACCTAGATCTAGTTTATCTATTAATTTCATAGATGTGTTGTCTATTGTACATTTATTATCTTGGCTATGTATCCAATATATCCATTCTCATTGTTCATGCATTGAACTACAACTGTGCTACTAACTCTTTAGAATGTATGTTGGTTCAGCTAAAATAATATTAAATACTAAAAGTACAAAAAATATCCATGGATTTATCATCTTAAGTTCATAACTAGAGGTGACTTAACAATTTTATCATATTTTTTGCATTTATTCTACTATGGTAGATATAAGGAAAACATGTGTTTACTGGTGCCTTCAAATTTCGTCGGCTTGTATCATAAAGGAAATTCCCCTATAATGCTAAATACAACTATATAACATCACAAGTTGGCTATTTCATTAGAACATACATTCATAAAGTTAAATTAGGAGTTTTTCATTAAAATGGGAAAATAATAAAATAGGACGCATGGAAATAGATGATTCTTCAAGTTATTGCTTTGTTTATATAAAATCATGGTTAGTTTATTATTTTCCTCTCACTTTTAGTTGGATTCTATCTCTTGAGATTGATAGGATGACTCACCTAAAATCTAGGATAAATCATCGAATCTACTTCTTCTTGCAACCCTTCATCCTCTAGCCGTTGGGGGATGCCTATTATGGAGTAAAGGGACGAGGGTAAAGGGAAGAGAAGCTCAAATAAACCCTAAGATATTATTTTTCCAAAGGAAAAGTGAGATTAAGGAAGAGGGAAAATATCGACACTATTTACCTAGGAGGATATTATTCTAATGAGCAGGAACCAGTAGGGGAATTTCTCATTAATTATTGAAGAATAAAATCATCAATTCCAAACACACTACTATGTAAAATGGGAATGATTTGCTTTTATTTTTAGATATAATATATGAATCAGAATCATTTCACAGAAGTGAAAAATTGAACTATTATGTTATCCAATTTCACGTATATTGTTCCTCATCGTAAGGGTGTCACTACATAAAAGAGAATTCACAAACTCTTATACAAAAGACTAGATGCAAAGAGAAACATAATCATTTAAAGATGTTCATGTAGTCGCAAGTCCTATAATAAGCTCATCTCAACACATCTTCACTGGTCCAACTATAGTTGAGTTGTTTGGGAACAACATCTAGGGATCACAAAAATATATATGCATCAATATAAATTGGTGTGTATGAAGTAGAACCATTACCTAGACATTTAGTGAATCAAGTACAAGTCAGAGTGTTGTTTCTAGTTAATAATGGGCTATAATAAATAGGTAGTAAATCTAATGGAAAGGATAACAAGAGAACGAAGATGCCAAAGAGTAACAATGCATTTCCTTTAAGGGAGATAGTCAATAAAGATGAATTTCAACCCTTTAAAAATAATTCCATAATCACACAAAATATAAGCATTACATGCAACCCTGGGTGGAAGTAGCATACCCTATATGGGTGTGGGTGGAAATTGAACCCTAGGCAGTTGCAGCACATCCATATATGTATTTGGATGGAAATATCATACATCGGGTATATGTAGAGTTCCCTTATGTATTTTTGGGTGTAAGTAGCACACCCTAGATAAACTTAGTCTAAATCACACATGCATATATAAAGAAGGAAAGATATATACTTTATTCTTTTTCAAATCATTTTCAAAGGGGTGAGAACATCCATAGCATAGATAGTGGGGTCGAGTAACCATAAAAAAGGAATACATCAATTTCAAGAAAGAATGCAACAAACTAACTAAAAAATAATATGTGGGGTCTATAGGAAAATACAGCTATAGAGAAGGCAATGAAAATAATTTTTTTATCTACCATATTCCCCATAACCAATGGATAACATTAATAACTATAAGATGGAAAAGATGGTTTCGAGGATATACATGGTCCTGGAGCAAATCCAACGACAATCCTTGTCATTGTAGATGTGCAACTCTGAATCCTAGTTGCACTATGTAACGTCCCCAGATTCTGCCGTCTTGAGACTTAAAAGGCCCGAGAGGACAAATTCAAAAATGTTAGGCAATTGTTTCAGAGAGCGATGTGTAAGCGACATACGCATACATGAACATTCAAATACAATGCATACACCATAAAAAATCTCAACATTCAACATGTATATTACAAAAATGACTTATTACAACATGAATTACAATTACATATTGAAAGATGATTTGACAAGTCTATGAACATGTATGCTAATCAGGATCTGCACAATAGGTACAACCTATACAACTTGCTCACTTCATGTTCTTTAATCCCATGCTAGCTCTGAACCTAAAACATACATGAAACAACGAATCAACACAATGTGTTGTGTACATGGGTAGAAAAATACATATATTTATAGTTTTCATAATTTGAAAAGATTTACAAAAATAAAGAAGGAAGATCATAGAAACATTTCTTGATTAAGAAAAATATGCCAATTTTTGTCACTTTTCTAGATAAGTTGCATTATCAAGGTGGACTAGTACCAAAACATATATATTGGGCCCATCCCCGTGTACCGAGTACTCTAGGGAAACTCCCCATACACCATGTGCTCTAGGGAGGTGTACTAATCAAAATTAATCCATTCCCTCATAAGGGGAATAATGAATACCTCAAATAACTACAAAACATCTACTCATCATTTATGTTTTCAAGGGATAAAACATCGAGTACTATTTAGTGATAGCACATCCAATATTTGCAAATAGAAGAGAGCATACATACATATCATGATTGCAAGCAAGAAAACCATAGTCATATACTTAAATAAAACCCACGTACTTGAGTTCAGAGATTCCTAATAATTCTTGATCATCTAGATATCTGGTCATCACCTGATTAATAACAATAACCATCAATGCAATTTTCACCATTATTAATGTTATTTTAGGTCCAATTAGAGTTTTGACCAAACCTAGGTTTTACTTACTTAGAACATACTTATGATATTTTTCTATTGATCAGGAGGTCATCATAGGGTCTGGTCCAAACTTCATATTTTTTTATGATTGGTCTATTTTCTAGAATTAATATGAGGTTTAAAGTATCTAACTATGCATTAATTTAAAAAGAGCTAATATTCTAAAATTGTAGCTTGATCAGAGTTCATATTTGGACTCTAAACGACATTAGGGCTCATAAATAATCTTCTCATATTTAATTTCCATGATATTCTAACTATACCAATATTATAATCTCAAAAGAAGCATTATCATCTAAATCAAATATCATCAGTAGTTGTGCTTTAAAAGCCTGACCTAAGGATCCAGTAATGTAGAGAACATTTTTCTGAGTCTAGGGATGTTTTTGGGGCATTTATAGGCCAAGGGATCTATTTATAAGGCATTTTCTAAGTTTCTAAACATTTCAAAGATTTAAACTCATTTACCTTTTTCATGGAATTCACCAGTCATCAAATCTCTTCAGTGGGCATTGGATATGTGCCACACAGCCCCAAATGGCATGACTCCTTCTGGCCCAGGTGGGCTGACAGGTTCAAAGGCCCGTTCATTAGTTAGTTGCTAGACCAGGTGACCCCTTCCTCTTGCCCTCGTGAGCATTCCCCGAGGCCGTCTTTATTGTCCTCGGCTATATGTGATGTCTCTGATTCACATCTCCCGCCTTAGCGTGACTGACTAGGACTATACCAAGAAATCATCCTTCTCATCCTGTAAGTTCCTCCTAAAGGTAAAACCTCGATGAGAGCTCATTTCTCTCTTTCAGTCTGACGGTGGCCTCTTCAAACCATGTCGTCGTGGAAGGGGATCGATCGTTGGTGCAAATGGATACATGGCTCATCTTCCATGGCATACAGAGGCTACGATATTCATGGTCACCTACAAAACCTCCTCAGAAACCTTCCATGGCATTGAAGCGCTACTGTCCATTTTCGTCCTTTGGTTGGGGGCCATGGCAGAGCAGGTGGTCGAGTTCGGGAGTTCTGTCTAATGAGCAGTGCTCACCTCAACCTTCTTCTATGACCACGGTGGATGGTATACGGTAGGGCATACTGAGTGCTCCCTGCTTCTCCACAAATTCTGAAGAGCCCCTTACAAAGTTAGACATAGAGAGAACTCGACTGGTTTCAATGGTGATTGAGAACTATAGCGTAGGAAGTCGAGTTTGGATCTCCTTGGTTTGAGTTATCCTCTCGAAGCCTAAATCTTGAGGTTGGATACACAAGGTCCACCATATTTATAGGAACTCTTAGAACAATGATTAAGGATTTGAGACCCTTTCCCTCGACTTGACCTACATCCACGGTAAGGTGCAGGAGGACGACTGATAAGTCAATGTTCCCAATCATCTTCGATCACCAGAAAAGACTCACCCTTATACAAGAAGCTTCCTAATCTGCTTGAAGTCATCTCTGAGGATCTTCCATACCTTCCTCCTTCAGTTACTCATGTTCTCGTTGAAAGACACCTCACTAGGAGAAGGGTCTCTTTCTCTCCATATACGCCATCTCCTACCCAAATTCAGGAGTTGTTGAGATGTTGAGAAAGAGAGACAGTGAGGACTCTAGTTATAAGCTCATGTTGATCCGCATTTTGAGCGCTAGCCGGTGTTGGAAATACATGGCCTGGTCATCTCCTATCCACATATTATGGGAGGCAGTGCTGAACAGTTCTTATTCATTTTATGATCTGGGTTAGGATAGGCCCAAACACCTATTATCAAACCAATGCATCCCAAAGTCCTACTGGTTGAGTGACAAAATTGATATCATGATCACTATTTCAAACAAATCAATGAACTTATCCCTACTCTAACATGTATCAATAATTTTATGACATTTAAACCTCAATTACTTCCTATAGGAGCATGATTTCACTTTGGATTTTTTTAACCCAAGGTTCCTCTTGGTGTAGTCCACTTTACATACAAGTTTTTGCATCTAAACCTCATGGGTTGACCTCTCAAATTAGTTAGTGAAAAGGGTACATACATAAGGATATTAAAATTAAATATACATAAGTTGGTCTCTCACATCATCAACACATGTTCAACTTGCTTACCTTGAGCATATAATTCCTCGTAATATGTAAAAAGACTATTTTTCTCCATGTATGTCTTCAACCAGTATATTGTTTATCAAACTCCTAAATTCAAGGTTATCACATTCATCCCACCTTATATGCATTTCGTCCTCGAAATTCAACTAGTGTCATGCTTAAGGTTATACAAAGAAAATGCCCCATTTCATGAAGGTCACCACTTCAAGGTACCAAATTCCTCATATTTATATATGCATCCCAAATCGACATCTTAGCATCTGGAGCATCTAGGGTGTAGCCACCCCACCTTATATAGGTTGAAGCTTACCATTTTTTTATGGAATTGACTTTGTCATAACATGAATTTCTATTATTATAGGATTTACATATGTTATTACTTTAACAGTTATGGATTTGTTACACATATAGAGTTCAGAAGGTATTATTAAGGGTTTAATCTTTCATCTCATTGAACCATGGTAGGTGACATCAAGTGTTCCTTTCATCGTTAAAAAAGTCATCACATTTGACACTATTAGTACGGATTTATGATCAAAATCTTACTTAGATATCATCATTATAGAAGAGCTTACTTTACATGCTTGAATATAGAGTTTCACCTCATGGTGTAGTTAATTCTCAAACTATAATCTTAGATTTAGAAGGATTAAGGTTAAGCACTATATTGTCATGCAATATATGATCCAAAGGGACCTTTATGTCAAGATCATGCTTTCATAACTTATATCTTTCATGAATTACAAAAGGGTAATGAGAATATACTAAATCAATATTATCATGATTTCAACCCTGATATTACATTTATGATATAGGAAGGGAATATAGAATAGGACAAGCTTATAAGAGTGACCTCTCATTTTTAAATCATCTATATATCTCAAGTGAGGTTTCTAGTAGCATATATTAAGAAAGAGAAGTGGAAGGAACACCATTTATGAGTATATTATGCACAAGGCATTCTATTCTCAGAATAAGAGTTCATATATCACCTCACTTGCAGCTAATGATGAGATTCACAAACATATGTCACTCAAGCTAGGACCTAACTCAGTCAGAGGATTAACTTTATCATCATGAGTTTCTACCCATCATTCTTTTTACCCAACTCTCAGATATATGATTGAATCATGCAAAAGAACTCAACTGATCTACTCGAGAGTAACCCAACTTAGGACACATCATTTCACATATATCATATTTTCCATATATTGTAGGGTAGGTCCTATGACCCTCTCCTTGTAGGTCTCACTCTCTCTAGAGTTCACCACATATCTTGTCCTAACACTGGAAGTCCTCCTTTGTAAAAGAGCTTGAGGCTCATGCATATTAAACATTATCTTAACTTATATCATCTTACGTAAGAAACGAGAATATACTTTTAGCATCAAGCCTTAGCTTAGAATTTTCAATCTTGGATTCAGCTCATATACAATTTAAATCTTGATAAGGAAACTTAACCATCAAAGATCAAACTTAGATAAGACTACATATGCTTCTTTCATATATAAATCAATCATCTACTCTAACTGTCACATATCCAATAAGTCTTTAGACATCTTATCTAGATCTACTCTCTCTTCTAGACTGATGTCACTCCCTTTCACTTAAGTTGCATGAACACTGACTATTCTCCTGTGTGAGGGACACATTTTCATATTTACATATATATAATAAAATATTATATAGTTTTTCTCCAAGAAGAAAACATCTGAGAAGCTATCGAGGCTCGAGCCAATTGGAAAACAAAACCAAATCAGCAAAATGAGTGTCCCTCACATAGTAGACAGTCCAGTGTCATTTCATCTAGTGAAATGGTGAGAACACAGTGTAGACTAGTACAACTACCCAATACATATGAGATCTATATGGAAAGGGTTTCTCACACTTGTCTAAACCTATTTCTCGAACATCTAGGTTCTAACTTAGAGACTAACTCAAACCTTATTCCTATAGAACAACTTACTAAGTTTCTAGGGTTTAGGGTGAAAGTTGAGGTTTAGTTTATATGATTCATGGTGAGCAATCGTTAGGTGTAGCTATTGTTCATGCTCTGATACCAACTGTAACGTCCTTGAATTCTGCTGTCTCGAGACTTAGAAGGCCCGAGAGGACAAATCTGAAAACATTAGGCAATCATTTCAGAGAGCGATGCGGAAGTGAGATACACATACATGAACATTCAAATACAATGCATACACCATAAACAATCTCAACATTCAACATGTATATTACAAAAATGACTTATTACAACATGAATTAGAATTACATATTGAAAGATGATTTGATAGGTCTATGAACATGTATGCTAATCAGGATCTACACAATAGGTACAATCTGTACAACTTGCTCACTTCATGTTCTTTAATCCCATGCTAGCTCTGAACCTAAAACAATGAATCAACACAATGTGTTGTGTACATGGGTAGAAATATACATATATTTATAGTTTTCATAATTTGAAAAGATTTACAAAAAGAAAGAAGGAAGATCATAGAAACATTTCTTGATTAAGCGAAATATGCCAATTTTGTCACTTTTCTAGATGAGTTGAATTATCAAGGTGGACTAGTACCAAAACATATATATTGGGCCCATCACCGTGTATCGAGTACTCTATGGAAACTCCCCATACACCATGTGCTCTAGGTAGGTGTACTAGTCAACATTAATCCATTCCCTTGTAAGGGGTATAATGAACACCTCAAATAGCTACAAAACATCTACTCATTATTTATGTTTTCAAGTGATAAAACATTGAGTACTATTTAGTGCTAGTACATCCAATATTTGTAAATAGAAGAGATCATACATACATATCATGATTGCAAGAAAGAAAACCATAGTCATATACTTAAATAAAAGCCACATACCTAAATTCAGAGATTCCTAATAATTCTTGATCATCTAGATTTCTGGTCATCACCTAATTAATAACAATAATCATCAATGCAATTTTCACCATTATTAATGTTATTTTAGGTCCAATTAGAGTTTTGACCAAACCTAGGTTTTACTGACTTAGAACATACTTATGATATTTTTTTACTGATCAGGAGGTCATCATAGGGTAACTTCATTTTTTTTTATGATTGGTCTATTTTCTAGAATTAATATGAGGTTTAAAGTATCTAACTATGCATTAATGCAAAAAGAGCTAATATTCTGAAATTGTAGCTTGATCAGAGTTCATATTTGGTCTCTAAATGACATTAGGGCTCAAAAATAATCTTCTCATATTTAATTTACATGATATTCTAACTATACCAATATTATAATCTAAAAAAAACATTATCATCTAAATAAAATATCATCAGTAGTTGTGCTTTAAAATCCTGATCTAAGGATCCAATAATGTAGAGAACATTTTTCTGAGTCTAGGGGTATTTTTGGGGCATTTATAGGCCAAGGGATCTATTTATAAGGCATTTTCTAATTTTCTAAACATTTCAAAGATTTAAACTCATTTACCTTTTTCATAGAATTCACCAGCCTTCAGATCTCTTCAGTGGGCATTAGATATGCGCCATGTAGCCCCAAATGGCGTGACTCCTTCTGGCCCAGGTGGGTCGGATGGTTCAAAGGCCCATTCGTTAGTTAGTTACTAGACCGGGTGACCGCTTCCTCTCACCCTCGCGAGTGTTCCCAAACGTCGTATTCATTGTCCTTGGCTATATGTGATTTCTCCAATTCACATCTCCCGCCTTAGCACAGCCAACCAAGACTATACCAAGAAAGCATCCTTCGCATCCTGTTAGTTCTGCCTCAAGTTAAAACCTCAACGAGAGCTCATTGCTCTCTTTCAGTCTGACGGTAGCCTCTTCAGACCCTGCCGCCGTGGAAGGGGATCGATCTCCAGTGCGAATGGATCCACGAATCAGCTTCCATGGTGTATAGAGGCTACGATATTCATGGTTGCCTCTAAAACCTCCTCGGAAACCTTCCATGGCGTTGAAGCACTACTGGCTGTTTTTGTCCTTTGGTTGGGGGCCATGGCAGAGTAGGTGGTTGAGTTCAGGAGTTCCATCTAACAAGCAGTTCTCTCCTAAACCTTCTTCTATGACCACGATAGTTGGTATACGGTAGCACATACTGAGTGCTTCCTTCTTCTCTGTGAGTTCTGAAGAGCCCCTTACAAAGTTAGACATAGAGAGAACTCGACTGGCTTCGATGGTGATTGAGAACTATAGCGTAAGAAGTCAAGTTTGGATCTCCTTGGTCTGAGTTATCCTCTGGCATCCTAAAGCTTGAGGTTGGATACACAAGGTCCACCATATTTATAGGAACTCTTAGAACAACGATGAAGGATTTGAGATCCTTTCCCTCGACTTGACCTACATCCGCGGTAAGGTGGAGGAGGACGACTTCTAAGTCAATGTTCCCAATCATCTTCGATCAGCAGAAAAGACTCACCCTTATATAGGAAGCTTCCTAATCTGCTTGAAGTCATCTTTGAGGATCTTCCATACCTTCCTCCTTCAGTCACTCATGTTCTCATTAAAAGACACCTCACTAGGGGTAGGGTCTCGTTCTCTCCATATACGCCATCTCCTACCCAAATTTAGGAGTTGTTGAGATGTTGGGAGAGAGAGAGACAGTGAGGACTCTATTTATAAGCTCATGTTGATATGCATTTTGAGTACTAGCCGGTGCTGGAAATACACGGCCTGGTCATTGCCTATCCACATCTTGCAGGAGGCAGTGATGAATAGTTCTTATTCATTTTATGATCTGGGTTAGGATAGGCCCAAACACCTATTATCAAACCAATGCATCCCAAAGTCCTACTGGCCAAGTAACAAAATTGATATCACGATCACTATTTCAAACAAATCAATGAACTTATCCCAACTCTAACATGTATCAATAATTTTATGACATATAAACCTCAATTACTTCCTATAGGAGCATGCTTTCACTTTGGATTTTTTTTTAACCCAAGGTTCCTCTTGGTGTAGTCCACTTTACATACAAATTTTTGCATCTAAACCTCATGGAGTGACCTCTCAAATTAGTTAGTGAAAATGGTACATACATAAGGATATTAAACTTAAATATACATAAGTTGGTCTCTCACATCATCAACACATGTTCAACTTGCTTACCTTGAGCATATAATTCCTCATAATATGTAAAAAGACTATTTTTATCCATGTATGTCTTCAACTAGTATATTGTTTATCAAACTCCTAAATTTAGGGTTATCACATACTGGGACTCATCTGACTGTTGCGCCTCCCTATCTGCACCATAGACTACAGCCACAAACCTCATCTTCTACATTATCTCCTCTTATCATGGACTTCTGGTTGACGTTGTCCTCCTAGAGGTAGACAACAACCTGCCGCCTCTAGAGAACTTCACACAGACTACCTAGAACTCATGTTGTCCTACTTGAACGGATAGGAAGGAGTCATCCCTTCTATTGGTGTACTACTCACCAACTCTCTCTCTCTCTCTCACCAATGAAATCATTTGTTCTCTCCCTTGCTATCCCTTCATATTTAGGTAGGACTTGCTTGGACTCTCTTTGTTACCACAACCAAAGAGGATAACATTTGTTAGAGAAACTGATTCTCAATTGTCTGTGTTGTGTTTTGGAAAGCCCCTAGTACCCCTTTATATATAGGTGGGGTTTGGGTCCAGGTTCCTAGTCGATGCAAGAGTGGAAGGGGCCGGAAGATCTCAAATTTTCACAACGTGTGCACAGCCCAAATGGTCATCTGGCATGTGAGACGATTAACTCATACTAGGAAATGACCGTTTTTTAGTTTCCCAATCACATACAAAATTGGCAATTCAATTCCCATGAATGTTAGAAATTAATTTCCTTGCACAACAAGTACGCAACTGAAACAAACTTGGAAATATCTAGAACTTTCCTTCAGTCGAACCGGGCCATCTCGCCCATACAAGATGGCCATCTCGCTCACCCAGATGTCTGTCTGGTGAGCTGAGTTGGGCCGGTCGGTTCAATCCAAAGAAAATTTCAACTCAAATCAGTCTGACACTCCAAACGCCCATCTCAGCCCTGGAGACGACCGTTTGGCACTCTAGATGGTCGTCTCATGCCATGAGATAGGCGTTTGGCAGTGCACTCAAGGAGTTGTTGCGTGAATCAAAACCTAAACACTTTAGTACTTAATTCAATAGTCATTCAAGATCAAATTCCTCTTCTAGCTCGAGATCTATGTGTGTGACCTTATAGGTCCCATATTACGGTTGCAGTAAATATCCATAACAACTTATGACATCACAAGAAATGTGTGGTGCGTAGTCGCACATCAATGTTGTTCCAGTAAATGGAAAGTTGGGGAACAACTTCAACCTACAATCTGTGTATGGTGTTGTAGTGTTTGTATAGTTCCTTTGTCACTGATGTTCATATTGAACTCGAGGCATGGAGCAATCATCATATTTATCATTCAATCTTGTTTCTTGAACCAAGATCAGATTGTATGAGATATATGTAAGCTCAATATAATATATTGACTCACATGCACGTGGCCATGCATTTCTCAGTCTCTCTAATCAACAGGCCTAGGACATCAAACTCTAATAGGAGGGACTAATCCCATTTCTAACATTTATAGTCTATCCCATGTGTTAAAGACACCCAATCATCACCTTTATAATAACCCATGTTTTAGGTCTACGTTTGATGATGTCAAAGTATACCCAACGACATGTGATGAGTGCAATGATTTCAGGTCTAAGAACCACAACCACCACCATCACTGTGAGAACTGAGTATGACTTCTCTGATGATGACTTCTATGTGTCATTATCACAATTGGTCAGTTTGATACATTGTTCTCTACATTTATCTATGTGATTGATTTGATATTGCCATATCATGACTAATGAAATTGTGTCATAAACCAACTCACACTCAGATCTTATGTGTTATTATTTTCTATCAGCCTTCCTCAATAACAACGGATCATGGACACATTGTATATGTGCTCTTAACATCTGTATGATCTCATTTACCCAAGGCTAATACTTGAAGACATACGTCATTGAGTAATATTATTTTCTAGAAATTTATAATGTTACATCATTATCTCATAACTGAATTTAAATAGAATAAATCAGAATCTTTCCTTTTATTAATAATCAAATCATTTACATATATGCCATTACCATCATCACATGATTGGATCTCGGGGCATACATACCAATAGACTCCCACTTGAATTTAGAGCCAATCACCTATGAATCATATTCCAAGTGATCTAACATGACTGTCGTGCTTCTTCTATCAAAGTGCCTTTGTCAAGGGGTCAGTAACATTATTTTTTTGTAGGTATTTTGCAAATCTTCACATCTCCACGCTACATGATCTCTCGTATGAGACAAAACCGCCTTTGTATATGCTTTGAGCGCTGATGCGATCTGGGTTCCTTAGCTTACGCAATAGCTCCATTTTTGTCACAATATAGCTCGATTACATCACTAATGCTTTGAATGACCTCAAGTTCTGTAATGAACTTCTTGATCCATATAGCCTTCTTTGCTGCACTCAGTGCAACAATATACTCGACCTCTATTGTAGAATTGGAAATTGTCTCTTACTTGGAACTCTTCCAACTTACAACTCTATGGTTGAGGCAGAACATGAATCCTAATTGCGATTTCTAATCATCTTGATCAGTTTGGAAGCTTTTATCAGTGTAACCCTTTACCACCAACTCTTTCTCTCCACCGTAGACCAAGAACTAATCCTTAGTTCTTCTCAAGTACTTGAGGATGTTCTTCATGGCTATCCAGTGAGCATCACCTGGATCCGACTGATATCTTCTCATCATGCTCAAGGCATACGAGATGTTTGGACGGGTACACAACATTGCATACATGATTGATCGAATTGCTGAGACATATGGAATCAAACTCATGTGTTCCATTACTTCACAAGATCTGGGACATTAATATCTAGAGATGGGGACACCATGGTATGCAAGTAAGTTTCCTCGCTTTGGGTTCTCCTTGCTGAACCGCTTCAACACTTTGTCATTGTATGTACTTTGACTTAGTCAAAGAATCCTTCTAGATCTATCTCTAAAGATCTTTATCCCCTAGATGTAGGATGCTTCTCCCAAGTTTTTCATTGAGAATGTATTTCCAAGCAATGTATTTACCTTTTATAAAGTAGGGATGTCATTCCCTATCAATAGTATGTCATCTACATACAATATGATGAATTTCACTAGGACACCACTAACCTTCTTGTACACACAAGGTTCATCTTCATTTTGAATAAAGCCAAACCCTTTGACTGTATCATCAAAATGAAGATTCCATCTCCGAGATGCTTGCTTAAATCCTATATTGACCTTTGCAACTTACAAACCTTATTTTCATCCTTTGGATTTATAAAACCCTCAAACTGTGCCATGTATACATACTTGAGAAGATTCCTATTAAGGAATGCAGTTTCAACATCCATCTGCCAAATTTCATAGTCATGATAAGCTGCAATGGCAAGAATGATCCTGATGGATTTAACCATGGCCACTGGTGAAAAGGTTTTGTCATAGTCAACACCTTAAACTTGTCTGAAACCCTTTGCTACCAATATTCCCTTATAGGTTTGAAATTTTCCATCCATGTCATTCTTTTTTTTGAAGAATCGCATGCACCCTATGCGTTTTACCTCTTTAGGTGAATCCACCAAAGTCAATACTTTGTTGGTATACATGGATTCCATCTCAAATCTTCACAGCCTCAGGCCATGTCTCAGACTTTGGTCCCTTAATAGCGTCTTTATAGGATATTGGCTCATCATTTATGACCAATTCACTGCCTTCTTGAGTTATAAGATATCCAAATCTCTCAGCATCAAGGCATGTCCTATTAGATCTACGAGGTTCCTATGTTACTTGAAGAAATTTAGATTCCACAACATCTTGTCATTCTCTTTGTTCCTCAAGTTCATCTATTGGTTCAATGTTTTCTTGTTGTCTCAAACCTCTTTGAGTTCCACTTTTTTCCCACTGATTCCTTTAGAAATGAAATCCATCTCAAGGAATGCAACATTCTGGCAACAAACACTTTGTTGTCAGATTGGAAATAAAAGTAATATTCTCTTGATTCTTTAGGATATCCAACAAAATAAAATTTATCAGATTTAGGCTCAAGCTTATCTGGAAACATTTTCTTGACATAAGTTTCACATCCCCAAATCCTCATAAAAGACATATTGGGACGCTTCCCATTCCATATCTCATATGGTGTCTTTTGAACCAATTTTGATGGTACTCAGTTTAGTGTAAATGTGGTGGTTTGTAGACCATACCCCCAAAAGGTATTTGAGATCTCAACTAAAATCATCACTGATTGCACCATATCTAAACTTGTATAATTCCTTCTTTCTAATACACCATTATGTTGAGGTGTTCCAGACAGAGTCCACTGGGATACAATCCCATGGGCTCTAAGAAGGTTCTCAAACTCTTAGTTTAAGTATTCTCCATCTTGATTAGAACAAAGTGCCTTAATACTTCTACCAAGTTGGTTTTGTACTTCATTCATAAACTCCTTGAACTTTTAAAGAGTTTCTGACTTATGTTTCATTAAATAAACACAACTATACCTACAAAAGTCATCAATGAAGGTAATGAAGTATTGACACCCTTCTCTAGTAGTTGTTCAAAAAGGTCCAAACACATCAGTATGCATGAGTCCTAATATATCACGAGCCCTCTCATTGTTACCAATAAGGATTCTTAGCCATCTTTCCCAAAAAATAAGATTCACATATCTCTATTGATTCAAAATCAAAAGAGTCCAGATAACCATCTTTATGGAGTCTAGATATGTGATTCTCATTTATATGCCCTAGACAACAATGCCAAAGGTATGTTTTGTTTGAGTTGTTGAGTTTTAGAATTTTTGGTATTAACATTATATACATTTGTCTTTATGTCAAAAAAATAAAGGCCATAAGACATTGGGTCACTTTCATAAAAGATCCCATCTTTTAAAATAGAACATTGACCATTTTTAATATCAAATTCAAATGCATCCTTGTCCATACAATTTATAGAAATGATGTTTCAATTTATAGCAAGTACCTAATAGCAATTCTTTAACTCTATTACAAACCCTGTGGGCAGTACTCTTACGCCATTAGCAACTCACAGTTCTTCCTCACCTTTGCCAATGGCCTACTTCCTTTTAGATCCTGCATATGAGAACATATGTGAGATCCACATCCAATATCTAGCACCCAAGATGATGAAGTAGATAGATTTATATCAATAATGTATATACCTAAAGTGGGGATCACTATCCCCATCTTCTTCCTGAATGCATGCAAGTACAAAGGATGAGATCCTCTTGTACTTTTATTTCTCCTTATCTTGAGCATTGAAGACACGGATTTGGGCTTGACCTTATAACTCTTCTTGGTATTGCTTTGATCCTTGGACTTAGCTCCGTTGATCACAATCACGGGCTTTTCCTTCTTCAATTTTTACTTTAGCATGAACAATATGGCAAGCAAGTCTGACATCTCTCTAGCTGTATTATTCACATGGTAACATGCAATATAGAGGCTATTTAGTTCTGGAATAGTCTTTAGAATTGTATCAGTGGTGAACTCTTGGCTCAAGATGAATCTCGGTTCTTTAAGATGATACACATGTCCAATCATATTGAGTACATGTTGTTCTACTGAGGTTCCCTCTGTCAGCTTCGACTCAAGCAACACCTTCATGATATTGTCCCTTTCTTTCTATGTAAGACCAAGTGTCACCTTCCTAAGATGTGTTACATCTCAAGAACACTCATGTCTTCAAATTTCTCATGCAACTAAGCATAAGGTACTTTGTCATAAGGCATCATTGGCATGCTTCCAGTAAGCATCCACTTATGCCCTAGGTGCATCAGGAGTAGGTATTTTTGGCACTGGTTTGTCAAGGATGTAGAGCTTGCTCTCTTCATTGAGAACCCTTCTCAAAGTCCAAGACTAGTGGTGGAAATTTCTTCCATCAAGTTTTTCCTTCTTTAGGACCAATCACCATTCGTATTTGTTTGTCATTTGATTCTACAAGAGAAATTTTGCATTTGTCAAAAACCTTTTGATTTGATTTGATTTGAAAATTTTGATGATATTAATTAGGCCTTTAATTATTATCACTCCCACTATTTTATTTGAATTGATATCCCTCAATATCAATCCAAAATATTGTAGAGTACAATATGCTAGTGGTCCAGATCCAACATAATTCAACTGTGGCCCGATCAACACCGTAAACGCAGTCAACCATCAAGGTAGGCAACTCTTTCCAATTGCATCATATGCAATTTTGGATAGATTATATGCACAACCCCTTACCACAATCATTTGCATGCTTTTGGACCCAAACACTATGAGAATCACCATTCAAGCCTGACCCAAAAGATGACATGATAATAATGCTCCCCGCAGAGGTGAAACCTACAATATTATCACCAAACTTCTATGAGATAGACGACGCACCCCCTGGAGGAGGAACCTACGCTTGGTCGATCAAGATTTTCATGTGTGTCTCTTTTGGAAAGCATCTAATACTTTGATATTTTATTTGAGGGAGTTTTTATAAATACATATACTTTATCCAATCACCACATTTATAGTATGTATCATACAAATGTTATATCCCACAATGAAAAACATGCAATAAATGAAAGCATTGGTTATGGACAGCCTAATGTAATCCCTTGGAGCCACAATGAATTACATCATCTAGGTCTATATCTCATGCTCAAAACTGTTGTTGATGAAGATCCATGCTTGCCAATATGGGTTGATCAGTTCAACCCTTCAACAGACCGACTTTCCACCTGGCCAATTGTCCGATCATCTCACTAGTTGTCTAGTTTCATGGGTCCACCATCTACTGGCTCCTCCAACAGATCGGTCGGGTCCACCAGTCGATTGATTTGACTTGTCCACCATGTCCTCCATAGTCCTTCAATCGATTGGCTCATCTTCAGGACATCTTCATCTTCATCATAAAAGGAAATAAACTATCCTACTTTTACATAATTATTGAGAAACCTTGAGTTACGTTCGAGGGGAGAAAGGGTAGGAAAGAATTAACTTTACATTGGGAAGATAAGATAGAGGCTCAATACGTAGACCGAGATAAATAGATAAACCAACCACACAATCATGCACAAAATTTTTGGGTCATTGTCCATAACCATGGTTATGTGGACAACTATAGGGTTACCACAACAAGAAAAGACAACATTTGTTAGAGCAACTGATTCTCAATTATTTGTTTTGTGTTCTAGGAAGCCCCCAGTACCCCTCTATTTGTAGGCAGGGTTTGAGTCCAAGTTCCCAGTCAATGCGGGAGTGGAAGGGATTGGAAGATCTCAAATTTTCACAACTAACAACAACTCAAACAACCATTTGATACACCAGACAGTCGTCTAGTTTTGCAGTTTCCCAATCACATACAAAATTGGCAATTTGATTCTTGTTAATGTTAGACATTAATTTCCTTGCACAACAAGTAATGTACAACTGAAACAAACTTAGAAATATCCAAAACCTTCCTTCAGACAAATTGGGCCATCTCTCCCATGTGAAATGGTCATCTTGCTCACCTAGATAGTTGTCTGGTGAGTCGAGTCAGACCAGTTGGTTCAATCCAAAGCCAATTTCAACTCAAATTAGTCTGACACTCCAAATGTCCATCTCAGCCCTTGAGAGGACCGTTTAGCACTCTAGACGGCCATCTCATGCCATGAGATAGGTGTTTGGCAGTGCGTGAATCAAAACCTTAACACTTTAGTACTTAATTCAATAGTCATTCAAGATCAAATTCCTCTTCTAGGTCGAGACCTATGTGTGTGACCTTATAGGTCCCATATTACGGTTGTAGTAAATATCCATAACAACTTATGACATCTCAAGCAATGTGTGGTGCGTAGTCGCACATCAATGTTGTTCAAGTAAATGGAAAGTTGGGGAACAACTTCAACCTACAATCTGTGTATGGTGTTGTAGTGTTTGTATACTTCTTTTGTCATTGATGTTCTGATGAACTCGAGGCATGGATCATTCACCCACTTTATCATTCAATCTTATTTCTTGAACCAATAGCAGACTCTTTGAGATATATGTAATCTCAATATCATATATTAAATCACATGCACATGGCCATGCATTTCTCAGACTCTCTAATCAAGAGGCCTAGAACATCAAACTCCAGTAGGAGGGACAAATCCCATTTCTATCATTCAAAGTCTATCCCCATGTGTCAAAGTCACTCAATCATCACCTTTATAACAACCCATGTTTCAGGACTACATTTGATGATGTCAAAGTGTAACCAATGACATGTGATGAGTGCAATGATTTTAGGTCTAAGAACCACAACTACGACCATCACTGTGAGAACTTACTATGAATTCCATGATGATGGCTTCCATGTGTCATTCTCATGATGGATCTATTTGAGGCACTGTTATCTAACATGTATCTATGTGATTTATTTGATATTGCATTATCATGACTAATGAGATTCTATCATAAACCAACTCACACTCAGATCTTATGTGTTATTGTTGTCTATCAACCTTCCTCAATAACAATCAATAAGGGACATAATGGGAATATGTATATGTACTCTTAACATATGTATGATCTCATTTCCCCAAGGCTAATACTCAAAGACATACGTCATGGAGTAATATTATTCTCTAGATATTTATAATGTTACATCATTATCTCATATCTGAATTTAAACAGAATTAATTGGAAGCTTGCCTTTTATTAATAATCAAATCATTTACATTTATGCCATTACAATCATCACAGGATTGACTCTCTAGGTATACATACCAACATGATCAAGGACCTAAAGAAATTCAATTATTCTCATGTGGATCATATTTCATATGTAATGGTTCAAGAGATGTCCAACAAGATTCAATAAGAGTAACTGTCTCATTATAGGTTACTAGGGTTTAGTCATCATAATGCCCAAATATAAATAGGGAGTTTCACATACCTTATATTTGGTCAACACATACCCTAGTCAAACACTATAGTCCAAGATTAGGGATTTAAACACCTAATATTATGAAGATTAGGGTTACATTATATTTACATACTCAAGACCTCAATGTCATCCTTTTTAAAGTAATGAATTTGGTTACCAAGTTAACTCCATCATCTAGAAAATATACTTCTAATTTGAGTTCATGTCTTATTTCATTGCTTTGTGTGTTTCTAATAATTAATTATTATCTTATAAATAAATATAATTATTGAATATATAAACCAAAACCATTAGAATATATAGAGATGCCCACCCATATGATTCTATAGTCACAATGTGTGACATGGTGCATTGTACTTAACTATGATTATATACCTAGACAATCAAACTACAAAAAGGGACAACGGATGAAAATACCTCCAAGTCACCTGACAAACCTAAAATTAGCACAAGGGCATAAAAGGGGTTTTGATTCTAGAATCTTACCTTCTATTGTTCCTTGTGATGTAGAGAAATGTAGAGCATTTCTATTCCATAGACCTCTTTTCCACTAGACTAGAGAACACAAACAAGAGTAAACAACAAAATATTGAAATGAGAATATATTAGAGACCTCAATGAACCACAAATGAAATAAAATCATGGAGATATTGATTAGAAGAGAACTTAAGTTTAAGGAGAAGAATAAAGCTTAGTATTTTGAGAATAACCAACAAACTAAAGTGGAAAACAATATTGGTGGCTATGAAACCTCACTCTGCACTCATGAGAAATGGTTCCGCATAGCGGCAAGGGCTAGAGTTCCACGGTGGACCATTCCCACTGAGCATGAAGTACCATGGCAGACCACTACCACTGACAACACTAAAAAGGCGTTGGTGATCGTCTTGTGCTAATACATGGTCAAGTGAGAGTGTTAAAGCCCTCATAGGGGTCCATGGATGGAACAACATTTGAAAATTAGTCAGATGAAGGATGTTGAAGGGGAACATGTTCCCTCAAACTAGAAATGATTGATTTTCCAATGGGAACAATGCTTAGGATCAATTTACAAGTATGAGTTAGTATTTATAGCTCCATAATGTTTGGGTACCCTTGAACGTATGTAGTAAAAAATTCCAACACTGCTAATTAGTCTTTATTAGACTTGATAAAGAGGATATTTATAAAAGAATTAGAGATTTTTTATTTATACAAAGTCTATAATTACACAAGTTATCACTTGATGTAGGTTTGATATAGGGATATTTAGGAAAAAATAATTTGTGAACAAGGTGTTGGGAAATTGGCGATGACAATCCCTATATAATCAACAAAAAAATTGTCCATAATGTTTGGGTACCCTTGTACGTATGTAGTAAAAAATTCCAACACTACAGATTAGTCTTTATTAGACTTGCTAAAGAGGATATTTATAGAAGAATTAGAGATTTTTTATTTATACAGAGTCTATAGTTACGCAAGAGATCACTTAATGTAGGTTTGATATAGGGATATTTAGGAAAAAAATAATTTATGAACAGGGTGTTGGGAAATAGGCAATGACAATCCCTATAGAATGAAAAAAAAACTTTGTACATATTCCTACAAGAGGATCTTATTAACAATGATCTATCAAGAATGAAGGGCATAAGATAAACCTTGTCGTGGAGAAAGTATGATAAGTTTCCTCTTATTGTGATGTGTGACAATCACGACAATGTATGTATAATAGTTGAGAATGTCCTCTTAACATAGTTGCACAATTCTTGTGTCTCAATGTATTGCACACAGACCACCACAACTTTAGGCATTATGCTTGAGCTGATAGGAAGGAGCAGTCTTTTTCTTGGGAACATGCTAGTGTAGTAGCATCACATTCTTTCTCCTTCTCTCACTTATGGGTAATGATCGCTAGGGTTCTTCATGTATCAACACATATAATCGAAACCCTAGACATCATGTCCATAAAATAAAGACATCGAGAAGAAGGGTTACGACCGAGAATAAAAACCAATGGCTTTTTTTATGTGGCTGTTCATGGGCATACCAATCTATCGATTGGTTAGTCCAACTAATCTAGTAGATAGGGTCAGAACAATAACTAAATTACTAATCAACCAATTGATTGATCTCACTAGTCGAATGACTAATACTCAGCTGATTGGATGGTGATTCTAGTCATTCATCTCATTTGATATTAAGATCAGTCAATAGACTCATTATATGAATCACTATGTGACATCTAGTCAATCAACTATACCATTTATCCTACCGCCTTGGCATACATATATTCTAGCATCATTCTAATTGTGTGACCAGTGTTACCATGACTGTATAATTCCTTTACCTCTAAGATGCATATATAATCTGAGGTATGAAATAATCATCCTCTGAATGTTATATATTTGGTCCTTAATCAGTAACAAATTATATAGACACATGTGAGCTCATTATCGAATATTTACTCACATTAGGAATGACGACACATTTCATCGTTTTACATATCAAGTGGCCAAAATATAAGTCCAACAGGAGGAATCTATGTCACCCAGAATAACCCACATGTGTCAACAGTGCACCAAATTACTACTTCTATGGAAACCCTTATTCAAGGTCGCATTGAGTAGTGATAAAGTACACTACACAACGTGTCACTATTTTAGCAACTTCGAGCCAATGTTCCACGATCACCATTGTCACATTGAGATAATCCTCTGACTGTCATTTATGGCTTTGATGTATAATACTCAAAGTGGGACTGCCTGGCACACTTATTCATCAAGAAATACCTATGTGCCTGACTTGATAACAAATATCATTCAAGATGAGATGTGGTTATAAATCAACACGCATACTAGTATTATGTGTTATTTTCATCTTAGTTTCCACACTAATAACTAATTAGGGACATAAACAATAATGAACACTCATAGCATACACGTGATCACATGTTATTGAGTAATACATTCTTAGGATCATTATTTTGTTCAATAGTTAACTCATATTGAAGTAAACGTAACAAACAAATATGTCTTTATTTTATCAAATCGAGTACAAAGTATCCCATTAGTATCATCATATGATTTTCTCTTAAGGCATACAACCAACACAAGGATGATATACAAGAATGATGAGAGAGGGGGTAGGAGAGAGGAGGATGAGGGAGTACAATTTCTAGAAGCAAAGGAATGGTTGAGGAAGGAGACATGTGGGATATCATAAGAATATTGATACCCATTGAGAAAATAGGGAAACAAAATGTATATGCTTGATTTCTAAGCCAAAAAAGAAGGAAAAGTAATGTAGTCAGTGAGAGAGCAATAAATCAAAACTTTAGGAGGAAATTAGTGATTTAATCAAACACTAAGGATTTTAGCTAATTAAAAAATATATATCATCTTTAATATTTTGTTTGATGGGATAGGACCGTCCTAATCTATTCAATCTTGACAACTAAACTGTCTAAGGTACGTAGAACTTGAAAATCACATTCGTTTCTAATTCTAATTTTTATTTATATCATCCAATGTGTTTTAGTACTTTTTGTTATAATATAATGCACACTTTGTTTCCATATTTACTATTTTGTCTCATCCTATTAATATATTATTAGGAGAGAAGATTAGCAAAATCCTTCTTGTTCACCCAATTGGACACAAGTCAAATGAAATTTCCTTTAGGTAAATTATACTTTAGATATTGAACTTGTACTAAATCTCCAAACAAAATATATTTATATATTCTAGCATATCCCAACCAATACATGTATATAAAAGTTTATTAACATCCATATACTATTAATATTTTTAAGTGTATTGATTAAATATGTGGAATATGATTTTGTGAAACTACTTAGTAAAAGGTATTTTGAGTTCAATATACTATTCTAAATTAAGACGAGGTTCATTTAAATGAAAACTACTTCCAATTGATTCCATTCCACCATATAATATATCATTTTATGCTAAATTTGAGTTGTGTTATTCATTTGAGCATTTCACGTTAAATTTATAGTTAGGATTTGCATCTAAATATAATATATACCAACTTAGTTACATAGAAATACACTGATAGGTTTTTCTTCATATTTGAACAAAATTGGGTTAAGAATTTTATCTTGAAACTATTGATCAGTCTTGAGATAGCATCCGAAATGTGGAGACGTGATTCCAAAAATGAACCCGACTTTTAAATTTATGACCTGAAACCTTCAAGGACCCTCGTAAATCAATATGGGGTTGAAGTAGATATATGGGGTCAAACATAGGGACGTGGGGACATTTAGGACACTTATGATCCCGATCTTATGTCAGTTAAGCAAAACCGACAGTTGATATATGTGAAGAACTAGAACAAGTCTAGCAAAATGATACTAAACAAAACAAAACTAATCAAAGAAAACATAGTCTGTCAAATCCTACTAATTAGGAGCAGGATTTCCTGGCTGTGTAGCCATAAGTTGGGAGGTTTATTGTAACATCCTTGACCTGGGTTATGTACTAACCCTAGGTGTTTTTCCTAATATAGTTGATTAGATGCTTGTTCTTATATTTTGAAAAGTAATTAAGGCTTTTGAGGAACTTATATTTCAATTTCAGTCCTTTTTTATTAATGTTGAAACATTGTTTTGTTACTTTTGGACTAAAGTGAAAATTACCCAAGTTAAGGGGTTTAGTTGCAAATTTCACTTGATAAAATTTTCCTCTTATGTTGAGACATCATAAGAATGAATATAATGTAGTGGTATGGTTTCCACAAGCTTGGGCATCAAGATAAAGCTTGTAGAGCAATCCTTGTGCATTAAAACCTAGTTTTGGTGTAATGTGCAATTAACCCAAAACCCAGGTTTCAATATGAAAAATATCACCTCTAGAGGGTCTATCATGTTTCTTGTCATCAAGTATAGCAAACAAAATGAGAGGGACGCCTCATTTGAATTCTCATGGAGGAGAGAGAATCTTGACATTAAAATAATCAAGATCTAAGCATAAATGGAACTTTAATTTAATATAATGCAAAAAGAAATAAATTAATTGAGGAGCCCTTCAACCAAAAGTTGAAGGATGTGTTTGCAATAATTTTGATGAGCTTGTGCTTTTCTTGGGCACAAAAATATCTTGGTTGAGTGGAAGCCACTCACATTAATATAATAAAAAGTAATATCCACTAAAGGTTGGATATTAATATAAAACTCTTTAAGGTGCTTAATTCCTTTTCAATTAATCTTTGGATAATGGAGAGGTTTTGCAAGAACATGAAGGTGGATTCGTGTCCAAGAAATGTAGGGGGATTTGATGGAAATTATTCCCATTTTTCTCTTTCCTTGAAAATCCCTTACGTATATCTTTTTCCAACACACATAAGGATCGTTTCCTTAGTTTTCCTTTTCTCATCTTTACTTTGGCTTACCAAGGGAGAGCTCAGGAGCAGGAGAAGGACGACTCTAACCTTTTGGTAAAGTTTTGATCATCTTCTACCTCAGATTCATGGTGAAAACCCTAAACCAATGCTTGATTATTGGTTTTCTTCATCCGATTTCAAATTCTTGCCAACTTGCACATCCAAAAGCTCAAGGACGGACCTTGGGAAGTTGCTGGAACTCCATCCACCATTAGAGACATGGATCTTGGAGCTTGGGATCATATTTAGAGGTGGGTTTTATAACTCAAACCCTTAATCATTGCTATTGCGTCCATTTCTATAATAATCGTTGGTTATTCTTTTCTATTTGATACTTTTTTTGGTTCATTGCTGAAAATTCCATGAAAAACGGTTGTTATTCTTGGTTGAATGGAGGAATATGATGATGAAATAATCTTAGATGTTTATCCAAAGAAAAAATTTCAGGTCAAACGGTCTCCTTAGTTGCTCAAACGGTTTCCCAAACCGTTTGGGAGTAAACGGTTTCAAACCGTTTGGAATGAAATGGTTTCACCCAAACCGCATGGAAGCAAACAGTTTAAGACCGTTTGGTGATGTTGACCAGGGTTGACCAGTTGGGGATTTGTTCATAATGATCTAGGATAATGATCCACTAATTATATTTGATTAACTCCAATTGGTTCATGAGTTGAAGGTTAATCAATCACCAAAATCCTAATCGGGTTAAGTGCTGATTTCTAAATTGATTAAGTTGGAAACTTGGGTTGATTGACCAAAAAGGTTTCAAAACCATTTGGGGATCACCCAAATGGTCTCAATACCGTTTGGTGATCACCCAAGAACATTTGGAGGTCTAGGGTTCGGTATGGTTGAGCAATTGAAGATCCAAAGGTATTAAGTTGAAGTATAATCAATTGTTGATTTGGTGATCAATCCAATGATCCAAACCCTAATTAGATGACTTGGATTTGAGTGATGAGATGAGCAAACGGTCTCAATACTGTTTGGAGGTCATATAAACGACTTCAAGACCATTTGGGGTCAGGACATGTTCAACTTGGATGATGGTCCAATAGTTTTAAAGCAACTAGACTCACATTGGTTAATGTTGAAGGATCATCGATTCCAAACCCTAATCCAATTGATTCAAACCCTAATTGATGATCAATTGAGGGTCAATTGATGGTCAAATCAGTTGAAGGATGACCTAATTAACTCAATTGAAGTATGGTGATAGGTCCAATTGAAGATTGGTTACATGAATTCAATGATTGAAGGAATCAACATTGAGAACCCTAAATCGATTTAATAGGTTGAGACCATAATTGGTCCATGCGGTTTTGAGGAGGTTTGGACCAAATGGTCTCAAGACCGTTTGAGTCCAAATGGTCTCAAGAACGTTTGGTACTAAACGATCCCAAACCAGTTGAGTTCATTCGGTTTCAAGACTTCATTTTAGTAAATGGTTTCAAATCTTACATTAGTAAACGATCTTGAGGGTCACCTTTAGCAAATGATCTTGAGGGTCACCTTTAGCAAACGATCTTGAGGGTCACCTTTAGCAAACTATCTTGAGGTTCACCTTTAGTAAACAATCTTGAGGATTGCCTTTAGCAAACGATCTTGAGGGTCAACTTTAGTAAATGATCTTGAGGGTCACCTTTAGCAAACGATCTTGAGGGTCACCTTTAGTAAACGATTTTGAGGGTCACCTTTAGAAAATGGTTTCAAGTGACCACCTTTAGTTAATGGTTTCAAAGACTACCTTTACTAAATGGTTTCAAGTATGTAACCAAGACTGTTTGAGATCTGATTTGGTCAAGACCGTTTGGGGTCTAAGTGGCCAAGACCGTTTGGTGGACAATTATCCAAAACCGCATGGATATCTAAAGTGGTTAAAGAACAAATTGATTAATTGACTAATACATGATGTAATCAAATATGATTATGGTAATTGTATCTTAATGGGATAAGGTGATTACTGCCTTTGCATGAATAAGCTTTAACAATCATGGTGATAGTGACATAACTTATGATGTCAATTCTTCTCTTTCATGTTGAGTTGACTTAGCCTAATCAAGGTTGATGCAAACATCATCTTATAGAAGATGAGAGATAAGACTCCCTACATGAATGTTAATCATGAAATGGACTTTTATTATAGATGCATGTCTTATTAGGGTATGATCCATGATAGTGAGATCATGAAACCCTAATTATGAAGGTTAATGAATCACAACCCTAACTGAGGGTATTAATGGAAGTAATCTTAATACATGATGATGGTATGATCTTAATTCATAGTGATGACATGATAAACCTTAATTCAAGGTACTTTGATGATCACTCCTACTTGGGGTGAATAGTAAACCCTAATTGTTGGTTGTTGAACATGAACCCTAATCTAGGGTGATGTAATGTGAATAGTAAATCCTAATTGTTGGTTGTTGAACATGAACCCTAATCTAGGGTGATGTAATGTGAATAGTAAACCCTAATTGTTGGTTGTTGAACATAAACCCTAATCTAGGGTGATGTAATGTGAATAGTAAACCCTAATTGTTGGTTGTTGAATAAGAACCCTGTTCTCGGGTGATGTGAGGTGAATAGTAAACCCTAAATGTTGGTTGTTGAACATGAACCCTAATCTAGGGTGATGCAATGTGAATAGTAAACCCTAATTCCAAATAAGGTAAAGAAATATGTGAAACCCTAATTCTGGGTTATTCTTTATAGCATGAAGCTCTAAGGTTGGATAATGAAATGATAAGTCATTAATACTAATAGAGCTAAGGGGATGATTAACCCTAATTGAAATGAAAAGGGAAACCCTAACCCTAGTAAGGGCATAGTGGTGCAACCCTTGAATAGTGATGTTATCAATGTTTTGCATTATGTTGATATGAAATTGATGTATTTGTTATCATTTGTACTAATCATGCAGGTTTTATGAGATATTGAACATATCCAGGTATGAGCTATGATACTTTGTTTATTGAAAGTACTTTATGAGCTTTGTAAGCAATGATATGCTATGTTGCCTAGTAAAAGGTGACAAAAGAAGGTTTATAGGCTTTAAGAGTCATGTGAAATATCTGCACTGCAATTTATCATGTTTACACTGTCAGATGATTTGATGGAATTAAGTTACCAGTTAAAGTGGTAACATGTGTTTTGATAATCTAAGGGTTTGACCACCCATATTCTTGAATTATAATGATGAGATGATAAGGGATTGACTTCCCAATGTTAGTAAAGTTGTGAAATAAACTTGATAAAATAGTACTCTTTCTGTATAGCAATTGTTATAATGGTTTATGTTTGAAAACATGCCTAATGCTAAAAGAATGTTGTAATGTACTTAAATAATCAAGTGAAATGATATCATGTAGAGCCCTGACCATAGATCCATCATCGTCAGTAGTTGGGTGATGGTGAAATAGGTTTTCCTAAGGGAACTCCTAGAGAGAATACTTTTGAGTATGTGGGGGTTATGGGCGTGAATATCCTTATGCCCTAGTGGAGGAATTGATGTGAGATAAACATTAAATCTCTCAATCCTTCATTATATGTATATGTCAGGTTGATATATCACTAATCTCCCGATGATGATGTTAATTCCGAATCGATGTGAGATAAATAAGAAATCTCTCGATTGCGAAGAGAGTACAACATGCCACTGTAACTCTAATAGAAAAGTTGCCAGTATACCCTGGAAAGCTATTTTGGTAGAGACATAAGATGTCTTGCATGTTGTTCCTCACACTGACTGAGGAGGATGAGGTCATAGAAATCCAGCTCTTCTAGTGACCTATATATGGTACCGATTTCGATTTCACAATGGTCGGTTAGAGTATGAGCGGTATACCTCATCTCTTCAGGGCATAAGTATGTTTGAAAAATCTAATCATCCGTGTAGAATATTTGCTTAGGGTTGAACTACGAGAATCAATGATTGATGATACATTGTTTATTATGTCCTAGTTGGATAAATAATATACATGTTCTTCATATTCCATATTAAATAAATGACATGCTGCTTTTTCAGGATATAACTGAAATGAATTGTATAAAGAATATTGATCTACATAGATCAGTTAATGATTTACTTGTTGTTGAATATTTATAATTCTACTGCTCATTGCTATTCCTCTATTTGCAATAACAATGCTTCTTGCGGAGAGTTATATATCTCGCTGGGACAATTTTCGATTATCTCACCCCTGTGGGATTCAACTTTTTAGGTAGACGCCAAGGAAGAAGAAACCCTTCAGTGGGTGAGTAGCAACAACAACAGTAAGGACAACAGTGATCCACAGGTGGAGACACTGTTTGTTAGGTTCTGTATATAGAGAGTCCTATGTGTCATCTTTGTACTCTCAGGTCCTAGGAGTCAGTAGATGGTTTGATATAGATCTGAGATTTTTGGCTTGATGCCTTGAGATTTTTGTATACTACTCATGTACAGTTTAACAGGGCAGTCAATGTTTATGACTCTCGAGATGAGATGATACAGAGATGTACTGATCTATCATAATGTAAATAACTTACTTTGGTTCTTTATGAAAGAATTCTATAATTTGTGGATCTCATTACAAAAAGTTTTAATTTTTAGTGATTTTCAGTACTTCTTCTGTTAATAATTCACTTCCGCATAGTTAATAATGTTTTGTTCGAATGGTGTATCACAATTTAGTGGTATCATAGCTCTAGGTTTGCTGAGTCTACAAAGACATAGGACTAGGGTTGTTGAGTCTGTTCTAGTGTCTTCCAATCTATCTGATAGTGTCTTTTGCTCATATAGGAGGAGAAGAGAAAACTAAAGATGTCTAGATCACATGATGAATATGTTGCTGAAAGTAGTGTCGTTGCACCCAGAGGAGGTGCAAGAAACCAAGGAAGGGAGGGGCATGTTCCTGAACCACCCCAGTTCAATCCAGCTGACATGGGGAACCCATCTTTCCAAGCCATGTTTGGGCAGTTTATGTATGCCATGACACATATGACTGATAGAATGCCCATACCTACACCTAGGGCACCTACCCATCAAGAAGGACAAGGAGCCCGCAAGACGTTTGAATGACTATGCCGGGTTGGAGCCACAGAATATGTTGGGACAGTTGACCCAGCAAATGCTGACATGTGGCTAAATGATTTAGAGAAGGCCTTTAGAATCTTGAACATCCATGAAGCTGAGAAGGTTAGACATGTTGTGTACCTTCTTAAGGGGAGTGTTGGTCACTGGTGGACCATAGAGGAGGGGAAAAGGCCAGGTGTGGAGATCGAATGGGAAGTATTTCGATGGTAATTTGTCAACAAATACTTTCCTAAGACATTCTTGGATGAGAAAATCTCTCAGTTTGAGAGATTAAGCCAAGGACCAATGAACATTAGTGAGTACGAGGTTAAGTTCATGGAGCTTTTGCGATTCTGTCCGCACATGGCAACCACAGATGAAGAGCAGATTAGGCATTTTGAGAAGGGGTTAAACGCTGAGTTGACCACCCCTGTGTCTGCTCTGGAGAATAGGGAAAGATTTGCTACTTTTGTGGAGTCTGTCAGAAGGATAGAGAGGTCTGTGATGGAGAAGCGACAGACCAAGAACAAGAAGATGTACCCCCAGTTCCAAGGATCCTCATCTAAAGGTTTCAAGAAACTGAGGTTTTCTGTGCCTACACCACCACCTAGATTCAGTACGCAGATGTAGTGGACGTCAAATAGGGGTAGAGGAAGAAGTTTACCACCAGAAGGAGCTCACATCTCAGCATCTGTGTCGGTTACAGGACCATCCAGACCACAGTAGGGGATCAGAAGCTGTTTCATATGTGGAAAGATGGGGCATCTGATGAAGGATTGCAGAGCCCGAGAGGCAAGTGTGACTCAACCCCAGAGGTAGAGTCAGCAAGGTTCCCAAAGGAGACAGTTTCCAGGTGGCGCTAGAGGACATGGACAAGCATCCCAAGATGGATCATCGGCACCCAGTCATCGAGCACTGAATCAACCACAAGCGACGATGAGATTCTATGCGATGAATCCACCTGATGCAATGATCAACCCTCAGATTGTGATAGGTCAGATGAAGTTGTTTTATTATGATATGTCTACATACTGCATCGTATCTATTTTAATTGATCCGGTTGCTACGCACTCCTTTATCACTGGAAGAGTGATTCTTGACTACAATATGACTACAAGTCATAGGGCAGAGAGTTTAAAGTTAGAAACTCCTTTGATGGGATCTGCTGTGTTGTGAGAGGTGTGTTCTCCCTGCATTCTTTCTTTTTTTGAATGTCACATTCAAGTGGATCTTATACCACTTGAGATGCATGGGTTCGATATAATTCTTGGTATGGATACCCTAGAAATGTATAAGGTTGTCTTGGATTGTGAGTCCAAGCAAGTTGTGTTTACAAATGATAGTGACACATGGATCTTTCAAGCAGATAGAAAGATTCTTCCAACATGTATTGTGTTAGCTATGGTAGCTGAGAAGCTGATGAGGCAAGGATGTTATGCATTCTTGGCCCATGTGGTAGATACCACCATGGAGAGTTCTAATCCTGCTGAAGTTCCTATAGTCAGGGAATTTGAAGATGTGTTTCCTGAAGAACTTCTAGGTGTACCTCCGCCCTGAGAGATTGATTTTGAGATTAATTTAATCATGGGTACACAGCCAATAACACAAACACCGTATAGGATGGCGCCTGCTGAGATGGAAGAACTCAAGAAACAAATGCAAGAGTTGCTTGACAAGGGTTTCATCCGACCAAGCACTTCACCCTGGGGTCCTCTGGTCCTCTTTGTTAAAAAGAAGGATGGGTCGATGCGGTTATGCATTGATTACAAACAGTTAAATAAAGTAACTATAAAGAATAATTATCCTTTGCTGAGGATTGATGATCTTTTTGATCAGTTGCGTGGTGCAACTGTCTTCTCAAAGATAGATCTGAGGTCAGGATACCATCAGCTACGTATTAAGGAGGGTGACATACCTAAGTCTGCCTTTAGGACAAGGTATGGTCACTATGAGTTCATAGTTATGTCGTTTGGACTAACTAATGCACCAGCTGCATTTATGGAACTCATGAATAGAATCTTTCGACCTTTTCTTGATCAGTGTGTAGTTGTCTTCATAGATGACATCCTGATCTATAGTAGAGATGCTCAACAACATGAGCAGCATCTTCGTCAGACTCTAACCTTGCTAAGAGAGCATAAGTTATATGCTAAGTTTAGCAAGTGTGAGTTTTGGTTACCAAAAGTTTCTTTTCTTGGACACGTAATATCTGCTTCAGGTATACGTGTTGACCCTAAAAAGGAAGAATATGTCCTACAATGGGAGTAGCTGAAGACACCGACGGAGATTCACAGTTTCTTAGGGTTGGCAGGCTATTATAGGAGGTTCATTAAGAACGTCAGTTCTATAGCCCTACCCTTGACTAAGTTGACAAGGAAGGATGTTCCTTTTGCCTGGAATGACAAGTGTCAGTAATCATTCCAGCTGTTGAAGGAGAAGTTGACAAGTGCACCAGTGCTGGTGTTACCTGAGTAAGGGAAAGGGTATATAGTTTTCTGTGATGCCTCTAAGAATGGACTAGGATGCGTGTTAATGCAGGATAAACAAGTGATTTCTTTTGCTTCTCGACAGCTTAAGAAACACAAGGAGAATTATCCGACACACGATCTAGAACTAGCTGATGTAGTCCATGCCTTGAAGATCTGGAGACATTACCTCTATGGAGAGACATTCTAGATTTTCATAGACCATAAGAACCTAAAGTACATCTTCTCTCAACATGAGCTAAACATGAGGCAACACCGCTGGATGGAGTTAATCAAGGACTACGATTGTACAATTGATTATCATCCAAGGAAGGCCAATGTGGTTGTTGATGCTTTAAGTAGGAAATCAGCAACACCAGCCCTAGATAGAGCACAGTTGAATTCCTTGGTGTGCTCTAGGAGGGATATGTTTATATCCTTAAGACAAGGCAATGTACAATTAAAAGTATCATTGTTATCTGGGTTGTTAGTTGAGATGCACATAAAACCTACTCTGAAACAGTAGATTAAGGGGGCACAACAAGCTGATGTTGTAGTTCAGCAGATTAGGTCAGAGTATGGTAGTGAGAAACGAGACGGTTTCCATGATTCAGATGATCAGATAGCCTATTATCATGGTAGAATGATAGTACCTGATGTGGATAACTTAAGGAAGTTAGTCCTAGAAGAAGCTCATTCTTCAATGTATGCTATGCATCCAGGAAGCACGAAGATGTATCATAACTTAAAAGATATGTATTGGTGGCCTGGTTTGAAGAAAGATGTTGCTGAGTTTGTTATGTAGTGTCGAGTGTGTCAGCAAGTTAAGGTTGAACACCAGAAGCCCGTAGGAACACTGCAACCTTTACCCATACCACAGTGGAAGTGGGATCATGTAACCATAGACTTTGTGGTTGGTTTACCCAGAACAGCCAAAGGTCATGATTCCATTTGGGTAATAGTTGATAGGTTGACAAAGACAGCACATTTCTTACCGATCAAAACAACCTATTCTGCTGAGAAGTTGGCACAGTTATATGTAGATGAGATAGTGCAGCTGCATGGGGTCCCAGTTACCATTATTTTTTATAGAGGTCCCTAGTTTACGAGTCATTTTTGGGAGCGACTTCATAAAGCCTTAGGCACACAATTAAGGTTTAGTAAAACCTTTCATCCTCATACTGATGGACAATCAAAAAGGACTCTACAAACCTTGGAGGACTTGCTTAGGGCATGCGTCCTCCTATTTATAGGAAGTTGGGATCTACATCTAAGCTTGATAGAGTTTTCCTACAACAATAGCTATCAACACATCATTGACATGGAACCATACGAATCTTTGTATGGTAGACGTTGTAGATCTCCCCTATGTTGGTATGAAACTGGTGAATATCAACTTTTGGGTCTTGATCTTGTGCAGCAGACCACCGAGAAGATTAAAATAATACAACAGCAGTTAAAGACTGCACAGGATAGGCAGAATTCTTATGTTGATAAGCATAGTAGACCTTTAGAATTCCAGGTTGGAGACAGAGTGTACCTCAAGGTCTCACCTTGGAAGGGAGTTCTTAGATTTGGAAGGAAAGGAAAGTTAGCTCCTAGATTTATGGGGCCTTATCCAATCACTGAACAGATTGGAAAGGTAGCTTATAAGATGGAGTTACCACTTGAGCTGTAAAAGTTACACCCAGTGTTCCACATTTCCATGCTAAGGAAATGTCATCCTGACACAGAATCAGTTCTGCAGCCTATGGAAGTAGAGTTAAATGATGATATATCTTATGTAGAGGGACCCATGTTGATTCTTGATAGAAGGATCAAGAAGTTGAAAAAGAAAGACATAAGTCTTGTAAAAGTCCTCTAGAACCACTGTGGCATTGAAGAAGCTACATGGGAACTTGAGGAAGAAATGAGAAAGAAATACTCTACTCTTTTCTCTTAAAATGTTTTGTTAATGTTCTCATGGACGAAATCCTTATAAGGGGTGGATAATTTGTAACATCCCTAACCTGGGTTATGCACTAACCCTAGGTGTTTTGCCTAATAAAGTTGATTAGATTCTTGTTCTTATATTTTGAAAAGTAATTAAGGCTTTTGAGGAACTTATATTTCAATTTTAGTCCTTTTTTATTAATGTTGAAACATTGTTTTGTTACTTTTGGACTAAAGTGCAAATTACCCAAGTTAAGGGGTTTAATTGCAAATTTCACTTGAGAAAATGTTCCTCAAATGTTGAGACATCATAAGAATGAATATGATGTAGTGGTATGGTTTCCACAAGCTTGGGCATCAAGATAAAGCTTGTAGAGCAATCCTTGTGCATTAAAACCTAGTTTTGGTGTAATGTGCAATTTACCCAAAACCCAGGGTTCAATATGCAAAATATCACCTCTAGAGGGTCTCTCATGTTTATTGGCATCAAGTAGAGAAAATAAAATGAGAGGGGTGCCTCATTTGAATTCTCATGGAGGAGAGCGAATCTTGACATTAAAATAATCAAGATCTAAGCATCAATTGAACTTTAATTTAATTTAATGCAAAAAGAAATAAATTAATTGAGGAGCCCTTCAACCAAAAGTTGAAGGATGTGTTTGCAATAAGTTGTACGAGCTTGAGCTTTTCTTGGGCACAAAAAGATCTTGGTTGAGTGGAAGCCACTCACATTAATATAATAAAAAGTAATATCCACTAAAGGTTGGATATTAATATAAAACTCTTTAAGGTGCTTAATTCCTTTTCCATTAATCTTTGGATAATGGAGAGGTTTTTCAAGAACATGAAGGTGGATTCGTGGCCAAGAAATGGAGGGGGATTTGATGGAAATTATTTTGGAATTGAAAGAAAAAAAATCCCATTTTTCTCTTTCCTTGAAAATCCCTTATGTATATCTTTTTCCAATACACATAAGGATTGTTTCCTTAGTTTTCCTTTTCTCATATTTTCTTTAGCCGACCAAGGGAGAGCTCAGGAGAAGGAGAAGGATGAATCTAACCTGTTGGTAAGGTTTTGATCATCTTCTACCTTGGAGTCATGGTGAAAACCCTAAACCAATGCTTGATTATTGGTTTTCTTCACCCGATTTCCAATTCTAGCCAACTTGCACATCCAAAAGCTCAAGGACGGACCTTGGACAGATTCTGGAACTCCATCCACCATTAGAGCCGTGGATCTTTGAGCTTGGGATCAGATTTATAGGCGGGTTTTATAACTCAAACCCTTAATCATTGCTATTGCATCCATTTCTATAATAATCGTTGGTTATTCTTTTCTATTTGATACTCTTTTGGTTCATTGCTGAAAATTCCATGAAAAACGGTTGCTGTTCTTGGTTGAACAGAGGAAGATGATGATGACATCATCTTATATGTTTATCCAAAGAAAAAATCCTAGGTCAAACGGTCTCCTTAGTTGCTCAAATGGTTTCCCAAACCGTTTGGGAGTAAACGGTTTCAAACCGTTTGGAATGAAACGGTTTCACCCAAACAACATGGAAGCAAATAGTTTAAGATCGTTTGGTGATGTTGACCAGGGTTGACCATTTGGGTATTTGTTCATAATGATATAGTATAATGATACACTAATTATATTTGATTAACTCCAATTGGTTCATGAGTTGAAGGTTAATCAATCCCCAAAACCCTAATCGGGTTAAGTGTTGATTTCTAAATTGATTAAGTTGGAAACTTGGGTTGATTGACCCAAACGGTTTCAAAACCATTTGGGGATCACCCAAACGGTCTCAAGACCGTTTGGTGATCACCCAAGACTGTTTGGAGGTCTAGGGTTAGGTATGGTTGAGCAATTGAAGATCCAAAAGTATTATGTTGAAGTATAATCAATTGTTGATTTGGTGATCAATCCAATGATCCACACCCTAATTGGATGACTTCAATTTGAGTGATGAGATGGGAAAATGGTCTCAAGACCGTTTGGAGGTCATCCAAATGACCTCAAGACCGTTTGGGGTCAGGTTATGTTCAACTTGGATGATGGTCCAATAGTTTTAAAGCAACTAGACTCACATTGGTTAATGTTGAAGGATCATCGATTCCAAACCCTAATCCAATTGATTCAAACCCTAATTGATGATCAATTGAGGGTCAAATCAGTTGAAGGATGGCCTAATTAACTCAATTGAAGTATGGTGATAGGTCCAATTGAAGATTGGTTACATGAATTCAATGATTGAAGGAATCAACATGGAGAACCCTAAATTGATTTGATAGGTTGAGACCATAATTGGTCCATGCAGTTTTGAGGAGGTTTGGACCAAATGGTCTCAAGACCGTTTGAGTCCAAACGGTCTCAAGACCGTTTGGGACCAAACGGTCTCAAGACCATTTGGGACCAAACGATCCCAAACTGGTTGAGTTCATGCGGTTTCAAACTTTCACTATAGTAAACGGTTTCAAATCTTACTTTAGTAAATGATCTTGAGGATCACCTTTAGCAAACGATCTTGAGGGTCACCTTTAGCAAACGATCTTGAGGGTCACCTTTAGTAAATGATCTTGAGGATCACCTTTAGCAAACGATCTTGAGGGTCACCTTTAGTAAACGATCTTGAGGATCACCTTTAGCAAACGATCTTGAGGGTCACCTTTAGCAAACGATCTTGAGTGTCACCTTTAGCAAACGATCATGAGGGTCACCTTTAGTAAACGATCTTGAGGGTCACCTTTAGAAAACGGTTTCAAGTGACCACCTTTAGTTAACGGTTTCAAAGACTACCTTTACTAAACGGTTTCAAGTATGTAACCAAGACCGTTTGGAGGTTATTTGAGCAAGATCGTTTGAGATCTGATTTGGTCAAGACCGTTTGGGGTCTAAGTGGCCAAGACCGTTTGGTGGACAATTAACCAAAACCGCATGGATATCTAAAGTGGTTAAAGGACAAATTGATTAATTGACTAATACATGATGTAATCAAACATGATTATGGTAATTGTATCTTAATAGGATAAGGTGATTACTGCCTTTGCATGAATAAGCTTTAACGATCATGGTGATAGTGACATAACTTATGATGTCAATTCTTCTCTTTCATGTTGAGTTGACTTAGCCTAATCAAGGCTGATGCAAACATCATCTTATAGAAGATGAGAGAGAAGACTCCCTACATGAATGTTAATCATGAAATGGACTTTTATTATAGATGCATGTCTAATTAGGGTATGATCTGTGATAGTGAGATCATGAAACCCTAATTATGAAGGTTAATGAATCACAACCCTAACTGAGGGTATTAATGGAAGTAATATTAATACATGATGATGGTATGATCTTAATTCATATTGATGACATGATAAACCTTAATTCAAGGTACTTTGATGATCACTCCTACTTGGGGTGAATAGTAAACCCTAATTGTTGGTTGTTGAACATGAACCCTAATCTAGGGTGATGTAATGTGAATAGTAAACCCTAATTGTTGGTTGTTGAACATGAACCCTAATCTAGGGTGATGTAATGTGAATAGTAAACCCTAATTGTTGGTTGTTGAACATGAACCCTATTCTGGGGTGATGTGAGGTGAATAGTAAACTCTAATTGTTGGTTGTTGAACATGAACCCTAATCTAGGGTGATGCAATGTGAATAGTAAACCCTAATTCCAAATAAGGTAAAGAAATATGTGAAACCCTAATTCTGGGTTATGCTTTATAGCATGAAGCTCTAAGGTTGGATAATGAAATGATAAGCCATTAATCCTAATAGAGCTAAGGGGATGATTAACCCTAATTGAAACGAAAAGGGAATCCCAACCCTAGTAAGGGCATCGTGGTGCAACCCTTGAATAGTGATGTTATCATTGTTTTGCATTATGCTGATATGAAATTGATGTATCTGTTATCATTTGTACTAATCATGCAGGTTTTATGAGATATTGAACATAGCCAGGTATGAGCTATGATACTTTGTTTATTGAAAGTACTTTATGAGCTTTGTAAGCAATGATATGCTATGTTGCCTAGTGAAAGGTGACAAAAGAAGGTTTATAGGCTTTAAGAGTCATGTGAAATACCTGCACTGCAATTTATCATGTTTACACTATCAGATGACTTGATGGAATTAAGTTACCATTAAAAGTGGTAACATGTGTTTTGATAATCTAAGGGTTTGAACACCCATATTCTTGAATTATAATGATGAGATGATAAGGGATTGATTTCCCAATATTAGTAAAGCTGTGAAATAAACTTGATAAAATAGTACTCTTTCTTTATAGCAATTTTTATAATGGTTTATGTTTGAAAACATGCCTGATGCTAAAAGAATAATGTAATGTACTTAAATAATCAAGTGAAATGATATAATGTAGAGCCCTGACCATAGATCCATCATCGTCAGTAGTTGGGTGATGGTGAAATAGGTTTTCCTAAGGGAACTCCTAGAGAGCATACTTTTGAGTATGTAGGGGTTATGGGTGTGAATATCCTTACGCCCTAATGGAGGAATTGATGTGAGATAAACATTAAATCTCTCAATCCTTCATTATATGTATATGCTGGGTTGATATATCATTAATCTCCTGATGATGATGTAATGCCAAATCAATGTGAGATAAACAAGAAACATCTTGATTACGAAGAGAGTACAACATGCCACTGCAACTCTAATAGTGAAGTTGCCAGTATACCCTGGAAAGCTATTTTGGAAGAGACACAAGATGTCCTGCATGTTGTTCCTCACACTGACTGTGGAGGATGAGGTCATAGAAATCCGGCTCTTCTAGTGACCTATGTATGGTACCGATTTCGATTTCACAATGGTCGGTTGGAGTATGAGTGGTATACCTCATCTCCTCAGGACATAAGTAAGTTTGAAAAATGTAATCAGCCATGTAGCATATTTGCTTAGGGTTGAACTATGAGAATCAATGATTGATGATACATTGTTTATTATGTCCTAGTTGGATAAATAATATACATGTTCTTCATATTCCTTATTAAATAAATGACATGTTGCTTTGTCAGGATATAATTGAAATGAATTGTATAAAGAATATTGCTCTACATAGATCAGTTAATGATTTACCTGTTGTTGAATATTTATAATTCTACTGCTCAGTGTTATTCCTCTATTTTCAATAACAATGCTTCTGGCGGAGAGTTATATCTCTCCATGGGAAAATTTTCAATTGTCTCACCCCCGTGGGATTCAACTTTTTAGGTAGACGCCGAGGAAGAAGAAACCCTTCAGTGGGTGAGCAGCAACAACAGCCACAACAACAGCATCAACAGTAAGGACAGCAGTGATCCATAGGTGGAGACACTATCTGTTAGGTTCTGTATATAGAGAGTCCTATGTGTCATCTCTGTACTCTCAAGTCCTAGGAGTCAGTAGATGGTTTGATATAGATCTGAGATTTTTGGCTTGATGCCTTGAGATTTTTATATACTGCTCATGTATAGATTAACAGGGCATTCGATGTTTATGACTCTTGAGATGAGATGATACAGATATGTACTGATGTATCAAAATGTAAATAACTTTCTTTGGTTCTTTATGAAATAATTCTACAGTTTGTGGATCTCATTGCAAAAAGTTTTAATTTTTAGTGATTTTCAGTAATTCCACTGCTAATAATTCACTTCTGCATAGTTAATAACATTTTGTTCGAACGGTGTATCACATTTATGCACTTGTTCTTGGGCATAGAAAACCCTTGAACACCTTCCAAAAGTAGCATGCATCATGGTAACTACTCATGTGGGGGTCATCCCACTCACTTTTGCACAGTGTGACTAAAACCCCATCGATGATCTAAAACATCTCTCAAGTATAATGGTTCAACATTCTTGAATATTCTGGATACCTTCTTAGGTCTAGAATATTCTGAGATGTTAGGAACAATAGACATTCTACACAAGACATAAACTGTGAACCTAGGCAGGTTGTGTTGAGCCCAATCAGGTTCAAGGCTCATATCTGATATCTCTGACAGGCACTCTGCACCGGTCCTCCCTTGGATGTCCTCTTCTCATATTTTTATCCAAACTACCTTCTCTTATCCATTTATATGACTAATCTCTCAATCTCGGTAGAAATGAAATTTCAAGCAAGAAAGAGAACAACCAAACCAACAATCATAGCTGAAAAGAGAAAATAGAATAGAAAACATACTATATCTGGAATAAAATTGCTTAAGGTACAAGTACATAAACATGCCCAAAACGGGCTACATAGCCAAGAAGGAGCTCAACTAGCTATGGACAAGCATAGTTGGCACAGAACAAAGATGGAAGAACATCATTTGTACATAAACTAAGGATAAAAGTAGAAGAAAGAGGTAGAAGAAGAGATTTAGCCCATGGAAGTGAGGTTGCTCTTTCTCTTTAGCCTCTGGGAAGACTGAATTTCATCCTTAGGGTCATCCTTCTTGATCTTCTAGACTCCTTAGCCTCCTTTCTCCTTGATTCCTCTCCAAACAACAACTTGGATGTGAGTATGGAGGTGAAGGCGGTTGGGAATGGCTAGAAGTGGGTAGATGATGGTGGAAAATGATGGTGGATGGAGGAAAACTAAAGGGGTGGATGTAGGGTGTGCTCTTCAACCCTTTTGTACCTTGGGGTTATCCCACCAAGCTCTACTAAATGATGGTCACTATAACTAAAAATTAGAATAAAAAGTTAAATATCATGTCTAGGTAGCAGGAGGTGGGTATTTATGGAAAAGGTGGTTGCTGAGTATGATGTGTTCTGATGGTTGCTAATGTTGGTGATCGCTAATGATCTTGGCGGTTGCTGATGTTGGAGATCACTAATGATATAAGTGGTTGCTGATGTTGGCAGTCATCAATGATCTTGACAGTTGCTCAGTGATGCCCCTTAGGAACAAACCCACCAGGGGGGCTATTACTATAGTTTGACAGGCCTGCATTGATGAAACTTCAGACCGATGAATATGCTCACCGATGAAGGGGATGGCCATCAAAACTTGGGTCCATAATATCAAAATTTTCTTGGGTCGGCTAGCTAGTCGGTTAGCGGGGCCACCATCTTCTAAGCTGGTGCACATAGCGTGATGCTTGATGGGGCAAAATTTGGAGAACTATGTCTTCTTAAGTTTGGTGCCAACAAGTCCCAAAATTGTCTAGTTGAGACACTCTATCTTTGAAAAGATATAAATTACTTAAAGATAAGAGTCTAGAGTTATTTTGGGCATACTAACGCTACAATGGCTCAAATCTATAGACTAATACTTAGCATAAATGCCTAAATTTGGGTGTTATCAACTATTCTCACTCTAAACATGTATTTAAGGTCTCATGTATAACTAGACCTAGGTTATGGTATGTTATAGAACTCCACCCTTTAATGAGGATTTCCCCCCCTCAAAATCTAACCACCTATAACCTAGAATCGCTAATATACTCTTAAACAAACTATAGGGTTTGAGCTTGTCAAAGAATCAATCTGTCCACTCATGAGTACTATAATGTATTGAGTGTAACTTAACAGAGTCAGTTATTAAATGCATATGTACGAGATCATGTTATGATTCTAGTACATTTAATTGATAACCACTTAAGTTTGTTTATAGCATGTAGGGAAAGGATGTACATACATTCTGAGGATCTGATGTAGATTTACCCATAATATTGCTTGATAATCATAATTGAATTCTTGAATAAGAACTTGAATCAATTGATTAAGTGAAAACCCAAAATCGACTTTGAGAGAACCTTGTTTGTCATGATTGCATGGTTTTTTTAATTAAATTTAAAGTATAACGACATAATAGTAGATAATGTTAACATGATCTAATATCATGTTTTACTCCATGTATGTACATTTTGTGTGGCTTAAATGCTTTTGAAATTTGGTTATATAAGGTTCCATCCTTGGGTGCTAACCCCAAAATAGCCTAGGATTTAGTGGTTGAAGTTGTAAACGCCCGTGCCCACTGCCCAAGGATCTAGTAAGGTTTTAGGAATGACGACTGGCCCCACAGACCACCACTAGCCTTAACTACATGCTTTGTCCTCACTCACGCACAAGCCAGGATCAACTTCTTGACTGGTCACCCATCCTATTACTACTCCAAGCTGAGAACGCTTAACTCTGGAGTTCTTTAGTTATGGGCTCCCTGAAAAGTAGACGCACCTTGCTGATATGGGTAGTTCAATCATTCCTTTTAAGTTCATCTTATCTGAAGCCTCAAATCATGGGACGTTACAATCTCTCCCACTTAGACTCTTGATGTCCTCGTCAAGGCTCAACTATATGGCCTAATAATATTTCCCCCATTTCAGTGCTGACCCAGAATGGCCCATGGAGACCCAGTTCCCGATTACGGAATACCAACACAAGGGTGGCTACATCACCATGGATATCCCTTTCCAACATACCTGGACCGCACGACTCAAGACTGGCATGCTACATGCCCATGTGGGCCCTACCTACTAGGGAGGATATGGCTCTGATACCATATATAAATGCCCAGGCCCACTGCCCAATCCTCTAGTAAGGTTCTAAGAATGATGACTGGCCCCACAGAACACCAGTAGCCTTAACTACACACTTTGTCCTCACTCATGCGCAAGCCAGGATCAACTTCTCGACTGATCACCCATCCTAGTACTACTCCAAGCTAAGAACACTTAACTCTGGAGTTCTTTAGTGATGGGCTCCCTAAAAAGGAGATGCACCTTGGTGATATGGGTAGTCCAATCATTCCTTTTAAGATCATTTTATCTGAGGTCTTAAATCATGAGAAGTTATAGGGGTGTTGAAGATCGATTTCCTGGAACCCTAGACCATGATGGGTCAAAAGTTTGGATCCTCAATGGGCTCCCTTCTCTATGGGTTAGATCCTATATGACTGGTTTGGGTGGTAGCCTTGACATGTGTGATCTGGTTGAGCCTCGATTCCTATTTGAAGGGGTACCTTGATGGGTGTTAGATGTTTACCTTAAAGGAATAAATAGTTAGCACCTTGATCAGTCGTGAGTAGGGGACCTTGATGTCCTCAAACATTGTTGGTAGGACCATTTATGAGTGATTTTGAAGTTGACCCTCGATGGGTGGTGTTGGTGTTGAACCTTGATGGTTAAAGTGAAGTTGAGCCTTGCTGTCTTGGTGCAGTTGGATCTTAATAGTTAAAAGGGAGATGCACCTTGATGGGGGAGGTTGATTAGATATAGTTAGATCTTGAGGTAGAGGACCCTCAAAGGGTGGAATTTCAAGGGTTTTGATGGATCAGTTTTGCATGGGGGCGATGGCTTCACTTATAAAGGTTGTTTCAGAATGTTGAACACAATTTCCTAATTACCCCAAACCATCGACTCCATGACCCAGTTTATACTATGAGCTGTTGGTGAAATTTAAAGAGGACACAAGCTTGTCTATGGGGGATACTAAGACCTCTATGTCCATTCTTTGAGGCTTGGATGTCCATGTATCTTAACGATCTAGCCCCTTTTGGAGATTTTAAAGCAAGATAGCTAGGTTTAAATCCTAAATAATGTAAGAACTCTTATTCTTCATCTATTTTTTTGTTGATTTCCATACACTATTATTTCTAAGGACGATTTACATGGCCATCCATTGTTGTTTTATCTACCTAGAGTTATAAATTCTTTGTTTTCTCTCTTTTTGACCTAGTTGGAAATAGATCTTTCTTGGAGGAGCTCTTGTGGATCTTTGGTGGGTTGTTTGGAGTTTTTCATGGAACCTTGGACGTGGTATTTTCTTGTATCACATGTTGCCATGAAGAGGAGAGTGATATATATTCCTATAGATTTCTTTTCCTAACTATTTCAAGCAAACCCTAATCTTTCTTTAAACACACTTTTTATGCTTAAAATAGATTCTTTTTTTGTGTTGCTTAGGTAGAATGATATATAATCACAAATTTATGTTACCTTCCCTTACCTTGTAATGATAATTTGCGGTGATAATGTTCATCATTCTTGTGTTCATAAAGCTAAAAAATCAAAACATATTTGTTCTCACCCTAAAACTTGAGTTTTTATGGTTCACTAATACCACGTTGGTTATAGTACAAAATTATACTAAATATTGAGATTTTTTCTGAATTTTTGTGGAACCTATGTTCCACACTCAAAGGCAGCTCATTTTTAAGCATAATCATCATTTAGTAGTATTTCCCTCATACTACAATGTTTCTCTATGAAACTTTGCATAGTTTTCATGGCTGGAATCTAAACATAAGTTTGATGTTGGTGGAAAGGATTGAGCATTTGCAAAGGCGTAGACTTGGTATGACTAAAATGGTGATTGTGTTATGTATAAGCACTTTGATTTATGAAATAAGTCTTTTTATATTTTCTGGAGTTTCTAATGCTTGATTAATTTAATGATACATATCTATGACTTGTTTGCATTCTTAGTTAATTCAAAATGAAATATCAGTAAACCAATCTAATTAATCTTGTGAAATCTTAATAATGTAGTGCCATTTGATCATAGACTATCTTGATCATATACTATCTTGGTGTTCAAAAGGTTGGACTATGAGAAGGTGCTCAGAGTCATAGACTTTTGAGTATACAAAAAATACTGGTTCATGTATCCTTGGAATCTTAATATGGTTTATATGTATAAGTGTGGTCTAGGCCCTAGCTCTAGTGATATGTGATAATTTGAATGAGATATGTAACATGATTGTAGGGTCTTTATGCGTAAATGAAGAGGTGTAGTGGCCTCATTACCTAGGAAATAACTATGAATGTAGGTTGTTTGTTGATCTCATACTTGTATATTTCTAAATGATATGTCACTAATTTCTTAAGATTTCTTTAATTGAGGAATATTGGGAGCCTACACTGAGTTAGGGGACACTTCAAACTACCATTTTGGATCTTATACAATGAGGTAGGGGACTTTGTAACCACTAGTAAGTGGATGACATGTTACTACTTGCTTAAGATTTCTTTGACCTAAGGATGATATGTCACTACTTGAGTAGCACACTTCAAGCTACCATTTTGGATCTTATACAATGAGCTATGGGTCATTGTAATGATTGATTAGTGGTTTGAGTGGTACACTTTAAACTATTGATGCTTTAACAATAAAACAACTATTTAAGTTGTTTGTTATATCTGTCTAGGTTTCTTTTAGTGAATCAGTTGTGATGTTTTTATATGCCTTTTACACTTGTGAAGTATTACTTGTTTAATTTTTAATAATGGTTTCATACCTTGTGGATGATATTGTCTTTCACTTAAGATACCACAATTACTCTAGGAACATTAGGATTGGAATTATATAATGGCATCAGTTGCCATATCATATCCTTAAGATATGGGTCTCACTCTTGTGGTTATCCACATCTTTTAGGTGGGCAACAATATGCCTAATTTTCCTATAGTGAAGAGCCACCCCTTGATGGACATCATTATATGGAGGTTGGTGGTGGCATTTTTTGAAGTCCTAGAGTTGTCCCTACACAGTTGGGTCTAGACAATGTGATTTTCTATCATATGGTAGCTATGAATTGAGTTTTGGTTTGTATCCCTTGTATATAAAGTTCTACTATCATAATCTAGTTAGATATAGATTTTGTATACCGATTGTGACTAAATTCACTAAACAATATCATGTAAATTTACCTTTTTAATTAATGAAAAGACGACCCTTTTATCTGTATCTTTTTTGATATGAATCAAATTTCTTATTTTTTGTTGTCTTTGATCTAGTGGTTTATGGTATTTATTGGTGTATGATCATCATTTTTTTTTTGAGTAAATTCAATTTCATGTGATCTAGTTAACATTTGGTTGTATAAGGGGTTATGCTTTTTGAGTTTATAGGTACATAGGATGTCATGTCTATTGGATTTATGGTTAGTAGATATAGATAACTAATGAGTGTATTTGTACCCATTTTTACATATTGTTTGACTCGCTTTTTAGGAGTTGTTGTGTTTCTATTTCCTAGTTTTATCTTTATATTCAGTCAATTGCAATTATCTTTCCTTTTTCAAACTTTAATGTATTTATATATATATATTTTATGCTGAACCAACCAAAATTGTACGACAATGCTCAGATGGATGATTGAGCCCTCAAATTCTATGCCTCAAGTGAAGGAAGGCTTGAAAGCTTTCCATTTGATCACCTTCTAACCACCTAGTCAAGTGAGTGGCTCTGCCATTCTCCAGACTCAAGTTTCTCTCTACCCAGAGTCTTCCACACTTTTACATCTAGATGCACACTCACAACATCTTGTCCATTCCGGTTCACACTATGTTGGTCCGCCAGATAACTAGATTTGAGGTCCGAATTGAGTAACCCACGTGAGTCTCCTATTAGACCGAGTGCAGGTCGTGTAATTAGATGCCTTCGATCATAAGCATTCATGTTTAGGGTTTTAGAGTAGAGGATAGCATATATAAAAGGAATCCTTATTGTCCATTCAAAGGGTTCTTTGATCGTTGATTAGAAGCCACATTGTGCAACACAAACCCTAGAGAGGAGCGAGGAGGGGTCTTCCTACACCAGGCGTCATGGCCTTCTCCATCGTTCCTACTATCTTTTTGTTGTTGTCCCTCACCATGAGCGAGTAGATGTTTGTGTTGGGGCATGGGGAGTAGTCGCGATCTCCCTTATTTTATCTTAATTTGTATATAAACTCAAAAATATAGTTTCTAAATGAAGTATTGTTCTGTTTAATTATTTGCCTTGCAAATTGATGATTTGCTTTTCATATATGTCATAATCATGGATATGTAGGTTATTGTAAGAGTAATTAGAACACCAGAATGATCTTATTATCTCGGTGAGATATCAACAAGGGATAGTGAGGTGATTGGACTTTGATCTGCTATGTGTCGAGGATGGTTGGCCGTAAGTAAGGGAGTTCAGTTGAAATAAATATGGAACTTAGGTGTCGAGGATGGCCAGTTCCAACAGAGTTGATGACATGTATCTTGTGAGGGTGCAACAACTAAGCATGGATTTTGCAAAGATTATTGGATATTTAGATATTGTTAGGATAATTAGACATGCTCAGGTAGCGAAACCCCATGACCTAGTACTCTTTATTATCCATTATCACTTCCTTAATCTTTGTTTCTTTTGGCACCAATTTAGTTTAACTAGTCTTTCAACTACTCAGTGATAAATATTACTCTGAATCTTCTAATCTATATAATTACTTAAAAATGTTGTCGTTTGGGTTTGATCCTAAACTATACTGCAATAAGGTTTCCGCCTGTGTGGAGTGGGGAATTAATTCACTACTTTTGGTTAAACATAGAAGTTATTCTTTTAGGGTTTTTCTTGGTGTGACATTTGGAGGCCCATCAAAATTGGCCCCATTGTCAGTACAACGGTAGTTGAATATTTTCAGAAGTATAAGCATAATTAGGATTTTTATGGTTGATTTATTTTTCTTGATTATTTTGAAAATATTCTAGAATTATAATGCACCAATCATGGTCAATTTTTTCTCTTCTCAGGTACTCCTAGCCTATGCGAAGATCCAAAATTCTTGACTCGAGATTGCTATTCAATCTTGAAATCAAGAAAACCCTCAGGAAACTTTGTAAGGAGAAGACCATAGCAGATGTGGCACATACTGAAGTAGCTATCCAAGCGCGCATCGATGCAGCAATTGCAGCCCAGTGTTACTCGCCACAGAAGTCAGAGAATAGGTGGAATCCAAATTCAAGACCTGCCTAGAAGCTGCCCAAGATGCAAAGTGTGTAAAATAACTATGGGATTTCTCCATCCCTAAGGGCACTTACTTAACTCATCCAGTCCAACCCCCAGGTGAACCAATTGAGATCATAGCCCAATGGGTCAACCTATTACATGAAGGAATGGGGATGACTGTGGAGAGCATCTTCTTAAATTCATCGACCTTTTCTTGATGATGAAGCCACTTGTAGACATTGATGACTCCATGCGACTGCAACATTTCAAATATTCTTTGACAGATAAAGCTAGATCCTGGTATGGGGCTCTTCGAGGGGACCCAATCACCATGTGGGAAGTTCTAGAAAAAAGTTCTTAAAGAAATTTTACCCTCCTTTGATGATGTACTCGATCTGACGACATATTATAAGATTCAATAAAGTGCATGAGGAATCCCTATATGAATCATGAGAGTGATTCAATGAACTCCTACGTAAGTGCCCGCACCACATAATCCCTGAGAAATAGTTCATTGAATTCTTCTATCGCGGGGTAGACAACGAGACAAAGTAGTTCCTTGATTCTTCCTCCAATGAAAATTTCATACGACATAGCTTCAATAGTGCACTTAAGATAATTAACCTTGCAGCAGAAAATCAGACTCATTGGACGAGACCCTCAGGAAAAGGCGTGCTAAAATTATCTATGGTGGAGGTTTAGTCATAACTTTAATCTATCACCAAAACACTGAAAGCTCTCTCTCTCCTACAAGATAATCTTGAAAAATCTTTCAGCACATATGAAAGGAAGAGCCAGATGCCCCAAGTACAAATCATTTCACCCTCGTGCAAATTCTGTCTTGTAGTGGATCACAGTACAATCCATTGTCAACAACTATATGATGTGTTCCATAAGCACCAAGCCGAGCAGCAGTGCATGGTCACTCAGGTCGAAGATGTGAAATCAATCCACAACATTCCAGGGCAAGAGTACTACAATCCAAACCAACCTTGAAGTCATACTGGTTTCTAATATGGGAACCCCACTGGAGCCGAAAATCCCAACCAGACCTCGATGCCACCCTCCAAGGTAGAGATTCAATGAGATATAATGGCCCATTAAACTAGGGAAATTTTAGGTTCAATTTTCCTAGCCAGAACTACCAGCAACAATAGCAATATCAGAATCCAAATCAGGCCCCACCACTGCAAATCAAAGTCGTGCCAACACAACACCCAACGAAGACACTCCAAGAACTGATGGCATCATATCAGACAAAAATCGCCAATGCTACGTAAATCATAAGGTATTGGAATCTCAGATCGTCTATTTGGCAGCTAGCCAACAACCTCTAGTGGGCACAGTCACTGGCCCACCGGAAAACCACCCCAAGCATCTAGAGCAACCAAAATAGTTGAAAGATGTAATGACTAGGTCAAAAAATGATGTATAGCACACCTCCTGCCTTTACCCATGCCAACAAAAGTGAGAGAGCCCCAACCGAAGCTCCAAATTGACTGGTCGGTCGTCCTATAGACAACCATCTAGAGGATCAGATGACAAAACCTCTCTTGATGTCAGTACAACCCAATGTTAGCTTAAATTGATAGAAGCAACGTCGACAGACAACTCTGAACCACCATCAACTCCAATGTACACACCACATGTACCCTATGCAGGATGTCTCAAGCAGACTAAGCTCGGTGATCAGCTCATGAAATTCAAAGACATCATGAAGAAATTGCATGTTGACATCCCATTCCTTAATGCATTAGACAAAATACCAGCATGGAGTAAATATCTTAAGGCCATTCTCTAGAATAAATATACAATCAAGGACTGTGAGTCCATGAAACTCACACATGCATCTTATGATATAGTTCAAAATCAAATGTCCTAGAAGCATAACGACCCCGACTCATTTGGGATAGATTGTTTCTTGGGAGATGACACATGTTGCAAGGGACTCGCTGACTTAGGTCCTAGCATACCTATTATACCTTACACTCTATGCTAGCGTCTAGGGTTCATGGAACTCATACCCACAACAATGACCATTCAGTTGGATGATGCATCTTTCGCTAAACCCCTAGGAATTATCAAATACATCTCGGTAAAACTAGGACATTATACCTACATCCCATGTGATTTGATGGCTATGCATATCAAAGTAGACAACCGGTTCCCGCTCATTCTGGGGAGGCCATTCCTAGCCACTTCAAAAGCTCTAGTGGATGTTGAAGTCGATAAACTCGTTCTACAATTAGGAAAGAAAACTATTGAATATCAGGTGCTTGAATATTTAAAGAGGGTGCATAATTTGATCAAATATTTTAAGGTGGAAGGTAATCTGGAATTACAATAGTCAGACATGCAAGATACCAATCAAGACAGTAGGGTCCTACCCACAAGAAAGGCATGCACATCATCTAACCATAATACATGGTCTTCAGGTTTAAAGGATAAGGGTTTAGATAGCCTGTCTGTGTATTTAACGTGAAAACAATGCCACCATCGGTTGGGTCCACGACGTTAATCTGAGACGCTTGCTGGGAGGCAACCTAGTCCTTTTTTATGTTTTGTATTTTATTTTTCTTCCATTATTTTAATTCCTTATTCTCTTTTAAAAACTTTTTCTAGTGTATTTATATCCATTTTTACATACTGTTTTACTCACATTTTAGGGTCTGTAGTGTTTCTATTTTCTAGTTTTAACTTTATATCCACTCAATAACACATTTTTTCCTTTTTGAAACTTTAATGCATTTTTATATATATTTTCTACGGAATCAGCTAAAATTGTACAATAATGCCCAGATGGATGGTTGAGCCCTGAAGATGCTACGCCTCAAGGGAAGGAAGGCCTAAAGGTTTTCCATTTTATCACCTTCCAACCACCTAGTCAAGCGAGTGGCTCTGCCATTCGCCCGACTTGAGCCACTCTCTACATGGAGTCTTCCATATTCTTATGTCTGACATGTGCTCTCAACATTTAGTCCACTCTGGTTCACACCATGTTGGTCTACAAGAGAACCAAACGCGAGGTCCAAATTGAGTAACCAACATGAGTCGCCTATTGGACTGAGTACATTCCATGCAATCAGATGCCTTCGACTACAAGCATTCAACTTTATGGTTTCAGAGGTGAGGAATGCATTTATAAAAGGGAACCCTTATTGTCCATTCAAAGGTGCGTTTGATTGATGTTTAGAAGCCACTTTGTGTATCACAAATCCTAGAGAAGAGGTGGCAGCTGCAACGGAGAGATTGGTCTTCCTGTACTAGGTATCATGGCCTTCTCCATCATTCCTACTATCTCTTTGTTGTTGTCCCTCACCATGAGCGAGTAGACATTTGTGATGGGGCATGGGACTAGTCCTGATCGCATGTATTTTATCTTAGATTGTGTCTAAACTCAACAATATAGTTGCTAAATGAAGTATCATTATGTTTAATTTTTTGCTTTGCAAATTAACGAATTGCTTTGAATATATGTTATAATCATGGATATAATGGTTTTTGTTAACATGATTAGAACACCAGAATGATCTTATCATCCCATTGAGATGTCAGTAAGGGATAGTGAGGTGATTGGACTTTGATCTGATGCATGCCGAGGATGGTCGGTCATAAGTAAGGGAGTTCACTTGGAATAAATAGGGAACTTAGGTGCTGAGGATGGTCGGTTCCAAGGGATTTTAAGCCAAGTGACGACCTATATCCCATGAGGGTGCAGTAGCTAAGGCTAGATTTAGCAATGATTATTGGAGAGTTAGATCTTGTTAGGATAATTCCACATGCTCGGGTAGCAAAACCCCATGCACTAGTGCTCTTTATTATATGATATTTACTTCCTTAATCTTTGTTTCTTTTGGAAACAATTTAGTTTAACCAATCTTTCAACTACTCTTAATACTTTTAAATCATATGACTACTTGAAAATGTGTGGATTGTCTCAAGAAAAAAGGTGTACCAATCCAACACATTGATTTGATCAAAGACATGTATGATAGATGCACTACAAGTGTGAGGACTCTTGGAGGGGAGACACCAACTTTTCCTATCATGGTTGGGGTACACCAAGGGTCCACACTTATCCCATATATGTTCATACTTGTTATGGATGAGTTGACAAAGAATGTTCAGGATGATATTCCTTGGTGTATGTTATTTGCTAATGATATTGTTTTGATTAACGAAACTAAAGATTGATTGAATGATAAAGTTGAATGTTGGAGAAAGGAATTAGAATCAAATGGATTGATGATTAGAAGGAGCAAAACTGAGAATATGCATTGCAATTTCAGCCAATATCACAATGTGAATGATGGAGCCAAGTTGGACGAAGTGGTTATACAAAAATGTGATAAATTTCATTACTTGGGTTCTACTATTCAAATAGATGGGGATGTCCAAAATGATGTTTGTCATAGGATCACTATAGGATGGTTGAAATGGAGTGCAACTAGATTTTTATGTGATCAAAAGATCCCTCTCGGGTTAAAAAGTAAGTTTTATAGAACAGTTATATGGCCAACCATGCTCTATGGGAGTGAATGTTAGGCAGTGAAGAAACAAGGTCTCAACAAGATGAACGTGGTTGAAATGTGTATGCTGTGATGGATGTGTGGGAACACACAAAAATATCGCTTGAGAAATGACTATATTAGGAATAAAGTGGAGGTGGCGAGTATTGAGGACAAATTGCACGAAGGCCGACTCAGATGGTACGGACATGTGCAACGTAGACCGACAAATGTGTCTATATGAAGCATTGTTGTTGAGTCAAGCACAATAAATAGAAAAGGAGGAAGACCTAAATTAACATGGTATGAGCTTATAAAGTGAGATTTTGAATATCTACATCTCAACTAGAATATGGCCCATGATAGAGATGAATGGAAATAAAAGATCCATGTAGCCGACCCCAACTTAGTTGGGACTAAGGCTTAGATGATGATGAAGATGATGAATCTTTCAACTACTCGGTGATAAATATTAATCTTAATACTTTTGAATATATATAACTACTTAAAAACATTGTCCTCTGGGTTCGATCCTAAAGTATAATGCAACAAGGCTTCCACTCGTGTGGTGTGGGGAATTAGTACACTGCTTTTGGTTAAACCTAGAAGTTATTCTCTTAGGGATTTTCTTGGTGACACATTTTGAGCCCCATCAGTGATCCACATGAAGAGTATGTATATAATGGCATCCTGTCATTGGGGGACGGAAAGCGGTAGAGGCTCACTAAATGAGAGTGGATGATGTGGGGATAATGCATCCTATACCTCATGCCCCAAACCCAACATTGTCAATTGCAAATGAGGTTTGGCAGTTGATGTCTACCTTCATGCACTTGGTTGAGTATGTATAGACTTCCTTACCCAAGATATTGCCAACATATGCCAAGTCTTAACACAGTCTGGGGAAGACCTTTGAGAGGTTGAAGAGGGTTGGCTCCATGGAGTAAGTTGGTACAACAAATCAAGAAGATGTCAATCTTTAGATGAAGAATTTAGAGAAGGTGTTCAAAATCTTGGAGATAGAAGAGGAGGACAAGTTAAAGGAATTCTATCTACCTGATTAAGGGTAGTGTTGAGCATTGGTTGGACATATATGGGGAGAAACGGTATAATGAGGTGAGCATATGGGCTGAGTTTGGTAAGGATTTTGAGAGCATATACTTTCCTCGCACTTATTTGGAGGAGGAGATGACTCAATTTGAGCATCTCATAGGATGTTATTTGTGGATGATTACAAAGAACAATTCTTGGAGGTGTTGAGGTTTTGTCCTCGTCTAGCCATTATGGAGATGGAGAGAATCTGAAGGTTGAAGAAAGGTTTGAATTTGTAGTTGGCTCAGTTGGCATCCCCTCTGAAGATGTGTGAGAAATTCTCATACTTTGTGTAGGCAATCAGAAGGAAAGAGATGATGATATTGACCAATTATAAGGTTGATTCAAGAATGTATTCAAATCAGTTATAGGGGTAATTGTATAATGGATATAAGAGTTGAGTTAATTTGCATTATAATGGAAAGCTTGGGATCAGAAATCACTAGATAAGACTAGAAATATCAAAGTCAAGGGTGTAAGTTCTATCTCAATGGTCACCTAGTAAGTATAGAAGAAGAGATTATCTAACTGCTAGAGTGAATAGTTCAAGATACATGTCAGTGGGAGGACCATCTAGGCCAAAGTTCAAGAGACAGTGCAGATCATGCAATATAATTCACTTTGGTTCATGTCGATTTGAGATGAGAGAGTCCTATCATTGTGTACGTATTGGGCATGTGAAGACCTTATTCTCATAGTTGAACCACAAGGTCACCCAGCAACAGTGGTAGAGCCAACATGGCTCACAATAGTCCAGTGATAGTGGAAGAGGACTGGGCCAAGCTTTTAGTTAGGGTTGTTAGCATCAATAGGGAGAGTTCAAGGTCAAGGACATCAGTAGGAAACAACTCAAGTCTATGCTCTAACTTAGACTAAAGTAGTGGTCAACCCACTAGCCATGATAAGACATAGAACTTTGTATCTTGAATTATTTGCTTCTTCTTATGTATTTGTGTTTGTCAACCCATGTATGACACACTTATTTATTGCTATAGATATGATGCTTTGTTATGACTTGTATATTTATGCAAGGTGTTTGTAAGCAAAAATTCACTAATGAAGAGATTCCCTAGAGTTTAACCTTAATAATCGGCAATCAACTCACCTGTAAGAGAATAAGTCAATCATAGTACAAAAAGGGGCAAATCTAAGAGAAAACATTATTAAGAATTGTTTGAACCAAACACTAAGAACAATATCCAAATCAAATGTTTGATAAATATTATAACTAATTGGGAATAAATATTGCAAAAGAAAAAAAGATTAAACAAATATTTAATTAAATAAATAAAGAATATTGGGACGTCCATGGTTCACTAGCATTGCCTACATAGTTATTTTAATCATAAAACTCTTCAAATTAAGCATGTTATCTTAGGACCAAGCGGATTTCCATCCTTAAAGAACATATCTTTCGGAGTCTAGGACACAAGGATCATATCTTAGGACATATCTTAGGATACAAGGATCAAATTCCTTACAATCTAGTGATCTCAGTGTTAATGGATTATCTAATTGTCTAGTAGAACTCCATCTGACATATCATTTAGAGTCTATGTGTTTATTCATATTCTAACCTTAGGGTTTGTGTTCTCTTCACCAAAGATTATAACAAATAAGAAATATAATTGATTAAGTCATAGAGCAACTACAGAGATCGAATGAAACACATCTAACAAACAAAATTCTTAGAGTCAAATCAACTAGAACAAAGCATCGAATACAAGGCTACACCCCATGCCCCAATAATAAGATCTACTTGCTCATAGTCAGCAATGACTTGATGGTACAAATAGGAATATAGGGAGTTATGTTGCTAGGTTGTATAATAAGAATCCAATTATATCAGACTCTATTCTACAGTCTAGTAACAATCATGTAGTCTCTGTGAGGAAGTTGATAGCTCCTTCATTCCTTTCTTTTCTCTATACACCCAAGGGAGGCTCTAAGATGATAGAGTATCATGTCCCTGATGTTTGGTCTGTACCTCCCTTTTATAGAACCATCTTTTGACCCCTAAAACCTTAGGTTTGTGGCCCGACAATGACTTGTAAAGACTTTGTCAGATGCGCCTGTTGATAGATTGGGGATCTAGTTTCTTGATTAGATAATTGGGCACTTGGGCTTTCCTATAGGTCATTCCATTTATTCGTGGTGAAATGACCAATTGGTTTGTAATTAAATTATTTTCAATTATCAAGGTTTAACTCCTCTTTTTGCCTATTTGAGTCAGTCGATTGGGTGTCTAATCGAATGGTTCATTTGCAACTTGATTTAGTCCAAATATGGCTTCTGAGTCGGCTGATTGGAGGGACCAATCAACCAATCGGACATTTTAGGAGGCTAAAATATGAACTTGGAGCCTCCTTTCTTCTCATTCCTAGAGTATTTTTGGGAGTTCTTGATTTTTAAAGTGTACAGGTACAATTAGGTTGTTTTCCTATAATAAACAAGAAAATCTAATCAAAAATCCATTTTAGGAGACAAAAGAAAAACCAAGGTAATTGAATCCTATAACTAGAAAATAATGACAAAAATACCCTAAGAAATGGTCTAAGGATGCAATAAAAATAGCTGAATATGCATTCATCAAATCACCCAAACTAGAATGTTGCTCATCTTGGAGTAACATGGAATTGCAAATAATACTAAGTACTTGTCCTCTTCTCTGGCATAGAACCACTTGCATCCTTACCACCTTTGATGATCTAGTGACCCTAATATCCTAAAATCACATAACACAATTTTGCATATTCTCTACTTGAAGTTTGTTTCACAACTTGTTTCAATGTCAAGATCGGCAAGGAAACATAAATCATATCCCTTCTACTTTTCATATTCCCACATATTCTTATGAGTTCATCACAAGAATAGGGTTTGTGGTTGAGTGGAATGGGGGTATGTAGATTCCCTAGGTAGGAAAATAGAATGAATGGGGGTATGGAAGAAGGTGATCTCTCCTCTATTTAACTCAAGATCATTTTTATTTTTCTGTAAATTACATTGATTGCATTTATTTGGTGTGCACATTGGCATCTTTTATTTACTAGTGGTACAAAACTATTACATAGGAGAGGTATAGAAGAAGTGGTAGAGGGAGGAGGGAGTGTCACCCCAAACCTAGAGTTTGGCACTATTATTGGCTTTTGTTTGTTTTTTGTGAATGGGGTGGGGTAAGAAGATGATGGAAGAAATGTAGAAGAGGTTGAACTTGTGCATATCATATTTTGAATTCAATGCATTTACAACATCAGAACATTAGTTCAATTCTTTCTGCAACGTGCAAAATTTAAGAAATTTTACAATCTATAACACAAATGAAGTAAAGATACATTGCATTTGATTTCTACCAGTCCTTATGGCTTGCCATATTTTACAAGGAGGAATCCTACATAGGTTCCTATGTGACAAGGTGAGTTCTAGAAATGGTTGTTACAAGAGAATTCACCCCATTTGATGGATTCATTGATGAAACATGCATATAAGAATAGTTGGCCGACTAGATAAAGCTCATGGCACATGCAAGAAAAAGGTGAGAACGTAAAACTAAATGCAAACCAAAATAACATGCTAGGAATGCTAAAATAAAGGAAAATTGAGTGGATGTAATAGATACGTACCACCCACCTCAACCCAAAACTTAGAATTTTTCTTGTCCTGAGCAAATCCAAAACCCAGAATAAAGCAAAGAAACATACTAGAATGGCCACCATCAGTTATGATCTCCTAGTAGTGGTGGATGACGTGCAGGTGTATGGTCATTAGTGGATGTCTAGGGTGATCATTCATGGTAAGATGGCTCGGCGTACTCTCGCCCCTAGTAGAACAAAGTGGGTTGTGATAGGCTTGGTGAGCCCCTAATCTTAGTACTATGTCTTGGTGCACATATGGTCTCCACAGTTGACATGCCACAATGATGTGATCTCTACATAAGATAGATGTAGTTGATGTAGTATCCATGTCTCTACTAATCATGCTCCATGTGCACTTGAGAGTCCTCAATGTGATTCTGCTACAACTTAATCTCAACAAAGTTGTAGGGCCCCTCAAGACCTGTAGTCCCAGAAGTTCATTGCTTGGTCTGGCATGTTGATGGGGTGGGTGTCTCGTCTCATCATCGTTTAACTCCAGGGAAATGTTGTAGTAATGAGTGGTTGTCTCAAGAGTGTCTCCCTCTAGAAGTTGGTTCTTATGGTTGAAGCATTGTGTTTGGGCTGGTAGATTAGTTAGGTCATAGAATAGATTTTCTGCAACAAACATGGCATGGGTATGGAGCGTGATCTGCATGGTGGTGTCATTAAAAAAAGGAAATAAGTGTTTGTATGTATGCCAGTGTTATTATTTATGCCCAGACAACCAATCATATAATGATTGTAGTGGGGCATCACATACTTGATTTTATAATTATAAAGGTAGTTGTCTATTATATTTGCCTCAGTCATGAGATGATGACTAAAATAGGGTAGATGTCTAAAAAATGATGTTAATCAATGACATATGTCTTCACATTGAGGACCTAAAGAATCAAATCATATGTATAATAAGAGTATATACATTCTAGTTATGTCCCTAGTTAGATATTACTCATCATCATCATTAGCAGCAGCAGTAGCAACATCAACATCTAAGCCTTAGTTCAAATTATGTTGCGGTCAGCTACATCAATCCTTCACTTCATTCAGCTCTATCATGGATCATATTCTGGTCGAGATGTAGATATTCAAAATCTCTCTTTATAAGCTCTTCCCATGTTAATTTAGGCCTTCCTCTTCTTCTATTAATTGTTCTCAACTCAATAGCATTGCTTCATATAGATGCATTAGTCAGTCTGCATTGCACATGTCCATACAATCTGATTTGGCCCTTGCACAACTTGTCCTCAATGCTCACCACCCCCATTTTATTCCTGATATAGTCATTTCTCAAGTGATCTTTTCTTGTCTTCTCACACATCCATCTCATCGTACACATTTCAACCACATTGATCTAGTTGAGACCTTGTTTTTTCAAATCTGTCTTTAGTTTCATAAATCAACATAATATCATTAGCAAATAAGATACACCATGGAGTATCACCTTGAACATTCTTTGTCAACTCATCCATAATAAGATAGATGACAGTAATAGATAAGAATAATGTATGTTGACTGATGAAAAAGAATCATTAGTCAAGATATAGGATATCAAGTCAAACACATAGGTACTTGTTAAAGAACAGTGTACCAGACATACCCACCTTGAGAGTGATACATGGAAACCATGGAATGGTAGTCAAAATTAGATCTCAAAGTGATAATGGTGATTATGATTCTTGGACCCGAATTCACTACAATCACCACATGTCATTCAATGAACTTTGACACCATCTAATGCGACCTTGATAAGGGTAGCCATAAAGGTGGTGCTTAGGTGCATTGTGACACATTGGGATTGACTGTGAGTGACTTAGATGGAATTTGTCCCTCCTACAGGATTTGATATTCTGGCCACTTGATAAGAGAGACTCAGAAATGTATGGCCAGACTCGTGTAACTCAATATGTGATATGTGAGCTCACAAGTATCTCATACAGTCTACTTTAGTTTAAGGAACATGGATTCAATATTAAGAGGATGAGGATTCCATGCCTCAAGTTCAACTTGGATATCAGAGACAAATGAACAATATGATCACAGTAACATTGATCACATATTGTATGTTGAAATTGTCCTCCAACTTCCCTATTACTTGGGTAGAAATTATGTGTTGCTAGATATTGATTATTGTTTGTGATGTCATAATTTGATTATGGATATTCACTACCAATGTAATTTGAGACCTATAAGGTAACACACATAGGATTCACTTGGAAGAGGAGTTTACTCATGAATAAGGTTTAACTTGATTACTAAAGTGTTTAGGTAATCAACTTAAACAACATTAGATGATAGTTGGCTGACTGGGAATGTGAGTCGAGCGATTGGGAAAGAGATTCATTTGACTAGAGTGTCCAATCAATTGACTAAAAAGTCCAGTCAAATGATTAGATGATTAGTAAGACTGGATCAAGGATCGATGTTGACGTCATGACATGCATTAATCATCATATTGAATGACAATATGTTTGCGAGTAGGAAAATATTCCAATTGAACAATTGGAATGTCCAGTCGACCGATTGGGAGCCTAGATGACTGACTTATGATACGAAGTAGTTGAAATTCATGAAATTTGTCTCATCATGTCCCCATGTTTGTGGAAACCCTATCCCATCCACTCCTATATAAAGGGGGTGGCCAATGATCTCAACACTCTTGTATGTCAAGACTCCTCATCTCAACATTATGGTAATGTGAGTACCAGAGTCATCTTACCCATAAAAGAGAGAGGTTGCCAAAGGTGAGAAAAGTCGGCGCTAGCACGTTCACAACATGAAGGGACAATTCCATCCTATCATCTTGGGAAGCACAAAATGGGGTTCCTAATGGTCCACATGGATTATGTAGAGGGGTGGAAGCCATTTCCATCCCACTAGGAGAATGAACTCAACCGCCATTCTTGGTGCTACACCAGGAGGCCGTCATCGATGATTGTGCTTGTGATTCTTGAGAATGAATCAAAATGATGCAAGGATTGTCCATGGACTTACTCCAGGACCAGGTATATGCCTTGCAACCCTCCTTCCCAATCCATAGCTACGGACACGATCCACTGGTTATGGGGAATATGGAAAAAAAATTGTGTTTCAGTTTCCATCTCTATCGCCATATTTTCTTATAGTGGTATCAAAGCCACATCAATTTACTATATTTTGGGATTTAATCGATATGAATGGTTTTTAGTATTATCATTTATTTATTACATGTAGTGCAAATATTTAAATGAATAATGTGTGCATTTGATTAAATATCACATCACTAGGGAATGCCCCATAGATCCTATATATGATATGATATACATGCAATTTTTACACATTGTCCTTCAATCATTTTGATGGTGGATGTAAGCATGGTTATAGCTAATACTCCTTTGGATGTGTGTACTTGGTTGAATGGTTTATTTCCTGTCTTTTAAATTCAGTTTCCATGTCGAGCTTCTCTCTCTTTATTCATATGTAAGTTAATGATTTCCTCCTTTTACTCCCCTTGAACATAACTCAAGGTTTCACCTAGTACAATGTAATACATAATTGGATAGTTTTAACATCTATTGAGAATAAAGAGAAGACATTCTGCACTACGCAAGTCAATTGACTAGGAGTCGAGTCAATTGACCAAAGGACCTAAGAGGCAACAAACTAAAGGATCAAATTGATCGACTGGAGGCCCAATTGACTAACTGAAGGAGAAAATTGATCGACTGGAGGCCCAATCAACTAATTGATGGAGTCCAGACAACCGTTTGATACATGATATAAAAAATAGGTGGCAGAATCGATTGACTTGAAGAGTTCAATCAAAAAATTGACTTGTTTTCTAGCACATCTTTTTCTTTACAGGTTTCATATGTGATGTTTGACTTTAGGTGGATAGCAATTCTTTGTGGCTCCAAAAAGTTACATTAGTGTAGCGATAACCGTCACATGTATGTTTGTGACTGGATGTTTCAACTATGAATATAGTATTTATATGATACATATTATAATATGAGGTGATTAGATATGTATATGTATTATAAATAAAATCCCTCAATAAATATTAAGTCAAAGATTCTTTCCATAAGAAAAACACATGAAAAGATTCATCAACTAGTCATAGGTTACACCATAGTGTGATGCATCGTCTATCTCGTAGAAGTGTGATGGTAGGTATGTGGGTCTACCAAAGTAGGTTGCATATTATATCATGTTGGATTTTGAGCTAGGCTTTACTAGGTGGCCTTAATGTGATTATGTGCATAGAAGCATACAAATAAAATGTGACAAGTATTTGTGCACACCATCTATCCAAGAGTTGCATTTAGACGCAATTTGCAAAAATTGCCTACCTAAATTATCAAGTTGTGGGCGATCAGCCGAAGCTAACTCATTATTTGATGAAATACAGATCTTGACTCACTATTCAGTTGTACACTATAATCTTCTAAATTCATAGTGAGGGTTTTCAATTTGAACAAAATAGTGGGAGCGATAATTAATTAAAGGCCTAATTAATATAGTCAATATTATCAAATCAAATCAAATCAAAATTGTTTTGACAAACACAAATTTTATTGTAGAAGCAAATGGAAAACACCAACACATTTTCATTGGGATCAGTCCTCAAGAAGGACAAAGTAAATGGGAACAACTTCAAAACTAATTCATGACATTGAGAATTGTTTTCACTCAAGAATGCAAGCTCTACGTCCTCGATATACTAGAGCTAGATGAACCTGGTCCCACCATGCCTAAGACTGAAGGGATTCTTACAAGAAGCATAGAAAAGATGTTGTGGATGTTAAGTGTCTAATTCGATGCTCAATGGACAATGAGTTTTAGATAGTATGAAAACATGGAAGTCATTGATATGGTAACATATCTCAAGAACATGATTCAGGACCAGGAAAGATAAGAGAGACATGATATCTCAAAGGTGTTTTTCAAGTGCAATATGGCAGAGAGAGATCCAGTGGGGCTTCATGTGGTCAAGTTTATTGGATATGTCGAGAACCTAATGATCCCTTAGGACAAGAGTTGTCCACAAATGTGATGCAGTCTTTTCCATAATCATATGACCAATTTGTCATGAAGCACAACATGAACAATTTTGATAAGCAATTATCAGAATTTCTTAGCATGTTGAGAACTATTGAAGAAAAAATTGAAGAAAGACAATCCTAAATCTGTGATGTTGATCAACAGAGGAAAAAAAGTCCAAAGGAAAAGGCAAGGCCAAGAAGAGTTCTAAAGCCAGCTATAAACCCAACTCCTCTGCACTCAAAGTAAAGGGATGAGTGAATAAGGAAGGGAAGTGCCACCATTGTCACTAGCATGTACACTAGAAAAGGAACTACCCTCTTTATGTAGAGACACTTAGGAATAAGAAGCAGGAGATAGAAATGTCCACTTTAGGATCTGAGAAGAGGTAAGCTAGAATTACATAGAGTAAGAGTTTTCACCACTATAGTTGAAATCTATCACTCATCCAAGCCCAATGGGCATGTAATACAATTCATGAATTGCTATTACATCTTTTTTGGACAAGATTATCATGAATGTTTGATGTTTTATTTATAAGATAAGATGTTTTATGGAGGTTCCCCAATGTGTCATAGTGACACGATTTTACCGTGCGTATAACGCAAGTACACGCGTCAATGTAGTATAGGCCCTTGTGAGGCCCGAGTCGAACTCAGGGACACTAAATTATCGGTAGACTACTACTAACTACTCGTAATCAGCTAGACCAATAAAAAGGTTATGAGATTTGTTGTGAAATAAAAGAAAATAAAATAAAACAAAACAATCAATTAAGTGTTTAGTTTAATTAATTCAAATGGAGATGTTTAGGATTGTGATTTCACCGCGGGTTTTCATTGTATGAATTTCCACATAGTTGAACATGTTTATCTCTCAATCCGGGTAGTGGCCTGTAGTCAGAATTATCCACTATCGTGGTGCAATTCACTACCTAAGTCTAGGTCGGTTCCACCATCGTAGAAACCTATACCCTAAGCTAGGTGCATTAGCATCAACCTCTGGGTTTCCACCATTAACCGTACACCACCTTGTTCAAGGGATTTGGTAATTAATGTGAATTTCGTCTCTTTTCAACCGTTAATTCTTCTTTCAAAGTAATTAAAGGCATTAGATTATCATTATGGTGATCAAGCATAATAATATAATTGAGAAAATGAAATCATACCACGGATTTAAGAGACAAATGATGAATTACTATGGTAAAAACGTCATACAATGCTTCCCCGAGCTACTCCCGGTCCTAAAGATAAAGATGGTTAGCCCCGCATGTTCATCTCAGAGCAAGACATGGTTGAAGAAAGGGGAAACATGGAGAAAAACATGAATAAGTGATGAAACCCCTGAACGGAGAAGATCCAATCGCTCCTTGGCATAGAATGCGTGATCTACAACCTTTCGGCGGTGGAAAACGTCTTCTTCAGCTTCCGGAACGGCTGGGGCGTGCTTCTGGGCTCCGTTCTTCTCTCCACACCTTCTCAGGACGTGTGCAGTGGCTAATGACGGGATACCCTCCTCTTAGCCGTCGTCATTAGGTATAATCACCGAGCTAGGTTGCAAAAATATCACCACCATTGGATTAGAGCCGATCTGAAACAAACTGTGATCTGACGGTGTCGATACCATCGACGCGGGTCGATGGTATCGACCCCTCGCAATATAGGCAAGCCTTCTTTTCTTTTCGTCGTTGCGCCTGATGCTGACTCGATACCATCGACAAGGGCCGATGGTATCGACACCCTTAGGCGTCGGTTTTATCCCTTTTCTGTCGTTGAAGCTACACGTTTCGATAGTATCGACTGACTAGTCGCCAGCAACTTGATGGTATGTCTCTACCATCGACTTCCCTGTCGATGGTATCGACTCTGCGCTCCTCCTTGCGGCTGCTTGCCTGTGGCTGTGTCGATAGTATCGACTATTATCGATGGTATCGACGACTGCAGATATGTGTTTTTCCTGAAATTGCAAAACAAAACCACATCAGCCGAGATAAAACCTATAATTATAATCATTTATGCTCAAAACGATAAAATAAAAGAGATTTGACACTGAGAAGGATCATAGACTAAAATAAGTGAATTATGCAATATTAACCACCAAAGTGACCAATAAACGCATAAAACACGAGTAAAACAAGTCTATAAATGTGACTCAAAATCATCGCATCAAACTCCCCTAAGCTTGAACATTGCTCGTCCTCGAGCAACAAAACTCTAGAATAGAATTGCGAGGGTCAACTAAAGACAGATTATCACAACAGACAACACCATATGATTCCCGTCAGACATTCACATTCCGGCCCTCACTAACCACGGAATGATAATTACCCTAAAGGAGAAAATAATCATCCATAAAAGATATCTACCTCAAAATTGATGAACACTATCACATAAGGCAGTTAACATAATAAAATTCTCCGGTCCAGACTCGGTGCATCTTGTGATCTCCTATACTACGTTGCTCTCCCTAACTACCATCTACATGGAAGCAGCTCTCCTGGTATTAACAAGTGAGGAGAAAATCACAGTGGCCTACCAAATCGAGAAACGGGTGGATGAAATGGGTGGCTATGGAAGAAATGGAAGCATCAAACAGTTTTACATGCACAAATAACAAAAATGACCTAAATGATGCATATGCAAGTGAAAATGCCCTAATGCCTACATTCGGGTGGAATGATGCATGCACTATCATTCTGTCTCGAGGTGAGATGGAATATCTAAGAGAACTACATCATGTACTTATTCTTCTTAAAATGCACGTGAGACTATGTTCCTTTCTCCCTCTCATTACTACTTGCTTCTCAATACTCTCTCTTTTTTCTTTTTTTTCGAAACGCTTTTTTTTCAACTTTTATTATTTTTTTCAAGCCCTTATTTTCATAGCTGACAACGAATTATTTGTCGGGCTCACTTATTGCTGCATAATTTATACATTTGAAGCATTCAGAAGGTATGGAACAAGTTCATCACCTTTTATGTCAGAAGATATAAGATGCATGATGTACTCTATGCACAAAAGATGTGAATGCAGCTACAAAATAATAGTTATGCAACTAAATGACATGCACCTAAGGATAATGTGCATGTATAACTAGTCTATTTTTTCATTTTCATGCAAAATATGTGAAAATAGTTGCAATGCAAAACCTACCTACATGGGATGCAATCAAAGAGATTAAATCGTAATGTGCTTCCAGTTCTTATGGTGGAGTATGAAAGCAATGGGGTGGATAGATCACAAGATTAATTGACTGAACCTTTGGAAAATATTATGCATCCCTCCTTACTGACATGTGTAGTAATTAAGAGGTTTCTCTCTCTTATTTCAAATTAAGGTCTCATTATCATTTGGTCAGTTTAGGCTCAAACAACCAGTTCCGTCCACTTTTCATGAACCATAGGAATGTACAGTTGTGATTTCCTATTTTAGAGTTGACAAACTCAATCATTTCTTTAAGTTATGTGCTCAAAGTTGAACAACACAAGCTTGCAAAAGCACTGAAATTTTTTTAAATGTACCCCTAATTTCCATGTACAAGAAACGAGATGACACATGACACTAGATAGAGTGTGGATCCTACGAACAACGAGATAACTAAAAAAAATAAATGACAAAACACAAAGCAATAAAAACTAAAAACTAGGAAAAATAAAGGATAGAAATTGTTCCAACTCCCCCCCTAAGCTTAAATTCGACTATGGCATCATAGTCAAAAACAACCTTAAAAGGTGGAACAGTGATACCGATCATTCTTCAGGAGGAGGTGGGTACTGTGGAGCCGTGGGGTCCCAAGATGGGTATTGCCCCTGGAAGCTCAGATCATACTGGGGCATTGGTGGAGGTTGTGGATACCCCCCAAAATAATTCTGGCTCCAGTAATTTCCATAGAAGGGTTGCTGTTGCATCTCCATCCTGTGCAACCTGTCGTGGATGTTTTGTTGGTTGTCGAGGAGGAGGCGCTCATTCTCGAAAATGGCCCTCTGGTTATCTAACAACCGGTTCATTGTATCCTGAATACCGGCGTATGATGATGTATGCTGCAGTTGGGTTTGTTGGATCTCGTGCAACATTGTATACATCCCCTACATGGAATAGACATCCTCTCCTTGATGAGAGCGTTGCGGAGGCAGAGGCTGCAAAGAAGATGATGCACCCAGATGCATGTGGGGATGCTTCTGGGGTGCTACTCGTTCCCGAAGAGGAGTGAAAGCCTCCTCTTCCTCTTTATGCTCGTCGCCTTCATCATTGTTGTCATCATCACCACTGTCTTCATCAGAGTCGTCGATGGCAATGACATGCCATCAAAAATGCTGAGCTCCCTCAATGTTGAAGACGGGGTCTGGAAGAGAACATTCTTGATATGCTTGATTGACATGGCAATGTACATATGCCAAGCCATCACGGAGCAGGAGGAGGTTGGAACGGTGCAGATGCTGGAGGTTGACCTTGCTCCTGTTAGAAAGGGGAGTAAGCTGGGAGAAATCTAACCCAAGATAAAGGGCCAACAGTGTGATGAGCCCTCCAAAGTGGATTGGAGCCTTCCACGTACTCCTCCTCACGGACAACACGCGCGTCAAGAAGAATGTGCCCCAATTGCACTCCTCGCGCTTCAGCAATATGTGCAGGAAGAACAAATCCATCTCTTGAAACTTGCTGAGAGACAAGTCACCGCGAGCGAACAACGTGGTGCAGAGCATGCAGTGCAGAATCCGCACAAACGGATGCTTGAAATCAACAACTGTAGCGTTGTGGTAGCTGACGGATTTGCCCGGAGGCGCAGTCACGAGCTGGGCAAAGATGGCATCGTAGTCCGTCCTGTTGTCTGGGCTCTGGTGCTGGTATGGGTCATGATACCAATTGTACACTAAATTGAACTGGGCAAGAGTGAGAGTGTAGTTGTTATTGTAGAGTCTGAATGACACCCACCCTTTCTTCCACTCTCTGTCGGTGGCGATCAAGTCATTGGGCACCACATTGATGTCCAATGATGCCATGAACTCCGCCACGAGTTCCTTGTAAGTCGGCCCCTCACCGAAGAATGGATGGCCGTCAGCATGGTACTCCAGCTCATCGGGCCTCCTGGTTGTATGTCTCGCCTGCCCCTTCAAGACATAGGCGAGGTTGGCCTCGAACCCTAGATCACGGACCATTATCCGATCAACATAGCGTGTGGATTTTTCTCTTCATCAGTTCCTCGTAGACCTTCCAGACCTATGTGTAAGGGTGGACAATCCTCGGATGAGGAATAGATGCAGTAGGTGGAGGAATGAACTCGGGGATCTCCATAGGATCCGCCCATGAAGAAGATGCACCGGTTGTACGCACCATCATCGCTGAGAAATAAGGAATAGAAGATGGAGCTTGGTGAAGGTCGGAGATGACAATCTCCGCTCGGTGAAGGCTGGGGGAAGAGCGTGCTATGTGGATGCTCGTCGCAGGGCTCCGGTCGCACAACAATACGCAAGGCACAAGTGGATGAAAAAGTCTCTGAAAGTGTGAATCAATTTGACAACAAAACCTCTCTTTTATAACCACGGTCGTCGCTGTTGTGCTCCCGTCGATACCATCGACACAGGTTGATGGTATCGACACCTGTAGCACAATTCGGTCTTCCTCTAGTATCGACGGTTGTTGATAGCCTGATGTGGGGGCCCGGATCGATGACACGTCGATACCATTGACGGGTGTCGATGGTATCACCCATCCCACGGATCGACTTCCTTGATGTAGCGATCGTCGTTGATTTCCCCTCGCGGATCGGTGATGTTTCACATCGATACCATCGACGCAGGTCGATAGTATCGACTCTGCTTAGGGAAAACACCCTCGCGAGGCCCGGCTGCCACTTGCTTCCTGTACCGGGTCGATACCATCAACAGGCCCGTCGATGGTATCGACTTCACTGAGACAAATTTCGTCTGAATATCTTTAGGGATCTCACGAGTATCGACACCCATGTCGATACTATCGACCCCGTTCTGGCGATTTCCTGGGCGTTACTGATGGTAGGTCGATACCATCGATGAGGCCATCGATAGTATCGACTCAGAGAAATTTTTGCAGCCGCCTAACTGTGCCCATGTCGATACCATTGACACAAGGGTCGATAGTATCGACCCTGCCTCAGTCCTGCACATTGAACAAACGATCAAGGTATTTTTTTTACACTAAAAACAAAATCGAATCAAACTAACTTACAAACATGAAAGAAACTAAATGAAACTACCAATGACTGGGTTGCCTCCCAACAAGCGCCCTTATTTAACGTCTTAGTCTAGACGAAATCAATCTCCTCTTGCATCCGTAAGTGTAATGAGTTTGACCTCATGCACTTTCCTCGTATAATCCTCACCGAAGTACAACTTCAATCGTTGTCCATTAAACAAAAATGTTGTCTCACCATCACGCACCATGATTGCTCCATGTGGCCTGACCTCCTCTACAGTGAAAGGTCCACTCCATCGGGATTTCAATTTCCCGGGATGCATCTTCAACCTTGAGTTGAACAAGAGCACACGATTTCCCTTCTTGAAGACACACATCTGAATGTGTCGATCATGAATCAGCTTCGTTCGCTCCTTGTAAATTTGCAAGCTTTCATAGGCATTCATCCTCAGTTCATCAAGTTCATTCAGCTCTAACAAGTGTTTCTTTCTTGCTTCATCACAGTTCAAATTCAGCTTCCTTAGCGCCCAATGTGCCTTATGCTCCAATTCCACCGGCAAATGGCAGGCCCGACCGTAAGCCAACCTAAAAGGCGTAGTGCCTATAGGTGTCTTAAACGCCTTCCTATACGCCCATAAAGCGTCTGGTAGCAAGGTACTCCAGTTCTTTCTCGTCGAAGCCACAATGCACTCAAAGATCTTCTTAATCTCTCTATTGGAGACTTCCACTTGCCCCTGTGTCTGCGGGTGGTACGGGGTACCAATGTTGTGCTTTACCCCGTACTTTCTCAAAAATGCAGTGAACTTCTGATTTCTGAAGTGAGTACCTCCATCACTGATAATCATCCTCGGTATGCCAAATCTGCAAAAAATATAGTCCTTGACAAACCTGCACACTACAGCTGCATCATTAGTCCTAGTGGGTATTGCCTCTACCCACTTTGATACATAGTCAACAGCTAATAGAATGTACAAATTAGAGTTGGAGGACACAAAGGGTCCCATAAAATCAATACCCCATAGATCAAACACCTCAACTTCTTGAAATACATTGAGGGGCATCTCCTGTCGCTTTGAAATGTTACCTGCCCGTTGGCAGGAATCACATTGCTGCACATAGTCATATGCGTCCCGGAACAAAGTAGGCCAGTAAAGGCCGCTCTCAAGTACCTCGGCCGATGTTTTGGAACTAGCATGGTGGCCACCATTCGGTAAAGTATGGCAATGACGAAGGACACTTTCATATTCCACCTCCGGTACACACCTGCGCAACACACCATCCCTACATTGCTTCAACAGAATGGGGTCATCTCAGAAATAATATCGTAAAGAATGGAAATTTTTCTTTTTCTCTTGGTATGTCCAATCATCTGGGATAATTTTGCAGGAAAGCTAATTAACAATATAAGAGAACCATGGATCTTTAGATTTAACAGAAAGAAGTTGCTCATCGGGGAACGTCTCGGTAATGGGTATATGAATGTCCGTCTCATCTACCCTTTCCAACCTAGAAAAATGGTCCGCAACCACATTTTCTATGCACGTCTTATCTTTGATTTCAATATCAAATTCCTGTAATAGTAAGATCCACCTAATCAATCTAGGTTTGGCATCTTTCTTTTCCATCAAATACTTTATGATGGCATGGTCCGTCCATACCAAGACTTTATATCCTACAAGATATTTCCAAAAATTTTCAAAAGCAAAAACAATGGCGAGAAGCTCTTTTTCAGTTGTCGTGTAATTTAGTTGTGCTTCATTTAAGGTTTTGGATGCATAGAAAATCACAACGGGTTTGTTGTCCACACGTTGTCCTAAAACTGCCCCAACTGCAAAATCTGAAGCATCGCACATCAATTCAAACGGCTTTGTCCAATCTGGTGTTTGTACAACCGGAGCAGAAATTAATTTCTCTTTAAGCACATTAAATGCATGCAAACATTTCTCATTAAAATCAAAGACCGCATCTTTCTCCAACAGCTCAGATAATGGTTTAGCAATTTTTGAGAAATCTTTTATAAAGCGGCGATAAAACTCGGCGTGATCTAGAAAACTTTGTACCCCTTTTACCGTATTCGGTGGGGGTAATTTGGAAATAACTTCAATCTTCACCGGATCTACCTCCAACCCCTTACTAGACACTTTATGTCCAAGCACTATCCCTTCACTCACCATCATATGGCATTTCTCCCAATTGAGAACTAAGTGCGTGTCCTCACATCATTGTAAAACTTTATCCAAATTGTATAAACATTCAGCGAAAGACGGCACCATAGACGGATAAATCATCCATAAAGACTTCCACACAGTGTTCAACCATATCAGAGAAAATGGCGAGCATGCAACGCTGAAAGTTTGCTGGTGCGTTACACAAACCAAAGGGCATACGACAGTATGCAAATGTTATGTAAGGACAAGTGAAGGTGGACTTCTCTTGGTCCTTAGGATCAATGGAAATCTGATTGTAGCCCGAATAACCATCGAGAAAACAAAAATGAGATCGACCTGCTAATCGCTCTAAAATCTGATCAATGAATGGGAGAGGGAAATGATCCTTAAGTGTAGCAACATTCAATCTATAGTAGTCTATACATACACGCCAGACGGGTCGTGACTGGCTCATTTAACAAATTATGTGTAACCGTAATTCCCCCTTTTTAGGGACTACCTGTGTAGGGCTCACCCACATCGAGTCAGATATAGTGTAGATGATACCTGCAGAAAGGAGCTTGATCACCTCCTTCTTGATGACCTCCATCATGCTTGGATTTAGTTGGCGTTGTGGCTGAATTACAGGTTTGGCTCCCTCCTCGAGCCGAATCTTGTGCTGGCACATTGTAGGTGACATCCCCTTTATGTCCACGACTAACCACCCGAATGCACCTCGGTGGTTCTTCAGCACAATCAGCAGTTGATCCTCCTCCTTGGCACTCAGATATGCCGAGATAATCACTGGTAGCTTTTCACCCTCGGCTAGAAATGCATATTTAAAATGAGGTGGCAGTGGCTTCAATTCTAAATCTGGCGGGCTGATCAAGGATGACTGAAGCAGTGGTGGGAGTTCTCCAAGATCTTCATAGTACCTAGCATAAAAGCATGGAAGCACCTGAAGCATCTTGACACACTCTTGTAGTGACTTGCTTCTCATCCATTCATGCATTATATTAACTAGGCAGGCTTCAAGATGTAGTTCTGGATATGCATTGAAAATAGAACTTGCTATGGCCTCGTCTTCAGTAGAAGGAGGGATGTCCTCCTCTTAATCATTGGGAAAACCCACAGCCTTGTTAAGAGACACAACCTTGGTCTGCTCCATGATGTCTACAGCCAGTGTCCCCTTTTCCACCTTAGTCATTACATGAGCCATATCTAGAAATGGCTTCCCTAGATAAATCGAAATATTCTGATCAAAGTGCTTCATCATGTGGCATTGCTCCTTTTCTTTAGATTGTGTTGTGCTTGAGGGCATGACCATTTCAAACCGATCATCAGCGATACCCAAGTTCAAACAGCCTCTTCCCATCTCAAGTATCATATCTACAGTGGCTTGGAAGGGTCATCCAAGGAGTAACTCATTTCCTTGCTCGTCCTTTATTTCCATTACTACAAAGTCTGCTAGAAATACAAACTGATCAACTTTCACCAACACGTCCTCACAAATGTCATATGGCTTCACCACGGAATTGTCCACTAACTGAATTGTCATATTGCTCGACCTTGATTCTTTCAATCCTAGCTTCTTGAACGTAGAGAGAGGCATCAGATTTATACTTTCCCCAGAATCACACAGTGCTTCGCCGAATTTCACTTTACCAATGTAACAAGAAATATTGAAGAAGCCCGGATCCTGCCTTTTTGGTGGCAATGTGCCCATGATGAAAACACTCACATGTTCCTTAAGAACCACAACCTCAGTATATGGGATTTTCTTCTTCTTTGTAATGATGTCTTTAAGAAACTTGTCGTAAGAGGGAATCTTCTCTATTTCCTCTAACAATGGAATGTTGACATAAAGCTTACTAAAGCTATCTAGAAATTTCTTGAAGTGAGCGTCCACTTTCTTGGCTTTCACGCTATTGGGATATGGGACCGGGACATTCTGTGCCCTCTGATGTGGCAGCACATATAGCATCCTCTTCTGTGTCTCCTCCTCAACAAAGACGGGTTCTGTTACAACATCCTCTACCGGATCGGTGATTGGGATCAGAACCTCCTCTGTGGCCTCACCTGTGGTTTCTGACTGGGGTTTGCTTGGTTCATCGGCCCTGGGGTTTAAAATCTTCTTACCGCTCCATAGCAAAATTGCCTTAGCCTGTTGGTTTCCTCCTGGAATGTTTGTATTACCTGGAAAGCCTTGCTATGTTGGCTTCTTTAGATTTGCTATCTCAACTGCCATCTGCGCCAAGGATGTCTCTATAGTCCTCATCTGAGCCCCGTGACTTTGTAAGGTCTGCCCAAATTGGTTCATAAATTCTCCTTGTTGCTTGATCTGCTGACCAAATGTGCTCATTAGTTCTTGATTCTGCTTGATCACTTGGTTGAACAACTCATTGCTCTTATCCTCTGGCGCCAGTTGGGGTTTTGTGTCAGGGTCCTGTAGGAAATTATTTGGGTCCTTCCAGGAGAATTTCTTGTCTTTCCTCCATGAGTAGTCATTATTTCTGTACCCCTACTGTTGGCGCATAAATTTCACTTGAGCTTCATCCTCAGATTTATCTTCTTTTGCAAGTAGTTTCTTGGCGAGAAGGTCCATCTTCTCATTTAACTCTTTGATGGACTTTGACTCACCTACAGCCCGAACATGCTCTACGGTGTCTCTATCACCCCAAGATTGCTTCTTAGCCATGTTCTTCAAAATTTCCCAACACCTCGTGCCTGTGTTGTTTAAGAAGAAACATGAACCCACAGAATCTAAGTTGCTTCTATCATGCTCGGAAAGAGAAAAATAAAAGATTTTAACCTGCTTCTCTTTGTCAAGCCCATGATGCGGGCACCTCCTTAGCATAATCAGAAACATTTCCCAGGTCTCGGAGTAAGTCTCCCCTGCCTTTTGGCTAAAATTGTGGATCTTCCAGGCCAAATCATTGGTCTTCTCGGGCGGAAAGAACCTCTCGAAGAACACCTCAACCATATGATCCCACGATTCCACATACTCATCATCAAGATTATGTAGCCATTCTCGTGCATTTCCCGCCAGAGAGCTGGGGAACAGCTTCAAGTACAATGTCTCCTGTGGAAACCTGTCTATCTTGATCATGTCATAGTTCTCCACAAACTGGCCAATGTGAGTCACCGAGTCTTCATTTTTGAGCTCGTGAAATGCATTTGATTTGACCAAATTTATTAGGCCTAGATCGATCTTATAATTGGGAATGTTAATAGCCTGCCTCTTGATTGGCCCTTTAGATGCAGATGCAGAAGACGCCTTGATCTTCTCCCATATCGTCTACTCTTCTGCCATGGCTTCTTGTTCTGAGTCAGAATCTATTTCGTCTGATTGGTCTTGAATATAGTTCTGCTCGTCGTCTGGTCCCACCAGTGGAACCTCTGCTGATTGTTGCGTGTAGTCAGTGCTACGCGTCCTCACCATGCACCAATACCTACAAAATAATAATTTAGGTTCAGTACCGTGCTAGACGATTTCTAAATATGAATGATAAACTATAAATATCAAAAATGATAATTTAAAAAAATAAAAATGTGGCCTATAGTGGCCTCTTGCAGCACTCGTAGTGCCGACAATTGTTGTGTCCCCGGCAACGGCACCAAAAACTTGACACAATTTTATCGTGTATATAACGCAAGTGCACGCATCAATGTAGTATAGGCCCTTGTGAGGCCCGAGTCGAACTCAGGGACACTAAATTATCGGTAGACTACTACTAACTACTCGCAATCAGCTAGACCAATAAAAAGGTTATGAGAGTTGTTGTGAAATAAAAGAAAATAAAATAAAACAAAACAATCGATTAAGTGTTTAGTTTAATCAATTCAAATGGAGATCTTCAAGATTGCGGTTTCACCGCGGGTTTTCATTGTATGAATTTCCACATAGTTAAACATGTTCATCTCTCAATCCGGGTAGTGGACTGCAGTTAGAATTGTCCACTGTCGTGGTGCAAATCACTACCTAAGTCTAGGTCAGTTCCACCGTCATATAAACTTATACCCTGAGCTAGGTGCATTAGCATCGACCTCTGGGTTTCCACCATTAACCGTACACCACCTTGTTCAAGGGATTTGTTAATTAATGTGAATTTCGTCTCTTTTCAACTGTTAATTCTTCTTTCAAAGTAATTAAAGGCATTAGATTATCATTATGGTGATCAAGCATAATAATATAATTGAGAAAATGAAATCATACCACGGATTTAAGAGACAAATGATGAATTACTATGGTAAAAACATCATACAATGCTTCCCCGGGCTACTCCCAGTCCTAAAGATAAAGGGGATTAGCCCCGCATGTTCATCTCAGAGCAAGACATGGTTGAAGAAAGGGGAAACATGGAGAAAAACGTGAATAAGTGATGAAACCCCTGAACGGAGAAGATCCAATCGCTCCTTGGCGTAGAATGCGCGATCTACAGCCTTTCGGCGGTGGAAAACATCTTCTTTGTCTTCCAGAACGGCTGGGGCGTGCTTCTGGGATCTGTTCTTCTCTCCACAGCTTCTCAGGACATGTGCAGTGGCTAATGATGTGATACCCTCCTCTTGGCCTCCGTCATTAGGTATAATCACCGAGTTAGGTTGCAAAAATATCACCACCGTTGGATTAAAGCCAATTTGAATCAAACTCTAATCTGACGGTGTCGATACCATCGATGCGGGTCAATGGTATCGACCCCTCACAATATCGGCAAGCCTTCTTTTCTTTTCATCATTGCACCTGATGCTGACTCGATACCATCAAGGAGGGTTGATGGTATCGACACCCTTAGGCGTCGGTTTTATCCCTTTTCCGTCGCTGAAGCTACACATGTCGATAGTATCGACTGACTGGTCGCCAGCAACCTAATGGTATGTCACTACCATCGACTTCCTTGTCGATGGTATCGACTCTGTGCTCCTCCTTGCGGCTGCCTGCCTGTGGCTGTGTCAATAGTATCTACTATTTTCGATGGTATCGACGGCTGCATATATGTGTTTTTCCTAAAATTGCAAAACAAAACCACATCAGCTGAGATAAAACCTATAAGTATAATCATTTATGCTCGAAACGATAAAATAAAAGAGATTTGACACTGAGAAGGATCATAGACTAAAATAAGTGAATTATGCAATATTAACCACCAAAGTGACCAATAAACGCATAAAACATGAGTAAAACAAGTCTATAAATGTGACTCAAAATCATCACATCACATAGTTTATTCTTGATAGTTCTAGAGACAAATATGGATAACATATATACTGAATGACTATATCATTCAAACATTCTATACATGTAGGATTGTCTTCAAGGGAACATAAATAAAGAATGCATTACTAGAATCCATGAGGATGGTTATCTAGGCTCTTTTGGTTTTGAACAAATAGAGACATGAGAGTTTTATTTGTTGGAAGAGATGACAAAAGCTCCTTTCACTAGAAACAGTGACATAGTGAGTGATCTATTGGCACTCATACATAATAATGTATGTAGATGATAACCTCCCATTTTGTGATGTTATCTTAATAGTTTTCTGCAGTTTTCCATACTCTTTCTCAGCTCGGATACTAAACCAAATGCTAAAGGTTTAATACATTGACCTATTTTCTTGCCCGTTTCTTTGTGGGTTGTTCGGTTGCAGTTTCCTAGACCTTTCATTTCCCCTTGGGTCTTTCGGTTGGGGATTCATCTTCGGAGTTTAACTCGTATTTGGAGCCTTCATCACTGGAAGAGATTTCTTCCACTTCTTCTTTGGGTTCCTCGGCTAAACACTTGTTGAGGCGTTGAATTTCATGCATGACTTTGAGTAGGTTGACCTTGGGTGGGACTTGTCTAGTAGTGTCATAGATGTCGACTATCTTTTGGAGCTTTGTGCGGTCTTCCATGAGTTGCTCCATTGTCCAGTGCGGGTCTTCGGAAGTTCCGGCCATATCTGAAAATTTTTGCATAAAATCATGTGTTAAAGTGGTTTGGATTTGCAAAGATATCAAGTGTATTAAAAAGAGAAGTGTATGCTATGTAAGTGTTAATGTTTTAGCAGAATTCAAGCAGTTTTGTAAGACCAAATAGTTTGAAGAATGTTTGGCTCCAAACGGTTTCAGGACAGTTTGGCTCCAAACGGTTTCAAGACCATTCGGAAGGTGGAACGACGGGAGCGCAGAAGATGGAGGAGAAGTGATATCGGCGGTGATAGTGAAGGCAGCGGCGATAGAGGTGACGGCGGCGGTAGAGATCATGGCGGCGATAGAAATCATGGCGGCGATAGAAAAGGGGGTCGTGTTGGTGACGTAGACGTCAGCGATGGTAAAAACGGAGGTGGTGCAAAGACATAGGTGTCGATGATGGTGGTGCGATGGTCTACCTTACTTCTGTGGGTGATGATGACGAAGGCGATGCGAAGAGTGGCGGTAACAGAGGTGTGGACGTCATGAAGACACGTGGAAGCGGGAGTGATGGTGGCAGAGAGAACCAGTGTCATGAGCTGCGCAGGAGCAGGAACATGGGAGATGAAACAGTGCTTGCGAGGGTTTAGAGGGTTCGAGAATCGAAAGAAAGAAGAAGGAGAGGGGGGTAGGGTTATATTTATAGGATTTGGGGGTTGACTTTACAAATTCCCGAGGTCAAACGGTTTCAAGACCGTTTGGCTCCAAACAGTTTCGAGACCGTTTGGCTCCAAATAGTTTCAGGACCGTTTGGCTCCAAACGGTTTCAGGACTGTTTGGCTCCAAATGATTTCAGGACTGTTTGGCTCCAAACGGTTTCAAAATTGTTTAAGATGACTTAGGTTTTTTATTTTTATATTTTTATGTTTGTTTTGGTTGTTTATGTGAATTTTTATATTTTCAAATTAAAGATGATAAACCTAAATTAAACAAAGGAAATAAAAATAAAAGATAAATGGTGATAAACAGATCTTGGGTTGCCTCCCAAGTAGCGCCTAGGTTTTACATCGCTGGCTCGACGAAGTTTTGATTTTGTTATGGTGATACTGTGGGGTCTCTGATTCCAATAGTTTGTCTTAGAATTTTGTCTGCTGGAGTATAGTATTTTTTAATCTATGGCCATTGACGGTCCTTTCTCCTACATTTTCATCAACAATTATGATGGCTCCAGTCAGACATATGTGCTTGTTAGTAAAAGGCCCGGACCACTTTGTATGAAGTTTCCCAGGGAATATTTTGACTCTGGAGTTGAAAAGAAGGACTTTGTCTCCGATGGTGATGCCTTTTCTTTTTAGATGGCCATCGTGCCACATCTTGGTTTGTTCTTTGTAAATCCTGGCACTTTGGTATGCAGTCATTCTGAGCTCCTCTAGTTCCTGGAACTGGAGTTGTCTATTTTCTCCAGCACTTTTAAAATTGAAGTTTAGTTTCTTAATGGCCCACCAAGCCTTATGTTCCAATTCTACTGGAAGATGACATGATTTCCCATATACCAAACAGAACGGGGTTGTTCCAATTGGTGTTTTATAAGCTGTTCGGTAAGCCCAAAGGGCATCGGGAAGCTTGGTGGACCAGTCAGTACGGTGTCTGTTGACTGTTTTCTCTAAGATAGCCTTTAGTTGTCTATTCGAAACTTCAACCTGACCACTAGTTTGTGGATGGTAAGGCGTGGCAACTTTATGGTTGACTCCGTATTTCTTTTAGAGGGCTTCAAAGCTTCGCTCTAGAAAATGGGTCCCTCCGTCGGATTTGACAGTTCAGGGGACTCCGAATCTGGGAAAAATGATATCTTTAAACATCTTAATGACTGGTTTGGAATCGCTGGAGACTATGGGTATGGCTTCTACCCATTTTGAATCATAATCCACAACAACCAGTATGTAGGAAAATCCATATGAATAGGGAAAGGGACCCATGTAGTCTATCCCCCACACATCGAAAAGTTCGATCTCTTGCCACATAGTGAGGGGCATTTCATTCCTTTTTGTTATACCGTCGGAAAGTTGACATTTATTGCATGATTTTATAAAATCATGGGAATCTCTTGCTATTATTGGCCAAAAGAAACCCGATTGCAAAACTTTCATAGCAATCTTTTTCGAGCTCATGTGTCCCCCAGTGGGGCCGGAATGACAATGTTCTAAGACAAGAGTAATCTCTTGTTCGGGTAGGCAGCGACGGAAAAGTCCATCTGCACATAGGTGAAAGAGATAAGGTTCGTCCCAGTAGTATTTCTTAACTTCGTGCAGAAATTTCTTTTTTTCGTGGTGAGAGGCGGAAGGGTGTATGATCCTTGTAGCCATATAATTCACTATGTCAGCATACTCGGGGAATCTGGCAGTAATTTCATTAGCTGGTCATCTGGGAGGGAGTCTCAGATAGGTATTTTATCATCATCCTCGACTTCAATGTGGCTGAGATGATCAGCGACGACATTTTCCACTCCGCTTTTATCTTTGATTTCTAAATCAAATTCCTGAAGCATTAACACCCAGCGAATAAGTCTTGGTTTTGTGTCTTGCTTCTGAATTAGATATCGTATGGCGGAGTGGTCAGTGTAAACAATAACCTTTGATCCAATTAGGTAGGAGCGGAATTTCTCGAACATATAGATGACAGCTAAGAACTCCTTTTGTATAGTGGTGTAGTTCTTTTGCGCTTCATCGAGAGTCTTGGATGCATAGTATATTACATAAGGCTTTTTGTCAATTCTCTATCCTAACACTGCCCCTATAGTATAGTCACTGGCATCACACATATTTCGAATGGTTGTGACCAGTCGGGTGCTCTTAGGATAGGCGCAGAGACTAGAGCGTTCTTTAAAGTAATGAACATTTATAGACATTCTTGGTCAAAATTAAACTCGACATCTTTGGTCAATAATTGGGTCATGGGTTTTGCTACTTTCGAGAAATCTTTAATGAATCTTCGATAAAACCCGACATGACCCAAGAATGCTCGTACTCCTTTTACGTCTTTTGGCGGTGACAATTTCGAGATGACATCAATTTTTGCCTTGTCTACCTCAATCCCTCTGTCACTCACTCTATGTCCGAGGACGACACCTTCAGTTACCATAAAATGGCATTTTTGCCAATTTAAGATGAAGTTCGTTTCCTCACATCTTTGTAAGACTTGTCTAAGGTTGAGTAGACAGTTGTCAAAGGAATCTTCGTAAATTGAAAAATCATCCATGAATACTTCCATTATGGACTTGGTTAGCCCTGCAAAAATAGCAGACATGCACCTTTGGAAGGTGGCAGGTGCATTGCACAGCCCGAATGGCATTCTTCTGAAAGCATATGTCCCGAAGGGACAAGTAAAAGTTGTTTTTCTTGGTCTTCCAGATGTATAGGGATTTGATAGAATCCAGAATAACCATCGATATAACATAAAAACTTTTGATGGGCTAAGCATTCCAGGACTTCGTCAAGAAAGGGTAGAGGGTAGTATCTTTTCATGTTGCTTTGTTTAGTTTCCTGTAGTCGATACACATTCTCCACCCTGTGACAGTCCTCGTGGGAACTAGCTCATTTTTATCATTTAACACGACAGTGGTTCCTCCCTTTTTGGGGACCACTTGGACAGGGCTGACCGATTGGGAATCTGAAATTGGGTAGATAATACCAGCTTTCAGCAATTTGAGGACCTCAAGGTGAACTACCTCTTTAAGATTGGGGTTTAGCTTTCTCTGGTGTTCTCTTGAAGGCTTAAATTCTTCTACCATGGGCAGTCTATGTATGCATAAGGCTGGGTTTACTCCTGTTAGGTCAGTTATTTTGTACCCAATGGCTTTCTTATGTTTCTTCAACTGAACGAGAAGCCTTTCTTCTTGGTCTTTCATTAGAGTGGAACTGATGATTACTGGACATAGTTTTTCTTTGTCCAAGAAGATGTGCTTAAGTCCCATTGGTAGGGTTTTCATTTCGGGAGCCTTAGGTGCTTATGTTATTTCTAAAATAGTGACAGATTTGAGCTCCTCAAAAGTGGTTGCTGGTGCTTCTTCAGCTTTCTCTAAGTGTTGCAAGCATTGTTGAACTAATTTGTTGGCTGAGAATTCAACTTCTGGATTTATTAGGACATTTTCTAACTCATCAGATGGTTTCGATATTTCCAACTGTGACATTTGATGTATTGCATCTAAGAGAAAAACTTCCTCCAGAATGTTGGGACCTTTCATGCTGTTGAGGACTCGAAACTGAATGGCTTCTTTCCCCAGTCTCAGAATGATCATGCCAGCTTCAACATCAATGAGCGCCATATCTGTGGCAAGGAAGCTTCTGCCAAATATTATTGGGTATCTGAGATCTTCCTTGATGTCCATAATGACAAAATCACATGGGACATAAGAATCCTTGCCTATCCTGACTGGAATGTCTTCAATTATTCCTAGAGGTGCAGTGATAGTGGAATCAGCTAACTGAATTATCATCCTTGTGGGTAGTAAATCAGTAAAGCCCAATCTTTTACACATGGAGTAGGGCATGATAGATATGCTAGCCCCTAGGTTAGGTAATCACTTTTTGCTCGAAGCATTTCTAATACAACATTGAATACCGAAAGAACTAGGGTCCTTCTTTTTCTTGGGCATCTTATTAAGAATGATATTGGAGGTGGTCTGAGCTAGTTTGACTGTCTCTTGTTCTTCAGTAATGTATTTCCTTGATAGCAAAGTTTTCAGATATTTAGCCCAAGCTGGTACTTTAGAGAGAGCATCGAGGAGCGGGATATCGATATAAAGTTTCTTCATCACCTCCTTGAATTTTTGGAACCTAGTGTCCATATTAGTCTCTCTCAATCTTCCTGGATATGGTATCCTAGGTTTATATTACAGAACTTCTGGCTCTTTGGGAGCTTGTTCCTTTACTTTGCCTTTTGCAGTCTCTGCAGATTTCTCAAATCCTAGATTCGGGCTTGCATTCAGAGTAAAGACAGGTGTATCATCATCATCATGAGAGATTATCGTAGTTTCATGAAGGACACGACCAGATCTTGTAGTGACGGCATTTAATTTCTCTGGTCTATTTTGATTGTGTCTAGGGTTTGACTCTGGTTGACCAGTAAAAGTGCCTGCTGGTGGCTTCAGTTGGGCAGCAATTTGTGCTAGTTGAGCCTCCACAGCCTTCTGCTGAGCTTGCTGATTGGCAAGCATGGTTTGTTGTGATTGTAACATCTGCCTGATCATAGTCATCTCATCTGTTGGCTGGGAAGGGGCATTTTTCTGAGTGAGTTGTTGTTGTCCTTGATGTGGTTGTTGTGGAGGTGGTGTTAACTGAGGTTGTTGTGGTTGCTGCAGCTAAGAGTGTAGTTGTGGGTGCAGAGGAGGATGGGTGTATTGATAGTAGGCAGAAGGATTTCTAGGGTAGTTGGATCTTGGGAAATTATTTCTGAGGTTCCCTTGATTTTGTTTAAAGTTCTTTGAAATCCATGTGGCAACCTATTGGAGGATCCGCCTTGTGTTTGATGTTGTGGGTTAGCAGTCCCCGCAGGATTACCATATTGAAAATCGGGGTGGTTTCTTGGTTGATTTGGATTATAGTAAATTTGTCCTAGTATGGAATGAATGGAATTGACTTGTTTGAGCATCTGATCTTTAGGGTGCTCGATGATTGATTCGTACTGCTATTGTGGTGGTTGCATATCCATCATCACATTGTAAAGTAAGCCACATGACAGTGTAGGGTGATGAAGATGCGTGACAGGCTTCACAAGTCCCTATAGCAGCTTTAACTTGTTGGACTTGGGGGTTTTTCTTCTTATCATATTCTTCAAATGAAGTTTCAAGTGCCTGTTGTTTGTGAGCTATAGTCTTTAAAGCTTCAGCAATAGCCTTCATTTCCATTGATTCCTCAGCTTTATAAACTTTGAGGACTCCCTTACCAGATGATCGTCCCCAATTGGATTGGTTCTCAGCTCCAAGTGTAACGATTTTCCAAGCATCCTCGTAGTTCTTCCTCATAAAATTTCCTCCAGATGAGGAATCCAGAAATTGCTTGATATCATCACTCACCCCCTATAGAATATTTCTATTAATTGATTTTGGGAGATACCGTGATGAGGGCACTTCCTTAGAAGCTCCTTGAATCTTTCCCATGCTTCTGCGAGTAATTCTCCAGGAAGTTGGGTGAAGTGGTTGATCTTCCCCCTAATTTTGTAGGTTAATGAAGGAGGGATAAACTTTTCTAGGAACTTTTCTTACAAGGGAGCCCTGGTGGTGATGATTGGCTCCCTATCAAGTGATTTGTACCAACTCAGAGCCCTTCCAGATAGAGTGAAGTGGAAAAGATGTAGCATTATTTCATCAAAGGCAACTCTGGCTTGTGGGACAAGTTGGCAAAGTGCCTTGAACCTCTTCAAGTGATCCATGCAGTCATCTCCAGAACCACCAGAGAATGAGATGCCCTACATGATTTGAATCTATTGTGTCCGGATTTCAAAATTGGTTATGTTGATGATTGGTGGCCGAACTGGATGATTATCTTCATAGTTCTTGGGGACGACATAATCCCTCAATTTCTTGTTTCTTAGCTCTAACTGGGCAGCTTGGTTAGCTGCTTCATTTTCGGATCAGATGCGGGCCTGTTCTTCAGCTCAAATCTCCGCTTGGATCTGAGCACGAGTGTCAACAATGAGTTGTGCTCTCTGAGCGGCTATGGCAGCATTGACCCTTTCCATTACTAACGAAGCTTGGCGTTGATTTTCAACCATTTGTCTGGCTCTTTGGCGGTTAAGTCTGATGTGGCGGTGGAAGCTTCTCTCTACCTCAGAGTCGTACTCTGGATCAGGGGAGAATCTGAGATTATGTGATTGTCATATACACGTCTTCTACCTGAGTAGAGAAAGAAACACACCTTTTAGATGATGCAGGAGATATGATGAATTCAAGAAGATATGGAGTAATGTTTAAAGAAAAGTGTAAAACCCTAACCAACTAGAAAGATGGTAAATGAAATTAAAACGTTCCGTTGTCCCCGGCAAAGGTGCCAATTTTTGATGGAGCTTCCACTCGCATGGAATTGCATGCACCACTAAAAATCCTAAAGATAGTAAGTATTTAGGTTTAGCCTTGCTTATACTAGATTGAGAACTCCACCCACGTATGCTAGGATACGTGGAAGTCTTATCGTAGTATAGTTAAGGGTCGAATCCACAGGACAACGGTCTTGTTGGGAGCAAAAATTGGTATCTAGATCGAAAAGTTTGAATTTCACTTAACCTCTTAACAGTTGGTATCTAGATCGAAAAGTTGGATTGGTTGTTTTTAAACTAAGTGCAAGTAAAACAATGTAAGAAAGTAAATTTTAGGTTGTAAACAATGATAAGAAACCACTAGGATGTGATCGGCTTTCACCACCACTACGCATGGATCAAAACATGCAACATAAAAACATAACCTGCAATAAGAGTCTAAATAGTTAGTATCTTTGTAGATTTAGTTTCCTTTCGGAGAACTAACTACGAGAAGTGTGGGGATGTTTCAATGCCAGCCATCCCCAAATAAATGGTCACTTACTTTACATCATTCCCTTCGCAAAGTGTGTTCCTTGAATTATCAAGGTTGTACTTTCCTACGTCAACTGATTCCATTTCATAGTATGAAAGTACAATGATGGAAGTGAGTTTACTCCACTTCTTGAAAAACACTCCTAGATACCGAAACATATGCATGGTGGATGCATGCATCAAGAACCAACATTCAATCGAGATTTGAATCTAATAGTACAAACATAGACAATTCATACTAAAAGGTAAAAGGTAACACAAGTTGGTGATCAGGAAAAAAGTATTCATTAAACGATTGATGTCGAACTGAAAAAAAGTATATCTCTATTGCAAACTATGGATTACATTGCATGAAATGAAAACATGGGTAGTGGGGCTACTCCCCACACCCCAGTGAATAAGACTACTCACTCATAGCAAGGACAAAGAAGGAGGTGAGAAGAGAGAGAGAGAACGTCATCCCCTCAAAGGAGAGAGGAAGGTCAACCCCTTGTTGAGAGAGAGATGATCTTCACAATTCACAGGTTGCTCGATGATGAAGTCTCCTATTCCCACCTTCTTTGGTGATGAGAGAGAAAGCAGCTTCTGGATGGAGTGTGGATCTCAGACTGGAAGCCTCGGGGCGGTGGATGAAGGATGAAATAGCTCTGGAGCAGCAGAGGCAGCCTTTGGACGTCTGAAACTTGATGATTTTGTCAGGACCCCTTGGGTCTTATTTATAGGCTTTAAGTGAAGTCCAAACAGTTTGGGCAGTTTTGGGTCCAAACGGTCGTGAAGATCATTTGGGCTCTGAGACCATTTGGGCTCGAAGACCGTTTGGGCTTTGAGACCGTTTGGGCTCTGAGACCATTTGGCTTCATGCGGTCTCAGGACCGTGTGACTCCATGTGGTCTCGGGACTGGTTTGCTTCATGTGGTCTCAGGACCGTGTGACTCCATATGGTCTCAGGACCGGTTGGCTTCATGCGGTCTCGGGACCAGTTGGCTTCATGCGGTCTCGGGACCTGTTGACTCCATGCGGTCTCGGGACCGGTTGGCTTCATGCGGTCTCGGGACCACGTGACTCCATGCAGTCTCGAGATCAGTTGGCTTCATGCGGTCTCGGGACCACGTGACTCCATGCGGTCTTGGGATCGTTTGTGTAGACCTTTTAAACCAAATGCTAAAGGTGGATACTAGTATTAATACACATCGATATGATCAATGTGAAGAATACTTGAACAAAGCGTTTGAGGACCTTTTGGGAGACCATGATAATTATCACAATGGACTCCACTTGAAAACATAATGATGTATCAAAAAGAAGGAATCATGCCATGTTACGATCATCTCTAAGTCTAGCTAATCTTCCAACTTCCTTTAAGGAATATGCTTTATAAACTACAATGTTTACACTAAATGTGTACAATCCAAATTGGTTCAAAAGACACCATATGAGATATTGCATGGGAAGTGTCTGGATATGTATTTTATGAATATTTTGAATGGGAAGCTTATATGAGAAAATGGTTTCTTGATTAACTTGGTACCAAATAAGATAAGTGTTATTTTTGTGAATATCCTAGGGAAACTAGAGGATGCTACTATTATAGTCCATCTAACAATAAAGTGTTTATTGCCAGGACGGTTGTATTCCTAGAAAAGGAATTTATTTCCAAAGGAATCAGCGGGAGAAAAGTAGAACTCAAAAAGTTCAAGACCAACAAGAAAAACATTGAACCTATAGAGGTACAATAGGAATAAGAAGAATCACAAATTGTTATGGAATCTTAAGTTCCTCAGGTAATAGAAAGGACCTTGTAGATCTAGTAGAACACTCCTTAAGTCTGAAAGGCTTGTATATCTTATCATTCAAGAAGGTAGCAAGTTTGTCATAAATGACGAACCAAAAACCTACCTAGAAGCTATTGAGGGGCCAAAGTCTGAGAAATAGCTTGAGGCCATTGGATCTAGGATGAACCCCATGTACACCAACAAGTTATGACCTTGGTGGGTCCACCTAAAGGGGTAAAACCCATAGGGTGCAAGTGGATCTTCAAGAAAAAGACCAACAAGGATGATAATGTACAAACCTATAAGGTAGATTGGTTGTAAAGGGTTTTAAATAAGTTCAAGGTGTTGAACATGATGAAATCTTTTCTCTAGTTTCCATGGAAAAATATATCATGATCATGCTTGTCATTGAACCTTATTGGGAATACGAGGTTTGGCATATGGATGTCAAAACTACATTCATTAATGGGAATATTGTAGAGGATGTGTGCATGACATAGCCTAAAGGTTTTATAACCCCAATTATTGCAAATAAAGCATGTAAGCTACAAAGGTCAATCTATGGATTGAAGCAAGTATCTTAGAGCTAGAATCTTCGATGTGAAAAGATAGTCAAAGAGATTTAATTTAGTCAAAACAAATATGGAACCTATGTTTACAAAAGGTTAGTGGGAGGATATCTATATTCCGCATATTGATATGAAATGACATCCTTATCCTACAAATGTTAAAACCCTGGATGGGAAAGTACCTTATCTATGAAGTATTTAGGTAAAGAATCCTATATCCTAGGAATTAAGATCTATAGAGATAGATCTAGAAGGCTTACTAATCAAAGTAAGCACACATACATTGGCAAGATGTTGAAGGGGTTCAGCATGCAAGTCTCAAAGAGAGAAAAATGTCCATGTTCCATGAAATTAATCTCTCAAGAGCCCAATTTCCTAGTTCTTGTAAACAATGGGAACACATAAGTAAGATGTGATATGAATTCCCAATTAGATCTATCTCATTGCCTCGTATGTATTAGACATGACTAGAGGATACTAGTCAGATTCCATTGAAGGTCATTGAACTGCCATAAAGAATGTCCTTAAGTACTTGAGAAGAACCAATGATCAATTCCTTATTTATCATGATAAGGAAGAGTTGGTTGTAAAGGGTTACACTGATGCAATCTTCCAAACTGACAAAAGGTATCTACGATCGCAATCCAAATTTTTATTTGACCTTCAAATAGAATTGTAATCTGGAAACGTTTTGAGAAAGCAACAGTGGTTGATTCTACAATAGGATCTGAGTACCTTGTTGTTTTAAACACAAAAAAGGATACTGTATGGATCAATAAGTTCATGTAGATGAACTTTAGGGAGGTTCCAACCATTGATGATACAGTAGAAATATTGTGACAATAATAGAGCTATTGGATAGGGTAGGAAACCCAGATAACATACTATAACATTTCCATCTCATATGAGAGATCGTACAACAAGAAGATGAGAAGACTTACCAAGTATTGACTAGAAGAAAATGTTGCTAACCCGCTACAAAATCACTTGCACAATAGAAACATAATGCACATGTTAAAATCACTTAGAATAAGATTCATAGGTGATTGTCTCTAAGTGCAAGTGGGAGTTAGTTGGTATTTATGCCCAGAGAGCCAATCATATGATGATTGTAATGGGGCATCACATACTTGATTTGATAATAATTAAGGTAATTTTGTCTATCGTGCTTGTCTTAGTCATGTGATGACGACACAAACATGGTAGATGTCTAAAGAATGATGTCACTTGATAACATATGTATTTAGGTTTGGGACCTAAAGAATGATGTCACTTGATGACATATGTATTTAGGTTTGGGACCTAAAGAATGTGATCATATGTATCATAAAAGTATATACATTCTAGTTATGTCCTAGTAATATAGTATTGTGGAATAAAAATAGACAATAGTAATACATAAGACTAGAATGTGTGTTGACTGATGACAATGTTTCATTAGTCATGATATAGGACATCAAATCTAACACATATGTACTTGTTAAAGAATATCATACCAGACAGACCCACATTGAGAGTGATGCATGGAAAGTATGGAATGGTAGTCACCATCAACTTTCAAAGTGATATTGGTGATTGTGGTTCTTATACCAGAAGACACTATACTCATCACATGTCATTTGATGAACTTTGACCCCATACAACGTGGCCTTGAATAAGGGTTGCCACAAAAGTGGTACTCGGGTGCATTGTTACACATGGGGATTGATTATGAGTGACATAGATGGGATTTGTCCCTCTTACAAGAGTTGATATCATGTCCACTTGATAAGCAAGACTAAGAAATGTATGGCCTTACTCACGTGACTCAATATGTGATGTATGAGCTCACATGCATCTCATACAATATGCTTTAGTTCAAGGAACATGGATTGAATATTAAGAGGATGATGATTCCACACCTCGAATTCAATCTAGATATCAGAGACAAATGAACTATACGACCACAGTAACACTTATCATGGATTGTAGGTTGAAAATTTTTGATTACTTGGGTAGCAATGATGTGTTGCAAGATACCGCTCATTGTTTTTGATGTCATAATCTGGTTATGGGCATTCACTGCCAATGTAATTTGGGACCTCTAGGTTCACACATATAAGTATCACTTGGAATAAGATTTTATTCATGAATAATGTTTAGCTTGGCTACCAAAGTGTTTAGGTAATCAACTTGAACAACATTAGCTGATAGTTGGCTGACTGGGAATTTGAGTCAATCGAATGGGAATGTAAGTTGACCAACTAGTCGGGAGGGATTTGTTTCACAAAAGGTCCAGGACGCTTGCCCCTACAGAGGGAAATGAATGTCAGATGTAAAGCCCCACACCTCATTAATATCATATTGGCATACTCACCCAAGAGTGTCCAGACAACCAACTGAAGAGTCCAATCGACTATTGGATGATCAATAAGACTAGATAAAGGATTGATGTTGACATCATGATGTGCATTAATCATCACATTGAAATCAAATATGTTTGTGAATAGGAAAACATTCCAATTGACCAAATGGAGTGTCCAGTTAACCAACTAGAGTTTCAATCGACTGAGTGGGATCCTAGTCGACCGACTCATGATTCACAATAGTTGAAAATTCATGAAATTGATCTCATTGTGTCCCCGAGTTTGTGGAAACCCTAGCTCATCCATTCCTATATAAAGTGGGGAAGGCAAGGATCACAACACTCTTAAATGACAAGACTCATCATCTCAACATTGTGGTAACATGGGAGTTAGAGGCATCTTATTTGTAAAAGGGAGATATAGCTAAAAAGGAATCTTACCCATAAAAGGGAGACATTGCCAAAGGGAAGAAAATTTGACGCAAACACGTTAACAATGCAAAGGGACAACTCCTTCGCATCATCTCGGGAAGCATGACTGTAACAACCTCACCTTTTAGCGTTCCCCAATTAAGAAAGGACCATAAAATTGAGAGTTATTACCTAAAATTACCAAGATCTAGATTTAACCAAATAACAACTAATAGCAAATTATTTTCATTATTTCACAAATATTACCAGGGATACAATGTTTCTCCTATAAGGAGTTACAAGAATTTCCAACATGGAACTAATACATATGAGAAGAAGTATCTAATTGTTCCTCCTTTACTTAACTTTAATGTCTTCGGTGGATTTCATTGGATTCATCATGTCTTGACATCTTCATGCATAACATTTACCTAAAATGACATGAAATAAAACACAGATAAATGTATTGCTATATTGTGTATGTGGCATGCATGCAAAAGTGTACAAGTAAGATAACAACATATATCAATCAATTACACTTGAAAATGGTAATTTTCTTCACATATTCAAACCCATGCTTGATGTGCTATCTTGGGTGTGATCATATGTCCCATCCATTGCTCATGTGTATCACCTCTTGACACATGTCAGCCTAGGGTTTAAAATATAATATCTTACTTTATGTGATACTCATAGTGGAATTATAGTTTAACATAATGTAAATAAACATCCAACAATTTATTTCAACAATCCTCGAGAAACTGTCAGCAAACACCAACAACCAATAGTGTGAGTATTCATTATCGTAACCTAGTACCTCAATGTAGAACCATGTAGACCATGCTATCATACTTCCAAGTACTTTAACCATGTCATCCAATCAAGAAAGCAAAGATGAATCCCAACAATCATCATTTCCTCTGCATGTATGTATATCCTAAAGTATCACCATCATATAATTTAGATTAAACCCTAGTTGACTCCTAATCTATGGTTTAGGGTTGTTTCAAGGAATTAGGGTACTTATGGGGCTCTCAATGTCACACCAAGAAAAACCGTAAAACAACAACTTCTAGGTTTAACCAAAAGTAGTGCACTAATTCCCCACTCCACACGAGCAAAAACCTTATTGTAGAATACTTAAGGATCAAACCCAAAAGACAACCTTTTTAAGTAGTTATATAGATTTGGAAGTAGTAAGAATAATATTTATCATCGAGTAGTTGAAAGATTGATAAAAACTAAATTGTTGCCAAAAGCAACCAAGATTAAGGAAGTAAATAACAAATAATAAAGAGAACCAGGGAATGGGGTTTCGCAACCTGGGCCTATGTAATTATCATAACTAGATCTAACTCTCTAACATTTGTTGCTAAATTGAGGCTTAGCTGCTACACCCTCATGAGATACAGGTTGTCACCTAGTATAAACTCCCTTGGAACCGACCATCCTCGACAACCAAGTTCCATCTCTATACCAACCGAACTCCCTTGCTTTTAACCGAACATCCTCGGCACGTAGCAGATTGAAGTCCAATCACCTCACTATCCCTTGCTGAAAACTCATGGGGACAATAAGATCATTCTGGTGTTCTAATCATGCTCACAGCAACCAGCATATCCATGATTATAACATATATGTGAAACAAGTCGTAAATTTGCAAAGCAAAGCATTGAGCTGAACGATACTTTATTTAGCAAATATATTATCAAGTTTAAATACAAGATAAAATAAAATAAGGGCTATCAGGACTAGTCCCCATACCCCATCACAAGGTGTTTACTCGTTCATGGCAAGGGACAACGACAAAGAGATAGTAGGAATGATGGAGAGGGCCATGACACCTGGTATAGGAAGACCGATCTCTCCACTACGTATGGTGCCTCCTCGCTCCTGGCTCCTAGCTGGGGTTTGTGCTACACAATATGGCTTCTAATCACCGATCAGAGACCCTTTTAATGGATGATAAGGGTTCCCTTTTATAGATGCATTCCTCGCCTCCATAACCTTAAAATTGGATGCTTGTGGTCAAAGGCATTTAATTGCATGGCCCGTACTCAGTCCAACAAGTGACTAGCGTGGGTTACTCAGTTTGGACCTCGTGTCTGGTTCTCTGGTGGACCAGCATGGGGTAAACCGGAATGGGGTGGATGATGAGAGCGTGCGTCAAGATGTAAGAATCTGGAAGAGTTTAGGCGGTGAGTGGCTCGAGTTGGGCGAATGGCAGAGTTGCTCGCTTGACTGGGTGTTGGAAGGTGATCAAAAGGAAAGCTTTCTGGCCTTCCTTCCCTTGAGGTGTAGCATCATGAGGGCTCCGTCGACCATCTAGGAGTCGTTGTGCAACTTTGTCTGATTCTGCACAAAATATATATGAAAATGTATTGAAGTTTGAAAAAGGGAAAATAATTGCATTTGAGTGAATATAAAGCTAAAACTAGGAAATAAAAACACAACAACCATTAAAAGTGAATAAAACATTATGTAAAAATGGGCATAAATATATTCATCAAACTATCCCAGACTTAATCCTTTGCTCGTCATGATTAAAGAAAAATAAAAAAGGAACCACCAATTAATACTAGGTTCCAAGTCTTCCTCTCCCAATTGAGCAAACTGTGTGGTCCCCTTTCCACCAATCATGATCAAGCAACCCTAATCCTTGGGGGTCACTTAGTCATGCTTGGATATACCCCCAAATGGGGCTATTTCCTCTAATATCTAGACCCCAGAACCTATAATGAACTACTTTTGTATCAATAATACTCCTGATCTATCTATGCAAATAAAAGTAAGCACAAGTCATGGCTATTTGGTTGTTTGGGGGAGAATTTTGATAAGTCCCCTGGGTATGAAAATTGAAAGAAAGGGGAAGAAAGACATAGAACGAACTTGATTCCCTGGTCTCTCCTCTATTTGACTTGAGACCTTATTGGGATTCTATATTTTATTTATCTCTCCTCTATTCGACTCAAGACCTTTTATTTGTTTGTGGTTACATTGATCACATGTTTTCTTTTGTGCTCTTTGGCCTCTTTAATTCATGCCATGCTTGTAGATGAAAATAAAAAAGGAGTATTTATGGAAGGGATGTAACCCCAGACATAGGGTTTGGCATATGGTGGGAATTTCATTGTTTTCTTTTGTGGATGGGGAAGAGGTAGGAGGTGATGGAAGAAGAGTGAAATCAAGAGGCTGACTTGTGCTTCTCCATTTTATTAATGCATTGGAATCTGATCATCATATTATATTAGTTAATTCAATTAATGTAGGGTAAAGAAGTATTCAAAAATATTTTTACAATTCATGTTGGAGGCACATGTGGCTTGACCTTTCGGATTCAATCTGCTTACCTTCACTTCCAAGGGGAAGGAATGCATATTTTTTGTCATCAGGGCCCATAACTATTCAAAACATGTTTATTCCTTAAAAATTCCTTTTACACAGGGTAGCTCGAGAAAAAGAAAGGAGAATAGTTCATTCAGATACTTTACATTTTTAGCAAATATCAAAGTGACCGACTAGGTAAAGGTCACAACTCAAACAAAAAATTGAAAAAGAAAATTGAAAAAAAACAGAAGAATTAAAAGACTTATGTAAATTTTGATTTGAAGGGTTTTGAATCATATCGTATGCCCTCCACCCTACATTTTAAACCTTTGCTCATCCCGAGTAAGGCAAAGTCAGGATGTTGGGGAAAAGTCTTCATATGCCAAAGGTGTTGGCACATAATCACCCCGCTCAACATGCATCTCTCATTTGCTTTCTGCAGAAGATAGATTTGATTCAGTTGACGAGTCTAGCGTTGTAATGCAGCTTCAATAGGGTATTGTGCGGAAATATCCGCAATCATTATTTGTAGAGTATGGAATTTACCATCGTCACATCCATTTGTTTTTTTGCATTTAGTGTCATGGATACCCGAATTATGGCTCTTGGTGGTGTATGAACCCTAAGTGTCAGTATTAATGGTAGGTGGAGAATGAAGTGTCTGATCAGTGTTATAAAAATGCCAGATATGATCAGATAGGTGCTGAAGTTCATAAGGCTATGACAAATTTTGCATGATTAGGTAGGAGTAGTTCAAATTGAGTCTTGCGGAAGATGATTGTATATGTATCTGAATGAGGCCATGATTGCATAACTTTTCTAGATATAAGTTAGGGAATATTAATCAGACATTGATTCTCCTTCTATTTAAGGGCTTCATGTTGATGTCGAGGAGACTAAGAACAGGGGCTATCATGGATACCATGCCACCCTGATTAAATTTCCCACTAGTGACGAGGGAGAGTTTTCGTCCAAGGTGTTCAATGAAAGCATTTCCCCAATTAAATGGATCCCTATGAAGCACACACCACATGGCATAGAGATCAGTTCTGATGACGATGCCATGATTAATGTCTGTACAAAATACCATACAAGAAAGCACCATGTGTAGATATTGAAGCAGGGGGCTATGTATCATTGATGCCATCATATTACCAGGCATAGACCCAGAAGTCCCAATGATTTTTGCCCAAAAATCATCTGCCATGTAGTCAGGGCGGAGGTGGTGTTGTGAATCACAACTCGACAACCAATCATGATCAACATCTTGGCATATGATGGCAAAAAATTGGGAAGAGCTAAACTGGTGATTTTCACCAAATAGTTGGAATGCACAACTAAAAATCCTATTACTAGGATTGATTTTTTTGAAGGAGGCTAAGAATTCCAGAATAAGTGTCAAGAAAATCAGTCACAGTTAGTACACAAAGGAATGAATCTGATTTTGGCAAAGGATATTGTTTAGTTGGTCATTTAGTACTAGATTGCATAAGGTATTGTTGCAGACCCATCGAGGAGAGTTCAATCCAACCCTCTGGATGGCTTCATGGTAGAAATAACAATTTTCTAGTAAGGAACTCATAATAAGTGCCAGGAAGGGGGTGTTTTTGTCCTCAACTTTTGTCCGTGGTGCTCCAGAGGTGAAAGGACTGGGTTGGACCGGTGACAACATTGTGGGAAGAATCTTGACCTCATCTTGTCGTGATCTTTGGTTGTGGTTATCCTATATGAGCTTGCTGGGAGGCAGATAGTAGATGGCGGCTTTGTAGTTGTAGGCGTCAGCGGAAGGTAAGCTTTTTGTTGTTGTGTCCCAATTTTGGTTTTTCACCTATTTGAATAACATCCAACATATCACGAGGCATGTCTTGGCTGAAAGTCTTGTCGAGGTCAGTCGATGATGTAAGGTTGCATTGGCGAAAGCCCGTCATTTTTTGTTTTCTCCAAATGGGTGATTTTTAGGGAACCGGGTGACTCATACGGACAACCAATTGTAAAAATTTTAGGGTGAAGAAAATGGTTACGCTGCAACCCCACTCTTTCTCTCTCTCTCACTCTCTAATAGAACATGTTGCCTCTCAGGAGAGCTTTGTTTTTAATGTCATTTATCTCGATGTAGTGTTGCTTCTATGTGTTTGGGAGGATGTGGAGACTTTGAGCTTGTTTATGTTGTCTCAATATCCTTGTCTTGTTGATTCGGTCGTCTTCATATTACATGGAATTATTGGTGGTGAAGTATCGCTTCATTTATTTGTTATTTACAATGAATTTTCCTCTTGCTTCATATTCCAACACATAAGCGCCATGAGAATAGATTTGTTTCACCATATATGGTCCATCCCATCTTGTTTTCAGCTTTCCTGGGAAAAGTTGCAGCCTTGAGTTATAGACTAGAACTAGATCTCCTAACTTGATTTACTTCCACCTTATATGATGGTTGTGCCAGATTTTAGTCCATTCCTTATACATGTGTGCACTTTTGTAGGCCGACATTCTGAGTTCATCTAATTCCTAGATTTGTAGCGATCAATTCTCCTTGGCCATAAATAAGATGAAGTTAAGGGTTTTTATTGCCCAACTAGCCTTGTGTTCCATTTACACTGGTAAATGGAAAGATTTCCCATGACTAGGCAAAAGGGAGTTCTACCCAGTGGTATTTTGAAAGCGCTCTGATAGGCCCATAAAATGTCACTCAGTTGTAAGGCCCAATCTTTTCTTGTCATGTTCACAGTTTTCTCCAATAATACTTTTATCTATTTGTTGGAGACTTCAACCTATCCGATGGTTTGGGGATGGTACGGTGATGTTGTCGTGTGGTTTACTCCATATTTTTTAATAGGTATTCAAACTTTCTTTCGGAAAAGTTGGAACCTCCATCCAAGATCATGATTTGAGGTACTCTAAATTGCAGGAAAATGATGTCTATAAACATTTTAATAATAGGCTTTGAATCACACAAGACTATGGGAATGACTTCAACCCATTTAGAAACGTAATATACCACTATCAAAATGTAGGAGAACCCATAGGAGGGAGGGAACAAACCCATGTCATCAATTCCCCAGATGTTGAAGATTTCCAATTCTTGCCATTATGTAAGGGGCATCTCGTCTCACCTAGATATATTTCCAGATAACTAACACTGATCGCACAAATGAGTGTAATCGTAGGCATCTTTGAAGATAGTCGGCCAGCAGAAATTGCATTGCAGAACTTCAGTGACAATCTTCTAGGAAGACATATGCCCACATGTGGGTCTAGAGTGACAGTGCATCAAGAAGTTCTTGGATTCTTTGTGAGTTACACATTGTCGGTAAAGACCATTTGTGCATAATCCAAAAAGAAATGGTTCGTCCCAATAATATTTTTGAACATCATGTAGGAATTCTTCTTACTCTGCCCTTTATATTCTGGGTGGATGATTCTTGTAGATAAATACATAACATAGTCAATAAACCATGGCCAACTTACCTCGAGACGCAGTAGGTGAACATCTAGTAGTTAATCATCAATTGTTTTCATTTTATCATCCTCACGGATGAGTCTTCTTTGGTGGTCAGCAACCACATTTTCACTTCTTTTCTTGTCCCTGATCTTGAGATTGAATTCTTGTAGGAGAAGAATCCAACAAATGAGCCTCAGTTTGGCTTCCTCTTTTGACATTATATATCTGATAGCCATGTAGTCGATGTAGATGTTAACTTTGGATCCCACTAGGTAAGATCAGAACTTATCAAAGGCATACACAATGGCTAACATTTCCCTCTCTGTCATCATGTAGTTCCATTGTGCCTTGTCGAGGGTCTTTGAACCATAATAGATCACATAGTGTTTGTTGTCAGGTGTGCTATCCCAAGATGGCTCTGACTGCATAGTCACTTGCATCACACATGATTTCGAAGGGTTGACTCCAATCGGGTGCACAAATAAGGGGGCGGTAGTGAGATCTTTCAACAGAGTGGTGAAACTTTTCATGCATTATTCATTAAAATCAAACTCGACTTCCTTCAGTAAGAGGTTGGAGAGAGGTTTTGCAATTTTTAGATAGTCTCATATGAACCTTCTTTGGAAACTCGCATGGCTAAGGAAAGCATGTATCTCCTTCACTGTCTTAGGTGGTGGTCTTTTTTCTATTACTTCCACCTTGGCTGGGTCAACTTTGATCCCCTTATTGGAGATTGTATGACCTAAGATTATGCCTTCATGTACCAAAAAGTAACATTTTTTCCAATTAAGAACGAGATGAGACTCTTCACACCTTGTGAGAACGATATTGTGGCTCTTGAGACAATTGTCAAAAGAATTTCCATAAATAGAGAAGTCATCCATGAAGACTTCCATGATGGATTCAATAAGCCCAAAGAACATAGATGACATGCACCACTGGAAAGTAGTTGGAGCATTGCAGAGACCAAAGGCCATGCGTTGAAAGGCATATGTTCCAAAAGGACATGTCAAGGTTGTTTTTTCCTGGTTTTCAGGATCGATTGGTATTTGATAGAACCTAGAGTTACATCTAGATAACAGAAGTAATCCTAGTGAGCGAGTCTTTCCAAGACTTGATCTAAGAATGGAAGGGGATAGTGGTCTTTCCTAGTTGCTTTATTCAACTTACGGTACTCAATGCACATTCTCCATCCCATAACTATCTATGTAGATATGAGTTCCCCACGGCCATTTTGAATCATTGTTGTCCCGCCCTTTTTAGGCACCACCTGGATGGGGCTTGCCCATTAGGAGTTAGATATTTGATATATGATCCATGCACGTAGTAGTTTTATCACCTCCTTTCACACGACTTCCTTCATTTGTGGATTGAGTTTGCGTTGAGGGTCTCTTGAGGGTTTATGGTCTTTTGTCATTGGTATCTTGTGCATACACAAAGCAACATTGATCTCGGTGAGGTCACTCATGTTGTATCCCAAGGTTTTCTTCCATTTTCTCGAAATTTTCATCATCTTATCTTCTTCCTCCCGGCTAAGCTTGGAGTTTATTATGACTGGACACATGTCTCCTTCATCAAGGAATCAATATTTAAGTCCTTCGCGAAGCATATTCAACTCAAGTGTTTCTTTTAGAGAGACTTCCATAGATATTACTTCGGACATCTTCAGATCTTCAAAGGTTTCAGGATGTCTCTCATCTTTTTTCTGGAGTCTAATTGTTTTATGTACATGGCAACTTGGGGGTCTTCCTCGGTGACTTCATCTCCATCAAGAGCTGCTTGCAGGGTATCTCCATAAGATGTTCTTCTAGACTAATTCATATCTTTGACACAGTCTACAAAAAAAACTTCTGTAGCAAAGCTGGGCGCCTTTAATCCATCGAAGAATCAGTACTCAAGAGTTTCCCTGCATAGTCATAGGAAAAGTGTTCCTACTTCGAAGTCAATATGGGTTCGTTTTGTATCCAAGAAAGGTCTTTTGAATATCAACAAGTACCAGTCATCTTCTTTAATTTCCATAATCACAAAATCACATGATATATAACTGTTCTTCAATCTAAATGGAACTTCCTCTATTATCCCTAAAGGATTTGTTGTTGAAGCATCATCTAGGTGGACAGTTATAGTGGTTAATAGGAGGTCAGTGAATCCTAAACGCTGAAACTAGGTGTACAACATTATTGAGATGCTTACCTCTAATCAGTCAGTCCTTTGCGATAGGTGTTGTCCCATAAGAAACAGTCAACCCCGATAGAGCTTGGGTCTTTCTACTTCTGAGGTATCTGATTTTGAACTATATCAGAGGAAGCTTTTTCCAACTTCATTGTTTCACATTCTTCTGTGATATATTTTTTGAGAGGAGAGTCTTAAGAAAATTTTCCCAAGTTGGCATCTCAGTGAGTGCCTCAATGAGCGGAATATTGACATGGAGCTTTTTCATGGTGTCTTTAAATTTTATAAATTGATTATCTAACTATATATGTCTCATATGACCCTCATAAGGTATATGAGTCTTGTATACACCTGTGTCAATGAGTGGTGGAGACTTAGAATCAACTATTGATGTCACAACAATCGTATTTTCATTGGTTTCTGATCAGACCCCTATTGTGGATAAATTCCCCACTGGTGCCTCTTTTGAATCTTTCTCCTTTTTGCTAGGTTTGGCAAGGAGCAAAGTACTCATTTTCCAACTAAGTCGTTACTGCATTTAACTGCTCTAGTTGTTTTAGGTTGACTTCTAGATGGCAAGCATTCATGTATGTTGGTGATGACTGATTGGCTGTCAAGCAAGCGATATGGGATTATAGCATTTTTTTATTAGCCATCGTATTGGTGAGTTGGGTCTGACACGATGCAATCGTCTCCTGAAATGACTTTATTTAGATTTTGCGTTAGTGTGATCCCTTCTTGTAGTGATGGCACCTAATGTTGCCTATGATAGTCCTGAGTGAAGTAATTGAGTCTAAATTCTTCCTAACAATGAGAATTTGGGAGCGGACAATAGGTCGTGTTATGACTAAACTCATAGGTGGGTGTGATAATTTTGTACTTGGGGGATTTGATGCTCTTTGCATACGCATTGAAAGATTTTTTGAGACTGTCATGATTGGCAGAGATGGCTTTTAAAGTCTCAGAATTGGATTCAAGTTCTGATTGATTTTTCATCCCGACATTTTCTAGAATATTCTTCTTTGAAGGTCCAATCCAGTGGGTTTGATTTTTAGTCGCAAGATCGACTATCGTAATTCACTGTCAAAGCTTTGTCGCATGAAATTCCCACTAGAGGAAGAATCAAGGAACTTTTTCTTGTCATTGTTGACTTCCCGATAGAAGGATTCAATCTTATGATTCTCAGGGATACCATTGACTTGGAACTTGTATAGGAGTCCATTGAATCATTCCCTTGCTTCATGTATGGGCTCTTTAGGTGCTTGATTGAACCTGGTCATTTGTCCTCGCGTCAAGTATATCATTAGTGGGGGTAGAAATGATCTAGAAACTTGTTTTCTAAGGATTCCTATGTAGTGACAAGACCTACTCAAAGTGTGTTACACCACGTTGTGGCTTTGTCAATCAGAGACTATTTGAAAATTTGCATCCATATGGCGTCATCAGTGGCACTTGATGGCTTCATCATCGAGCAAAGGTTAATCAATTTGAGAAGATGCTCCAGACAATCATCTCCAATTGTTCTTGTAAAGGCAGAATTTTTTAGTAGGCTAACCCATTGACCTTTGATCTCGATTGGGTCACTTGGAGGTTGGACTGGATGAGTCAATTCGGTGCCTTTTTAGATGGAGAAATCCCATAATTTTTTTTCTTGCTCTACGTCTTAGGCGGCTTCTAGACTGGTCATGAACTTAGCCTCTGTGATGAGTAATTCTCATTGGGCCACGATAGCTGCATTGATGCGCACTTGGATAGCTACTTCTACAGCCACTGCATCCGCCATGGCTCTCTCGTTGCGAAGTTTCCTAAGGGTTTTCTCGATTTTAGGATCGAATAGCAATCTCGAGTTAGGACTTTTGGATCTTCGCATAGTCTAGAAGTTCCTGAAAAAAGAAAGAAATGACTGTGAGTGGTGTGCTTGGTTCTAGAGGATTATAAATATTTTCAAGAAAAGTAAATAAACAAAATAAAAGAAAAACCCTAATTACGCCTATACTTTCGAAATTATTTAACTACCATTTTCCTCGACAACTGTGCAAGTTTTTGATGGGCTCCAAATATCGCACCAAGAAAAACCCTAAAAGAACAACTTCTAGGGTGCACTAATTACCCACTCCACACGATCGGAAGCCTTATTGTAGTATGCTTAAGGATCAAACCCAAAGGACAACCTTTTTAAGTAGTCATATAGATTTAGAAGTAGTAAGAATAATATTTATCACAGAGTAGTAGAAAGATTGAATGAAACTAAATTGTTTCCAAAAGAAACCAACATTAAGGAAGTAAATAACAGATAATAATGAGCACCGGGGTTGGGGTTTCGCTACCCGAGTCTACGTAATTATCATAACAAGATCTAACTCTCTAAAATTCATTGCTAAATTGAGACTTAGTTGTTGTACCTTCACAGGACACAAGTCGTCACATAGTATAAACTCCCTTGGAACCGACCATCGTCGACACCCAAGTTTCCTATCTATACCAACTAAACTCCCATACTAACGACTAACCATTCTCGACGCATAGCAGATTGAAGTCCAATCACCTCACTATCCCTTGCTAACAGCCTAGGGAGACAATAAGATCATTTTGGAGTTCTAATTAGGCTCACATCAACCTGCATATTCATGATTATAACATATATACGAAACAAGTCATGAATTTGCAATGTAAAACATTGAGCAGAACATGGATTGAGGGCATTTAATGTATTCAATGTGTTAATACATGAATCTAGAGTTTTCATGTATTAATCATATCTTATACATTTTCTAGGTATATTTTGGAATAGGAAGAATAATTAGGTCTCAAATATCTTTTATTTGGATTCTACACATTTTCTTGATCACTTTTCATATATGACTTATCTTAATCTGATCATCTTATCAATTACTACAACTTTTACAAGATAAACATAAAGTGCCAATAAGGAAGTGTCTTGTCAGTAGCCAACTCATCATCCATGTTGTCTGTGGAGCCTGGCCAAGACAATACACTCGTGCCACTATGGAGATTCATGCTAGTGTGGCATGTGTAAGGAAAAGGGAGAAAGGGTCCAAAAGGACCCTTACCTTACTACATTGCAGCTGAGGGCAGAGACGTAAAAGCACTGGTCCTCATCTTATGACTCTACTACTCCTCTTCTCACGACAGTGCGCCATGGGCTGGTCAATTGAGGAGTTGGCTTTTTCTTCTAGGGATCGAGATGCCCCAGAGATATATCCATGGGCTTCGGCCATCATAGGCAGACTTGCCCAACCCAGCGGGGTTGGGCATCCATGAGTAAGGTCCTTAAGTAGCAGCAGCTGGTGGTTGGGGATAAAAACCAAGCTCTCTCGGTGACTCCTCACTCTCGTTGACCCTCCCTTGCACCCTTGTGGTGTTGGCTATCGAGCCAATTGCTCGAGAACATAACGAACCTAAAGAGACTAGGACAAAAGACCTTAGTAGAAGACAATGGGGTCTGGAGGAACCCTCAAGCCACTGCGGTGAATTTGATGATTTGGGTTTGGGGAAACTCATCCATCTTGGGGATACTATAGAGTCCCTTGTATAGGAATTGGGTGTAGGGTATAGTAGCACTGGCTTCCCCATATGAGAGCCCAGGTTCACAGAATTGGGGAAGGTCTTAAACGTACACAGAAACCCAATGGACTAGGAATGGATTTTCATGTATTTGTCTACCGATTTCAAGGGAAATATTTTTGTATGCTATGAAGGATCAATGAGAAAGAGAGTGAGAACAAATGCTATAGTAATAGTGAATTAGAAGTGAATTAGGATGGCGAAACATCGGGAGCGTGGGGGGAAAGGCGACGGAAAGGGCGATCGCGTGGAGAACGCTAACGACGGCGAGGACCATGATCGAGGGCCGGAGAATGAAGAAGGATCGGAAGCTAGGAAGGTCCCGCGTGGAGATGACAATCAGAAATCGATACAGGCCGGGCAAGGAGGAACCTACAGAATCCCGACAGTGGGGATTTCTTTCAATTATGCAGGCATGAGAGGTCATTCGAGGGAGGCGGAGCTGGAGACGCGAGTGGAGAATACGCCCGCTGGGCGAAAGATAGTGGCACAGAAGAATAGTTCATATCAAACCGATGGGGCGGGTGAAGAAGGAGGTTCTTCGGGTGCTTCCAGATCCACATGGACTGAGAAGGCACCGTCTTTCAGTAGTGTGCTTACCGGTAATATCAGCAGGCAAGATTCCAACGGATTCTTTCTTAGCAAACTTTTTGAAGATAATTAGGCAAGCTCAGATGTAACACTAGAGGAAATCGAAGGCAGACCAGCGTTGAATATCAACCCAGAAGCAGAGGAGAACCTCACTCGACCCTGGAAGTATGCTATTGTAGTCCGTATGGTGGGGGCAGAGGTGGGATATATGACGATGCGTGATAGACTAAAACTGCTATGGAGAATTTCTGGTAGATTCAATATGTTTGAACTAAATCTTGGCCATTTCGTGGTCCAGTTATCGTGCCCCAGGGACTATGAGACTGCGCTCATCGGAGGCCCGTGGAAGCTGTTCGGAAGAAGCCTGGCTGTTTGGGAGTGGTACCCAACATTCACACCAACTGCATCATACCCAACACTCCTAGTATCTTGGGCACGAATCATCAATATGCCTCTACACTTGTATGTTCAAATGATGTTTGAGCACATCGGGCTAGCTTTGGGAAGACTTATAAAGGTTGATACACATCCTGCTAGTAGGACCCGGAGCAAATTTGCAAGGTTAGCCATTGAGATGGATACCACTCGTCCTCTTGCCCCGTCCATCTGGATAAATGGAATTGAATACGACGTAGAATACAAAGGATTACCATGGGCGTGCGCTCTATGTGGTGAGGAGGGGCACAACTCAAAAAATTGTCTAGAGCAGCAGGAGAATCACAGCAGGGAGGAAAATGGAGTTAGACAGCAGGAAAATACTGAAGTTGACAAGAGCGGGAGCCAAACACAGGAGGGTTGGCAGACAGAGGGCATGTTTGCTTTGCTGTATTTTCCGGTAATGGATAGTATTCTTAGATCCAGCTGATAAAAGATTACGTTTGGTTAATGGGAGATGTAAAAAAGGATGAATCCAGGACTTTTGATCTGGCCGTCGTTGCTGTATTTTCGATCCCTTTTCAAAACCGAGGGACGCCGGCATCCCGCAGGCTGCACCAGAGGCTTGAGCATATACTTGACAGTTGTTACGCACCAAAAATGTTCATCTGTATACAATCTCACCGCGTGACCCCACCAGAAAAGTTCAACCCGCCCTGCAATCTCGCTCTACCAACTGAAAAATACAACAGAGTTATACGGCAAAAGCAAACGTAAACTTGATATGTCTGCAATTTCTAAAACCCAGCAGCTTCAGAGTCCTGGAATAGTGTAATGCAGTATTTATGCAAATCCAGCTGTATCCGGCAATCCAAACGTGCCCAGAGAGAAGGAGAGTGGGCCAAAGAAGGAGGGGAGACAAGCGAGCTGATGCTGACGGGGGAACTACATCAACCACTACAACTAATAACAAGTTTGATAGTCTACTAAAACAAGTAAGTGAGGATATTGAGGGACTCTTTGAGGACCAAGGAGCAAGTATTCAGCAGGAGAAGGTTACTGACACTTCAGGGCGGAGCACAAAGATTTGGAGGAAGAAGAATATTGCTGCAAGCCAGACCCAGAATGAGGAGATACTCCAAGACATAACGAATACTGATGCACAAGGGCAGAAGAAGAAAACTTCTACTACGAAGGAAACAAAAGGAGGAAGTGAGGACCACAGAGCTGTAAATCCAGAAGTCAATGAGGTGATCATCGTGGAGAACATCGAGGAGGGGGAGGAGGCACAAATAAAGGAGATGGACGCTGAAGGACCTATGAGGGAAAGCAAATATGCAGAACACCCAACATCAAGTATCGAGGATACGGATGAGTTTCTAGCTGCAGTGACATCACAAAAGGGCAGAAGGAGCAAGAAAGCTGGAACAAAAATGAAACGAGTTGGAAAGGCAAGCACACCACAACCAAGTCGGGATGGCAGACAGAATAACCCAAGGAGACCCCTGGATAAGGAGGCTAAAGCTATCCGCGGGGGAACATACATCGCAGTGGACAAGGAGGCAGAACAACCAACAGGCGAGGAAGATGGGATGGAACATGGTAGCATGGAGGAGGGTCCACCGACTAAGCTGAACGTTCAGAAAGAACTAGACAGCCAGTAACTCCATCTAGCTCACATCACCTGATGATTGATATCCTCTGCTGGAATACCCGAGGTATCGGCAACGACAAAACCCGGAACACTTTGAAGGAGTTCATGAGCATTAAGAAACCAAATATTGTTGCTGTGCTGGAGCCACGCATCAGTGGACAACAAGTAGAAGGAGTGATAAAGAATTTGGGACTGCGGAAGTCATATAGAGTGGAAGCCAGAGGTTTTGCAGGTGGCATTTAGGTGGGCTGGGATCCTGCTCGCTGCACTGTGGAGGTGATATACAGTCACCGACAGTTCATACACTGCAGAGTAAACAATCAGCTTTTGGTTACCATTGTGTATGCGAACCCTCATCGATATGTTCGGAAACTCTTATGGGATCATCTCAAGGAGATTGGACAAGTGGTAGATATGTCGTGGGTAGTGCTGGGTGATTTCAACGCTATGCTATATCCCAATGAAAAGTTCGGAAGCGAACATTTCTACTGCAATGAAGCCAACGAGTTCAGCGATACGTTGATGGAAGCTGGACTTGTAGATATAGGATTCACTGGTATGAAGTACACCTACAAGCACGGCATGCTTCAAGAAAGATTGGACAGGGCAGTGGCAAATAACGAGTTCATTCAGCGATTTCCCCACATGTACCTAGAGCATCTGCCACGTATAAATTCTGATCACTGTCCTATTCTCCTGCAATCACGAGATCGGACAGCTATGAATGGCGGGAGAAGGTTCAGTACTAGGGCATCTTGTCACAAGGAAGTCCACTTCTCAAATCTACTGAGTGCGGTCTAGAACAAAGATGAGTGCTTTGAAGAGGCATTGAAAGCAGCGCAAGGGCACCTGAATGAATGGGATCAGAGGTTGCTGAAGGATAGAAGAAAGCACAAGGATAGGCTGATAAAGAATATCAATTCCTTGCAAACAAACTTGGCGAGAAGATATGATACTACAACAGATGACTTGTGCAATCAAATGTAGATTGAGTTAGATGACATTCTACAAAGAGAAGAAGAGGACTGGAAATAGAAAGCCCATGTGGAATGGATAAAGGATGGAGATAATAACTCTAAGTTCTACCATGCATGGGTGAACCAAAGAAGACGGGGAAATATCATCACTATGTTGAAGAACAACCAGGGCGAGTGGATAACAGAAAAACAAGAACTGATGACCATGGTGATCACGCATCTGAAACACGTTCTCACATACCCAGGGGAAAGAAGACAGGAGCACATACAAAGGATTCTAGGAGAGTTTAAAATGATGGAGGCGAACCAAAAAGAAGAGATTGCTAGGGTACCAAATACAGAAGAAATACATCAAATTTTGAAAAGTCTTAACCCCCACAAAGAAGCAGGACCGGACAGAGTTACCACCTGTTTCATCCAAAAAGAATGGAATAAGGTGGGTATGTCTGTTTGTAGAACGGTCATGAATGCCTTGAAAGGTCATCCGCTGAAGCAGGAGTTGTGTAATGCAAAGGTTGTGTTGATTCCTAAAGTTCCTAAACCTGAAAAATGTGAGCAATTGAGGCCCATTTCTCTAAACAATATAGTCTTGAAACTTACCTCCAAAGTGGTCGTTGAAAAGCTTAAGAAGTTCATGCCTACCTGGATTTCTAAGGAACAAAGTAGTTTTGTTCCAGGGAGGCACATCCACGACAATATAGCCCTCGTTCAAGAGCTAATCTGCAATATGAGGAGCAAGACGGGCAGGAAAATGATGGCGATCAAGGTTGATCTAACCAAAGCATATGACATGATGTCGTGGCAATTTGTAGAAGACACTTTACATAAAATCGAGTTACCCAGCAATATCAGGCGATATATTATGAACTCTGTTACGGGGGGGAACATCTCTATCATATGGAACAGGGAACTCTCGAATGAGTTCAAAGCTTCTAGAGGGCTTCGGCAAGGTGATCCTTTAGCTCCCTACCTGTTTGTATTGTGCCTTGAAAGGCTAACTCAGCTAATAAACCAATTTGTGCAAGACGGGAGGTGGAAGCCGGCGAAACTGAGCAGAAGTGGACCTGTTGTGTCACATGTATGCTTCGCAGACGATCTCATCCTCTTCATTGAAGCTAGTAATATACAAATAAAGAACATCATCTCCTATTTTGAGATATTTGGGAAAGCATCAGGCCAGTCAGTTTCTGCAGCCAAAACCATGATTTATTTCTCACGCAATGTTGACATAATAGAGAGAAGGAGGATTGAGCGAGTTTGTGGATTTCAAACTACTGAGGACCTGGGAAGGTACCTAGGTGTACCCATCCTTCACACGAGAGTCAATCGCAACACTTATTCGGACGTTCTTGCAAAGCTAGACACTCGCATTAATGCCTGGTCCGCTCGCTGTCTTTCCATGGCAGGCAGAGTGTGCCTTGTGAAGAGTTCCTTGACCGCTGTCCCGACGTATGTCATGCAATCTGCCCGTCTACCGGTCAGCTTATGTGATCGAGTCGATGGCATGGTGAGGCGTTTTATATGGGGGGGAGGTCATAAGAATCACCCGATGTCTCTTGTTGCATGGAACAAGGTTACCTGTCTTAAGCAGGAAGGAGGACTCGACATCAAAGCCATGAGGGAGTGTAATGAAGTCCTCTTGCTATGAAATGCCTAGAACACTCTGGACGAATCAAAGTCTGTATGGTGTTGCAGAATGCACAAACAATTTATAAAGTTTGCAGGAAGCCGGACACAAACAGGTTCCCGACTGAAGAAAGCTGTGTTCGAAGGCAAGGAGTTCATTATGAGAAATGCGAGAATCCAACCTATAAGTGGTTACTCCACCAGATTCTGGACTGACTGCTGGGTGAAACCTGGTCTCCGGTTAGCAGATCATGCGTCCAAGACAATCCCTGAAGATCTAAAAGACTTACTAGTAGCTAGTGTTGCCACGGAGGAGGGGGTGTGGGATACAGATTTCTTGAACGAGTGGCTTCCTGCGGAGATGAGTAGAAGCATCACAGGCATTCAACCTCCAGTCCAAGCGGACCACAAGGATATCTGGGTCTGGTGCCCTACTGAAAATGTCCAGTTTACGACGCAGTCCGCCTATAATATTCTACGAAGAGAGAAGAACATAGAGGTGCCATGGGAATGAAATCTTATTTGGAAGTTGAAGGTATCCAGTAGAATAAAGATGTTCCTATGGATTGTTGCTCATGGAGGACTTTTGACTAACGCCAAAAGGAAAGCAAGAAACCTCACTGAAGATGACAAGTGCAACCGGTGTAAGGAACAGGCAGAATCCAGTATCCACGCCTTGAGGGACTGCATCCACGCCCAACAAGTATGGAAGAGAATCCTGACACAAGGAGAGTTGACAGACATGCTTGTTCCAGGAGAAACAAGAGTTTGGTTGAAAATGGTCCTGGCGAAAGGACACAAAGCACAGGTGGCTGCTGGCATATTTGGAAGAGCAGATGTCGCGAAGTGATGGAAGGTGTGCAATGCCTAGTGGATCGCCAGGTAGGACAAATCACCAAGGATATAGCTCTAACCATGAAAGAGTGGGAGGATGATCGGGGGAACACATATGTTAAAATGCACAAGACTTGGAGCAAGCCTGAATCGGGGTACATCAAATTCAATACTGATGCGGCTACTGGAAAGAACAAAGCAGCTTCGGTGTTCATAGGCAGGGATAGTGAGGGCAAGTGGATTTGTGGTAGCGATCGAATGCTAAACACATCTAGCGTCTTAGAAGTCGAGTTGGCAGGTATGCTTGATGTTATGCAGTATGCAAGTGAACATCAAATTCAGAAAGCATGCTTTGAGTCTGATAGTAAGAATGCCATCTCTATTATAGACAAGGATATCAGCTGCAACCCAAGTCTTGCTACTTGGATTCTGAGGATTAGGAAGCTTCTGCGAAGAGGGTGGAAGATACAACATGGGCACCGAGAAAGAAATCAGGCAGCAGACACCCTGGCTAAGCACCATCTCAAAACCAAGAGGTACTTGTACCATTATATTATCCCTCCACCTAGTGTGGATGGAATTATCCAATTAGAGTCTTGTAATGGTAGTAGTACTACCATGTTTAATTATGGTTCTAGTAGTTTGACCTGTAATAATTCTTCAAATTGGCTTGCACGAGGAAGGCAAGATGAATAAAATAGCTTCCTTACTTCTCCCAAAAAAAAGAGAGTGAGAACAAAGGAAATCCATAACTCTTGCATGGTTTCTTATTCCAGCTAAAGGTAGGGGACGGTCTAGGCATTTTCCGATCCCAGATCCAACAACCACGAGCCGCATGATGCATTAAAGGGTGTGCAATGCATCTCGCTAAAGTCGGGTCATATTAAATTGATTCCCAAAATAGCAACATATTTAATCATTACGAATAAATCCCTCTCCCTTCTTGATTTTTCCTAGGCCTATAGGAACATCTTTTTACTGTGAAACTTGGGGGGGACTCGCTAATATCTTTCCCAACTATTTCTAATTTTTGGTATTTTTCAAATAAATTTCATGACCGAAACTTGCTCTTTCAGTATATCCTTAAATTAATTACCCACACCACATTGAAAGTCCTTTTTATTCCAATTTATAGAATTCTCTTCTTTTTGTTGTTATCTTCAATTATACCAAAAGTTAGACTAAGATATTCTTGTTTGATGCCTTAAAACTTGTGTTGCCATTCATGTTTAGACAATTACTTCCGTAATTATCTAATTTACACATTATCTTAGAATCTCTTGAAAACTTGCCCATTAATTCATTTTTCAATTATTTAACAAACCATAGAACCATTACGATTTATTTATGCATGAATTCCTTTTATTTATTAAACTTGTCCCACAAGGATCTATTTGTAAAGAAAACAATCTCATGGTCATTACTTAGACCATGGGTTGAACCCATGCTACAAAGATAACTTTATTATTAAACTAATAATATAATTAAGGAATTTACTTATCAAATCATCCTAATCCAAATTTTCCAAATATGATGATCGAACATTCACCCATCTTTAAATGGAATTTTGTCCCCAAAACTCAAACCTAGTAAGGTTAAGGTGAATAATAACTCATCTTAGTATTAACCTTAGGGTTATAAAGTTCTGCGTTATCATTAAAAAACTTTTATTGATACACCAATCTCTAAGGAGAACCCAAATTCAATTCTAGGGTATACTCACAACCTCATTTATTGTATATCATCATCACTTAGTGATTACATTTTTAACTTGGTTATTACATTTTCACCTAGGTTTTCAACCTATTGTTCATTTATTTTCACATAAGGGTGAGGCAACACCTCAAACCCTATATCATGTCATTAAATTCAACTTAGGATATTCCTTCTCATAGGTCAATTTTAAAAAGAACATGTGTATACCCAATCTGTCTCACCCATAATGAGATGAAATAAGAATTTGTCTGCAGTTCAAAAACAAAGTTCATCCCTTTCCAAGAGTAGAGATGGTGTATCCACACATTATCTTAAAATTTATAATTTTAGGTTGAATCACTTGTGCAAAAACTCCAAACCATAATTACATTTAATCCCACAATTTTGTTATCTTTCATTTCCTCACATGGTAATTGATTTTCTCACAATCCTTGAGTTTATGCACTACAACATTATTATATGATTTCTTATATTATTTACATCTACATCTCTTGTATCATTAGCCTTAGTCACTTCCTTAAGGTCTCTATGGATACATGTACCTTTGGTGTGATATCTTCATGACCTCGTGGGCCTTGTGCACTTATGGAGTGTCTCCCATATTTACCCCTCGGGCCTCATGAACTCATGAAGGTGGTCAATCTCCTGACCCATGGGCCTAGGGTAAACATGGGTGTCTATCTCTTGTCCCCATGGTCTCATGCACTTAGGACATGACACCTCCTAATCTGATGGGTCTTATGTACATTTAATCATCCCTACTTGACCTTAGGATTTACTTAGGGATCTACTCTTCCTATAGTTTATTAAGATGTCAGAACTTTATTTCATTACACCTCTCTCTTGATGTTTCTCTAAGAACATTATATCCTTTTAACCCAGATGTCCTTAATCTCTTATGGTGCATATTATTCATGTTATGTCCCTTCATTGGGCTCATGGAGACCTTCCCTTCTGGGCTTGGTCCAATACTTCCAGCCACTTCTGTAGTGACTTTTTTTGATGTCCTTTACAGATGGCATACTTGGATTCAAAGAATTATACCTAATATATGTGATTTCATGGTTCATATACCTAATCTTTCAAGCTTTAGGTGACATTAAAGGTCACCTCAATCCTTAACTGATTGGCCAACTAACCCTTCTTGGGAGGGGTCCTAACCTTAGATGTCTTTCTTGACTCACAGTAGGAGGTTAGGCTCTCTAGAAACAACCTAATTCTAGGGGCTTAGGGTTTTTCCTCCCCCATAGGTCTTTTTCCAATTCTTGGGTTGACACACCCCAGGTCAGGACACAAACCCTAAAAGTTGAATTGAGGATTCCATATTTTTTTAACAATAACAAGAAATAAATATTAAATAATCAAACTTGCATTTCCTGTTATTACTTATCAACCCTTTTTTTTGCACAATCTTTGGGAATACCCTCTCCTGGGGTTTTCTCCCTACAATGGACTTAGGCCATCTTCCCCTCTAGGGAATTGATGCCATGTTGGCCTTCCCATTCATGGGCTTGACCTTTTGTGACCTTCCCCTCTAGGGGCTTGATGCCATGTCGACCTTCCCAATCATGGGCTTGACTTTTTGTGACCTTCCCCTCCACGGGCTTTGTAAATGACCTTACTTTCCAGCAACCCCCAGTTAAATAAGTCCAAAAAGATGAGAGCCATTACCTATATTTTTTATAACGATCCAGATTTTGATAAACAATAAATAATAGAAAATAATTTACATTAACTCAAATATATTGTTTACAAGATGTTCCTCTAAAACTTACATAAATTTCAATCATAAGAGTTGTACATATGAGAACTATATGAGATGAAGTATCTATACAATCCTCCTTACAAGTTAACTTAATGTCTTCAAGTAATTTCATATGCCCATCATATCCTGCTATCATCTTATCTAGAATCTACCTAAAACACCGTGAAATAAAAGCAAGGATCAGCATATCGAAATATATTGTATACGTGGGGTGCATGCAAAGTGTGCAAGTAAACTAACATATATTCCATCGAATATTTGCAAATAAGAACTGTCATTTTCTTCACATAATCTTACTTTATGTGATAATCATGGTGGCATTATAATTGAATATAATGTAAATAAACATCCAACAGTTTATTTGTTCAATCTTCAAGAAATCCTCAGAAAACACTGGAAAACAAAAATGTGTAGTCATAAGTGTAACCAAAGACCTTATGGTGATCCATGCAGATTTTGTATTCATTAAGCATATTATCCAATCAAGTAAACAAATCAAGCAATCAACTTTACTCTGCATGTATATAAATCCTAATGTGTCACCATCACATTAATTAGATTAAACCCTACTCGATTCCTAATCTATTTAGGGATCCTTATTATCAACTTGTCATTAGATTCATGCTTCAAAATCCTAATTACTATATCCAACATATCCTTTCATGATGATTACTTAGATTTGATTAGTTTCATTAATGACATAGCAAGTTAGGATCTTTATCCCTAAATTTTCATATGCATGCTTATTCAAATTAGCACTCTAATTTTCACCATGTATGGGATTATTCACTTAGAAATATTGTTATTCAACATTATAATCATTATCATTCTTAGATTCCCATTATGTCCAACAATATCAGATAATAACACCAAAGAATAGCTTTTTCATGTTTCCATCATTTTAATACCCAGATCTAGCATTTGTTGTACTAATCACTTACTTAACATGCATTCTTGTCACTTTTGAAAAGGAAGCATAATTAAACTCCGAATCTATTTTATTACGATTCCTTTTGTGTTTATTTATCATAATGATATATCATATTTCTATTTTGGGTATTCCTAGCTATTCATATGATTCAATCAAAATTCCTAGCTATTATTGGTCCATGTCATCATAATCTAGCACCAAGTTGGGTGCGGTCCAACCTTGGTTCTCTTCCAAACTGCCATATTAACCAGTTTCTTTTGATCGAGTCATCGGCTGATCATTAGAACCCTGACCGGTCTCCCTCTCTGTCTTCTGTGTGGTAGAACCCAGTTGTTCTAAGCCTGCTGCTCGAAGGTGAGGGGTGATGCCTCTGCCTAGGCGAAACTGGTGAGACCATGTATCACCTACTACCCTCTCGTCCCTTGTCTCTTCTCACAAACTATCAACAAGCTCCTTTCCCTAGGCACTACCCGCCTTCTCTACAATCTGACCATAAGCAAGATCTATCAGTGGATTCCCTTATCTGCATGATAATAGGAGTGGCATCACAACCCCATCTATGTCGGTGGATGCCAACTATATGAGATCAACTGGAAGTTCACGTGAGTACCTTGCTCATCGCCATCACTATTGTTCTATCATGTCTATCGTCCTCATCTGGATGAAAACTAGTTGTCGCTGACAGAGTCACCATGATATAGATCGTTAGAGAAAGTGGAGTATGTGAGGGATGGTTCTGGAGATGAAGAACAATGGAAGTGTTCTTATAAAGGCTCCAAGTGCATATCTAGGGTTAGGGGAAGACAATGGCTAAAAAGAGATATGAGTGAGGGATTGGGACTCATTTCATTTCTCATGCACAGACACACACAGGTGAGAGACCTTTTTGTGGTCGTGACCTACTGATATTGAAGGAGTTTTCATCCAACATTAATCACCTTTCAATTCTATATATATATATATATATATATATATATATATATATATATATATATATATATCCACGTATGTCCTTCAAGTATTCTTTATTTAAATTATCATTTTTACTTGATCATGACATAAAAAGCCATAAAGGAAATCATGCACTTTAGTGGCTAATTTGATCATGGATTCTAGATCATTCATCTATCCCTCTCTTTGATATATTTTTCCAATTTCTAGAATTATCTTCCCTTTGTCTCTATGTATACAAAATCCAAAATGTTATTTGAATCCTCAACATTGTGTTTCCACTTATGGATAGATAGTTACTCTTTTAATTATCGAAAACACCACATATTTTATTTTATTTTGGAAATATGTTGAATATTTCATATTTCTATTTTATAATATTTTACAAATCCATTGCTATTTTATTTATGCATAAAATCTCTTATTTCTTAACTTGTGCCACTAGAACCTATTTGCAAAGCAAATAGTCTTATGGTCCATTATATGGGCCATGGGTTGCAGCCATTACACCAAGGTGACTTTAATATTATTACTCCATCATTAGTATCATTAGGGAAAACATTTATCAATTCATGTTTTTTATTTAATAAATTCAATTTCACAAAATTGAGGATATATAGGCTTGGTGCAATGTAAGCCTTTCGAATCATGGGATTGACCTTTTGTGACCTTCCCCTCCAAGGGCTTAATCATAGTCATCTCAATAACTTTATTTCCATAGCCAGACTTCCAGAGATAGAATGGGGGGTTCAAGTAAGTTATATTTATATAATGTGTTACTCATAGGTTGTTTATGTATCTTAAATGCCCTTCACGTGAAATAAGTATGCCTTTCTACACAAACATGCATGCATGAGGGACTGGATAACCTAAACTCATTTGATTTTTTTTTCTCTTATTCCTTTTACCCTAATTAGGGTTCATATAAGCAGGGTAACCGTTTTACCCAACCACTCCCATTTCCCAAGATTAGGGTTTTGGGTTAGGGTTGGGGACTAAACCCTACATCTTAGGGTTTTATGATTCTCCTAGCCCACTAAGGGTTTTCCTAAACCAACCCTATCTCCATCTAGGTTTTACCCTTGCAAGGAAAAATCCATAAAATATTTCTCTTTACTTTATCATTGTTTCTGCATTACATGTACATTAATTGGAGGAGGATGCCTTAATTCTACTTTTTCTCAAAAACTCTAACTTGAGATGAGGAGGGAAGTATCTTTTTAGAGTTTTTAAGAAAGTGGATGAGAAGTAACGAAATAAGAGATGAGATGACTTGGAGGAAACATTACTTCAAGAAAATTATAGGTTCTAGCCAGGCAACTCCTACATAGGCTAAGGGAGTCCTCGTATACCAACTTAATGGTGCGAAGGAAAATATTTACAGACCTCAAAACCATGATCCTTTCTAGACACCATTACCTTCAGGATCTGGCCTAATATTTTTCCTTCTAATTCTAAAGATTACTTGAAATTATAAACTATTAAATATTATTTGAAAATTTTGGGGCTCTTATACCAAATGTAACGACCTCACCTTTTAGTGTCCTCCAATTAAGAATGGACCTTAAAGTTGAGATCCATTACCTAAAATTCCCAAAATCCAAATTTAACCAAATAACAAATAAGAGAAAATAAATTCCATTATTTCACAAATATTGTTTACCAGTGATACAATGTGCTCCTCCAAGGAGTTACAAGAATTTCCAACATGGAACTAATACATATGAGAAGAAGTATCTAACTAATCCTCCTTTACTTAGTTTTAATGTCTTTAGTGGATTTCATTTGATTCATCGTGTCTTGACCTCTTCATGTATATCATCTGCCTAAAATGGTATGAAACAAAATGACAACATATAATCAATCAATTACTTGCAAATAAAAATTGACATTTTCTTCACATATTCTAACCCATGCTTGATATGCCATCTTGGGCATGATCACCATCCCATCCAAGCCTCATCTTCATCGCCCCTTGATACATGTCAACCAAGGGTTTAGAATATGATATCTTACTTTATGTGATACTCATAGTGGCATTATAGTTGAACAAAATGTGAATAAACATCCAATAGTGTATTTCAACAATCCTTAAGAAATCCTCGACAAACACCAATAGTTGATAATACAAGTGTTCAAAATTGAAACCACATACCTCAATGTAGAACCATGCAGACCATGAAATCACACTTCATGTACTTTAAGCATGCCATCCAATCAAGCAAGCTAAGATGAATCCAAGCAATCATCATTTAATATGCATGTATGTATATCCTAAAGTGTCACCATCATATTATTCATATTAAACCATACTCAAAACCTGATCTAGGTTTTAGGGTTGTCTCATGGAATAAGGGTACAAACCCTAATTCCATCACATATTAAACATTAGGTGAAATCCTAAATATTAGTTCCATCATGTCCTTTCATTGGAAAGTTATGATTTTTGGTTTCAAAACCCTACTTACATATATGTATGATCATTCACATTAGAAACCCTAATTATAAATCATAATTATCATCATAATTTGAGATTCCCATTATATTCAACAGTATTAGGTTATAAAACATGGACGAAGGGTACATAATGTATTCAACATGTTAAAATACAAATATAGGGTTTTCATGTATTAATCATATCATATACATGTTCTAGGTATATTTTAGAACAGGAAGAATAGTAGGTCCTAAACATATTTTATTTGGATTCTAAACATTTTCTTGATCAATTTTATATATGACTTTTCTTAATCTGATTATCCTAGAAATTATTACAATTTTTATAACATAAACATAAATCAGCCAATAAGGAAGTGCCATGTCAGTAGCCAACTCATCATCCATGTTGGTCACGGAGTCAGGTCAAGCCAATAAGCTCGTGACACTATGGTGAGACGTTCCTGTGTGGCCCATGTAAGAAAAAGGAAGAAAAGATCCACAAGGACCCTTACCTTACTAAATTGTAGCATGGGGCATAGACGTAAAAGCATGGGTCATCATCTTCTAACTCTGCTACTCCTCTTCTCGCAACATTGCACCATGGGATGGTCAACTGAGGAGATGACTTCTACTTGCATCATTCATAATTCCCCCAAAGATATCGCCATGGGCTTCACCCATCATAGGCGGACTTGCCCAGCCCCTCACCACTTCTGCCGGGGGTCAGGGTTTACCATCCTTGAGCAGGGTCCTCAGGTAGCAAGAGCCAGTTGTTGGGGCTGAAAATCAGGCTCTCTCAACAACTCCTCACCCTTCTTGACCCTCCCTTGCACCCTTATGGTGCTTTCTATTGAGCTAATTGCACAAGAACATAGTGAACCTGAAGAGATCAGGATAGAAGACCTTAGGAGAAGATGACGGGGTCAGGAGGAACCCTTGAGCCACCATGGTGAATTAGATGAATCAGGGCAACTCCTCTATCTTGGGGAGACTATAGAGTGCCTTATTTGGGATTGGGTGTAGGGTAAAATAGTGTTGGCTCCCCCCTATGAGACCCCAAGTTCACACAAAAACATGAAGAACTAGGGATATATCTACTTAGAATTGTCTCCCGATTTCAATCCAAATATTTCCAGATGTTATGAGGGATCGATGAAGAGAGAGGGAGATTGATGGAAAGAAATTATTGTTGCTTGGTTTCCTATTTTGGCTGAAGGTAGGGGCAATCTGGGTATCATCGGATCCTAGATCCAATGGCTATGAGCCGCATGATGCATTAAAGGGTGCAAAGTGCATCTTGCTAAAGTTGGGTCATATTACATTGATTCTAAAAATAGCAACATATCTAATCATTGCAAATAAGTCCCTCTCCCTTCTCAATTTTCCCTAGGAATCTAGTAATATATTTTTACTATGAAACTTGGGGGTGACTCATTAATATCTTTCCCAACTTATATCTATTTTTTGGGATATATTTGGATAACTTTCATGGCTGAAACTTACTCTTCTAGCATATCCTTAAATTAATTACCCATAACACATGGAAACTCCTTTTATCCCAAGTTCTAGAATTCTCTTCTATTTTCTATTATCTTCCGATATACCAAAAATCATACCGAGATATTCTTATTTGATGCCTCAACACTTGTGTTGTCATTCATGATTAGATAATTACTCCCTTAATTATCTAATCTACACACTCTTGTAAACTTACCCATTAATTAGTTTTTCAATTATCTAGAAAACCATAAAACTGTTACTATTTATTTATGCACAAATTCCTTTTATTTCTTAAAATTATGCCAAAAGGATCTATTTGCAAAGAAAACAATCTCATGGGCCTTACTTGAGCCATGGGTTGAATCAATGCCACAAAGATACATATACTATTCCATGAATAATAGAATTAAGGAATTTACTTATCAAATTAAGCATTATATTTATATAATCCATATTCACCAAATTTGAGGATCTAACAATGACGTCAAATTCCTAGTAGTCCACATGGACAATGTAGAGGAGTGGAGACCATTTCCATCACGCTAGGAGAATGCCATCAACCATTATCTGTGGTGCTACACCAGGAGGACGATGATGACAACTATTCATGTGTTGCTTAAGAAAGAAGCACAACACTGTAAGGATTGTCACTGAACTTGCTCTGGGACCAGGTATATGCCTCACAACCCTTCTTCCTAATTCATAGTTATTGGCATGATCCGCTAGTAATCAAGAATATGGATAGAATTTTTTTGCTTCTGTTTCCATCTCTATCGCCATATTTCCCTATAGCCAGGGCACAAAACATGGTCAGACTGGAGGTAGGTGTTGGTTCCAATTAGGCAAGATGGCTTCAAGGGGATGTTAGTGTATCCCAGAGAAATAGTGATGGCGGTGAGATGTGTCCTTGGATGAAAGAAGAGCTAGTGCAGGCTGCCTGGATGTTGAGGTGATCAAGGATGGCACTACCCGAGTTAAAGGGCTCAATGTTTAGTAGGAACCAAAAACCATAGAGGTCTGTGTTGGTCATTGTCTCATGTGTGTCTACTCGATTGAAGATTATGCTAGTCAAAATCTAGTGAAGGCAGTGTTCCAACAGATTGTGTACGTAGTTGGGGGACCTTTGGCACTTCGGGAAGGAAGGAAGAAGGTTAGTGATCTCTACCCATAATTCACCAGCTATGTACTTGTGGTGGTGGTCCTAGAGACTTCTCTCCATGCAGTTTGGTACCAGGACAAGTTCTGACATCAAGGATGAGGTTTGTGAGCAGGTCAGCAATGAAGATGTGGTTCTCCTTGAAGATCCAAAGGAATTAGTTTTACCCTTCCTTAATAGTATAGTTCCACTGGAAAGTAGCCATAAACTCAAGTGTCAATTCACCATAGATAGGCCAAACTAGGCTTGGGAATTGTGAGATGTTACTCATGCACAAGATGATGTCAATAAATTCATGAATGCCCAAGGTAGAGAGGGTGTTACCACATGCCCATTGAGGAAGGATAACACTTAACATCTTCATGTCCTCCTAGAATTTATGCTAATCATTTTCGATGAATTGCCTATATTTTCCTAGAAGGGGGGGAATATGTTGGCTGGTGAAAGTGGACACATGAAGTGGTGCAACAAAGGTTGGGTGGGTGGAGCGGTTGGAATATGGTTGGCAATAAGATTATCAATAATCTCATTGTTAGCTAATGTGTCATAATTAAGAGGGGAGTAATATTGTATCTAGGCTCCTTAATATGAGTTCGGGTGCAATGCAAGTTGTAGGTGGTGACTTTCTTCAACTTCTCCTTCCCCTTCCCCTTCCTTGAGCAATAAAAACAACCCTATCAGATACATCTTGTGACATCCTGCTTGGTATACGGAGTCCAATATACCAGTTGGGCTATGAGTTAATTGACTAGAAGTAGGTGGATCTCTTCTTCGATCGATCAACTAGTGCTACCGATCAGTTGATTAGAATGTGATTTTGGGAATGGAGAGGGGCTACTGGCATGGCGTTTGGTGCTTGCCAATTGACCTGCTCAGGATGAATCAATCAACTTTTCAGGAGAAAAATGAAAGGGTTGGCAAATTTGGTAAAGAGACTGAGGAGGAGCATTCTTATTCAAGGTGGAGGAAGAGGTGGTGAATAGGCAAATCAACTAATCATGCAATTCGTCAGTGAAGAGGGGGCATAAGAGGTGTCACACTATCAATTGGGTGGGGCTCTATGGAAAAGAGTGGAGGGGAGGTGGGTGGACTGATTGATGGGAGGTGTAGATGTTGATAGTTTTTGGCTTGAGATGGCCATTTGAGGGACTTGGGCAATGAGTCACTCGATTGTTGCTTCTTGGCAACGATTGATCGACTGGGATGAGGGTGAATCAGTCTTATTTCTAGAACACCAGGGTTGGAAGGGGGATGGGGGTGACTCCATTTTCCCCTAGAGTCCATTCTCTTATAAGTGAATTGGGGATGGATAATTGGTAGATTGGTAAGCCAACCAATTGACTAGATCATCAAAGGTTGGGAATCCAAATCACCCGGATTGAAATTTCCCACTCCTCTGACCAACATGTTGGGTCTCATTTGGTGGAATGGGTGCCCAAAAACTTCACAATATTTCAAGATCAACTACTTCTAACCTACCACCAGTTGGCTAGTCCAATTGGTTGACTTGTTGGACTGATTCTGAGCACATGGAGGTTCTTGTTATGACCTACAATGTAAGGAAAATGCATTAATTTAAGGAAAGGTGAACCAAAAGAAGATAGGAAAAACTAAGATACTGAGATAAATATGATGACTAAATTTTGGAGGGAAAGAAAGGCAATTTATTCAAGGGAAGTGGAGCACTAGGTGGGCTCCCAACAAGCACCCTATTTAACAACAAAGGCCCGACACTTGTGTTTTACCACCATGGAGAAGTGGTGATTGTAGCTTGAGAAGAACTCCTATATTGTTTTGGTTTCTTCCCTTTTAATCACTTCTTTATCTTTGTTTGGCTCTTAGTTGTTGTAACCTACCACAAATGGTGGAACATATTTCTAAATACCAAGGGAAACAATTTGAGTTGTAGTGGGTCAGTTCCCACTTTTTGATGTATGATGATGAATATTCATAAGGGATATGAGAATCATTAATAGGATAATATTGAAGTGGTGCAGGAGTGAGGTCCACTTGTGGATGCATGGTCATCTCATCATATCAGTCACTAGTTTCTTTGGTGATTGGATCTTGGGGTTGGAATTTGTAGAGTTCACAATCTATGTTTCCAATTGATTCTTCTTGATTGACATATGGTATTGTTGACTCGTGAGGTATTTGTAAGTACTCATAGATCATAACCTAGTGAGAAGAGGGGGGAAAGCGAGTAGGAACCATCTAGTGTGAAATTGGGGCCTCCATGTAGACATGTGTTTGCAGATGAGATGGTTCTTCAGTAATTGGGATATGCATTATTGGAGCGTCGAAAGGAGGATGGGTTGTCTCTTCTATGATATGGTATCTTTCTTTGGCATGGATTCGACAAGTACACTCTCAATCTTCATTGCATCATGATCACCCTCTAGGGTTACCCTGGACTCATTCATTTATGGGGCTTCTAATGGGAAACATTATTGTTGCATCTAAGTAAATTGATCAATGCAGTCGAGGAAGTATACTTCTTCTTCTCTGGTGAACATTCTAGAGACACCAAGTGCTTGAAAATGAAGAGACTAGTTCCCCACTCATAGGGTTAGAAGTCCTTCTTTGACATCAACTAAGTCCCTAGAAGTGGCAAAGAATGACCTACTAAAAATAAGAGGGTAGCAATGATCTCCCTAATGTCCAACACTACAAAATCACATGGGATGTAAAACTCCTAACTTTTACCAATATATCCTTAATGATACCTAATGGCTTGGTTGTGGAGGAATTAGTGAGGTGGATAATCACTCTAGTAGGTAGTGCATCGATAAGGACGAGTCTACTGCATATGCTAAGAGGCTTGATAGAGATCTTGACTTGAAGATCAAATAGATCTATTTTATAGGAAGAAGCGCTTATAGAACATGAAATCCCAAAATACCATGGATCCTTGAGTTTTTGAGGCATCTTATTCTGAATGATATCTAATGATGTTCTTGCCAATTTTATTTCTTTTGATTCTTCAATTATGTATTTGCCATTAACTAGGAGCTTGAAGAATTTAGACTAATGAGGCATTTCAGCCATGGCAACAAGTAATGTGTTATTGACATACAACTTCTTTAGGGTTTCTTTAAATTTATTGAACCTGGAATACAATTGTGTCTAGTTCAACTGACCTTGGTATGGCACACACGTCTTATATGTAGGAACATATGATTGTGATGATGCAAGTGTTGAAATTCCTGGCTGAGTTGTTTTGTGCTCTGGGTGATAACCACATCACCCTTGTTATTCTGACTTGCTTCCTGAGTAGAAGGGTTTACCTTCTCTAGAACGGTAAAGCTAGAGCAAGTTGTCACAACTTTAAGTTGTTCCATGTGCTACATATTGGGTTCTAGTTGCCTTGCAACAACTCCTACTAGAGGGAAGAGGGATGTTGTGAGATTGGCCAACTAGGAATCGATTGACATTTGATAATCTTGTTGGGATAGAATTATCTATTCTAGTGCAACAATTTTGTCATCTGTAAAAGGAGGGGGGTGGGATGCTACATATGTGGTGCTTGATTAAATTTTGGAACTGTTTCCCTTGGTTGTTACCACAATTATAGAAATTACCATGATAGTTGACTTGGTTCTTAAAGTTCTATTGGTCATTATATTAGAACTCTAGAGGACCACAACCTTGGTTTTTCACTTGATAAAGGTGCTATGTGATGCATTCTATATACCAATTGGATTGCCATACTAGAAACCATGATGGTTTCTAGTCTAGTTTAGGTTGTAGTAGGCTTGGCCAGGTATGATGAGGATGGAGTTAAGATCCTCCATATGTCATACATCTTTAGTTTGTATTGGACCATTATTTACCATGATGTTATAGAGAAGATGACATTTTATAGAAGGATGGTCATGGACCTTGCATGCCTCACAAAAGTAATCTGCAAATTTTACTTATTGATGTACATGATGTGGTTTTTGTGACTGTCCACTTCTTTTATAGGCAATGAAGGAGGATTCTGGGTAGTCTTGTTTCAAGGTGAGCATCTTGTGGGACTAAGAAATGGGTCTAAACCAAAAAATGTGTTCATCCTTGGATTTCTTGATGACTCCACCTTATCCTCGATTGGATTGGGCTTCTGTTTTAAAAATTCTTTTAATGACTTTCCCAAGCATTGTCGAAATTTTGGAACATGAGATTACCTTCAGATGAGGTGTCAATGAAGGTCTTGGTGTTTTCATCAATGACCCAGTCAGGACATATCAAACAGTTGGACTTGAGGAATAACATGATGTGTGCAATGATGGAGGATCTCTTTAAATCATTCCCATGCTTCAACTAAACATTCACCTAGAATCATGGTGAACTATGTGATTTGTCCCCTGATCTAATAGTTGAGGGACGGGGGATAGTTTTTTCTAAGAAACTTGGACTGGAGACCTTCCCACATGGTGATACAGTCTCCCTCCATAACATTATACTAGTTGCTGGCTTGATCTATCAACAAATGTGTAAACAGACAAAGTTTGATAGCGTCTTCAAAAATGCATGGTATTATTTGCAAGGGACACAGGTTGGAAATGTGTTGGACATTATCTTAGCAATTATGGCTCTTATGACTAGAAAATATACTTCCTTGGAGCATGGTGATCCAATGTGTGTGGATCTCTAACTATCGGGCGGTGATAGAAGGAGGCACGAAAAGATGTAGTGTGTCAGTGGATTTAGAGACGAAGAAGTCTTCAAGCTACTTTTCTCACTCTATTTCTTGTATTGCAACATCCTATGCTTCTTGTTCAGTAGTCACGGATGCTCTTATCTTCCTCAAAAAGGGCATATCTTTGAGCAATGAGGGCTAAATTCACTTGATGGTTAATTTCTTCCTCGTCCATTCTATTCTAGATAGTCTGGTTCAAACGGTGAAAATTCCTATCAATTTTTAGATCAAATACAGATGGTGTAGAATTGACATTTTGTGACTGTCACATACATTTGTAGTATCAAAAAAGAGACAAGACAATGTTAAGACTCGAGGAAGCAATGGTTCAAGTAAATTTGTAGGATTATCAATTGGAAAGAAGAATCCTAATTATTCATAGCAACAGGATTCAAAAGCTATCCCATTATTCCTGGAAATGGTGCTAAAATTTGATGTGAGGTGTTTGCACACACAAATTCACTAAGGAAGAGAATTTCTAGAGTTTGAGCTTAATAAATGACAAACAGCCTGCCTACAAGAGAAGAGGTCAATCATAGTACAAAAACGGGTTGAACCCAAGAGACAACATGATTAGGAATTGTTTCAGACAAATCATTGACTACAATATTCAAATCTAGTTGTTTGAGAAAGATTCTATCTAAATTGGTAAAATAGATTGCAAGAGCAAATTGAAACAAAGATCAAATTCAATTAATAAAGAATATTGGGATGTCCCTGGTTCACCATCATTTCCCGCGTAGTTATTTTGACCAACATAAATTTTTGAACTAAGTATGTTATATTAGGACCAAGTTGATTTGCATCCTTATTGAACATCAAGCCTCACAAGGATCAAATTCCCCAAAAACTCGGTATCTCGGTGTTCATGGATCATTATCCAACCGTACAATAGAACTCCATATAGGATCTCTTTCATAGTTCTAAGTGTTTATTCGATATTAACCTTAAGGTCCATGGTTTCTTCATCAAACATTATTAAAAAAAGAAATATGATTGATCAAGTCATAGAAAAAATGTAAAGATTGAATGAAACACATCTAAAAATGAAATTCTTAGAGTTAAAATAAACTTGAACAAGATACCGGATATAGGGATACATCTGGTGCCCCAGTTATAAGATCCACTTGTTCATAGTTAGAATAGACACAAAGGCACATATAGGAAGAGAGGGAATCATGCTTCTAGGGGAGTGGAAGAAGAATCTGATGAATTTAACTCTATTCTATAGTAGCAACAATATGGCAGTCTCTATGAGGAAGATGTATGCTCCTTCTCTCCTTTCCTTGTTGTGCTCACCCAAGGGAGGCTTGAAGATGATAGGGTATTATGGACATGATGTTTGGTCTGCCCTTCCCTTTAGAAGAGCCACCTTTTGACCACTAAAACCCTATTTTCTTGGCATAGTCGCTGTCTATAAAGACTTGGTCAGACGCATAGTTGATTGATTGATGATCAAGTCAGTGAATTGGGTAAGTGGGTGCTCTGGCTTGTCTACATGTCAGTGGATTAGTTCGAGGTGAATCAACTGACTAGTCTGTAATTAAAGTCTTCTCAATCCTCGAGTTTTACTACATCTTTTTTCCTTTTTTGAGTCATTTTTTGGGTGTCCAGTTGGCTAGTTCATTAGCATCTTGACTCAGTTCAAACCTAGCTTTTGAGTCAACCAACTAGAGGGGCCACTCGATTTATTGGACATTCTAGGAGGCAAAAATATGAGCTTGGATCCTCCTTGATCTTTTAATTCCTAGAGTATTTTTGGGGGTTCTTGATCTTCAGAGTTAATGGGTACAATTGGGTTGTTTTATTGAAATATACAGGAAAATATAATCAAAACTCTATTTTAGGAGACAAAAGCAAAAACAAGGAAACGAAATACCTAAAACTGGAAAAGAACAAAACAATTCCCCTAAGAAATGACATAAAGGATACAATGAAAACAAATAAATATTCATTCATCACCTATTATTAGTAATCTAATCATCTCTTAATAGAGACCCCTTTCCTTGGTTAATCTATTTTCTAGGAGGTATCTTTTTCATATGTCTTTTTCTTTTGGGACATGTGATTTGAGTGAATCTCATTGCATGTATTTTGATGTGAACTTAGGATTGGATATCTTAGAGAAGTATAAGGTTGTTTTGGACAATGGTTCCAAAGTTGTCGAGTTTAGGGGTGGTGATGTGTGTTGTTCTTTTTAAGGAGATATGAAGATTATCCCTACATGTTTGGTGTTGAAAACTATATCAAATAATATGATGAAATGGGTTTGTGTATCTTTATTAGTACATGTGGTAGATACCAAGAAATGGAGTCCTACGTATAGGATGTTATTATGGTACATGAGTTTGTAGATATGTTTCTAGACTAGTTTCTAGGTGTTCCACCTCCTCGATAGATTGATTTTTAGATCAATCTATTACCAGGAATGCATCACATAGAACATGAACCATAAATGATGCAACTAACTAAGAAGAAGGAGTTGAAGGTTTAATTGGAGTTGTTGGGAAAGGGTTTGTATAGTCTAGCATGTCCCCTTGGGGTGCTCGATGTTGTTTGTGAAGAAGGATGGTTGTATTAGGTTGTGCATAGACTATAGATAGTTGAACATGATTAAGTGAAGAACTAGTATTTTTTGCAAAGGATATATGGCCTATTTGACCAGTTTGAGATTCTCACAATGTACTCAAAGATAGGTAGGACATTTGCATATTTTCAGTTGAGGATCAGGGTGGATAGCATACCTAACACAACTTTAGGACTATGTATGGTCACTATGAGTTTGTGATTATGCTATTTTGGTGAACCAATGCACATGCAACATTCATTGACTTGATGAACAAAGTGTTCATGCAGTATTTGAATCACATTATAGTGGTGTTCATAGATGACATCTTGATCTACTCTAGGGATAGAGAGAAGAATGAGAAGCTTATGCGTAAGTCCTTAGAGATGTTGAGCCAGAATTCATTGTATGATAGGTTTAGTGAGTTTGGATTCTGGCTAACCAAGGTGTCTTTTCTTGGTCATGTTATCTCAGGGAAGAGGATTTCTTTAGATCCAAGAAGGTGGGTTCATTGTTGGAGTGGGAGAAGCCCAAGGAACAAATAGAGGTGTTTAGTTTTCTTAATTTATCTTGTTACTATAGAAGGTTCATTGGGAACTTTATTGCAATGTCTTTGTCTTTGCCTTTATCTAGACTATCTAAGAAGGATGTATCATTTGTGTAAAATGAGCAGTTTTAGTGTCACTTTTAGTTTTTAAAGGGGAAGTTAATGGCTACACCTATGTAGGTTTTTCTAAATCTTGACAAGGGATACACTGTTTTATTTTATGATTCTAGGAAGAGGATAGGATGTGTGTTGATGTAGGAACAACATGTGATCTCTTTTGCTTCTAGACAACTGAAGGAGCATGAGCACAACTCCCTGAAACATGGTCTAGAGTTGGTATCTATGGTCCTAGCTATGAATATTTTGAAACACTATCTTTATGGTGAGAAGTGTCAGATCTCCAAAGATCACAAGATCCTCCACGACACCTTTTCATAGTATGAGTTGAACATGAGATAGGGGAGATGGCTAGAGTTGATCAAGGACTATGACTAAATGATATCCTATCACCTGAGGATTGTGAATGTAGTGGATGATACATTGAGTAGAAAATCATGCTTGTCTACATATGCATATAAAGTGCAATTGTGCTCCATGATTTGTAGTAATAGGGACATGTTTGTCTATATTTTATATATGAACATGCATATAGAGGTTTCCTTATTGGAAGGTTTTCTAGCTTAGTTACAGATCAAGAAAATATTGGGGCAAAAGATCAAAATGCACATTAGGATGATATTGTAATACAAAATATCATATTTGTGTTTGGAAATAGGAGCAGGATGGCTTTCATAAGACAAATTATGGGATAGTTTTCTTTCTCAACATTATGATGGTTCCTAATATAGGTGGTTTGGGGGAGAACATTCCTAAATGTATTTCTATGCCTCCTTGAAGTATCAAGATGTACCATAACCTAAAGGATTTGTACTTGTGGTCAAGGATGAAGCATGACTCGATAGAGTTCATTACCAAATGTCTTGTTTGTCTGTAGGTCAAGGTGGAGCACGAAACACTTATAGGAGTTGTTACAACCATTTCCAATTCCTTAGTTGAAGTGGGATCATATAACCATGGTTTTTTTGGTTGGACTTTCTAAGACAAACAATGGATATGATTGCATATGGGTGATCATTGTCTATTTGACAAAGTTTTTACACTTCATACTGATAAATAATACCTATACTAATGAGAATTTATCACAAATTTAAGTATATAGGATAGTTTTCTACACAATGTATTGATATTTATAGTTTCATAAACCTCAATTCACGAGTAGGTTTTGGGATCATGTGCATAAACCTTTAGAGACTCAAATGAAGTCTAGAACGTCTTTCAACCTACATATAGATGGACAGTCTAAGATGAAGATGCAAACTTTGAAAGATAATTCTGGGGCATGCGTGCTTCATTTTATAGGTAGTCGGGATACTCATTTGAATTTAATTGTGTTTTCCCATACTAATAGTTATCAAAGAAATTTAGTATTGTATGATGCTTTGTATGGAAGGTGTTTTAGATCTCTCTTTGGTGGTACAAGGTAGGTGAATATCATATTTTGGGTCCTAGTTAGTGAGATACAGTGTAGGAAACATCAAGGTTGTCAAGTACATTTGAAGGAAAAACAAGACAGATAGAAGTCATTTATGAATAAGCATAGGATGTATCTCGAGCTCAAAGTTGGAGATCTTGTGTATCTTAAGGTATAGCCTTGGAAGGATGTTTTGAGTTATAACAAGAGGGGTTAGTTAGCTCCCAAATTATGGGGATTTATCATATCATCAATTATGTTGGAGAAGTATCCCACAAGTTGTAGCCATTGTGAAAGTTGAGTTGTTTCTATAATGTTTTCCAAATTTCTATGCTTTGGAAGTGTCATCCTTATATAGAGAGGACTTTGTATCTAGTGGATGTTCAACCTGATTATGATATGATGTTACGTTGAGGTTCCATCTTTGATCTTGAACAGACATGTCCAAAAGTTGAGTAAGAAGGATACAATTCTTGTAAACGTGTTGTGGAATCATTGTTTTGTTGAAGATGCCACATGGGAGTTAGAGGATAAGATGCATAGGAAGTACAAAATTCTTTTTCTTACAATTGTGAGGAAGACATCTTTCTTAGGTGTTTATGGTCGCAACGGCCTGACCTAGAATGCCTGATTAAGAACCTAAATTAATAGATTAAGTGGAAACCCAAATTTGGCTCTAATTGTACCTTGTTTGTCATTATTACATGATTACTTGATTAATTGAAACTAAGAGACCCTAATTGTCAATTATGTCAAAAAATCTATGATAATGTTTCAAATCATGTATATATCTAATTTAATGTGATTTTAATGGTTTTCAACTTCACTTATACTGGGTCTCATCCTTGGGCTCTAACATTACCTAATCTAAGTTTAGCAGTTGAAGGTGTTGAGGCTTGATGGACTTGAACCCTAGACCTCAATGAGTCTAAGGTTGGTATCCCCAATGTCCTCCCTTGGACCAGCCTTTTGGTCTGGACCTGTATTTGTCAAAACTTTAATGACTAGGTTGGAGGGAAGCCTCAATGGGTGTGGTCTAATTGAGCCTATATGGAACAATGATGAGGTACCTCATTGGGTATTGCATGTGTACCTTAATGGATGAAGTATTTTTCACCTTGATGGATCAAGAGGAGAAAATATATATTTCCTTGAACCTCGATGGGATGAAACTTGATGGGTGATGTTTAAGTTGACCTTTGATGGGTGGTGTTGAGGTTGAACATTAATGGATGAAGTGGAGCTAAGCCTTGATAGCTTCATGAAATTAGATTTCATTGGGTGAAAGGGAGATGAAACTTAATGGGAAAGGTTAAGTAGATCTTTGATAGGTCTTGATAGAATGTACCCTTTATGGTTCACCCTCAATGGGTGGAAGTCCAAGGATCACGATGGATCTGGTTTGTATGGGGGTCAATGGATTCACTTTCAAGGGTTCTAGATTTTTTACCACAATTTCATATAAATAAACTAACCCCATCGACCCTATGACCCATTTGAAACCTAGAGATTTTGGAGAAAAATTGAGGACAACGCGGCCTATGTGGGATCCTTGGATCTCGATAGCCATGATTGAAGCTTGTATGTGCCTAAAAGTTGAAGATATAGCTCCTTTTGGTTGATCTAAAGAAAGATAACTTGGTTTAAACCCTAAATCATGTAAGAACGATTCTTATTCATCTATTTTTATTTCTTATTTACCTCTCTAATTCTTACTTTTATTGAGCTTCATGGTCATGCATGGTGGTTCCTAGAGCTAAAATTTGCTACTTATATCTATCTTTGACCTAGTTGGACACATATTTTGCTTGGATGAGATTTTGTGGATCTTTGGTGTGATGTTTGGATTTTGGAGCCTTGGACGTGGTGTTCCTTGTTGGATCACATTTTATTCATGAATAGTGAGTGATACATCCTCCTTTAGATTTCTTTGCCTACTACAATATCGTGCAAACTCTGATCTTACCAAAACACAATTTGTATGCTTAAAGATAGATTCTTTATCATCAGTTTGGGTAGCATGATATACAATTAAGAATCTTTGTTACCTTCCCCTACCTTATGCAAATGAGACAAGGTGATAATGTTAATCCTTTCATGTTGCTATAAGGATGAAAATTCGAAATATATGTCATTTCAATCTAAAAATGGAGATCTATGGGTTTTTCTAATGTCATGTTGTGTATAATATGAAATTATATTCTTCCTCACTATTTGCATGGATTTCTATGGCGAGACTAATATGCTTTAATAATTTTTATTCTTCTAAAATTTTGTGCAACCTATGTTCCATATCTAAAGGTGTCTTATTTATAACTAAATTTGGTAATTTTTAAGCATAATATGGTTTTAGCAATATCTCTCTCTTACATTGGAGTTTGTCCAAGAATTTATGCATATCGTTTCATGGATTTAATGTGAAAATAGAAATGTACCCTTTCAGGTAAATTTTGAGCCTTTATAGAAGTATGACTTTGTTGTGGCCAAAAATGGTGGTTGTTCTATGAACTGGAACTTTGATATATGAAATGAGATGTTTATATTATTTGTAGTTTCTTATACTTGATTAATTTAGTAATACTTATCTATACATTGTTTGAACCCTTGGTGGTTCAAAATGAAAGGTGAGGAAATTGACCTAATTAATCTAGCCAAACTCTAATCACGTAGTGGCCTAAGATAATAGAACTATCATGGTTTTTCTAAGGTGGGATAGTTAAATGAGTAACCTTGTAGAAATCTCTGATTACTAAAAGTGATCAGAGTCAATAAACTTTTGAGTATACATAGATGACCAATGCTTGTTCCCACGGTGTCTTAATATGGTTTATATGTATGAGTGTGTTCGAGGTCATAGTTATAGTGATATGTCACAATGTTAATGGAATATGTGACATGATTCTAGGGTCTTTATACCCAAGTGATGGGGTAATGTGGCATGGATACCCATGACATACCTAATGATGTAGTAGTCTATTGATCCCCTACTTGTAAGTTTCTAGATGATTTAACCTTACTTATTTATACTCGTTGTGACCAAGGTGCGAGAGGATCTTATGGAGATGGGCAATCATAGGATTATATAAGACAATCTATGGGACTTTACAATCATTAGTTAGTGGTTTGAGTTGTACACTTCAAATTACCTAGGGATTAATAATAATAAAAGTAATAAAGCTTTATAATATATCTATATATGGTTCTTTTAGATAATCACATTGTGATGTTGTTACCGCTCTTCTGCACGTGTAAGGTATTAATTGTTATGGAAGATATGGAAGCAAGGAAAGGGGATGAGGGGCCAGCAACGATGGTGGCACTAGGGGTAGGGGCACTAGGCAAGGCTAAGGACAATGAATGAGTTATGACAAGTCCAAGGATTCAGAGAAGGATGGAGGAGAGGGGAAGGAAAGTGCATGAAGCAATAAGACTCCAAATAATAGAGGCATTTTAGTGCCTAAAGTTGGCATCGTATTCCAATCAATTAGGATGAGGGGAGAGGATGTCCTTTGCTTGATGGATGAATGTGCACATGAGGAGGGTGACCATTACATCCAACTACAAATAGAACTACATTTTCCTACAATAGAACCGACGCTATAGAGGAGGTTTGATCGGTAGAGATCCCTCATTTTGGATGTCCAACACATAAGGGACTTGAATGGTCATACAAAAATATTGTCAACGAAGAACAACCTACATAAAATATGATTTTCTTCCTCAAAAGCCTAATTGAGAGAAACCTAATGGAGGACAATTTTGATCTAAGCCAAAGAGATAGGATACCAACCCTTGCCATCAATCTAGAAGTAGAGAAGAATTTGAAATGCATGGAAGTAAGTTGTTTTCAGACTTACTGGATGTGAGGTAGGGAATATGACCATGATGGAGATAATTAGGTCTCTTTTGGGGATCACTAATTGGTTCAACATGTTTGAGTTGGATCTGTCCCATTCTGTAGTTCAAATGGCATACAAGACAAATTACAAAATGGCTATGAATGGGGGTCGGGGAAACTTTTTTGGTGTTGTCTTGATGTTTGGGAGTTGAATCAATAACTCCTAACATCATAGAGACATAGGTTTATATTCTCGATCTTCCACTTTAGTTATATGTGCTTATCATGTTTAGGTACATGGGGGTGGCATTGGGCAGAGAGATCAAGATAAATAGACACACCATTGGATGAGCTAGAAGCAAATTCACGCATTTATCTACTGAGTATGACACCAACAAACCTCTAGTTCTAGCCATATTGATCACTGATGTAGAGTATTTAGTCAAATATGACATTCTCCTTAAGTTCTACTCCATGTGTGAAAATAGAGGCCATGTAGAGAAGGGATGACATGATAAGAGGGACAATGATAATATGCAAGATAACTAGGATTTGAACCTCAAACAAAACCTAAAGAAGCCAAGTAGGAAGAGACATGGTAGAAGCAAAAAGGAAGAAGTAATTATAGAAGATACCAGATAAATAAAGGCCATGATAGACCATTGATATACAAACCAGAATTAATTAGTTTGATATGATAACTGACAAAGATATGAAGGATGATAGATTTGAGGAACAATGCAATAGTTAAGCGACAATAGAGATCCCAAAGAGAAGAACATGTATGCCAAGGTGTGGAAAGAAAAGTGGAAACCAATACAAACAATGGACACAAGAAAATGGCAGTCATGAAAAACATCACAAATTTCATGAACTACAAAGAAACAATAATAATTTGACCTTTGTTCTAATCATGGTAAGAAGTATGTGGTGATTTGCAGCTGCGTTTTTCACTGGCTGTGGAAGGAAAGGAACGATAGAGTGCACAGAAATCGTGAAAGAAGTGCCCACAGTGTATGGTTGAGCATTCTGGATGATGTTCGATGCATTTTGGCGAGTTGATTCTGGAGTCATGGCCCTGGACCAGTTTGCTGTCCTTGGTTTTGTTTTATGTCCTTCTGAGGGAGGTGGTCGGTTGTTTAGTCTGCCATTTTTTTGTTTTCCTCTACCTTCCTAGTTCCACTCTCTCTTGTTCTTTGTTTAGAGAGTGTATATATCTGTACAGCTTACAAAAAATTTTATAAATAGCAATGGAAGAGCTCGGTTCACCAAAAAAAAAAAAAAAAAAACAATAATAATTTGAGGAATGCATAGGAAACATTAGTGAAACTCACACAATCTTGAATCCCCAAATAGATGAAGTGAAAGAAATTAGTCATGAGGTGGATAGTACAACGGTGTCAAATGTATGCACAAATTGTCGTTATTTTGACATCTAATTTGATTATTTTCTGTGTCATTTGTGCTTAATTGAATATCTTTTTAATACATATTTTACCAAATAAGTATAAATCACGTGTGTATCATTTCTTATATTTTTACATGTATTTTACATGCATTTTATATATTTTAATTATTATAGTAATTATTTGATTTTATTCATTGATTATTTTATTGCAGATAATTATTATTTACTGGAACAAAGTCGATACCATCGACTTGCAACTCGATGATAGCGACATGGCATCAGAGTACAAATATTTTTTGCTCCAGATTGAAAAGAAAAAGGACATTTTACTGTGAAGAAGTCGATACCATCGACTTCCAACTCAATACCATCGACTCAGACGTTGCGGACCAAATTTTAATGTGTTAAATCTAACACATATTGTATTAAAAATTACATTTTAGGTTTCCTCTTGACCTAAACATGTACGATGGCTATAAAAGACACCATTAGAACCACAATTGAGAGATATATCACGGGGGGATGATACGGCAGCCGAACGGAGAGAGAAAAGTAGAGGAACCCTACATGAAAGACCTCGGAGGCGTTTTGGCGGCGGAAACGACGGCAAATTCTCTCCATCTTCTCCAGAACCACTCTTTAACCCTTTCTCCAACTTACTGTATTTTGAAATTTATGTTTTACATCTTTTTGACTTACTGTGATACCATGTTGTCTATTTTCGGCTAAAAACCGTAATTCCTTAGGACCCGGGAGTAGCCTGGGTATGCATTGTGTCTGATTCTTATGAGTTAATATATATTTTCCTCTTAATTTTTGAATATGAATCTATGGAAATCGCATGTCCTTATTGTGCTTGATCACCACAATTAGCGTATCAGATCCTTAATTACTGCTGAAAAGGGGATTAAGGGTTGGAAATACATAGGTTCACCCATTTATCGGCATCCCTTGGGAAAGGTGAGGCATAAATGGGAGGAGATTACCCAGAGTTAAACCAAAAGAATCTAACTAATCAATCAATTACTATGAAAATGGAATTGGCTTTAGATTAGATAGGGGAATTACACTACGGAAGCAGGTAGTTTCTAGCTACATGCTCTTTATTCAAGATTAGGAGAGAGTTATATTAATAATTAGGGATTAGATTTAGTGTTTCCCATGGTGAAACCAAAAGTCCGAAGGAATTCATCCCTTCTTGATCACAACAACCTTAGTTAGATTTACTTTTTGTTCTTAGTTAATTAAACAACCAATCAACTCTTGTTTTTGGCTTAGCTGATCAAACCTAATTAGTAATAGTCTTGAACCTCACAACTCCCCGTGTTCAATAACTCGGGACTCATAATCCCATATTACTTCGACACGTACACTTGAGTATTACACGCACGTTATATGCGTGTCAGTGTCAAAAATTGATGAGACTGTAGTAATTGAAGCAATAATGCTTGATGACACCATAGACAACACATGTTATAAGCCTCACATCATGGTGCTAGAAATGCTTAATACCAACCCATCCAATGTTGACCTGGTAATGGAATCAACATCTCATGCTAGATCTAGTAGCTAGAAGATAAATGGGAGTAGCACCAAAATGAAAAACTCCAGAGCCCAACCCCCGTACGAGCCTAGGAGGAAGGTTTGTAGACTAATACATGATATTGTCACAACTGTGTAACACGTTGATGAGAATGTAGTAATTGAAGCACTAATGCTTGATGACACCACAGAAAACACATGTTATGAGCCTCACATCATGGTGGTATAAATGCTTGATAGAAACCCATCCAATGTTGATCCAGAAATGGAATTAACATCTCATGTTGGATCCAGTTGCCAGAAGATAAAGGGGAGTAGCACCAAAATGAAAAACTCCATAGACCAACCCCCGTATAAGCCTAGGAGGAAGGTTTGTATATGAATACATGATTATGAAACTAACTATAATCATGAGAATTATGAGCCTTCATAGGTTTGAATTTTTTTTGTTCTCCTTCCCTCCTCTATATTGTTGAAATTAATTTACTCTGTTGGAATATTTTTGGTATCAGTGATGATGATACTTTTTGTATTTATGTCTCTTAAACATCTAAAAGTTGTGGCTATTATTAAAACCTCAAATCAATACCTCAAAATAACTTTATATAGTCAAGATATTAGAGTTCATGAACTCCTATTGAGTTCAAGATAGAGAGTTTGGAGGTAATATATGGATCTGTAGGGATGATAATGTATGCAAGGTTGATGTAATAAACTATCATCAACAATTCATCACCTTCGGCGTCGATAACATTTTCTTGGTACATGTTTCATGTCAATTGTTGATTGCCAAATGCAAGCAAGTTTTAAATAATTAAATGTCTTAACTCGTCAATCACCTACAAGTATACGGGATCAATTGTAGTCAAGGCCAAACCACAAGGATATAGTCTAGCTAGGTAGAAAACTATTAACTTCTACAATCTAGATCGGTTATAATTAAAAGGTTGGTTTTGGATTCAACTAAATTACGAATATAAGAGAAAGAAAATAAAACCACTAATCACTTACAGAATGATTAAAATTAGATCAAGGGAATCTTGGATATGGGATTTCACTTCCACATCATAACCCAATAAAGAACAAAAAATTCCATTTATACTAGTGAATATTCACAAAAGTAGGTTGTTTTCATCAAATATGTCTCCCAATGATATAAGATAGTACTAACCTTATATAGCATTTTGATGCATATACACAAATTCAAACTACAACCTAGAATCTTCAACATAATCCTAGCCATTCCCATGGTCAAGGATATGTTGTCAAAATAGCTATTCCTACCACTTAATATATGTTCCCAGAAACTAACCAGAATCATAAAGCATGTAAACATGATAGCCAGCCATGCATATAAGAAAATAAGCACCATATCTCATTTTGAAACAGAAGATTAACTAGTACCAAATATGAAATTCGAGTTCACATGAGTCATGCCCAAGAAAAGGAGTCTACTCACTCATGGTGAGGAAATACAGGAACAAATGATATGTCATTGAATGAAACACGAGTAAAGATAGAGGAATACCAAATAAATCTGTATGAGTGAAGAATAGATGCAGATCTCTGGCCAAGGGATGGTGATTTGTCTCTACAACTGCTCCTTTCTTCAGTAGCTTCCTCTCCAAAGCTTCAGAATGGAATGGAGAAGAGACATGGAGTCAAGAATGGGTTCTCTCCCAAGAAACCCTAGATTTTTCTCCAAAATAGCCAATCCACTACTCCAGCCTCGTCTCTAGTCTAAAAACGCTCCAAATGATACATGGTCTGCTTTCTAAGGGGTGTAGTTATATATGTATTATGAATAAGTGTTTATTTCCAAAAGTGTACAGAAAATATGCTTCACACACTATGTATGCAAGTCAACACACCGTGTGAGAATTGGATTCTGCTTAAGTCGATCCCCAATCACAAGTGGCACACGGTGTGGAGTGGCCACATGACATAAGGGAGACTTCCTGATGACTTTCTAATCCATCGAAGTCATGTCATGTATCTGAGCCACACATCGATGCTTGGATCGACTGAAGAGTTGGTTTCTTGAGAGTCACACACCGTGTGAAGTGGTCCACACACCATGTGAAGTGGTCCATATGTCGTGTGAATTTGTCCACACGCCATGCTTTTTGCTGTCTGTTGAACATTTAACAATAAAAATTGGGGAAACTCTAGAAATGCCAAATAGATCGGATTTTAGGCATTTTTTCTTCAATATGAGTGGAATATGGGGTACCTAAAAATTCAAACCATGTCTCAAGAAAAAAAACAAGAAGCAAACATTCTAGCATGAATGAGAGTAGAAATATGATTAAATTGAGTGAAATGTGCAACCAAAATAGTATTAGAATGTGATATAATTTGTGCACATTAGATCCCTAAGCTTGAACCATTACTTGTCCTCAAGCAAAAAGAACTGGATAAATGGATAACAATAAATACATGAGCACAAATTAGTTCCATATGAATATGAATTGATAGATCTCAAAATGGCAGTTTTTCATCATTTATATATGTAACTAAACATGAAATCAATTTTAACTCTCAATATAGGATTTTATGTTCAAATAGACATTCAAATTGACTTGGATGAGTCAACTAGAAAGAGGTTAGTAGAAACAAGATGACAAGCCAAAAATATAATGGTTTCCCACAAAACTCAAATAACTTTTCAATGTACTGAAATGAGATTTTTCCATCCTCCTTTAATGAAATTGTGATTCAAGAAATACTTTCAATTTGAGTTTTGTGTGCGGTACTCGGATTCTAATATAGGCTTACATTCTCATTAATTACTATTTGAGGATTTATTTCCCTTTTTCAAACGTACCCCAACCTTCATTAGGTTGGTGGAAATGTGGGTAAATTAGTCATCTTTTATGGGGTTTGGATTTTCAAATGAAGATTAGAATTTCCCCTTTTTATGTGATTCAGGCTCTGCTTTGGAACCACACATTCCTGTGCTAACTCACCCCCCATTATTTCAAATCATGTAGGAGGATATTCATTTTGTAAAAATTTCAAGTGGAGTAGTGAAAAATGCATCATAGGGTTGGAAAAGTCATCTTATTGCTACTCAAAGCTATATATTTAAGAAATTCAAGGCATTTGAATCTTTACATGGTTTAATATCATGAGTGAGATAATTGCAAATAATGTTTAGTCAAATACCTAAGTGTGGAGTTGAGTAGCAATGATTTCAAAATTTTCCAATTAGGGTGATTTATGCTCAACTATCATCATATACCCATGATCTCAATATAAGCATATGGTTGAAGCAATAGGGAAGATATTGATCACAACGACAACACATTTCACTCGAGTATCATGCAAGAACATGAAATGAAATGCAAATCTTTCAAACAACAAACTAAATGACATAAGAAAATGACATGAAAAATAAACTAAAACTATCGGTCGGTTGTACCCCCCAAGATTGAAATTTGCAGTGTCCTCACTGCCCATAACAAACTCAAGAGTTGTACAACCGGATACCTCAGGTGCATCAGAAAGTGGGATCAAAATCCTCCTGGGGAGGCTAGAGGTACTCTGGGAATAAGGTAGGGTTAATGATGTCCAAGGAGGAGGAAGACCCTGGAGGCGGATATGGCTGTGGAGGATAGATATAATGACCCTAAAAGATGTGCCATGAATCCATCTTGGACACCATAATATGGATATCAACAACATTCTAGGATAGATCGGTGTGCTACTGGGAGAGCTAAGAGATGTGAGTATCCTGATCATAAAATCTGTTCTGAAGATACCCACAAAGTTGTCTCATGTTTGGGTACCTCCAGGTGAAGTATGTTTGTGTACCCATAGAAAGAGGTGGTGGAACATCAACTCTTGCAGAGGAAGACTCGGTCTGTGCACCTACAGAAGATCCTTTATTCTAAAAATACTTCTAGTTGGCTTTGTCTTTGAGAATTGTGATGGCAGAGTTTGGTAACGGAATGTTAGAGGATTTTCTGGTGAACCTTATCATAATATTTCCCATTCTTATCTTTGCTCAACAAGACAAAGGAAATGAGAAAATCATAATTGACATATTCCCCTCCATCTAGGGGATCAATAGTAGATAGATGAATCTTCAAAGCAATGGCAAGTTTGGATATCAAGCCCCCTATCATCATACCTCCTTTTGATTCTTTCTAGATATTTACAATTTGTGAAAGAAAATGATACTAAATATTTACATCGTAATTATGCAACATAGCCCACAGGAAAAACAAATCCAATTTACCAACTACACCTTGTGTTTCCTTCTATGCGAAAACACATGTCTTGAAAATGTGATGAATATAGAGAAGAATCAGGTTATGACATGAGACACTATGTTATTATTAGGTTAGTAGGTGGTTTCGTCAATGATCTATCTCCAGAAAGTGTTGGGCTCAAATTCTTTTGGCATGAAAATATTGCCTTCATAGTCAAATTCCATCAAGTTGCAAAATTGTTTGAAAGTCAATTTGAATGGTTGTTCATCAATCTTAAAGAAATCAGACCAAAAGGCTTGTGCTTATTAAATTGGTCTTCTGCCTCTTTGAAGGTCGTCAAAATCTCATAAATCAAGCAAGGTATGTAGGGACACTATTTATGCAGCATAGACCTAGGCTAAGGAAAATAAGATATTCCCTAGCTTCATTGAGAATACCTAGCCATTCTATATCATTAAGGTGTGCAAACCTGGTCGGGACTACCTGACAAGAGGAAAGACGGTGGAATATGAAATCCATCTCTGCATTCAACGTGAAGTGCACCATCGAGACATGGGGTGCATTAGAGGAAGATGGGTCAGGGTCGAGGAAACTTGCTTGGCAAAAATCTTGGTTCGTATCATGTTGACAGCTGTTGAATAAATGACACAACATAACGGTTAGTTCACAAGGCGTGTTGGGTGGTCATTCCTTATTTAGTGCTTCTGGGGTAAACACAGTGTGGCATGTGCCTTTATGGCGTGTCAGCGTGAGATGATGTTGCTTCGGTCTGAGAAAAGAAAAAGCACGACACGGAGGGAACTGCTACATCATGTCATTTGCATTTGCTGCTGGTTTGGGTGTGCTTACGCCTCAACAATAGAGGATGGAGGGTTGGTATTTGCATGGCTCTTATTCCCTCCTCCTTTAATTGGCTCGGCAACATGGAGGAAGAGGTTGGAGGTATATAGGTGGTGCTCGAAGGCGGAGGCTTGATCGCCTCTCCATACGCCAGGATGGTGGTTGTGTTGCTTCACTATGGAGAGAGGTCGACCTCGCTGGATGTTGGTGATTGGCTTTCAATGATGTAGGCAAAAGGAATGGAGAGAGCACAGCACAAGGGTCTCGATAGGAGATGTGGCTGGAGTGGCTGAGTTTCATTCCCCCAATTTCACAAAAGCACACGCAGTGTTGGACACTTACACGACGTAAGGGATACCTACAAACGAAATTTTGAAATCTCCTTCCTAAAAATCACACAGTGTGGCTGATGTCCACACGCCGTAAGGAGGAAATATTGTCTGATTTGTTAACTTTTGTCTTGGATCTTCACAGGGTGGGCTTTTCGACTACATGGTGTAAGGATCAATTAATGTGAATTTTGTTGAATTTCCTCAAAAGAAATCACATGAAGTGTATTTTGGTTACACGGTGTATCCCCATATTCTGTGGAAACTTGGTTTGCACTTAAAAATTCCTTATGCATTGTTGATGAGTGTGCACGCCGTGTGGATGAAGTTGTTGTAGAATTGAAATCTTTCGATCTCAGACACGTCATGTCATCCTTGTACACAGTAAGAGATGATCTATGTGATCTTTTTTGGATTTGAGAAATATGATACATGCTGTGTGGAGTGGTCCACATGTTGTGTTGCAGCATGGTTCTTACATATCTTTGTCCTCCTTGTTCTTTCTAAAAGTAGCAATCATCACCCACACAATGTGAGAAATTACTCGATGTGCCCACATCAAACTAAGAAGTTCAACACCATGAAGTCTCATTCTAAAGTAAATGACTATAACTAAAGAACATTAATGGAAATGACTCAAACAAACTATCTAAATATGGGGACGTCTCCCACAAAGGCCCTTTGTTTAAAGTATAGAAGTAGACCGATTTCTTCATTAGCAGAGTTCTATGAGGGGGCGTGAGGTTCCCTATTATATATTTTCTCCTTCAATGTAAAACTTACAGTGTTGTCCATTAACTTTGAATGTCAATTGTTTACCCTACAGTTCTACTATCCCATACAGATAAACTTTCAAGACCAAGAAAGGTCCTGGCCACTTGGATCTAAGCTTCCCCAAAAAAAGCTTCGGTCTTGAATTAAATAGTAGCACATTGTCTCCTTCAACAAAATTTCTCCTTCAAATCTTTTTGTCATGCCATGCCTTTGTTCTCTCCTTGTAGATTTTGCATTCTCATAAGCGTCTAGCCAGAGCTTCTTAAGCTCTTGAAGTTGTAAAAACCATTTTTCACATACTTTCTTCATGTCAAAATTAAGGACCTTGATGGTCCATTGGACTTTGTGCTCCAACTCCAAAGGAAGATGGCAAGATTTGCCATAGATGAGCTTGATCGGTGTAGTACTGATGGCTGTCTTGTATGCAGTACGGAATGCCCAAGGAGCATCATCCAATTTAAGGGCCTAGTGTGTCCTTGATCTAGAAACAATCTTTTCAAGAATGTTTATCAGTTGTCTATTTGATACTTCGACTTGCCCAAAGGTTTGAGGGTGATAGGGAGTAGTAGAGATTTTATGCATCACTACATACTTAATGAGAAGATTGTTGAACTATTTTTTACTGAAGTCTATCGCTGCATCTGAAATCATTACTCTCAGAACTCCAAAGTGGAGAAACATGATTTTCTAAAACAACTTGAGTGCTGACTTAGCATCAAGAGCTTGGGTAGGGATGGCATCTACCCACTTTGAAACATAATCACAGGAAACTAATGTATACTTGTAACCATAGGAGGATGGGAAAGGGCCCATGTAGTCAACACCCCATATGTAAAATACCTCAATCTCTAGAATGGAGTTGAGAGGCATCTCATCTCACTTTGATATTTGACCAACTCTTTAGCACCTGTCACACCTTTGGACATAGGCATGGACATCTCAAAATAAGGTCAACCAATAAAATCCATCTTAAGGATCTTTGTAGCTGTCTTTTTTCCCCAAAAGTGACCTTTGTAGGAAGAAGAATGGCAGCCAGAATTAATGCTCAGGATCTCATTTCAACTACACACTGCCAGATCAGTCAGTTGGTTCCTTGTTTGAACAACATGGGGTCATCCCAATAATAAAATTTGACATCATGTAAGAATTTCTTCTTTTGTTGATAGGTAAGATCAGGTGGAAGATGCTCAATGGAAAGGAAATTGGCAATGTCTACAAACCATGGTGCTTGTGGTGTATCAATAGCATATAATCTTTTAATGGAAAGGTAATCATCAATAGGGAGTGTATCATTTACATCTGTAGTTACCCTGGAAAGGTGGTCCACAACATTGTTCTTAGTTCCCTTTTTGTCCTTGATACCGACATCAAATTCTTGAAGCAACAAGATCCAACAAATCATGTGTTGTTTAGCATCCTTCTTATTCAACAAATACTTGATGACTTCATGATCAGTGGACTACAACCTTGGATCCCACTAAATACTAGAAAAAATTGTTGAAGGTGTATACTATGGCTAGCATCTCATTCTTTGTGGTGGCACAATTCATCTAGGCCACTAATGTCTAGTTGGCATAGTGAATAGCATGCATCTTGTTGTCTTTTCATTGACCAAGTACAACATTGATAGCGTAGTTTTTTGCATCGCACATAAATTCAAAGTGTGCATCCCAATCTAGTGGCTGAATGATGGGGGCTGAAATGAGAACATCCTTAATCTTCCTAAAGGGAGCTTGGCATTCATCATTAAACACAAAAATAATGTCTTTTGCAAGCAATGAGCATAAGGGTTTGGCTATCTTGGAAAAATCATTGATAAACTTCCTGTAAAATCATACATGACCAATAAAACTACGAACATCTTTGACAATTGAGGGGGTAGACATCTTTTAAATTGCTTCAACCTTTTACCTATCAACTTCAAATGCCCTTATTAGAAATCACATGACTTAGTACCCCTAGATTGTACCATGAAATGGCACGGTTTCTAGTTTAGTACTAGGTTAACCTTTTAACATGGCTCAAGGACTTTAGACAAGTTTGACAAATCATCATCAATAAAGGTCCCGTAAATGCTGAAATTATCCATAAAAACCTCCATTGTACACTCGATGAAATCAGAGAAAATAGCCACCATACAACGCCGAAAAGTTGTTGATGCATTATAAAGACCAAACAACATGCATCTGTAAGTGTACGTGGCATAGGTACATGTGAAAGTTGTCTTTTCTTAGTCTGCTGGAATAAATTAATATTTGAAAAGATTCAAAATACTCATCGAGATAGCAAAAGTAGGAATGATTGACTAATCTCTCAAGAATTAAATCAATGAATGGAAATGGGACATGGTCTTTACAGATTACTTTGTTTATCCCCCGATAGTCTATACACATGCGCCATCATGTGGCTACATGGGCTTGAATCAGTTCATCATTATCCCCTTTGATAATAGGCACACCCCCTTTTTGGATACTACATGAATAGTGTTGGATCTAGGATGATAGGATTTAGAAGGGGTGGAGTTAAAACACTTAAATCAAATTCATTAGAACTTCAAATTACTTCAAGAGATAAGGTTGCAAATATGGAATTTGAGTGCAACTAAACATACATAGCAAGGATGATAGAGATTGAATAAGATCAAGAACAAGCTATGTATAGTGGTTCCAAAGTCCAAACTAGGAGAGTGTACATCCACTACCTAGAGAGGACAATCTCTAAGATTTTGCAACCATGGCACCTTCCTTATATTCCATTATAAGTGATACAATATGACCTTCCTTTTCCTGGACAAGGATACCCAACCTTCCCTTTAAGGAGAAGGGAGCCAATAACCTACCAAAGGACATACAAATCCATGAGTAATAGTCTTCCACCTCACCAAGGATTTACCCACTTTTGCAACGAGCCTTCCTCCTTCACTAAGGACTTACCAACTCTTGCAAAAAGTCTTTTGCATTGAAGGAATTACCCACTCTTATCTTGGATCTTCTACCTTTGACTTCACGTTCGCCAAGGAGAAGCTTTCACCAAGGGACTCCTTCCTTTCTTCTTCACCTCTCTTAGCTAATAGAGAGAGCCTTCATCTTCAAGGTTCAATGAGACATGGGGAGGTAGAGGAAGTGAGAGCCACACAAGATATACATGTAGGACTAGCTCTCTTATAAATCTCCTACTCACTCTAATGGATGTAGCAAGTGATTAAGCTTATGAAAGTGGAAGGAGGCAAATCTCTCTCAACTATAGTATAGGGACCTTCATGGTGTTTGTCCAACCATGGCATGAATCCCCATGGGTCCTATTAATAGTTGGGGATGCCTACTATAGAAGCACTTATGGATGAATTCTAGTCATTCGGTGTGTTGCAACATATCTATTTTTGAGTTTTGCAACACTCCAATGGCTAGAAACACTTTTTCTACATATTCAATATAGTGTGGTCGGTCGAGTTTACTTTTTGAAAACTCAACCGATAGCACTATGTGACAAATCAAATTTGACTTGTCGGTCGAGTCTATCCTAGATGAAACTCGACCGATGACTTAAATTTGGTTTGCCTGTGCAGAGGTGTTGGTCGTGTTTGTCCTGGGAAAACTTGGCCGACCTTGGCAGTTCCCAAGATCCATCAAGGGTGTCGGTCGAGTTTATCCTAGATGAAATGTGGTCGAAACAAGTTCGTATGATGAATATTGGAAAGTGCCATAAAAGTGCTAAAATAGTCAATTTTAGTGCTCTAGATTTTTTCTAAGCTTAATTACAAGTCATACAACCATTATAAGTGATTTAGAACATGATTCTAATGGATTAAAGGTGTTTTCCACAAAAGTGCACTTGTATTGATTTTAACTTGTCTTTCTCCAAGTTAGTATGCACAAGTTTGGGCATTTGGAATGTGTATACCAAATCCAAAATCACTCAAGCAGAAGCATTATACACAATAAGTGGAATGGTTAGTCATTATCAAAACAAGGTCAATTAGACTTGGAGTCAACATTTTCCCCCTTTTTAAGATGAAAAACCATTCCATAAATGTATTGAAAGTATTTAAGTAAGTGCGTATCTTTAGAGAAACCTAGGGGCTTCAATAGAATTGAGTTTATATCCTCGCCCTCAATTGATTCTCATGGAGTTCTCATACTCCCCCTCAATTGATGTTAATTCTCATGCATGGTTAGATTTCATAACATTTATAGAAACTATGTCTTCTACTCATATATTTATTCTATATGTATGTGTTGTCCTTTTTACAAAAGGCATGCATTCTCCCCCTTTGTCATCACAAAAAAGAAGGGGGTTTAAGAGATAAAAACACAACTTGTTAGTAAAAGGAGATACCAAATGATAGAAAAGAGAGTAGAAGAGAAAATACTAGGGGCTTCTCTAAGAAAAGTATATAAAACAAAATAAGACAAAAATTTAAACATCCCTAGATGTAATTCTAGAAAATATCAAGGTAAGGCTATGCAAGCAAGTAACATGATATAGTAGATATGCAAGTCAAGGAACAAGCTTGAGTACATATGAAACAAGATACATGCATAGAATATAATTAGATACCAATTCATGAACAAGAGTAGAACTACATTTAGATGGACTAGTAGTGGATGATATCACAATTTCAGACTACTAATAGGATCTAAAACATAGCAAAAGATGCATAGGTCAAAGAATAACCTATGAGTAGTTTTACATAAATATCCAAACAAAGAGATATGCAATTTAATAAGCATGAAATGATATTACTCACTAGCAAATATGCATCATTACAAAAAGATTATTACCACTAATAACCTCAGGTTACATCAAAAGATATACTACTAGATAGATTTAGCAAGTTAGAGCGCAACAGAAGCAATTTAAAAGACAACCAAGAGATCCTAAGAGATCATCATCAAAACATGCATAACAACTCAAGACAAGTAATTGCAACATATAGATATACCAATTTATAGCCATTAGAAAGGTAGAGTTGGATGCACGATAGGTAATTTAAAGCAAGGCAGTATGCACAGCGTAACAAGGTACTAATGGGAGTGCCGTAGAATAAGACTAGTAGTTCAAAAAGTCTAGTTGAGAGGGAAATTCTCATCAAAAAAGCCATATGTATATTCTATGCACAGTGTTGTCGATCGAGTTTATGGGTTGAACTTCTCGGCCGACAACAATTGTTGGCTACACCCATTGGTCCTTGTCAGACATGTTTTCATCAAGACAAACTCAGTTGACAACAACTATTGTCAAAAATATATATTTTTCTGAAAAAGTATATATATAGAGGCATGATAAAAATATAAGCCATATCCAAACATTTATAAGAAGGTTTGGAATGCACTATGAAAGCATCACAAATAGTTTCTGAGCCAAAAAGTGATGAGAATCACAATATACCAAAATTGACTCAAAAACCATATCTAAAGTGCATACAAACTTGTCAAAAGCAAAAAAATGATTGGATATGAGTAAGATAGCATTTCCTTGATTCTTACCTTTTCTTCTTTTATGTGGATTGTGAAACCAATTTGCAAGTCAATGTCTCAAGTCCATCCATTTGCATGTGACCTACAAGAAGAAACATCATTTGTACTTTCCATGAGAGCACTATGGCATCTTCAACCTTCACATCCACTAGTGATTTCTTTTGTTTCGAGGAAGCCTTTGTATTCTTTCTCTCTATTGTCCTCCTTCATTTTCTTCTCTTCCTCTATTTGAAGGAGTATCTTCCCTCTTGATAGTTTCCCATCTTCTCCTACTTGTGGATGTATTGCTTGGAGAAGACCCGCTCTAATACCACTTGTTGGATCTAGGATGATGGGCTCTAGAGGGGGTGGGGTGAATAAAGCTGAAACACTTAAACCAAATTCATTAGAACTTCAAATTAGTGTAAGAGATAAGGTTGAAAATATGGAATTTGAGTGCAACTAAACATACATAGTAAGGATGAGAGTGATTGAATAAGATCAAGAACAATCTATGTATAGTGATTCCAAACTTCAAACTAGGAGAGTGTACATACACTACCTAGAGAGTTCAACCTCCAGGATTTGCAACCATTGTACCTTCCTTATATTCCATTATAAGAGATATAATATGACCTTCCTTTCTGGGACAAGGATACCCAGCCTTCCCTTTGAGGATAAGGGAGCCAATAACCTCCCAAAGGACTTTCCCATCCATGATGAAGAGACTTCCACCTCACCAAGCACTTACCCACTTTTACTATGAGTCTTCCTCTTTCACCAATTACTTACCCACTCTTACAACAAGTACCCACTCTCTCTCAGATCTTCCATCTTTGACTTCACCTTCATCAAGGAGAAGCTTTCACCAAAGGACTCCTTCCCTTCTTCTTCTTCACATCTCTTAGCCAAGAGAGAGAACCTTATATTCAAGCTTTAATGAAGATGGGGAGGTATAGGAATTGAGAGCCTCACAAGATATACATGTACGACTAGATCTCTTACAAATCTCATACTCACTCTAATAGATGTAGTAAGTGATTAAGCTTATGAAAGTGAAAGGAGCCACATCTCTCTCAACTATAGTATAGGGACCTTCATGGTGTTTTTCCAACCTTGAGAAGCCCAAAGGGTCCCATTTATAGTTGGGGATGCCTACTAGCCAGTGGAAGCACTTAAAGATGAATTCTACTCATTCGAGGTGTTGCAACAGATCTCTTTTTGAGTTTTGCAATACTCCAACGACTAGAAATACTTTTCTCTACATTCCAAACACTGTAGTTAGTCGAGTTTACTTTTGGGAAACTTGACCAATAACACTATGCAAAAAATCAAATTTGAGTTGTTGGTTGAGTTCATCCTAGATGAAACTCGGCTGACGGCTTAAATTTGGTTTGCCTGTGAAGAGGTGATGGTCAAGTTTGTCCTGGAAAACTTGGCCAATCCTAGCAGTTCCCAAGATCCATCAAGGGTGTCAATCGAGTTTATCCTACATGAAACTCGATCGTCGGAAGTCCCTATGATGAATTTTAGAAAATGCCATATAAGTGCTTATATATTCAATTTAAGTGCTCCTGATTTTTTATAAGCTTAATTGCAAGTCATACAATCATTACAAGTGATTCACAACATGATTTTAATGTATTAGAGGCATTTTCCACAAAAGTGAACTTGCATTGATTTTGACTTGTCTTACTCCAAGTTAGGATGTGCAAGTTTGGGCATTTGGAGTGTGTCTATACCTAATCTAAAATCACTCAAGTAGAAACAATAGACACAAATAAGTGGAATGGTTAGTCATCATCAAAACAAGGTCAACTAGACTTGGAGTCAACAAATAGCATTCTACCAGGGGCTTTCACTTATAGGGTAAATGATCCATGCATCTTTCAACTTAAAAATTTCCTTTTTTACAACCTCAAGCATTTTTTGATATAAATTCCTAGGAGGTTATACACAATCCTTCACATACTCCTTCAAAATAATTCTATGCATGCAAGTGGAGGGGTTTATGCCTTTCAAATCGTCGATCAAATAACCAATGACTTCTTTATGCAAACACAATTCATTTATCAAGTTGATTTCTTGTTCATTAGTTATATCAACATTTATGATGATAGTTGTAGAATCAAGATCATGGAAAGCACTACCTTAGCCTCGGTGGAAGGGGTTTGAGTTTTACCTTTCTCTCCTTGGTAGGTTTACAAGAATCATCTGTCAATGATGGAGCATATTCATGGGGTATATGTGGACTAGAATTGGAAACAATATCTGGAATTGCTATATCTATGGTGGGTGTTCGATTCACTTTCTCTACAAAAATCAATAATAAATTAGAAAAATATTTATATTCATCTATAAACTTTTCAACACAATCAACTTGGCAAATGTCTTCTATTTCATTTAGAGATTTCATTGCATCACGAATAGAGAATTCCATTGTTTTTCTCCTACTATAAGAGTGATCATGCCTACCCGTGCATAGACTATACAATCAATTGCATGGAAGAAAGGTCTTCCAAAGAGAATAGGATTAGATGTGACTTCATTCATGTCTAACATGAATAACGAATTTGCCCACTTGGTCAAGAACATCTTCAACAATTCCTCTCGGATATTTGATGGTATGATCTGCCAATTTAATGGCCATCTTGGTTGGCTTCATATCTCTAATGTCAAGTTGTTCCCATAGGGATGATGGAATATGGCTTATGTTGGCACAAAGGTCAATTAAATCTTTATCAAAAGTTGTGTATCCAATATTGCATGGTAGTATGAAGGCACCTTGATCATCAAGCTTCTCCTGTAGTCTATCTTGAATGATGGAACTCATCCTCTCTGACAACATAATGGTTTCCACTTGATCAATTCTCATTTTCTTGGTTAAGAGGTCCTTTAGAAACTTTTTTTAAATAGGAATCTCGGAAATGACTTCAACCAAAGCAAGATCGACATACAGTTTGTTGAATATGTACATAAACTTGTGAAACCTAATATCCTCCTTTTTGTGTGCAAACCTTTGTGGAAAAGTAACAATAGGCTTGCATGATGGTTGTTCTTCAACTATATTTTTCTTTATTTGCTTCTCTTCAGCATCATCTTCTTTATCATCATCAACTTTATTTTCATCTTTCGATAAGGATCTTTTAATAACATTTCTACTCCTTAAAGAAATGGACTTTCATTCATGTGGATTCATCTCCGATTGGCTTGGCAGTGAACTAGAAGTGGCTTTTTTAATTGCTAGAGCTTGTTGTACAATGTAATTCTCTAACATTTTTGCATGAGTAACAATGTCGTCTACCTTAGAAGAAAGTTGAGTGATAGCATCCTTCAGAAGTAGCCCATGTGTAGGAAATTCATCATTTTGCTGGATATGCATTGACATAAAAGTCTCAAGCATACATTCCAAACTCGACTTAGGTTGATGCTGATTGTAGTTTCTATTGTTCTTGAAACCTGGTGACTGGTTATGGTTCATGGGTTGTCAGTTGCCCATTTGTTGTTGCTGATTTTGGCTTTGGTTTTGTTGAAGTTGATTCTGAGGATTGTTGTTTGTAGGAAAACATTAGGTGATTTTTGCATCTTGGGTTGTAGGTGTTCGAATAAGGATTGTAGGCTTGTTTGTTTTGCAATCTCCCTACTGCATTATCTTGCTCTGACATCTCTCCAACATTCATTTGTGGGGCAAAACAAGAAGACCAATTGTGACCGAGGGCTCCACATGCACCACAAACTTGCTCAGCTGCTTGGATGGAATGTGTACTCAGGATTTCAAATTTTTGTGACAAAGCATCAAGTTTGGCTGCAATAAGATCAACTATGTCAAGGGTGTGCTTTCCACCTGACTTTTCAGTAGTGCTGCTTGATGAGAAGGGTTGAATGGTCCTTTCTAACCTACATTGGCAATGGTTTAGTGTCATGTCTTCTATGATGTCATATGCCTCCCTACAGGATTTGTTTATAAGAGCTCTATTTGTAGCATCATCTATGGTCATACATGTATTGTAGAATAACCCTTCATAGAAAGTTTGTAGCAGTAGCCAATTGGTAAAGCCATGGTGAGGATAAAGTTCTTACATATCCTTAAATCTCTCTATGTATCATAAAGTGTTTCACCTTCATGTTGCTTAAAATTGGTAAGCTGACTCCTTAATTGTACGGTCTTGCTAGGAGGAAAGTACTTAGCAAGGAAAGCATTCAATAGCTCATCCCAACTTTTGATGCACCATTTAGGCAAGTAAGAGAGATACACCTTGGCTCGGTGTCATAGAGTGAATGGGAATAGTCATAAACATATCCCATCAGTAGGGACACCATTAATCTTGAAGGTCATGTACTGTAAAAACTCCACTACATGAAGATTTGTATCTTCCATAGGAGTTCCTCCAAAATCTATTTTGCTGGATCATCTCCATAATGGTGGAGCTGATAGAGAAGTTATTTGCCTCAATAGTTGGATGATCAATGGCTCCACATATATTGATGATAACAAGCATAGGAAATTCCTTTAGCGGATGATTGTCTACCATGTTCATCTCTTGGTGATGATCAGGTGAAGGTGGTGGTGAAGGTGTTGAGCGGGGCGACGATGATTGTAATTCCTTTACTTTTAAAGAGTTGTCACCTTTGTTTTCTCTCCTTCAGGATACAAAAAGTATGTTTGATCTCCAGGTCTAAGAAAATGGTGGTTACAAGACCTCTCTTAGAACGATGAATACAACCTACAAAAAGCAAAATTCAAGTGAGAAACACAAAACTAAAAGGTATCACGAAAATGAATAGTGAAAAATAATGACCTAGTCTCAAAAACTAATTGTCACTTTTACTCTAATTAAGAAGTACCGTAGCTCCCTGGAAACAGTTCCAAAAATGTGTTGATTGCCAAAGGCATGTGAGTTTTAAATAATTAAATGTTTTAACTTATTAATCACCTACAAGTATACATGATCAATTGTAGTCAAGATCAAACCATAGGTAGCTAAGCTAGCTAGGCACAAAACTATTAACTTTCTACAATCTAGATCAGTTATAATAAAAAGGTTCGTTTTGGATCAACATAAATTAAAAATATAAGAGAAAGAAAATAAAAGCACTAATCACTTGGATAATGATTAAAATCAGATCAAGAAAATCTAGATATGGTATTTCACTTCCACATCATAACCCAAAAAAGAAGAACGAATTCCATTTATACTAGTCAACCATCATAAAGGTAGGTTTTTGTCATCTAAATACATCTCCTAATGATGTGATATAGTCCTAACCTTATATAAAATTCCCATGTGTATACACCGATTTCAACTACAACCTAGAATCTTCAACGTAATCACAGTCATTCCCATGGTCAAGGATATGTTGTCAAAACAGCTATTACCTACCTCTTAATATCTCTTCCCAAAAAAAATAAGAATCATAAAACATGTAAACATGATGGCCAGCCATGAATACAAGAAAATAAATGTCATACCTTGTTTTGAAATATAAGATTAACTAATACCAAGTTATGAAATTCGAGTTCACATAAGTCATGACATGGGTGTTACTCATGCCCAAGAAAAGGAGTTGACTCACTCATGGTGAGGAAATACTGGCACAAATGATAAGTCATTGAATGAAGCATGAGTAAAGAGAGAGGAATAACAAATAAATCCATAGGAGTGAAGAACAGATGGAAATCTCTAGCTAAGGGATGGAGATTCATCTCTACAAACACTCTTTTCTTCAACAACTTCCTCTCCAAAGCTTCAGAATTGAATGGAGAAGAGAAATGGAGTCAAGAATGGGTTCTCACGCAAGAAACCCTAGATCTTTCTCCAAAATCATCACCCCACTACTCCATCCATATATCTGGTCTCAGAACACTCCAAATGATACGTTATCTACTTCCCAAGGGGTGTGTTTAGTTATGTATTACAAATAAGTATTTATTTCCAAAACTGTATAGAAAATATGTTTCACATGTCGTGTATGCATTTCAACACGTCGTGTGATATTTCGTTTCCACTTCAGTCAAGCCACGATCACAAGTGAAACGCTGTGTGGAGTAGAAACACGGCGTAAGGAAGACTTCCTAATGATTTTTTGAATTATTAGAGCCACAACATGTATCTAAGCCACACACTGACACTTGGCTCGACTGAGGAGTCAGTTGTCTAAGAGTCACACTACGTGTTGTTTGCTTTCTATTGAATAATGAACTCCAAAAATTGGGGAAACTGTAGAAATGCTAAATAGATCAGATTTTAGGAATTTTTTTTTCCAATATGAGTGGAATATGAGGTACCTACAATTCATACCATGTCATGAGTAAAAACAACAAGAAACAAACATTCTAGCATAAATGAGAGTAGAAATTGGGTTAAATTGAGTGAAATGTGCAACCAAAATGGTATGAAAATGTGATATAATTTTTGTGTGTCATCAATCCACACATCTATGTGAGGAAAATTCTTTAGAATCACTTAGTTGAGATGTGTAAATGTTTCAATAAGGCATGGATTGTAATAGGAAAATTTCACACCACCATGTACCCCAGCAAGAGAATACTAGAATTCACTATGATTTTTTTTGAAACATGCTTATGGAAGTTGGGTTGTCAAATTTGGGTTTCTCGGGCATTGATACACTGATAAATGTGGCATGTTGCCAGAGAGGTTAGACAAAGTAGTGGCAAATAGTGAGTTTATTCATAGATTCCCAATTTTCTTGCTAGAATGCTTAACTTTTATCTTTTTTAATCATTTCCCATTGATTGTTACTACATAGATATTAGGGAAACCGCAACAAATTTATCACTACAGCATCTTGGTATGAGAATGAGAATTTCGCTATAAATATAAGCTAAAATTTGAACTTGAATTTGAACTTGAACTTAAACGAGGCGATGAGAATTTCTAAAGGAACTATATTTTCATGGAACAAGAAGGAGAGGAAAATGAAAAATATCATAATGATATGCTTTCGAGAAACACCAATATCCTACAAATAAATATTGTCAAACAATATGATGTCATCACCTATGAGATTTGTATTCAAATCCAATTGGAACCCAACTATATTTTAAAGAAGGAGGAATATTTTAAATAAAAATGACAGATAGGGTGGATGAATAATCAAGAAAATAACTCCAATTTTTACCATTCATATGTTAATCAGAGAAAAAAGAACAATGCTATCACAATGCTTAAGAATAGACATGGATAGTGGACCTCAAAAGAGATCGAATTGAGAAACTTGGTGGTCTAGCATTTTAAGAAACTATTCATCACACCAAGTCTATGTGCTGAGTTCAAAGATAATTCTTCCCCAAGGAGATTTGAAGCTTTATCTAGCACTCATCTCAAACCTTATTGTGGTAAAATCCACACTTGTTTAGATCTAAAACATCCTAAAGGGGGTTGACTCGTATAATGCCATTGAACCTAATAGAGTAAATGTTTTATTCATGCTAAATAATTGGAAGAGTGTGGGTACATTTGTTATAAATCCAACCAACATGATCTAGCTGGACTTGTGATTCCTAAATGTATGTGTGACTGCACTTTTTTCTTGATACATAATGTTACAAGGCTTGAAAAATGTGAGTAGCTTAGACTAATATCATTGCATAACATTAGTCTCAAGATGGCATCAAAGGTAATTTTTGATAGGCTGATAGATCACCTACCTAAGTTGATCTCTCTTGAACATATTGGTTTTTCCTAAGAAAAGGAATTACAGATAATATTATCCTCATCATGATGCTCATACACTACATGAAGAAAAATAAAGGTGCTAAAATGTTGGTGATTAACATTGATCTATCATGAAATTCATCACTTGACATTCCACCTCTATAATATAATGGAAAGAACTCATATTCCTTTAAATCTATTCGAGACAAGGTGACCCGTTAGCATCTTATCTTTTCATGCTTTGCACTCAGTAATATGATCAATAATAGAGTTGACAAACTCAAATAGAAACCAGTGAAAATGACTTCCACTGGTCCCAGTATCACACATATGTGCTCTGTCAATGATCTTCTTTGTTTGTTCATGCCAGCAAGGAACATTTGAAGGTGATTTTGAGTGATTCAATTAGATTTAAGAAGGAATGGGTCAATCAATCTCTGTTTAGAAAACAAGGATCTTATTCTTTCAATATATACCTAGAATAGTGAGAATAAATGTGTGCAATGTTCATAGGTTCCAAGAGACTGATAACCTTAGCATATCTATGTGTACCTATAATCAAATCTAGGGTTCATAGGAATACATATACAATATTTAAGCAAGGTGACATTTGGAATTATGTGTTATTTGCAAGATGTTTATCTCTAATTGGAAGAGAGTTCATGGATAAGTCTATGTTTAATGCCATTCTATATGTTATGCACACTGATGTGTTTCCTCTTAAATTCTATAATAGGATTGATGGATCTATAAGAAGATTAGCTTGGGGGTTGAAATGATAAGGATCACCCTCTATCCCTTGTTGCATAAGACAAGGTCACTAGTAGTAAGGAAATTGGAGAACTAAGGTTGAAATCCATGAGAGAATGGAATTACATACATTCTCTAAGAATACATGGGAGTTGAGTACGCAGAGGAACAATGCTTGATGCAATGGGACGGACAAGAAGTTCCATGGGTATGAAAGAATCAAAAGTATTCCTATTTCAAATTAGGGAAATTGGATATTGAGGATAAATTATTCATCAGTGACAATTCAAGCATGGCACCATCATCGGAAGCACAACCAGCGTTCAATGTCATGGCGGGAAGGTCCCATTCTTGAAGATCCACCAGTCAAGCTGATACCTATTGAATTATTGGACCTCAAGATCACCAGCTTGGCAACTTTAATGGAGGGTGGGACCTATAGTTTCTCAAGTACTAGTTACCTACAAACATCTTTAAATAAATCATGGAAGCCAAGGTACCCATTACTAACGAGTTGACATATATTATAATTTGGTACCATTCCATTGACAAAGTGTACACTACTAAATCTGCTTACAAGAACATTAGAAAAAGAAAGGATATCACGATTCTTGGAGATTGGGACGGTGTGTGGAAGTTGAAAGTAGAAACAAAAGTGAAGATGTTCATGTGGACTATGTTGGCTAAATTGGATATTATTATGTTCCCTTTGTTTTGATGATGACAAACATTTCATTCTTGTGGATCTAACGTGCTACTTGAGTGTTGCAGGAACAAGGTGGATGACAACCCTTTGGAAGATCTATATGCTTCAAAATGCCTTAATACCATGATTGTAATCAAATGTAAAACCTGTACAAGTATATAATGTACAAGTACTTAGACATCATGTAAATCAAGCATTAGATCTTCCCTAGTCAATCACAACACTTAGATAGGTCATCCCCTAAAATAGTGTCACATCTGCACACTCATACACACACTTAGTATCTAGTTCAAAACATTGAAAAAGGGTCATTCTCGGTCGACAAACTCCTCGACTGAGACACTCTCGGTCGAAAAATTCCTCGACCGAGATTGACCCAAGTAGCCGTTAGACCCAGCAGATAAGGTGGTTGGGAGTTGGAAATTAACATTGTAAACACTTGCTCCAGGACGTCCCTCGGTCGACAAATCCTCGACCGAGAAGGACTCTCGATCGACAATTTGTCGACCGAGAAGAATTCTGTCTGCAATTTTCAGAGTTAATTAACTAGTCATTGCTAAAGCAACTAATGTATACCTAACGGCTAGTTAAGCACTTAGAACCCCCTAGAAAGTGTCTAGAATATCCTTAAGTACTTGTAGGCCATTCCTATAAATAGGACATGCCTTAGGACACCCTAATATACACTTGTGCAACACTTGAGCATATACTTGCAATTGGCTATTCATTCTTGTGAGCAAACCAACAATTGGCTATTCATTTCCATTGCTCTAATTTCATATCCTATAGGCTTGCATCTCCTATCCACTACACCTACACTTTCATGAACATTGGTTAGGAGATCAAAATGCTTGATATAGGAAATCAAGCCTTGAGCTACAATGGTATTGTAATTTATATTTTTCCTTCTTGTTCCTTTTTATCCTTTGTACTCTCTTTGCTACTCCTAGGGTTGGAGGCTGTGGATTGGAGAGGGTTTGACTTCTTAGGAGGAAAAGGTGGACTTTGGACTACTTCAAGAAGGTTGTCTCAACGGGAAGCTACTTTGAGAGGAAGGCTACTTTAAGGGGAGCTTGAGGTTACTTCAAGGAAGGCTGCTTCAAGGTTGGTGAGACTACTTCTAGGTGAAGGCTGTCAGAAGGGTTTGGTGAAAGAATTGTAATTTTATGTAATATCCTTGTGAGGTAATAAAATTTAATTCTTTCAAAATCCCATTTGGATAAGCAACTGGGTAGTGGATTGACTGCCTTAGTATTTGCTAAGGTTGGAACCACTCTAAATCCTTGTCCCCTTGTCCAATCTTTCTTTGGTTGCTTGCTTTGAGTTAAATTATTATTAAAATATCATAAAACCCTATTCACCTCCCTCTAGTGGTTTTTCAATTGGTATCAGAGCAGGGCTTCAAGGAACTCTAACAAAGTCTTGAAGAATGGGTGACGGGTTGCTCAACAACCTCAACTTGGAAGGAACACTCGTGGCTAGACCTCCAGCTTTTGATGGAACTAACTACACTTACTGGAAGAGGAGGATGCAATTTTACTTCCAAGGAATCAGTTGGGACTTATGGAGAATGGTATCAACTCCTTATGAACTTCCTAAAACGGAGTATGCAAATTGGGACATCAATACGATAAAGTCTGCCCAAATGACTGCAAAATCTGTAAGTATACTTTATTGTTCAATTTCCGTTGGTGAGTTTAATAGAATATCAAATTGTGAAACGGCTTATGAAATATGGCATAGAATTTCTATAACATATTAAGGAACTGTTCAAGTTAAGAATTCTAAAATCGGAATGCTTAAACAGAAATTTGAACAATTTCATATGGATCAAAATGAATCTATTAGTGAAATGTATGTAAAATTCTCTTCTATTGTAAATGGTTTAAATGCTTTAGGTAAAGTAATTAGAGAAGAAGATCAAGTTTCAAAAATCCTTAGGTCTCTTCCTCCCAAATACAAGCCTAAGGTGACTGCTATTGAAGAAGCAAATGATCTCACCCGGCTAAGGATGGAACAACTTATTGGCAACCTAGAAGCACATGAGGCAACTTTAGAAGAGGAAGAAAGACGAGAACTTGAACTTCAACAAGGGAGAAAGAAAGACGTTGCATTCAAAGCATCAACCAAGATCAATCATGAAACAAGTGAAGATGATAGTGAAGAAGAAACTCTCATTGTAAATGGTAAGCAGTACAAAAGTTTTAAAACTAATAAAACTTCTAGTGTTTCTTCTTCCAGGTGCTTTGAATGTGGCAAAAAGGGACATATGACAGGTGATTGTCCAAAATTCAAGAAAGGAAAGAAATCATCTCACAAAAAAGAAAGAAAGAGCATATAAAGTTTCATGGGATGATTCAAGTGATGATAGTGATGATGGAAAAGAAGAAGTAGAATGTCTTATTGCTACAACAAATGAAGAAGAAGAAGAAGAGGTAAGTCTTTTCGATCTACCAAAAGAAGATCTAATTACTAGTCTTCAAGATACACATGAGAAATATATTGAGTATAAGAAGAAATATAAGAAATCAAATAAAGTAAATGATGAGCTACATGCTAAAATTCTTGCTCTCACATCTGAAAATGAAAATCTCAAAAAGGCTATTGAAGATCATGATATTAAGCTAAAATCTGTAGAAGCAAATTGCAATCTTCTTTCCCTAGAAAAGATAAACTTGCAAACTCAAGTAAATGATCTTCAAAAACAACCTATTTTATGCACACATCTAGATTATGATATTGTTGTGAAATATAGAGATTCTTTATTATCTAACCTAGATCAAGCAAAATTAGATATCAAGAAGAAAATGGATGAGATTATGAAATTACAACAAAAAGTGAGTAGCTTGAGTAACAATAATATTCTTGATAATATCTTAAATGATTCTTACGTAAAATTGGAAGGAAAGGACTAGGTTATAAGACTAAGGGAAAATCTTATCAAAAACCTAGTTGGAAAAGGACACAAGTGCTAAAGAATCAATCCATGTATCTACCCAAGAACAACTCAACTCCTAGAAAGAGAAATGAGATTGACTGTATTAGTTGTCATTATTGCTTGCGTCTTGGACACTACTCTTTTTCATGCCCATACAAGAAAAGGAATGATGATCTAGCTTGGATTCCTAAAACTTAGAAGTTTGAATTTGACTAGTTGAGATTTGACCTAAACTGATTTTTGATATACAAATGTCATATCTCAACACAATCAAGCTTTAACTTTCATATTCTTATTTTACTTGAAAACAATTATTGAAAATAGTTCTAAAACAGTACAGAAACATTCTCGATCGAGAAACTGTTCGACCGAGAACACTGTCGGTCGAGAATTAGTCGACCGAGTAGGTTATTGTTTTGATGTTTGCAACAAATCTGTTGAACCTATTTTAATTAATCCAGCTTTGCTATCAATTTGTTGTTAATGACTGATTTAATATGCAAATTAAGAATGGATCTTGGAGACCATCTTTGAAATAAGACATATTGATCTTTTTGCATCATGAATTAAGATATAACATTATGAATATGAAATCCTTAAACATATTGCAAAAGTGTTATATGAAGACTGATTTTGAACAAACCTTACTCATTGATTGAAAAAGTTTATTAAGCATGTTCATTTACATGGTTTGTCCTAAGATTGAAAACTTATGAACCTGAATGAGATTATTTTGGTTTATTCTCTACATGGTTTAGATTAAAACTGAAAATATGAACCATGATTATTTTAATCAAGGAAATTACTATTTTTATCATAATCCACATGTTTTTTAAGTATTCCTTGGTCTATCTATATAGGAACCATGTATATTGAATTCTAATTCAAAATAATCATAATCATTATATTTATATGCTTTAATCTTGATCATTGCATTGTGGATATGTTTCTACTATTTTATCATAATCATTATGCCATGATCATTGTGTTTCATTGGTTTGTCTAAAATAATCTTTGATCCATATATACAAACTATGAATGGATATTATTCTTGATCATTGTGATTCAGCTCATATGAAGATGCCATTTTGCATAAATAGTAAAATTTCATGGCAGAAATGCATTTTAATTTGAAAATCTGTAGAAATTGCCTCTTGGTTGAAATCAAGTTTGACCAAGGGGCGCTATGGTCGAAGTCAAGGTTGACCTAAAATAAGCTTGACAAAATGCTTATTTGTACATCATTTTACTGCACTTAATCTTAGTATCTTGATTCAAAATGTGTTTATTGAAAACATAATTTTAGTGCATAACTCTCATAAAAGGTCAACTTACTATGATCTAATATTTATTGTGACCTTAGAATCCTTAAAACATCTTGATTATAATATTAAGGGGGAGATCATAAAAACTATCTTGACTATAAGATTAAGAAGGAGCTTACAAAATTTTTGAGAACGCCATAAAGAAAAGATGAAACATGTTATGACCTTAGTATTTTTAACCTTGGCTATGAAAATAAAGGAATATAAATTTCATGAATGTGATATATCTTGTTCTTAATGGAATTCTCTAAACAAATCAGGGCTTAACATCCCGTGCATTTGGTTAGAGACACTTTTCGTGTACCCTACTATAAGCTTAAAAGGTTCTCATGTCATTTTCAGGGCTCAACATCTCGTGTAAAATGGATGAGAAATCAAAATACATATGCCATAGATATAAAAGGATCTCATATCATTTCAAGGCTTAACATCCTTTGCAAATGATTGAGAAACAAATTGTGGCTAAATTCGACAATAAATGGTTTACATTTATATTAATCCCTATTTTTAAAACGGAATATCTTAGTTAGGGGGAGCATACCATAAAATTAAGGGGGAGAAATAAAAGTCATACAAAATGATTTTCTTGGATATCTTTTTGAAATGACAAAGGGGGAGAAATAATATAAACCGAAAACATAAAGTAAAATGAGTTTCATAAAACTCGGGCCAGTACACACTTGCAAAACAAGAGAATGGCTACAAAAGGTAAACTTTATGTATGAAACTCATATGATTTATATTTCCTTATTTTATATTTAGGAAATGTTTGTCATCTTCAAAAAGGGGGAGATTGTTGACTAAATGGGACATTATTATTTTCCCTTTGTTTTGCTGATGACAAACATTTCATTCTTGTGGATCTAACGTGCTACTTGAGTGTTGCAGGAACAAGGTGGATGACAACCCTTTGGAAGATGTATATGCTTCAAAATGCCTTAATATCATGATTGTAATCAAATGTAAAACTTGTACAAGTATATACACTAGTAAAAATTGGGTCATTATTCACGAGTGAGTCCTGTCACAAATCCCTCTCTACAGGCCCTCACAAATAGGGACGGTTGTGAGTTTGGCCCTCACAAATAGTCCGTGAAGAGAACTCACGTGACATATACCAATGGCCCTCACGAATATAATTTTCACGGACCAACTGACCCTCAAAAATGTTATATTGAGGGACTATTTAGCCTTCATAAATACATTTTTGAGGGACTATTTAGCCTTCATGAATACATTTTTGAGAGCATGTTGAGTTCTCATAAATACATTTTTGAGGGACTTGATGGTCTTGGAGAATACATTTTTGAAGGGCTAATGCCTTCATTAATATTATTTTTGAGGGGCCATGTGGTCGTCATCAATGCAATTGTGATGGCCAATCTGGATCTCATTTTTGAGGGACTAAAGACCTTCATTAATAAATTTTTGAGGGATTACTGTAAATGATTTGGTTATTGATTTATTGAATGATTTGTTGAATGTTAATAATTTGAAATGAAAACTTTGTATATATAACCTTAAGCAATATTTTTATAATATTCACATGACATCATAAGAAGATTCAACACTAAAATGACACATAAAAATGTTAAATCACCTCAAACTAATTTCTGTTATTGAAGCAAAATATTATCCATACATTGCATGCTCAACGTTGATATAAATAAAAAATACATATGGTTCTAAAATTCGAGATTGATGACAATCAACATATCATGCTAGAAACTCTAAAGATCTATAATGTCTCCATATTCCTTTAAATGGTGTGGTTCTCTTCATCAATGTCAAGCCTCATACGGTTGGGTACTTGAGTATTCTTCTCCTAAAAATGACAAATCATTATATTAATAGAATTTAAAGTTTATACATAATTCATAGTACAACAAACAACTTACCCTTATATTTCGGTTCTGGTTTACTCCAAGATTCATTGTCGGTCGAAATCCATCATTAAAAGCAATTCTACCCTATCAATATAAATACAAAAAGGAATCAGAGTGAGTGTAAAGTTGAGATAAATGTAAGTGAACCAACATAGCAGCCACCACCAACACCTACACATCAGCACTCCCCCCACCAGCCAACACCACCACCACCAGCCAACATCCACCACCACCAACCAACACGCCACCATCCACAAAACAGCACCAACAGTAGAAAATTGCTGCTCCATACATCCTTTGCACACCAACACACCATACATCAACCACTATCAACCAACAACACCAATAGCTACCACCAACCAATACCCAACAGCTACCACCTCACTCCTCTACCAAACAACTATCCAACACGACAGCCAAAGAACCACCAGCACTCATAGCACCACCACAAACCTCTACCATTCAACACCAAGCACAGCAGCAAGTTTTTGCTTCCACCAGCTGCACATAACAAAATCCTCCACCAAACTATCCATCACGATAGCCACATCACTATCATCAACCACTGCTCCACCACAACACCACCAGCAGCACCTCACTCCTCCACAGCAGCAGCAGCCAGCAAATAGTAGCACAAATAGCAAATAGCAAAATTTAAGATTAAGTCACACAGAATGTTTTGGAGTTTGGGAGACATTTCATCATTGTCTAATTGTTGAATTAATTCATGTAATTTCATAGTACATGTGGATTTCTTTGAGTTATTTACTGATAAATTTACTAAAGAATTCTTTAGATGCCACTTTGGAGTGGGCTATATTACTGATAAAGTCATTACAGAATCCTTTAGATGCCAATAAAGAAAATGGAGCTAGGTTTCTTGTGGACGATAAAAACAAGTAGTCAATGATAGTTCGAATAAACTCTTCTCTATGGATGCTTCTTGGTTTCATATATATCATCTACATGGGCCATCTATATATATGGGCTATGGTGGTGGTTATCCAAATCATTATGGCACAAGAGCTTTTCACTTTACTTAGAAAAGTGAATGAAGACAGAAGGCTTCCAGGATTTAGACTCTTAAATTGGTAAATAATCTAAAGTTGGGTCTTTCTCTATCTCGTTTTCTTCATAATTATTAATAACTTGAGTATTTGCGATTTTGTGCAGGCATTTTTTCTTTACTACAATGTTGTTTGCCTATGGTCATTTTCTTAGCAAGCAGCTTGTCAGTTTTGTTTCTTCTGATAAATTACTTTATCATCTTGTGACTGGCATTATTCAGTATCAGTGGTTTATCTTCTACTTCTTATATCTTTTAGGTATGCATAAAATTGTGCATTACATAAAAATATGATCATTTGTACTTCTCAGTTATACAAAACTTTACCTGTCTACTCAATTCTAGATCTTTAACTCTTCTTAATTCTACCCCTTATACTCTGTTCGCCTTTCATGATATCAGTTGTTGACAATCAGAGTTGCTTATAGTTTAAGTATTCTTTTATTTTGTGATAAATTGTTTCTGAATACAGGTATCATGTGGTTTTGCTTGACTTTAAAGAAGAAACAATACAAATATCAATTTGGTCAATATGCATGGACGCATATGATTCTCTTTTTAGTTTTTGCACAATCATCTTTTACGGTGGCAAATATATTTGAGGGCATTTTTTGGTAAGATGGCATATATCTATTTTTATTTTTGTTTAATATATCCCCGAAGTCACTTCAGTTTTATGTTTCCATTCTTCATCCTAAGTGTTCTAATAAATTCATATGTATCTCTGTCCATTCACATGATTTTTCATATGCAAAAAATTGTTGATAATGTCTTTACTTACAAGGCCTAAGGCATTTTGAATTTTGGAAAATGGCCCTTAGTAGTGCAATTATATTTTGCAACACATTTTTCTAGACTGTAACACTCCCCTAGCACAGATAAGCGAAATCCATGACGTGTTACCTATAATTTTGGCAATCGGTAGCAATTTCATCATCGTTAGTTGTAAATGTGTACAATAGTGTAAGTAGGCTCCTTATATGGGAGCAGATGTGGGTACGATGTACCACAGTAACAACTAAAATGAAGTGGATTCTATCAGGACCAGGTAGACCCAATAACAAAACCAACCTCTCTAACACTCTCTCTCAAGTTGGGGAGTATACATCATGCAGTCCCATCTTGTTACTCATATGAAATAGTGAAGGCAAAAGATTTCTGATGAAGACCGATAGCTTGTTCTCCTCTCTTCACATGAGGTGTGACGATATTCTTTACCTTGACCAGGTTTCTGACAAAGTGACAATCTACCCGTTGATGTTTGTACACTTGGGATAAACATGATTATTGGCTATATGAATTGCCGCTTAATTGTCAGAACTGTAGGTGTCTTGAATGTAAGTCCTATCTCATGAGGAATAGAGAGAACCTATTGAATTGCACAACAGATATGAGCCATAGCCCGGTATCAGCTTCAGGTTCAATACTCGAACAAGCTACCACATGTTGGTTCTTGCTCCTCTGGCTGACTAAATGTTTACAGAAAGATCCTTTGCTCAAAAGAATAGAGGTGACAGAACACACTACAATAATAGGGACAAAGAAGGGGACACAATATGCGGTGTGATTTAGCACAACAAGTTACATGTTTTATGCACTTCTGGTGTGAATGTGTTTTCACGTGTTTGGACTTTTCTGGTGAGAGAGTTAACAGTCCTGCTAAGTTACCAAGATGCTTGTGAAGGCTCAGATCAATACTAATCACCTAAATCCCAATGTACCTTTTTATAGGAGAGGAAGTACATGCTGAACTCCAACTAATTCAAATGCAAATAAGAAAAAAAGGGCGTATAAAAATTTACACAATGAGGATAACTATTTTTAACAACAATAAACTCAATTTAAGAAGGGATAAGACTTCCAAATCTTCACTACAGTTTAAATGACCAAACATAATGCAGAAAATGATAATCATATCTTTTATAAACAGGTAAGTGGATACAGACATACGAAATTTTATTTCATTTGTATGGCAAAGATTTACCTGCTAAGCGAGCAACATTGATACCATAGCTTTTGGGGCATGAGCCAGGAGTCAAACTGTACAGAAATGTAACTTCTTCAACACCATTAACTGCTTGACCAATGTGGCAGGCCATGTGGCAAAGAAATATCTGCAAAGCAAGAAAGCAAAAAAAAAGGAGATAAGTAATGATGATTGAGATGACAACCACTTAAGAAAATTCTTGACTTTTGTTTTGTACCTGGGGATCTCTCTCATAATCCAAAGCCAGAAGGTGATAATGAGTAGAAAATAGGCCTCGACATCTAATTATCTATGTACAATACCTTAGAATAGAATCCCTGCCCAAAACCATAAAAAAGGACCATCAGTTAAAACTCTAATATACATCAATACAACAGAAACAAGGTGAAAATAGCTATAATTTCTTGTTTCTGTTAGGACTCACGCAATTGCTTGCCCATCAGAGGTTGATGTCCCCCGGCCAAGTTCATCCAGAGCAATAAGAGACTTAGAGGTGGTAGATGACTGAAATAAAACATTATTTATAAATTCAAACTACATAAGAAAACGAGTAAGTTTGCACTTATATTAGAATGAAAGAACATGTTTTAGACAAACTGTCCTAGTTGTCAAGGGAAAAGTCTCACAAACATTGATGTAGTTTCAGACAATTCTGTCAAGAAGGTACTTTGACCAGCCATAATGTGATCTTTTGCTCCCATTCTAACAAAGACACGGTCAATAGGAGACAGCTTAAAATGCCTAGCGGGAACATAGGCTCCAATCTAATGGAGAAAGCAATTAGTGATTTGCGTACATATGGGTTATGCAAATCAAGAAAACTATATTTGTATAAGATACCTGAGCCAAAATCACAGCTAAGCATACTTGACGTAAGAGAGTAGATTTTCCACCCATGTTGGGACCGGTTAGAAGTATAAAGGGCACCTCCAATGTTGACATCATTTGGAACAAAGGAGCCCTTTTCTAATGAGTCACTACAGAGAAGGGGGTACCCTAAACACTTGGAAGATAGAGATGGAGCTCCACCTGAGTCAGTTGTATCTGTAATATCAGGATGGTAGGTAGGACCCTCATAATAGTCTCTAGAAATGGCCAAACTAATCAGAATATCAAGCTCTACAACAATTTAAAAGATTCAGGCGTAATATCATGACTTTTTTACTAAAAAATTAAATCAGTTTCCAAAGAATGCAATCACTTTAGTCAAGGCACAGAGAAGCATGAAATTTTTAGGCACCATGTCTGATGCAGTCTGGTCAGATTCAGCAAATAAAATGACAATAACATTCAAGTGCAAGAAATTTATATTCATCCTGCACAGTGCACCCATGTCACTTATTACGTTATTCGTGTCAGCGTACCTTTTGTTGAAAAATAATAATAATATGTAGAAATAAAAAAATCGCCAGGAACCTAATTATTTTTCCTCTATAGAAGTCACTATAGAAAACTACATCAGGATCCTGAAAATCAATATTGATGAATACTGCTGATTAAAAGAAACAACATCATTTTGTGGACCAGGGACTACACGGACAAACAACGAGCTACATACAACTAGGGTTGACCTCTGAAAATGAGGGAGGCTCAATATCAGTATATATTAAAAGTAGGAAACAGATGGCAGATATACCAGCAATAGTAGAGACCAATTGTCTCCACTTGCTATGTTGCCTGCTGAAATCTTCAATAAACTTCTGCATGATTGTTTTCAATCTAACTTCCCTTCCATTTTCTTCCTGAGTGAGGTATGATAGTCACTTCTTAATTTTTGGTGTCCAGTACCTAAAGTAACACTGCGTAGAATTTGGTAATGGGACGTTCATTATTAAATATGAGCTATATTATCATAACAAAGGATTCAAGTATTCAAACTATAGGACAAGTGCCTGCATTATAAGAAATAATTAAGGGACAAGTAATTATCTAAAATAAGTACTTCTTGGAAGGCAACCCAGGATTAGGAGGAAATGTTGCAGCTACAATCCGAATTGATGTCTACATTGAGGTCAGTATAGGATAGATAATAAGCTTGGAGAGTTGTAAGAGTCGATAATTCATGTTTCATTTCTATGTTGTTTATTTACTTGCTTTTGCATTTGTGCAGTTTGTATAAATAAAATCCTCAGTAGTTTAACTTGTTTTCACTTAGCTTATTTAGTTTTAGACACCACTAAAACAACATCACCAATAAATCTTACAAGTCTTTGAAAATTATTTTTTCTTCACATATTCTGAAAATATATACTTAATTGTTGATTGTGAAAATTTACATGTCAAACTGTGCTTCAATCATTATCATCATCATCTAAGCCTCAATCCCAACCATGTTGGGTTCGACTACATGGATTCTTCTTTTCCAATCAGCTCTGTTGTGGGTCATACTTTGATCAAGATGTAAAGATTCAAAATCTCTCTTTATAAGCTCTTCCCAAGTTAATTTAGGTCTGCCCCTGCTCAATAACCTTGCTTCAAATATTGCGTTGTGGCAGTTACAATTGTAGTCGTCGTTGTCCCCGAAGGCCTGCCACTAGCTGTGACCTTGAGCCTTGCTTTTTCCATGAAAAAGATGATGAATGATAAAGCACTAGTTAGAAATCTCACTGCATGTGAGACCATGGGCTCGTCTACTAACATATGCAGTGATAAGACTGGGACGCTTACTACAAACCACATGACTGTTGTAAAATCATGTATTTGCCAACAGGTCATAGAGGCAGGAAATCCCAAGGAGGCTTCAAACATGCGCTCACAGATTCCTGAAGCTGCTGTCAAGCTACTTCTGCAGTCTATATTTACAAACACTGGGGGAGAGGTAGTGATGAGTGAAACTGGAAAGCTTGAAATTTTAGGAGGGAGTCCAACGAACCTCATGACACCTTACACTCCACAACAAAATGGAATGGTAGAAAGGTGAAATAGAATGGTCATGGCCACTGCGAGGAGTCTTTTCAAGAGCATGAATGTGTCTGCATTCATGTGGGGGGAGGCTGTAAGACATGTTGTCTACTTGCTCAATCGGATGCCTACTAAAGTGTTAACAGATATCACACCTCATGAAGCCTGGTTAGGAAGAAAACCTCATCTCGATAACCTAAAGATCTCCGGATGCACAACACATATGAAGGTTCCAACTGTGCATACGAGGAAGTTAGATGACCGCAGTGAATCATTAGTCTACCTTGGAGTTGAACCGACTAGCAAAGCTCACAGGCTTTACGATCCTTGACAAAGGAGGATCAAGGTGAGCATGAATGTCATGTTTGATGAAGAAAGGAAGTGGAGGTGGACTGAAATAGAAGGGGACAATCCACGATCTGAGGTCACTTTCATTGAGGAAGGACACAATGATCTTGAAAGAGGAGCACGATTGAACGATGGTGATGAAGGACAATCATCCAGTACTACCATGCCAGCTCAGTCGCTGGGAGGCTTCGCACCTCTATCACAAGGAAGATTGACACCTGAAGCAACAACCTCATCGTCAGCAAGACAATCCATTCATACACTAAATGATTCAGGTTCTTCATCAAGTGAAACTAGGACAACTAAGTTCCGATCTATTAAAGATATCTACATAGACACTAAGGAACCTACGGGGGAGTTTCTACTGATGGGAGCAGAAGAGCCACTCATTTACTCAGAGGCTGTAAAAGAACCAGCATGGCAGGAGGCCATGATTCGAGAGCTACAAGCAATAGAAAGGAATGACACATGGGTGCTATCAAATTTGCCATATGATCACAAAGCCATTGAAGTCAAGTGGGTATATAAATTGAAGAGGGACTCTGAAGGGAATATCATCAAACACAAAGCGAGACTCGTGGTGAAAGGATACATGCAACAACACAGAGTAGATTTCAATGAAGTTTTTGCTCTAGTAGCAAGGATGGAAAATGTGTGACTGATACTTGCTCTTTTAGCACACCACTGGTGGAAGGTACAGCACCTTGATGTCAAAAAAACTTTCCTTAATGGCGATCTGGAAGAAGTCTATATCTCTCAACCTAAGGGGTTTAAGGTTGCGACACATGATCACAAGGTTCTTAAACTCAAGAAGGCCTTGTATGGATTACGTCAAGCACCTAGGGCCTAGAATATCAAGTTAGATAAGAGCATGAAGAAGCTTGGGTTCAACAAGTGTGCACAGGAGCATGTTGTATACACTCAAAGCTCTGGAGAGGGGACACTTCTTGTCTGGATCTATGTTGATGATGTGATCGTCAGTGGGGCAAGTAGTGATGAAATAAACACATTCAAAGATCAAATGAAGTTGGAGTTTGAGAAGAATGACTTGGGATCCCTTTCAAACTATCTCAGAATCAAAGTGGAACAGAAGGAAGATTACATATCTCTAAAGCAATCAATCTATGCCAGAAAAATACTTGAACATGCAGGAATGGGAGATTGCAATCCGAACAAACTTCCCATGGATTCAAAACTCAAGTTAAAAAAGGAAGGCGAAGGTGAATCTGTAGACCCTACTGAATACAGGAGCCTAGTCGGAAGCCTGAGGTACTTGACTCATACTCGACCAGACTTAGCATATTCAGTTGGGATAGTAAGTTGATTTATGGAGAAGCCCAAAGGCGCACATCAACAAGCTGTAAAGTAGATTCTCAGGTATGTGAAAGTCATTGTAAGTCATGGTCTAATTTACAGAAGTGGAGATGATCAAGTGAAGATCACCTGATACTCAGACAGTGATCTAGCAGGAGACATGGATGAAAGGAAGAGCACAACTAGTTTTGTGTTTTCTCTGAATAGTAAGCCAATTTCATGGACATCTCAGAAGCAGAAATGTGTTGCTCTATCATCATGTGAGGCAGAATTCATGGGAGCTACTACAGCAGCATGCCAGGGATTATAGCTCAGGAACTTGCTTATTGATATTACAGCTGAAGGAAGTGAGGCAATTCAGTTACTGGTGTAATAAATCCACCATTTCTCTGATAAAGAATCATGTGTTCCATGGAAGGAGCAAGCATATTGAAACTAGGTTTCATTTCATCCGTGAGAAAGTTGAAGAAGGACAAATTGTTGTCACACATGTCAACTCTGATGAACAACAAGCTAACATCCTTATAAAGGAACTTGGAAGACTCAAATTTTTTGAGATGGGCAAGCTCCTTGGAGTCAGTGACCTTAGTAGTCGAGGTCTAGATTAGGGGGGAGTATGTTGGAAGTAATCTAGACTCAGTAGAGTAGTGAAGTCTGAGTCTTCAGCTTCTAAATAAGATGTGTACAACTAGGTGTCAGGTTGTAACAGACTTGTAGGGGTTGTTATGCACGAGCCCAAGTCATCATGGGTGTTTCCCAGTTTGTTGGATCTGAGTATAGAATGTGACAAATAACAAGACACAATTATAGTCTATCTGATCTTTAGTCAGTCCTCTTGTATTTAAGATACGATTAGCTGAAATAAAAGTTATCACTTATCTTCATTCTTTAGCTACTGTTGTTGTCTCCTAAGCACAGGAAGGGACTTCGTCTGTGCAATTAAACTTAGGGCCGATCCAGAGGTTACAACCTATAGGAACTACTCGCTCATGTCCATGGGAATAACATAGATACAAGGAAGAAAAGAAAGAATCATGTCAGAAAAGATGGAGAAATATGTAGCCAATTGCCTCTAGAAGCAGGTTTGTGTTGCACTAGCAGCAAGTCTGGAAATCTCACACAGGGAGACTCCATTCCTCCTTTCTTCTCTACGGTTTGATAAAAAACATAGGGAGATGCAGACTTATTTAGGAAAACAATGTATGATGTCGATTCCATAGAATAACCTGCCATTGATATTCTAACTGCCGGGCAGAAGTATGCAGGGTCCTATTGAACAGATTGGGGACATCAATGGAAAAACTAAGCTTACCGGGTGGAAGCCTCTGATCTGATCAATCTGACTTGTTGGGGTCACAGTGATCTTACAAAGGTTCCATCCAAGCAGAGGAGAATGTTTTCGAAGGAGATAGATGGAAGCCCTAGGACAAATCCTTGGAAGAAGCAACAGGCGCCAGTGATGTAGGTTCAACCGGCCGTAGCAGATCTCTCAGCGGCAGCTCTCTTGGCGGTAGTGGATAACTCAGAGCGGTGTGAGGAGTGGGGAATATGCATCTGGAGCACCCGCCCTTTCCGTCTGGAAATCTCACATAGGGAAATCTCCGCATCTGGAGCACCCGCCCTTTCCGTCCCTGATGTCCTCCTCCACACAGGACCTGCATACGGGGTAAGAGCACTCCCCACAAGCATCGCCCTTCCCCACAGCCCTCCGGCATGTTGCGCATATCGGGGCTCCATCGACTCCATGATGTGCCCTTTGTCGTGTTGGGTGGCAGCGTATCGGAGGGGAGAAGCCACCTAGGGCTTTGTAGTGGTAGCATCGGTGCTACCCATCCCTCATCATCACTGGTGCGGAGAGGGGAGGACCGCGCACGGCGTGAGAGGGGGAAGCACATAGCGACGAAACAATTCTTACACGAAGGAATGAGTGGGGAGGGTTTTTCTTCTTTTTTATTGATAAATGTTGTGTTTTAGAATGGAGGGAAGAGTTATGAGATGGAGGGAAACATTTGGCATGGCATTTTTCATGGGGTGATTAGTGAGTAATTTATTTGTGAGGGTTAGTGTTCACATAAAAGTTTTAAGGATGTTAAAAACACAGTTGAGGGATTTGTTCCCATATTTGAAGGATGAGCCCTCACAAATAGACATCATTATTCACGATTTTTGGTTCCTCACAAATGTTCTTCAACAAAGGACAAATTTTTTGTAGTGATAATATACAAGTACTTAGACATCATGTAAATTAAGTGTTAGATCTTCCCTAGTCAATCACAACACTTAGATAGGTCAACCCTTACAATATTGTCACATCTGCACACTCATACACACACTTAGTATCTAGTTCAAAACATTGAAACAGGGTCATTCTCAGTCGACAAACTCCTCGACTGAAACACTCTCGGTCGAAAAATTCCTCGACCGAGATTGACCCAAGTAGCCGTTAGACCCAGCAGACAAGGTGGTTGGGAGTTGGAAATGAACGTTGTAAACACTTGCTCCAGGATGTCCCTCGGTCGACAAATCCTCGACCGAGAAGGACTCTCGATTGACAATTTGTCGACCGAGAAGAGTTCTTTCTGCAATTTTCAGAGTTAATTAACTAGTTGTTGCTAAAGCAACTAATGTATACCTAACGGCTAGTTAAGCACTTAGAACCCCCTAGAAAGTGTCTAGAATGTCCTTAAGCACTTGTAGGCCATTCCTATAAATAGGACATGCCTTAGGACACCCTAATATACACTTGTGCAACACTTGAGCATATACTTGCAATTGGCTATTCATTCTTGTGAGCAATAGAGCAATTCCAACAATTGGCTATTCATTTCCATTGCTCTAATTTCGTGTCCTATAGGCTTGAATCTCCTATCCACTACACCTACACTTTCATACACATTGGTTAGGAGATCAAAACGCTTGATATAGGAAATTAAGCCTTGAGATACAATGGTATTGTAATTTCTATTTTTCCTTCTTGTTCCTTTTGATCCTTTGTACTCTCCTTGCTACTCCTAGGGTTGGAGGTTGCGGATTGGAGAGGGTTTGACTTCTCAGGAGGAGAAGGTGGACTTTGGACTACTTCAAGAAGGCTGTCTCAACGGGAAGCTACTTTGAGAGGAAGGCTACTTCAAGGGGAGCTTGAGGTTACTTCAAGGAAGGCTGCTTCAAGGTTGGTGAGACTACTTCTAGGTGAAGGTTGTCCGAAGGGTTTGGTGAAAGAATTGTAATTTTATGTAATATCCTTGCGAGGTAATAATATTTAATTATTTCAAAATCTCGGTTGGGTAAGCAACCGGGTAGTGGATTGACTGCCTTAGTATTTGCTAAGGTTGGAACCACTCTAAATTCTTGTCCCCTTGTCCAATCTTTCTGTGGTTGCTTGCTTTGAGTTAAATTATTATTAAAATGTCATAAAACCCTATTCACCCCCCCCTCTAGTGGTTTTTCAATTGGTATCATAGCAGGGCTTCAAGGAACTCTAACAAAGTCTTAAAGAATGGGTGACGGGTTGCTCAACAACCTCAACTTGGAAGGAACACTCGTGGCTAGACCTCCAGCTTTTTATGGAACTAACTACACTTACTGGAAGAGGAGGATGCAATTTTACTTCCAAGGAATCAGTTGGGACTTATGGAGAATGGTATCAACTCCGTATGAACTTCCTCAAACGAATTATGCAAATTGGGACATCAATACGGTAAAGTCTACCCAAATGAATGCAAAAGTTGTAAGTATACTTTATTGTTCAATTTCTATTGGTGAGTTTAATAGAATATCAAATTGTGAAACGGATTATGAAATATGGCATAGACATTCTATAACATATGAAGGAACTGTTCAAGTTAAGAATTCTAAAATCAAAATGCTTAAACAGAAATTTGAACAATTTCGTATGGATCAAAATGAATCTATTAGTGAAATGTATGCAAAATTCTCTTCTATTGTAAATGGTTTAAATGCTTTAGGTAAAGTAATTAGCGAAGAAGATCAAGTTTCAAAAATCCTTAGGTCTCTTCCTCCCAAATACAAGCCTAAGGTGACTGCTATTGAAGAAGCAAATGATCTCACCCGGCTAAGGATGGAACAACTTATTGGCAACCTAGAAGCACATGAGGCAACTTTAGAAGAGGAAGAAAGATGAGAACTTGAACTTCAACAAGGGAGAAAGAAAGACATTGCATTCAAAGCATCAACCCAGATCAATCATGACACAAGTGAAGATGATAGTGAAGAAGAAACTCTCATTGTAAATGGTAAGCAGTACAAAAGTTTTAAAACTAATAAAACTTCTAGTGTTTCTTCTTCCAGGTTCTTTGAATGTGGCAAAAAGGGACATATGAAAGGTGATTGTCCAAAATTCAAGAAAGGAAAGAAATCATCTCACAAAAAAGAAAGAAAGAGCATATAAAGTTGCATGGGATGATTCAAGTGATGGTAGTGATGATGGAAAAGAAGAAGTAGAATGTCTTATTGATACAACAAATGAAGAAGAAGAAGAGGTAAGTCTTTTCGATATGCCAAAAGAAGATCTAATTACTAGTCTTCAAGATACACATGAGAAATATATTGAGTATAAGAAGAAATTTAAGAAATCAAATAAAGTATATGATGAGCTACATGCTAAACTTCTTGCTCTCACATCTGAAAATGAAAATCTCAAAAAGGCTATTGAAGATCATGATATTAAGCTAAAATCTGTAGAAGCAAATTGTAATCTTCTTTCCCTAGAAAAGATAAACTTGCAAACTCAAGTAAATGATCTTAAAAAACAACTTGTTTTGTGCACACATCTAGATTATGATATTGTTGTTAAAGATTGAGATTCTTTATTATCTAACCTTGATCAAGAAAAGTTAGATATCAATAAGAAAATGGATGAGATTATGAAATTACAACAAAAAGTGAGTAGCTTGAGTAACAATAATATTCTTCATAATATTTAAATGATTCTTATCGTCAAATTGGAAGGAGAGGACTAGGTTATAAGACTAAGGGAAAATCTTATCAAAAACCTAGTTGGAAAAGGACACAAGTGCTAAAGAATCAATCCATGTATGTACCCAAGAACAACTCAACTCCTAGAAAGAGAAATGAGATTGACTCTATTAGTTGTCATTATTGCTTGCGTCTTGGACACTACTCTTTTTCATGCCCATACAAGAAAAGGAATGATGATCTAGCTTGGGTTCCTAAAACTTAGAAGTTTAAATTTGACTAGTTGAGATTTGACCTAAACTGATTTTTGATATACAAATGTCATATCTCACCCTAAGTCATGAATAATTTATGTGTAATGATTATCTTGATGATGAATATGCATGTACATTGGAGATGTTGAAATCAATGTTATAGAATATAGTACCTAGACTAGGGTATGACTAAGATTACAATATGTTGCTATTGTAAATCAACTCATACATTATTTGTACTCTTAGGACCTCTTTGAGGGGCACTTTTCAAAGATCTAGTCAAGAATCTCAAATCAAAATGACTAATCTAGTTCTTTCTATTAATATTAGTATTTGTTTTCTCTCTTGTTAACTAATCCAAATGGAAGAATGAATTAAACTAAATGATGTTCCATAAAACCTAGGATATGAATGATGAAACTATGATCAAATGTCAAGGAATGACAACATGTATACATTTCTAACATTGGCCTAGAAACCCGTCTGAGATTTACTCATAAGGAGTAAATCTTGGATACTTCCTGGTTTGGGGGCTATTCTTGAACACTTAATCTCACTTAGGATGTAAGTGTATAATGTATATTTAGTTTTCAAGATGTTTCATCAACACTTCCCCATTTGTTCTCTAATTACATAAGTTTGTACTTAAAGAACTATGAGGAAATGTTGCTAAAATTTTCTTCAAATCTGTATACATACATTATATACTTATTAGTGAGATTAGGTGTTCAAGAATGGGATAGGTGGTACACACATTCATTATTGAACCCTAAACCTTAATCTTTTAACCCTAAACCCTAATCTTTCAACCCTAAACCCTAATCTTTAAACCTTGAATCTAATCCTTTAACCCCAAACCCTAATCTTTAAGCTGTTATCCCTAAATCTAAAACAATAAACCCTAATCTATCTGTAAATCCTTAACTTAATTTGTAAACCCCAAACCATAATACTTGTTTTATCTTTGATCATTGAATGGATAGATCATGGATGTTCATTCCAAATTGTTGCACCCCAGAGTTTATTGCTGGTCTTGATCAGTTTATTAGATTTGTGGAGGAACATATGAAATAATCTAGAGATAGGTTCTATTGTCCATGTAGGCATTACAGTAACAACTTGAAAGTTAGCACTGGTGACAAAATCAAAAGTTATGTCATGTGCAACGGGATTGTACAAGGCTATACATAATGATACTGGCATAGAGAGATTTCAAACCTGAGAGCAGTAGATGTCGATAGCAGTGCTTGTATTGAAGAACAAATTGTCGTCGATGATGTTCATATGAACGAACTGATTCCAATAGACATCATTGATGTGATGATGTATAGTTTTGGGGTAGAGCACACCAATCCACCTTCCTTTTTTAGAAACATTGTGCATGATGTTGAGAGACCATTATACACATGATGTACTAAGTTTATGAAGTTGAGCACTGTGTTGAGATCGTATAATCTGAAGGCTAACAATAGATGGAGTGACAAAAGCTTCATGTCAATGTTATCTTTGTTGAAAAAAATTCTTCCTGAAGAAAACAAGCTTCCAATCTCAACATACAAGTTAAAGAAAACATTATGCCCAATGGGAATGAAGGCTAAGAAGATACATGTATGCCTAAATTATTGTGTATTATTTCAAAAGGACTATGTCGATTTGAAAGATTGTTCAAAATGTGGGGTGTCAAGGTATAAAATGATGACTTCGGGGAAGTCCAAAACTGTCTCTCCTACCAAGGTGATGTGGTATCTACCTATAATACCACACTTTAAACACTTGTTTTCCAATCTGATAGATGCAAAGAATTTAAGGTGGCATGCAGAGGTTAAGAAAAATAATGATCGGATCCTACGACATGCGTCAGATTCCCCATAGTGGATGAAGATTGATTTATTATACCCTAAATTTGGTGAAGAAGTCGAGAATCTAAGAGTTGGGCTTTGTACTTATGAGATGAATCCATACGGAACATTGAGCATCCAACATAGAACTTGTCCTGTTATGCTTGTTATATACAATCTTCCTCCCTGGTTTTGTATGAAAACTAAGTACGTTATGATTTCGTTGTTGATATTGGTCCCTAAATAACCTGGAAATGATATCAAAGTTCATCTTGAACCTCTGATTGATGACTTAAAGAAACTCTGGGGTGAAGAAGTGATGACCTATAATGTTTCACGCAAAGAGACATTTCGTTTGTAAGCTATGTTGTTTTGCATTCCTAAATGACTTGCTAGAAATGGTAATTTGTTTGGATCTAGTGTAAAAGGATCTAAAGCATGCCCTATATGTGAAGAGAACATTGATTCAATACAACTAAAACATGGCGACAAGAGTGTATATCTTGGTCATCGAAGGTTTCATCCAAAATTCCATCCATATCAAAGGTTGCACAAAGAGTTCAATGAATCGAATGAGGAACGGAGTGCCCCTAAACCTATACTAGGGGAGGTTGTTTATGAAAGAGTAAAAGACGTTGTCAATGAATTTGGTAGGAGATCACAATGTACCATTCCCACACGAAGTGAATCTTTATTCAAGAAGAAGTCAATTGTCTGGGATTTTCCTTATTGGAGTTCTTTGGCAGTTAGGCATTGTATCGATGTCATGCATGTTGAGAAAAAAATTTGTGATGGCATCATTGGCTCTTAGTTGAATATATATGGTAAGAGTAAATATGGAATCAAATCTAGAATGGAACTATTTAGTAGTTAGTACTGATCATAGAACATATTTACCTCCTGCTTGTTACATGTTGTCTAGAAAGGAGAAGAAAGCTTTTTGCAAGTGCTTGCTTAATGTTAAGGTAACACATGGTTCCTCTTCCAATATCCGTAGGTTGGTATCAATGAAAGATATAAAGTTGATTGGTCTTAAATATCATGATTGTGACACTCTAATGCAACAAATATTGCCTATGGAAATTTGATCTATACTATTGAAGCATGTAAGGTTTTCAATCACCTGACTTTGTTTCCTCTTCAATAGTCTATGCAGCAAAGTTATTGATCCTAAGAATCTCAATAAGTTACAAAGAGAAGTGGTTGTTACCCAATGTCATCTTGAGATGTTTTTTCCTCCTTCATTATTTGATATCATGGTACATCTTGTTGTCCATTTGACTAGGGAAGTGAAATTGTTGGGTCCAATTTTCTTGCATTTGATGTATCCTTTTGAACGATACATGAGCATTTTTAAAGGTGATGTTCGAAACCGTTATCGGCATGAAGGGAGTATTATTGAGGGTTATGTGGTAACAGAGGTTATGGATTTTTGGAATGACTTTCTGAGTGGTAATGAAGCTCCTGTAAATGACAAGAATATTGAGGACTATTTTGGCAAAGGGACTTCAGGAGCACGAATGAAAGTAATCAGTCGTGAGATGTGGGAACAAGCTCACTTGTATATTTTACACAACATTGATGAAGTGAGTGTTTATATCATGGAACATCCCAATTTCATCAAGAAATAATATCCTCGAGCCAATTCAATGAGGCTTGCTAGAGAGCCAATATTGATGAATTCAAGGTATTAAGTATCACTCCTAATTTAATTAGTATGCATTCTTATGGATTTATTATTTTACAATTGACCTTGATTGTTACTAACCAATTCAATGTGCTTACTAACAAGGCTATCAGTGATGCTCAAAGAGCAAGGCGTTCACTGAATGTGCATGACCACACACTGGGTCCAAGTGGCTATGCAGCCCTTCACCAAAAACCACATGTTTCTTCCATTCAACAGCCTACTGCTCCTACTGTTGAGACTGTTGAGTCTCTACTACTCCCACACCTATGCATTTCCATGATGTGTGGATAGCTGGGAGGCAAAACAAAATAGGAGATATAACCAACCCCAAAACTATTGAGGCAGTTGTAAAAATGGTAAAATTCAACCTCAGAGCAATTAATATTGATGATTGTTATGTTTACTTAACAATTTCTACTGATGATGATTAGCGGGAGCTTCAAGAGTAGAGGAAGCAAGTATCGTTCATCCCTCAAGTCATAAGGGATGAATTGATAGTTGCTCTTGGTAACCCAGAGCATCTTGGACATGATAGGGTTGTAGGCACTAGTGTGGGCCTAAGAGCATTCTTTGGGCCATCACAGTGCAAACATGTCCAATAAGAGGGATTTTCAAAAGCTGAGGTAACATATTCTTTTTTTATAATGTTATTGCAAAGGGATTTTATGAATCAAAAAGCATTTCTTTTGTCCATGTATAGGTATATGAGTTAATTGATATGAGAGTTCGGGAAGCAATGAGCAAGTGGCAGGCGTCTCAAGCTACCACTCAGATAGTACCTATCTTGTGCTACTTTTCCCCTATGATAGAGGTGGTTGGGAGTAATCCTATAGAGGTGGTTGGGAGTAATCCTATAGACCCACCACCTAGAATATCTACTATAAGTATTTTTATGCCATGGTAGCTAGTCTTTTCAAGATGATATGTTTAGGTATACATCTAACATACTCTATGTAAATTTATATGGGTTGAGGACATGCCATCTAAAATTGAAAGAATACATCATTGCAGAGGGAGAGGCTTACCCATGCCTTCCAAGGCACACGATTCATGGCACTCCAATATCCAATGGTGTGGTTCATGTGAGCCCGAGACTTGTCTTCCCCACTTGGAGGCAGCATCCATTGCCATATGCCCACCCAGATGTTGACACACTTGATGAAGCAGAAGGCAGTGTGGTCTTGTGGCCTGAAGCAAGAGTCATCTATATTGATTATGTATGGTAAATTTACATTACGTTAATTTGTATATAGATACATGACAATTGATATGAAATTATATATGCATGATAAAGGGAAGAAACCTGCTATAGCTCATCCTTCCCCACCTCCATCTCTTCCTGAAGTACCTAGTTTGATTGCAAAGGAACTATTTGACTCGATATGTCCTCAATGTAGGGCATGGCAATATAGATAGGAAAACATTTCAAAATTTCACCTATTATTGTTTCTATGGTGTAGGATGCTATAGGCCAATCATATGATAATAATATATTTCTACAAGATATTTTGGAGTTGTTTCATTATGCTTTGTTGAACTCATATCTGATAGAACTATGGATATGGTGAGATCTTATTTATATATCTATATACCTCATTTTATATATGGTGATATGTTTTCTTATATATTATTGCATATGTAATATATGTTTTGCAGCCACTTACATAGGGTCTGTAAAGATTTTTCAATGACCCATGTGATATTTTTAGTTCCATCCTTGATCAGTGTTTTAAATGAAGACCCTACATCAGTTACCTTATACTACTCTATCGCTTTTAAATATTTTGGTGAAGTGAATAAGAGAATGATAATAGCTCCATATAATGTTGGGTAAGTTTAGTTTGATTATAATTTTGACTTAAGAAAATTACATTTCATTATGAATTTTTAGTTATATATTTTTTACTTTCTTATCACTAGAGGTAAGAATTGGGAGTTACTGGTTGCTATCACTGAGACGTTGACTATTTATTATCTATATCCTAAGGGGAACAAATTAGACCATTCGAGACATGATTTGAAAAGGTCATTATAGAAGTGAGAACATTTTTATATTTATATCAGTTGACATCTATTATTACATGACTATTTACTAATGCAATTCAATGTGTTACATTAACGTATAGGGCTTTAAAAATTTTCAAAAATGTTGGAGGAAACATGGACAAGAAAAGGAAAGTTTTAGTTTGGAAGAATGTGGATGTAGTTTCCTGACTCCAATGCATATTGTATTTATGTGAACTATGCTTATTTTTATTTATTAGCATTTTGTATATTGAAATTTATAGTGTGTTGTACAAAACAACAGTTGGGCATGTAGATACTACATGGTGTGGTATATGGACATAATTGTCAGATATGATGCACACGACATCGAAAACATACAACAGGTAATATATAGTCTTGATCATCATAAGTATAGTCTCATTAGATAATATGAAAATATCAAACTTATTAAATATATATACGTCATTCTCGTTGCAGGTGTTTAAAACTAATGACTTCAATATAGGGGAAATCTATTAGATGTACATATGCCCTATATGATAGAACAATTAGATGACATAAGAGAACAATGGGCAAAAGCCTTTGAAAGGGAGACAAATTTTTATTATGATTGGGGTACTGATGATAAAGAATGACATTTCTAAACTTTGATGTCATCATTTCTATATATATATATGTGTGTGTGATGCTTATATAGACATGTGTGAATGTCTTTTTTTGAATTGTCTTATTGAAATTTGATCTATATACATGTGTGTGAATGTGAAGATGAATGAATGAATTTTGCTTCTACATGTGTGTGAATGTGAAAATGGATGAATGAATGGAACTGTAGGTTTCTACATGTGTGTAAATGTGAAAATGGATGAATGAATGGAATTGTTGGTTTCTACATGTGTGTGAATGTGAAAATGGATGAATGAATAGAATTATATGTTTCTACATGTGTGTGAATAATGTCAATAAATTAATTATGTTTCTACATGTGTGTGAATCACACAATGTATATATAGTCTTGATCATCTTATTATGGTAGGTTTGTAGCATGTTGTTAGGCTAAAATCATAGGATGATGTAAACCTATAGTTTAAAACTAAACTTTAGGTTATGCATCATGCTGACTAGCTAGACAGTAGGCCTGCAAGATGATATTTAAAAAATGACACTTAGTCGTTGGTAATTTAAAATAACCGTCAATGTAGGTCTAAGTCGTCAGTTATTAATAGAAAACTGACGACTATGTCCTAACCCGGGCCTATTTTTTATGTTCGGGTATGAAGAGAAACGTCAGTTTTTGAAATCATAACTGATGACAATGTATATCTTTATTGTCGGTTTTACTTTGAAGACAACTATGAACCAAACATGAGATTACTTTTTGTTCCAATTTTTTGTTCAGTTAGGAAGATAGTTGTCGATTTTCTATAGATAACCGATGAATATGGCTCCTACTAGTGTCGGTTAGTTTTTTATTTTAATTGACACTGGATCCGTGTCACTGGTTTTGGAACTGACATCAGAGGCCTCTATCTTTAGTTCTTCCCACTTGGGTGTCGCTTGGAAACCGACGTAAAATGTCTATTTTAACTGACATTAAAGGTAGTATATGTACTAGTGTCATGACTATGATAGAAAGGGTATTTGATTTAGGATCTTGCGCTAATAGATTTTGCATTGTATGAACTAACACATATTCAAGTATAAACACACAAAACTCCTCACCAAGTCTTGTAGATTAATAAGGAGGTCAGGGATACACTGAAGGCCAGGGTAAGATATCACCCACAAAAGGATGAGAGAAGAGCCCAATGGACTGACCTACTATCATGGTTGTCAAGATGAATTCTAATTTAGTTGTTAACAAGAACGGCATTTTCATTTCTTTAATGTATAGAGGAGAGGATGGTGGGTGTATGGGAGGTTTTGGATATGTAATGAAAATTAAGAATGTTCTTCAAAAAAATACATATGGAATTAATGTTGCACTGGAGTTTTTCGATTTGAAAAACATTATTCGAGTCAGTATTGGGATATATAGTTTGAATGTTGTTAAGATGATTATGGTTGATCAATACAAACACCCTACCTATGCTTATCGGATAATTAAAATTTAGAATATATCAAATGAAGACAAATGTGTCAAGTTTGCAATACAGTTCTTTGTAGTTGTCCCCTATTCACATTACCCTAGATGTGCTTATGAATACATAAACCCCTTGAGATTTGAGATCCCTTAGATAGATACACTAGTAATAGTCGTAGTAATACCATGTTTAGCTTTGTTAATCTTATTAGAGAATGTAATAAAAATTTTACTTTCCTTGTAATAGGAGGAGATGAATAAAGTACCTTCTAATTTTCTAGAAAAATATTAAGAATTCAATCTTATGCTGGATTTACTAGTGTTAATTAGCTTGTGAAGTTTTTTAGATATCACTTAATCTACCTTTATTTCTCTATTAATAGTAGGCTTGTAAGCATATGATGCTATATGTTGCTATAGCATATCACTTAGACATGGGTATACTTGTGTGGTTATCCACATCTTTTAGGTGGGTAGAAGTGTAACCAAAGTTTCTATGGTGAGGAGCCTCCCCTTGATGGATAGTTGTTGAGGGAGGTCGGTGGTAATGTTTTTGGAGTCCTAGAGTATTCCATGTACATTAGGGTTCTAGAATGGTGTCCTATCAGATGTATCTAGGACTTAAGTTTTAGATTTGTATGACATATATATAAAGTGCTCATACTATTATGTTGACAAATAAAGTATACAAGTTGTGGATGAAATAAATGATTGTAACATGTAAAGCTACCTATTAATGAATGAAAATATTACCCTTTTATATGTATCTTTGTGGACATGGGATCAAAAATTATATTTTCTTTTTCTATACTCTGGTTGTTTATGGTGTTGATCAATGTAAGATAGGCATTTTATTTTAAGTGATCTCAACTTCATGTGACATGGTGTCACATGTAGTTGGTTTAACCTTTCGAGTGTGTTTAAAGTAAGCTCTTAAACATAGTTATCCCTACCATTAACTTTATGGTAAAGTTTGGCATGACCCATAAATTTTAACTTTATTGTCATCAGTCACATAACTATTTACTTCTTAGATACCCTCTTTATGTTGCTTACCAATTGGTTTCATTCATCCACTCAACCAACTTTACTTGTGTCTGTGATTAGTTTTATTGTTGTTGGGTACAAATTTATTCTCTAGACCCAATAGCTTATTAAATTAGTGTGTAAGATATCAAACTTATAAAGGTTTATCCACTTGGCCAAGTTGGGCAGTAGTTGTATAGCTTGATATTAATGGTGTAAAATGACCCAAGAGTAACTTATTATATTCGAATTAAGTCATACAATCCTAAATTCAAAACATAATCCTATAGACTTAAGGGTATAAGACTCTAACCCTTAAAGGATTAACTTATAACCCAACTTACCACCTAAATATGTAACATGATTTTAGATTAACGAAGTCATATATATTTAAGCTCATTGATCCACTCTTAAGTCTAGGGTTTTAGGGCTAACCTAATCGTTTAAGGTATTTCTCTAAAGGAATCTCTACTTCTTAAAACATCACATGGTGATGACTTGGTTCAAGAAATCATTATTGATGTCTAAAAGCATAAATTACTTTTTGTACATATAGTATGATAATTAAAATAAAATCAATACTAGAAAAAAGGAAACATATTTTCACCATAACACACCCTCACTAATTGGATTCTCCATTACTTCATTACATCGTGATTGTCTTGTCCTCTAAGAATCTGGAAGGTTATACTGGAAAAACGTTAACTTATATAATATGAGGGGAAAAGGGTTTCCTATTACATATTGTTAATTCTACCAGATCAGTGTAGGTTTACATCCACTATTTACCACTTTATCTAGATCATTACCTAACTAATAATGGTTACATAGCCTAATAATAGGTCATTGGGGAATCATACGGTCACCCCACCCTCAAATGTAAAGGTTATAATTTCCCAATCTGGATACCTTACTATATATCGTTGTAAGTCATAAGGGACAATTAGGAAATCCAACTACTCCATATCGGTAAGTAGATTTTAATATCACATAAGGGATTGCATGCACATCCAACTACCTTGTGGATATGGGAGATATGAACTCCTAATGGTCTCCAGTATAGATCCTATAACGTTGCTAAGCTAACCCTAGTTTAATAGGATTCTAAAACTCAAGATAAAGGTATCCATAATTCAAAGTGTAAGCTCTAAGTAAACTATACTAAAGAAACTCTAGGTTAAAGGCAAGGCATACTTAACCATAGTGGAGATAGTGTGGGTCATCACTAATAAATGGATATTGTAATTTAAGTCCTAAACTAGGATCTAAAACTTATTATATGATAATGCTCAGTCTCTTAAGAAAAAGGTATACATAATTCAAAGTGTAATCTCTAAGTAAACTATATTAAAGCAACTCCAGGTTAAAGGCAAGGCATACCTAACCATAGTGGAGATAGTTTGGGTCATCACTATTAAATGGTATTGTAATTTTAAGTCTTAAACTAGGATCCAAAACTTTTTATATGATCATGCTCAGTCTCCAAGTAAACATAGTTTAGAGCATACTTGTATACCACAAGAAAGAGGGTTACTGTGGGAAGTAGGGTTTAACCTATAAAAGAGTGCCAAAGGTAACCCAACATAGTGGTTGAAATAAAATATCATTATGGAGGGGATATGTTCTATTCACTAAACATGTTTAATCTTACATAGGGTAAGTTCCAACAACTAGGGAGAGGGTAGGGCTAGTTAGGGTTGAATAAATTGAGTCTCAACCACAGAAATGGTTTGAGGAGTAGCAAAGACCAATGAATGTAGGGGTTGAAGCCTAATTTGTTTTCCAAAACTCAAGGATAAAACCTTCAACAAACTTTATAGTGTCTTCCAAATTCTTACACAAAGCATATGTTTATGAGAAAAGATAATGACTTGAAATAGTAAGATCAACCAACTTCTTAAGCTCTAATGAGATAATTTAATGAGTGGGACCTGAGATAAGATCCACTCACTACTTAATGAAGTATAAAACCATCTAAATCTAAACAAACTATCAAAAATCATGGAAAAGATGTATTTTCATTTCTCAAATATGATATATCAAATAGAGTCATTTCATATATGCAAAAAATATTACATTACATTATCAAAATCATAGTTATGTTGTTCCTTACCATAGGGTATCTAATAAATACATATAAATTCTAGTTTTAGTCATGTTTTTAGCCTAACTTTTAATTTATGTTTCATATTTTGCTTTAGAGTTATCTTGTGTCTAATTTTACTTATCATTATGCCTTTTTATAAGAAATTTCACATAATTGATAGATTTTGTGGATGTTTTGAGATTTGATCTTTACACATTGGCAATTTTTTTATCAAGATTGGAGAATTCATTTCTCTTTATCATTAAGCTCCTCAGATTTCTCATTGACCTGACACACATGTCTAGAAACACATTCCAATCCCCCTAGGTTTCACATCGATCTATATTCCCATCATTCAATGGTGTAATTGGTATGCATCTGTGTCAACTGATGACAGGTGAATTGATTAGGACTTTATGCATCTACAACTTGTTTCCCCATAGACCAAAGAGGATATTGTGCTTGACGATACAACAACTGATCAGGATCCCACAATCGATGGAGCTTTACTAGATGTGAAGTGTGAGTTTTTTCCAATCGATGGAACCCCTTCACAACGAAGATCATGCCCCCAAAATCATGTGAATCAAATATGTTCTTGTGACAAAATCTCACATATTGATGGGCCTCCCAACCAAAGGAGCATCTGCCAAATGATGAGGTTTATGCTCAATAGGAATTCAAAATGATGTTGCACCCCCTTGTCTTCCTCACATTTCCCCCCAACATTAATGGTTATTGATGCCATTACTATAGGCAGTTGAGGAGTTTTATCTTCAATCCTAAAAATTGCCTAAAAATACAAACATTTTCCCCAATAGATAGTCATCATCTTGTTAATGCCTCCAAGCAAGGGTGGAACTAGGATTCAATCATTGGGGGGTGTGTTGAATGTGGGGGGCATGGCCCCTACTTGCCCCTTGGTTCTTCCCCTACCCCCAAGATTGCAAACTCCATCTTCAACATCCACTTTTTATTTTCATCATTCGGTCCCATCAATCAGATGACCCCGTCAATAAATGACTGCTCCACCTCCATCAAGGCTATAAGGTTCAATCCTAAAAAGAGGCTAGGTCATGGATCTCCTTCCACCATTGATGGTCGATGCAATCATTGATACACTTGTTCCTCCCTAATAGGGACATAGCCAATCCAAAAATAAGAGAGATCCACAAACTCAAGTCCACCTCTAACAAACGTCAGCTGTAGTACTTTACTTTTTCATCAACCACCCTCATCTTCAATCTTGAAGATATTGGAACAACAAAAACCTATTGCATATCCATATTCTACTATGATAAGGGCTTTCTCTCAATTTTTTCTTGTTGAACTTGCTACTACCATGAAGATTGAGTTGTCCCCTCACTATGATTTGAGTAGTAGCCATGTTACTAGTGTTTATTCTTTTAATTGCATATTTATTTTTTGAACCATGTTGTGTTTGAATGAAAAGTTTATTTCCTTGCTTATATATGTGTTTGACATATCTACATGTTTATAAGATCTTGTACATATAGAACATTAAATGTAAGATTTGGAATTAAATTTTCTTCGTGTTTAACCCTTGATGAGAACTTCAAATAGGTGTTTCCCAAAGTGATGGGTACATGACCTCTAGGTAACATGGTTGTATGATTGGAATGATATTTTTCAGGGTCTAACCCTCATTCTAAAAGAATTGATTATAACTAGTGTCAACATTTGTATGTTTGTTATTATTTATGATGTTGTGAGACAGTGGAAATAGGTATTAATGGAAAAACCCAACCTCCCTAGATTTTCCATTGATTTGATAACTACACTTATATTCACACATTTTTTTGTAATTTTAGCACAATCAGCCAACAATCTACTTTTGCAATGAATAATAGTTCTTACTCAGTTACTTAGGTTAAACAATTCTTATATATGTTGTCTTTTGGATTCCATCTTAAATGTAGTGTGATAAGACCCATCCTCTTGGCAATGGAATTGTCTTACACTTGGGTTAGGAAAAATCTAATGGTTTCATCCCTAGATAATTTTTGTTTGTGATTTAATCATGCATCAAATTCTGGCATCATCTCTAGGGATAATAGAATTTCCTAATCAGCTTAACTACCTTGGATTAGTTAGTATTTCTCTTTTACCAGTGATAATGTTGAATTCCTTGAATAAAATGTTCCCACCCATTATATTATGGTTGTCTAGCTTTCTCGGGTAGCATAGTTGTTTCCATCATAGACTTCAAATCTAAGATCAAAATAGCTTATGTGAAGCTCCTTTGTAAGAACATATCCAAAGATGGTAGAAGAAGAAATCAATCAAAGGGCTCAAAAAACAAAGAGAAAGATTTTTAGAAGTATTTAGAGTAGTTGTTGAGGAAGAGATGTGATTACATGAACAAGTAGAAAGATAAATACATCTATGTGGGTTATCTACCCCCTAAGGATGTATATTTTTTCCACCCCATTTTCCAACCATCAATTATAGTACCAACTATGAAATCACACAATGAGTGTAAATGATGCAAAACAAGAGTTTTGCATGCAAAATAACCAAGAATGCACATGATCGTCTGCAGAACTCCCCTTACCCTTTATGATTGATAACATAGGAGGATGTGAATGAATAATCCATGAATACACATTTGTTTATATACTCTATTATTGAAAAAACTAGTTTGTGGTACAACTCCCTATATCCATACAACGTCAATTGAGATGAACTTAAAATCTAGTTTTTGAAGAAGTTCTTTTTAGCCTCACCCGCATACCAAATCCTTGGGTAGGTCACTTCATTTCCATAAATCCTAGAAGAAGCTCTCTTTAAAGCATGGGAATAATAAAAAGAGTTATTTTTATCTATTCTCTCATTGATCCATTCCATATATACATCTTATTGAAAACTTATGTAGTGGATCGTATCATGTATCAAGAAGTTCCTCGATATTTTTTTCTAAAGGAAAATTCATAAGGAAGAGATTTGATTACGCATGGAGATTGTGAGAAAGGGGATATGAATACTAGGCTAATTGGGGTACATCCGATAAGAGAGGAGTTCTCAATACCTCTATAACACAACACAAGTCTAAGAGGAAGGCTATTCTCGAATCTTTGAAGCTACTCATTGTTAAATGACAACCTTTAGTCATCCCTACAAAGGTATGGCTGAGAGATTCTTCTTTTTTCAAGCTAAAGTAGCTTGGAAGATCTCCCAAGTTTTTTGCATAGAGGGACACACCAATTTGAAATGCAACCACCTCTACCAAGATACAATGAACATTTAGCCACCTTAATTTATAGCATCCCAATCTTAGAAGAAGTCAACTCTACCAACTCTATTCCAAAATAAGGTTACTACAAATTCAATAGACTAAAAGTCATCAAGGTTTATAGTATGGAATCTTAGACAAAAGAGAATACATTCATCGTCTAAAGTAAGGACCAAATAAAAGACAAGTTCACAATCTTTTGAGGTTTACAAAAACTAAAAAATTCCTTAAAATAACTTTTATCTTGGGCATTCAATGACAACTTCAATCAAGACAATTATTAGGGACAACTTCTTCTAGGATAGGGCAACCAACAAAACATGCATGCCTCTAATGATCAAGTTTGCCTTGATTTTATTGAGATCTTCTATCCAATAAACAAGCATACAACAAGTCTATGGAGGCCTAACCCACATAGATCACTACATCTATTTCACCTACTGTAGGTCTTTCACGTGTAATCCTAAAAACAATATAAAGCACGAGAAGAAATTGAAGGATATGACCACATGATCTTGGTTTGTGATACTAGAATCCACAAATCTAGTTACAAAGAAGGTGATCACTAATGATGATGACGATACAGTCATACCAGAATCTATAATAGTTGATCATGTGGTAGATTCTATAGAACATGGAAGCATTGTCAACCCAGTTGTGAAAGACGCTGCTACACCAAGCATAACCACACCAGTGACTCCCTTGTGCCTATCTACAAACCATGTTATTACTATCATAAATAATGAGCTTAGATACATTATCAGTCAAGGTTATTGAAGTTCAAGGGAGTAGTGAAGAAGTAGCAAGTTGAAATTCCCTTATTGGATGCTTTAGTGAGATCCCCGCCTAGTCCAAACTTTGTAAGGTGCTCCTTACTCGCAAGTATCCAATAGAGGAGAAACATGACTATGAAACTAGCAAGGATAGTGTTAGACATAATCCATAACAAAATTCCTAATTAATTCAAACACCCAAGATCCTTCATCATGTCTTACTTCATTGGGGACTCCACATTCCAGATAGGTCTAGCTGCCTTTAGGAAAGTATATCTATTATTCCCTACAACTTATGCAAAAGTCTCAACTTCATTGACATCCTACCCACCAAGATTGTAATGAAACTCATTGAATCTTCCATGATTAGGTATGGCAACGGTGTTGCAAAAAAACATATTTGTTGATAATCGCACCACATTTTACCCTGCATAACTACACCAAATGGTTATGGTGTGGGCATTGTTTTTAATTTTTAAAACTGCTATGGTGTGGTGCGGTTATGATTCTAGAGAAACCATGGATAAAAATGGCACCGCAAATAATTCATGTTAATTATATGTAAATATATGTAGAATACTATCTTAAACACATTATTTATTGTCGTTCTTACATAGATTGCTAGATTTCTATTTTTAAATGGAATTTAATGTATAAAGAAGTAAAATACCTCTATAATTACTATACACATGGTTCTCTTCTTTGTACAATTAATAATGATACATGTTCTCTTTATTTGTTGTCTATGTTGTTATTTCCATTTTTTGCATAAAATTTCATAAATTTTATATATATATATGTGTGTGTGTGTGTGTGTTTGTAGAAATTTTTTCACAATGTGGTGTGGTGTGGTGCGATTAACCTCATTTTTTTGATGGTACAGAAATGGTCTCTCATATTAAAAACTATAATGGATATGGTGTTTGATTTTTCTATGTGGTGTAGTTATGGTTTTGCTATAAACCGCATCATAACCGCACCACTACCATCCCTATCTATGACCACCCTATGGGGATTGTAGAAGACCTCCCAGTGATCATTTGTCCCAAATATTATGTCCCATGTGCTTTTTTCATCAGGAACGTCAAGGAGGACCTTTGATAATCCCTCATACTTGAATTCCCTTCTCGTAGAATAGACTGACCCCTCATTTGCGTTAAATCTAGAATTTTTACATCAATTCCTGGTACAAACACAATTGACTTCAAATTTTTTGAGATTATGAAGGTCCTTATTTCTATGAATAAGGTATCATCATGGATCATGTAAAAAAATTTCATAGTTGCGACAAGAGGAAATGCATGTTTCAGAAGGCCCTCTTGAGACAATGCTCATTGACTTTAATGCTCATGATATGAATGGGGAACAAGTGGAGTGATTTCTCTTTCACTTAAAAACACAAAGGAAGACCCCAAAGAAGAGTTAGAAGAGATAAAAGATATCTCCATTATTGATGAAGAAGACAAGGCACATACTGCATCATAAATGAAGCTTGTACATGAGGGATAAAATATGTCTTTCTAGATGAGCAGAAGGTATGGTCAGTCATCATCAATGCAAATCTCAATGCTCAGTAAGAGGAAAATTTGTTGACTAAAATAAATATGTATGAGTTGAGAGAAGTTATCCATATGCTTTTTATGTGCATAATTAATATGATTGACAACTACAAACCTTACATCAAGCTCCAACATAGGTTCAACCAATTTTGAAGGTAGTGGTGCACAATTAAGTGATAAAGTTGGTGATGTTCGAAATCATTTATCCCATCTGTAATTACATTGGGTTTTCATGTGCAAGTATTGTTGAATAAGGGAGCACTACATTTTTTCTGAATGAGAAGAATGAGCTTATCCCTAGCTGTAACGCTCGGGCCCAATGCCCAAGGCTCTAGTAGAGTTTCAGGAATGATGACTGTCCCCACAGACCACCACTAGCCTTAACTGCGTGCTTTTGTCCTCACTCACGTGCATGCCAGGATCAACTTCCCGATAGGTCACCCATCCCAGTACTACTCCAAGATGAGCATGCTTAACTATGGAGTTCTTAGTGATGGGCTCCCAGAAAAGGAGGTGCACCTTGGTTATATGGGTAGTCCAATCATTCCTTTTAAGATCAACTTATCAGAGGCCTCAAATCCTGGGATGTTACAATCTCCCCCACTTAGACTCTTGACATCCTCGTCAAGTCTCAACTATATGGCCTCATAATCTGACCCCATTTCAGTGCAGACCCACAATGGCCCATGGACACCCAGCTCCCGATCACGGAATACCAGTGCAAGGGTGGCTACATCAACCATGGATAGTCCTTTCCTAAATGCCTGGACCGCACAGCTCAAGACTGGCATGTCACATGCCCATGTGGGCCCCACCAACTGGAGGGGTTATGGCTATGATACCATTTGTAATACCTGGGCCCGCTGCCCAAGGCTCTAGTAGAGTTTCAGGAATTACGACTGTGCCCACATACCACCACTAGCCTTAACTGCATGCTTTTATCCTCACTCACGTACATGCCAGGATCAACTTCCTGATAGGTCACCCATCCCAGTACTACTCCCAGCTGAGCATGCTTAACTATGGAGTTCTTAGTGATGGGCTCCCGGAAAAGGAGGTGCACCTTGGTTATATGGGTAGTCCAATCATTCCTTTTAAGATCAACTTATCTGAGGTCTCAAGTCCTAGGATGTTACACTAGCCACACTAGAACTAGGTGGAGTATGTGCATCAACTATCAGAAACTTAGAAAATCAAGTCATGGAGAGACTCACAGACCGAGAATTCTTCTTTAACGTGCATGGGTACAATAGATTCTACTAGATTCCCACCCAACCTAGTAGTCAAGAAAAGACTATCTTCATGTGCCCCTTTAGCATGTATGCCTTTTGTTTAATGCCCTTTCGACTATGCAACACTGGTGCCATTTTCCAACTGCATGTTTCCTATCTTGGCTGGACTTACCGAGATGATAATTGAAACCTTCATGGACAATTTCTAAGTCTATGGATATTCTTTTGACACATTCCTACATTATCTCTCTCTGGTCTTGGAGCACTTTTAAGTAGATCATTTGGTGCTTAATTGGGAAAATTGCTACTTCATGGTGAAGGAGGTCAATAATCTAGGACATCGAGTCAACCCCAGAGGCATCAAGGTTGACAAGGAAAATATAGAAGTGATTGCGAAGTGAGTTCCACCAATTTTTTTCAAGGAATTTTTGGAATTTCAAGGACACGTCAGCTTATACAATAGGTTCATTTGCAACTTTAGCAAGATCACTAAACCTCTTACCCATCTACACCAGAAGGATGTGGAATTCATCTTTTACTCTGAGTGTATGAATAGCTTCACCACCTGATAGAAGTTGTGTTTTCTACCTCCATTCTTTGTGTCCTAGATTGGTCTCTTCCTATTGAGGTATTGACTACATCGTAGGCATGATTATGGGGTAGCATGTTGACAAGAAACATCACGTCATTTATTATGCCAGCTAAATGATTAATGCCACATAAAGAAATTATGTACCCATTATGAAGGAGCTCCTTGATCGATATTATGTATGACTTAGACACATTTTTCTTCCATCTAATAGGCTCACAAGTGATACTCTACAGTTACCATGCTTCTATCAAGTACTTAATGTCAAATAAGGATGTGAACCCTAGGCTAATCATGTGGATCCTACTACTACAAAAGTTTGATCTAGATTAGGGTTTTCAATGGGTAAGGGTTAACCCATTTACCCTTTACCCATACCATGTAGGGTAAGGGTAAGGATAAAAGATTGTCTTACCCTTTATCCACCTACTTGCTACCCTCTAACCCGCTACTTTATTGGGTAAGGGTAAGTCATTACCCATACCCTCTAACCCGCTACCCACCTATATTTATGTAAAATATATTAAATGTATAGTCATTGTGTTTCTTAAGTCTAGGTATTATTCAATATTATGTGGTCATAATTTTAGACAACATATGATATTGTTAGCTACTTCTTATGTAAATAATTTGGTCATGTATACAATCCCATTTTAAAAGTGTAAGACATGTGTATGATGTGATGAGATTTTATAGCTTATGTGTCATTTTATACCTTTTTATGTGGTGATTGATCAAGTATGATTCAAAATTTTAAGTTGTAAGACACACAAATATATAAGATAAGAATAAATAATTAATGTATTATCTGATACATATTTGTGGTGGTGTTATATTCTTCATTTGTTCTTAATTATTTTTGTATATGACAACATTTTGAAGGGTATAAGTTATTTATGTTTGCAGCAATAACTTTTTATGATGTATTGCTATATAACATCATTTAAGTGTAGCATCTTTTTGTTTCTGGGATGACTTATTTTTTCATAAACCAATATTAGTAGTATTACTATTCCTATATGCAACAATAATATATTTTCAATACAATGCAAACAATGTGTATAATCTTGTATGAGATGATATAGAATCATGTTGAATAGTTAATAGCCATTATGGAGTATCTTGATATTTGACATAAATATATAAATGTATTAGGTAGACCATTATTGTTAATATTAACATAATTTTTAGAAGACATATAAATTCCCCGCCTCACCCTTATCCTTCTTGTGTACCCTATATGGGTAAGAGTGTAAGATAAAGGGGAGGGTAAGGATATTTGTGGCATGGGGAATTATTCATACCATTACCCGCCACATTTGGTGGGTAAGGTTAAGAGTAATGGTAAGGCCATACTCTCCCCATACCCTCCCCGTTGACAACCCTAATCTAGACATCAATGACAAAAGGGAACTAAAATGTTGTCGTTGATCATCTTTATCAATTAGAAATCCATGAAAGTGACCTAGTTCCTATCAATGATTCTTTTTCTATCGATCATATTTTGAAGGTAACAACATTACCCTATGAATGATGAATTTGTGAACTACCTAGTTGTGATAAAGTGGAGTTTTCACCTTTCCTTTTAAATTTAGTTCTATATTTTTTAAAATCAATAACCCCATTTTATCATCAAATAGGTACCAAAAAATTATTTTTGAGGAATGTTGGATAATGGTATATTTTGAGGACATTTGTGACACTTAATTGAAGAATTTGATACCATTGTATACCTTGAATACGTGAGTTTCTACTTATATTTGATTTTCTAATCTTTTATGTAATTTCTATATCTAACTTTATCCTTTTGGTCTCAAAAATTTTTGAATTTTCTAGACCTCATGATAAAACTCGTATCCAAATTTTAGCCCAACTAGAGCTTCCTAGCTCTTTATAAAAAATTCCTGAAAAATTGTAAATCACCTTTTTGGCTAAATGGGTCGCATTGGCTTATTGGGACACACCGCCCAGCTGGCTCAGGTGGGTCATCCCCTACCTTGGGTGGCTACTACAATAGCTATAGGTAGGGGTAACCCTACATTTTTGGGCACCCAATTCTCCCTCATTCTTTATTTGTTTCTCATGTTTATGGATGCATTGAAATCGTCTCAAGAATTTGCACCATATCCATAAATATTTTCTAGTCGATACTCAAGTATTTAAAAATCTTTGAAGCTCCAAGACATTAGTTCCACCCATGAAGGTTTTGACATCCTAAAACCCTAAAATCTAGGCCCCTTCTACTATATAAACACCCCTTTGGGTCCATTTTTACGATATGAACGCAACCCTAGCCTTGTATTTTGCTCTTGTGCACTATCTTAGATTCTTCCAATTTAAGGTCGGTGTCCCACAGCCATTAGAGCAGCCTACAGAGCTCCTCTATCTCTTATATTGGGTTTCTTTCTCTTTCTTTCACTAGAACCTTATTTTGACCACAACTCTTGATTCCATGATCGAAAATACATGAAATTATAGTTTGTTTCGATCGTGAGAACGAGACAAACACAGTGGAACTATTTTAAACATCTGATTTCTGATCCTTTTAAGAAATATACCTATCTAATGAAATTTTATGGTAACTTGCAAAATAAGTTTGACACTTTATCTAACTATTGACTTGATATCATGAAATACTATAGAATCAGTTTTGGATCTATTATTCAAATTATAATATTGAACTTTTTTAATCTATTACTTTTATAAAGATCCTTATCTTAATCTTGATCTAGGGGTTGACTAGTGACCATGACTTTGGGTAAGTTCCTATTATGAACTAAGTATTGACCTTGATGTTGGCTAAATTGGACATTAGCCTTTGTTTTGATGATGACAAACATTTCATCTAATGTGCTACTTGAGTATCTTAGGGTTCAAGAAGATGAGGAGATAATACCATGTGGATAGTTGAAGAATGATGCACTTAAATGTTTAATATTTTCATGATTGTACTCAATGTAAAAATGTGTACAAGTATATAATGTACAAGTACTAAGATATCATGTAAATCAAGCGTTAGATTTTCCCTATCCACCCAAAACCCTATCTTACACTCACATGAAGACATTAGGGTTGATAGGTTTCACATGAGTCATCAATAGGACCTCATATACACTGCAAATCCTTGCAAAAAGTCATTCTCGGTCGACAAAATTGTCGACCAAGAATCATTCGGTCGAAGACTTCAACACCAAGAAATAACTTTGCAAATCATTAGTTTCGAGTCAATTTTGGTCGACAATATTTTCGATCGAGATATATAGTCATTGTAATAGGTTTAAATAAGATAGAAATAGACATGTAGACAACTAAACCTAGATAGTCATCCGTTCGACAATATTGTGGACCGAGAGTCATCCAGTCGACAATATAGTCGACCGGGAAACCTTTTGGAATCTTCACATTTAAGAAACATTTTAATCGTTGCAACCCAACTAATTTCTATCTAATGGCTAGTTAAGCTCTAAGAATGTTCTAGAGACACCCTATAACGTCCCTAAACACTTGCAAACCATTTATATAAATAGGAGAAGCCTTAGGACACCCAAAAGACACAAGCTACACTTGAGCATCCATTCTAGAGAGCAATAAAGTTGAGATTCACTTGATATCTTCTTCCTAGTGCTGTAAAGTTGTGTTTTATAGCTACAATCTCCTAGATACCACATTTATCCACATCCATATTAAGTTGATAGGAGATCTATATGCTTGATATAGGATCAAAGTGTTGTAATTTATTGGTTAAGTATTTCTTTCTTCCAATCACTATTAAAATCCCAATTGGAAACATTTGGGTAGTGGACTGACAACATTTGATTTAAAGGTTGGAACCACTCTAAATTAAAGTGTCTCTATTGTCTCCTCCTCCTTATTTGATTTAAGTATTTAAATAAATTTTAAAGTACCAACAGTTCTATTCATCCCCCCTCTAGATCTTTCAATTGGTATCGGAGAAGGTCTTCAAGGAGCCCTAACAAGTCTTGTAGTAATGGGGGATGGTGTTTCTAGCAATCTCAACATGGAAAGGATGCATAAGAGTCAGCCATCAACAAGTGACCAAGATTGTAGATGGTTCTTTGAATGTGAAGTAAAAGGTCACTCGACATAAAGAAGAAGAAAGGAGAAAAGTTCGACAAAGCTACAAGGGAAAAATCAAGTAAGAGTAAAGAAGACAAAGTAAGTTGTTTTGTAGCAACAACTGATAAAGAATAAAATGAGGTAAGTCTTCTTGATTTATCTAAAGAAGAGATAGTTAATAGTTTATAAAAACTCCATGACAAGTATGTTGAGTGCAAAAGGAAATTGAAAAAGGTTTTAAAAACCAATGATGAGTTGCATGTCGAAATATTTGATCTCTCTTCTAGAAATAACTCCTTGAAATATTCTATTAATGATTATAATACCAAATTGCTTGCTCTAGAAAATAACAACGATCTTCTTTCTCAAGAAAATGTTGAATATCTTGCAAAGATAAATGATTATCAAACTCAACATGTTCTATGTTCTCATTCAAATTATGATATCATTATTAGAGAAAGAGATTCTTTGCTTTCAAGTTTATATCAAGCAAAACTAGATATTGCAAAAAGAATTGATGAAATTGCTAAGTTACAAAAACATGTTGATAGTTTAAAGAGTAATAATATTCTTGATAAAATCTTGAAAAACTCTTTTGGACAAATTGGAAGAAGACGTCTAGACTATGTACCTAAAGAGAAATGTTTCCAAAATCCTAGAACTAGAAAAACACAAAAACCCAAATCAAAGATCTTGTATGTGCCCAAAGACAATCTAGCACATAAACAAAATGATAAAAAGAGAAATGAAATTTATTTTATTTATTGTCACTATTGTAAAACTTTTTGCGTATTATTCATTCTCTTGTCCATACAAGAAAAGGAAGGATGTTGATTTGGTTTGGGTTCCAAAACCTCCAACTTAGAAATATTAGACACTTAGTTGAGATTTGACCTAAATTTCATTTTCACATTCACAATGTCTTATCTCAAATAAAATTATCTTTAACTATATATCTTTGAGTATTTTATTGTTTAATTGTGTTACTGAAATCAAAACTAGTTGAAAAAGAATTATCTTGATTCATTACACAATTTCTAAAAAACTTGCAGAACAGTACTTGGTCGACAAAGCTTTCGATCGAGGTGCTTGTCAGTCGAAAAACAAATTTGACCGAGAACACTTCTTTCATAAATTTTTGTTATTGGAATTATTTACTTGAAATCAATACTTGACAGTTGTAAAATACTTTTCACTCTTATTCATATATACTCAAAATAATGAAAATCATTCATAACCAAAAGGACTACTATATGGGTACCAAAACTTTTCTACTTTGCAGGTTTGGAAGGCCTATAGGAATTGAGACAAGGAATCCTTTCATACACTTGGAGAAAAGGTAAAATTTTAATGGTAATACTATTGTCATAGATAATGATAGTAAAAAATTTAAATGTGCTATTTTTCAAAGAACTACATCATATTTTTATGACAATGGTTTGATTCATAGGAAAACATCAAAGTTTTTGATAAAGGAAAAATAATTGTAAACCTCTAAACTATATGGATACTATCTGCAAATAATGAATTGTTTATGGAAGGGAAAGATTGTTCATGCAAGAAAGTTGCCTAGAATATAATCATTACCTAAACTTTCTTTAGATAAATCTAAGATTTGTGTATTTTAGGCAAGCAAAATTAAGTTCTATTTTCAAAACTTTGCTTCACTAGAACTCAATTGAATCTTATCTTTATGTGGTAAAGAATGTCGTCTTCTCTAATTCAAAAGATGAATTTGATCTTAAGACACAAAAAGGGCTTTATCTTGGAATATTCCACATCTAGTAAACCATCTAGGATTTATAAGTATACATCTATGAGAAATTAAGAATAAATTATGATTATATCCAAAAAATTCAAGACTTAGTCATATCATCTAAAATTTTTGATTATTGGACAATTTCTTATCAAAAATAATACATAAGATTCAGTTCATAGAACTAAAGGCAAAACATTGATTGGAACTAAATGGCCATGAAGTAATAGACTAAATAAAGCTAGGATATAATGAGAGAAAATAGACTTTAATATGACTTATGAAATCCAAGGCTAGACTTGAGGCCACTCATATGTTATTTAACTCTAGCCACTCATAAGGACATCAAACTCTTCAAATGGATGTTAAAAATTTGTTAAAATCATAAAAGAAGAAACCAATGTTGCTTAAACCCAAGATTTGAAATAAGATTGAATATGTATACAAGAAGAAAAGTTGATTGGTTACTTATGCTAATATAGAAGAAAATGTTATATCTTGCATCATTCTGGATAAAGTTGCTAGTTCTGAAATTCTACAGAGTTCCCTCTTAGTCGACAAGGAGTTAAACTGAGGGGCACCCCGGTCGAAGTCATGGTCGACCGAAAATAAGCCTGACAAAAATGCTTATTTGTAAATAAAATCATTCAATTGCACCCAACATTGGTATATTAAATCTGTAATTTGCTCATCATCTTAATTACATAGAATGAGAGAAATTTCTAAATTGAAATAGTGCAAGAAACAAGATTTATTAAAGATCGTATAAATTGACTCATAGTTCTACTCGATCAATTGATTTTAAAGTTGGTTATGATTTGAAATACTTAACATTTTTATCTTACTTTTTTGTGAGATTAAGGAGGAGCTCACAAATTCTTGCATATAATATGCATATGTTGTTTTATCTTGCTCTTAATTGGATTCTCTACACAAATATGGGCTTAACATCCATTATAATTGGTTAGAGATACATTTATTTATCCCACTATGAGCATAAAGAAGTCTCATGTCATTTTAGGGCTTAACATCCATTGTAAATGGTTGAGAAATTAATATAGAGTTACATTTATTGATCCCATCATGATCCTAAAGGAATCTCATATCATTTTAAGGCTTAACATCCCTTACAAATGGTTGAGAAATTAATAGTAGTTTTTAAATTGTGGCTAAATTTGACATTTTTTAAGTAAACAATTAAGGAGGAGTCTCATTGATTTACACATATGATTATCTTTTTTAATTATAAAGGAAGATAAATAAAACAAAGCAAAATAAAGTAAAATATTTAAATATTTTCATGAGTTTCATGATCTCTCATTTAACATTAATTGGTGATAAATTGTCATAAGAGATGGATATCATGTTCGATATCTCTTTAGGTATATTAGCATGCATTTTATGAAATCAAAGAACCTATTCATCTCAGGTATATCACAGGTATGAAATTCTTATATTTTCAAATTTATTTTCAAATATTTTGCTTATATTTAAGAAATGTTTGTCATCTTGAAAAAGGGGGATATTGTTGGCTAAATTTAACATTAGCATACCCTTTGTTTTGATGATGACAAACATTTCACCTAATGTGCAACTTGAATATTTTAGGGTTCAAGAAGATGAGGAGATCATACTATGTGGATAGTTGAAGAATGATGCGCTTAATTGTTTAATATTTTCAAGATTATACTCAATGTAAAAACTTATACAAGTATATAATGTACAAGTACTTCTATATAATGTAAATCAAGCATTAGATTTTCCCTCTCCACCGAAAACCCTATCATACACTAACATGAATACGTTAGGGTTGATAGGTTTCACATGGGTCATCAATAGGACCTCACATACACTGCAAATCCTTGTAAAATGTCCTTCTCGATTGAAAAAATTGTCAACCAAGAATCTCTTGGTTGAAGACTCAAACAACCAAGAAATAACTTTGCAAATCTTTAGTTATGAGTCAATTTTGGTCGACAATATTTTCAACTGAGATTTAGCCGTTGTTATAGGTTTAAACAAGAGATAAACATACATATATCCATCTGAACCCAGACAGTCATCTGGTCGACAATATTGTTGACCGAGAAAAGTTATGGAAACTTCACATTTAACAAACATTTTAGCCATTGCAACCCAACTACTTTCTATTTAACGACTAGTTAAGCACTAAGAACACTCTAGAGACACCCTAGAACATACCTAAACACTTGCAAACCATTCCTATAAATAGGAGAAGCCTTAGGACACCCAAAACACACAAGCTACACTTGAGCATCCATTCTAGAGAGCAACAAAGCTGAGATTTACTTGTTATCTTCTTCCTTGTACTCTAAAGTTGTGTCCTATAGATACAATCTCCTAGCTACCACATCTAGACACGTCCATCTTAAGTGGATAGGAGATCTATACGCTTGATATAGGATCAAAGAATTGTACTTCATTGGTTAAGTGTTTCTTTCTTCCAATCTATTTCTTTTATATTGTACTTTGTTCTCCTTGACAACTGCTAGGGTTGAAGGATGATGAAAGGAGGTTTCTTGGTTCTACTTCAACAAAGTGAAGGCTGCTCCAAGGTGTGCTTGAGGTCACTTCAAGAAGGCTACTTCAAAGGAGGTTGGAGCTACTTCTAGGTGAAGGCTATCTCAAGGTAGTCAGCTACTTCAAGGTGGTGAAGGCTATTCCAAGGTTGCTTGAGGTTACTTCAAGAAGGTTGCTTCAAATGAGGTTGGAGCTACTTCTAGGTGAAGGATGTCTCAAGGTGGTGGATCTACTTCAAGGTGGTGAAGGTTGATATAAGGTTTCTTCAAGTTAATTCAAGAAGTCCACTTCAAGGAGGTTGAGGTTACTTCAAGGTGAAGGCTACTTCGAGTGGAAGGGGGTTGTATTTTGTTGTAACATCCTTGCGAGGTAAATAAAATAAATCACTTTCAAAATCCCAATTGGAAACAATTGGGTAGTGGACTAACAACCTTTTATTCAAAGGTTGGAACCACTCTAAATCAAGGTGTCTTCCTTGTCTCCTCATCCTTCTTTGCTTTAAGTTTTTAATTAAATTTTACAATACCAAAATCTCTATTCACCCCCCTCTAACCCGCTACCTACCTATATTTATGTAAAATATATTAAATATATAGTTATTGTGTTATTTAAGTCTATGTATTATTCAATGTTATGTGGTCATAATTTTATACAATATATGATATTCTTATCTACTTTTTATGTAAATAATTTGGTGATGTACACAACCCCATTTTAAAAGTGTAAGACACGTGTATGATGTGATGATATTTTATAGTTTATGTGTCATTTTATACTTTTTCATGTGGTGATTGATCAAGTATGATATAAAATCTTAAGTTGTAAGACACACAAATATGTAAGATAAGAAAAAATATTTAATGTATTATCTGATACATATTTGTGGAGGTGTTATCTACTTCATTTGTGCTTAATTGTTTTTTTATATGACATCATTTTGGAGGGTATAAGATATTTATGTTTGTAGTAATAACTTTTTGTGATGTATTGCTACATAACATCATTTTAGTGTAGCATCTTTTTGTTTTGGGGATAATTTATTTGTTCATAAACCAAAATTAGGAGTATTACTATTCTTATATGCAATAATAATATATTTTCAATACAATATAGTGTATAATCTTGTATGAGATTACATAGAATCATGTTCAATAGTTAACAACCATTATGGAGACTCTTGATAATTAACATAAATATATAAATTTATTAGGTAGACCATTATTTTTAATATTAACATAAGTTTTAGAAGACATATAAATTTCCCTGCTTCACCCTTATCCTCCCCATGTGGGTAAGAGGGTAAGGGTAAGGGAAGGGTAAGGATATTGGTGGAGTAGGGAATTACCCATACCCTTGCCCACCACATTTGGTGGGTAAGGGAAAGGGTAAGGCCTTACCCTCCCCATTGACACCCCTAATCTAGACATTAATGACAAAAAGGGAATTAAAACATTGTCGTTGATCATCTTTGTTAACTAGAAATCCTAGACAATGACCTAGTTCCTATCAATGGTTCTTTTCCTAACGATCAAATATTAAAGGGACCAACATTATCTAATGGAATGATGCATTTGTGAACTACTTAGTTGTGATAAAGTGGAATTTTCACCTTTTGCCTTTTAAATTTAGTTCTATATTTTTATACTCAATAACCCCATTTTATCACCAAATAGGTACCAAAGAATTATTTTGGAGGAATTTTAGATAATGGTATATTTTGAGGACATTGGTGACACTTAATTGAAGAATTTGAAACCATTATATTCATTGAATACATGAGTATCTACTTATATTTGATTTTCTAATCTTTTATATAATTCCCATATATAACTTTACCCTTTTGATATCAATTTTTTTTCAAGACATCATGATAACACTCGTGTCCAAATTTCAATCGAAACAAAGCTTCCTAGCTCCTTATAAAAAAATCTTGAAAATCACTTCTTAAATCACCTTTTTGGCTAAATGGGCCGTATTGGCTTATTGGGACACGCCACTGAACCCACTCAGGTGGTTCGTCCCCTACCTTGGGTGGATACTACAATAACTATAAGTAGGGAGAACCCTAGATTTTTGGGCACCAGTCTCTCCCTCATTTTTTATTTGTTTTGCATGTTTAAGGATGCATTGAAATCATCTCAAGAATTCACACAAGATCCGCATATATTGTATAGTGGATATGTAAGCATTCACAAAGCATTGAAGCTCTAAGACATTAATTCCGCGCTTGATGGTTTTGACCTCCGAAAACCCTAAAATCTAGGGCCCTTCTACTATATTGACACCCCTTTGAGTCCATTTTTGCGATACAAACGCAACCCTAGACTCGACTTTTTCTCCTATGCACTATCTTAGATTCTCCCAATCTAGGGTCAGCGCCCCATAGCCATTAGAGCAGCCAGTAGAGTTCCTCTCTCTCTTCTCTTGGTATTCTTTCTCTTTCTTTCACTAGAACCTTATTTTGACCATAACTCTTGATTCCATGATCGAAACTACATGAAATACTAGTCCATTTTGATCATGACAATGAGAATAACACAGTGGAACTATTTTCAACATTTGATTTCTGATAATTTTCCAAAATATACTTATCTAATGAACTTTTATAGTGACTTGCAGAACAAGTTTGAAACTTTATCTAAATCTTGACTTGATATCATGAAATCTTGTAGAATCAATTTTGGATCTATTATTCAAATTATAATATTGAACTTTTTTAATCTATAACTTATGTGAAGATATTTATCTTAATCTTGATCTAGGAGTTGACTATTGACCATGACTTTGGGTAAGGTCCTATTATGAACTAAGTATGGACCTTGATGTTGGCTAAATTGGACATTAGCACACCCTTTGTGTTGATGATGACAAACATTTCATCTAACATGCTACTTGTGTATTTCAGGGTTCAATGAAATGAGGATATCATACCATGTACATAGTTGAAGAATGATGTGATTAAATCTTTAAAATATTCATGATTATACTCAATGTAAAAACTTATACAAGTATATAATGTACAAGTACTTAGATATCATGTACATCAAGCATTAGATTTTCCCTATCCACCCAACATCCTATCTTACACTCACATGAAGACTTTAGGGATGATTGGTTTGACATGAGTCATCAATAGGACCTCACATACACTGAAAATCCTTGCAAAAGTCCTTCTCAGTCGACAAAATTGTCAACCAAGAATCACTTGGTCAAAAACTCAAACAGCCAAGAAATAGCTTTGCAAATCTTAAGTTTTGAGTCAATTTCAGTCGACAATATTGTCGACTGAGATATAGTCATTATAATAGGTTTAAACAATAGAAAATATACATGTAGACAGCTAAACCTAGATAGTCATCCAGTCAACAATATTGTGGATCGAGAGTCATCCGGTCAACAATATTGTCGACTGAGAAAATTTCTGGAAACCTCACATTTAACAAACATTTTAGTCGTTGCAACCCAACTACTTTCTACCTAATGGCTAGTTAATATCTAAGAACACTCTAGAGACACCCTAGAACGTCCCTAAACTCTTGAAAACCATTTCTATAAATAGGAGAAGCCTTAGGACACCTAAAATACACAAGGTACACTTGAGCATCCATTCTAGAGAGCAACAAAGCTAAGATTCACTTGCTATCTTCTTCCTTGTGCTCTAAATTTGTGTCCTATAGCTACAATATCCTACACACCACATTTATCCACATCCAACTTAAGTGGATGGGAGATCTATACGGTTGATATAAGATCAATGTGTTGTACTTCATTGGTTAAATATTTCTTTCTTCCAATCTATTTCTTTTATACTGTACTTTGTTCTCCTTGACTACTCCTAGGGTTGGAGGTTGTTGTTAGGAGTTTTCTTGGTGCTACTTCAACAAAGTTAAGGCTGCTCCAAGGTGTTCTTAAGGTTACTTCAAGAAGGCTGCTTCAAAGGAGGTTGGAGATAATTCTAGGTGAAGGTTATGTCAAGGTGGTAGAGCTACTTCAAGGTGGTGAAGCCTGCTCCAAGGTTGCTTGAGGTTACTTTAAGAAGGTTGCTTCAAAGGAGGTTGGAGCTACTTATAGGTGAAGTCTATCTCAAGGTGGTGGAGCTACTTCAAGGTGGTGAAGGCTTCTCCAAGGTTTCTTGAGGTTACTTCAAGAAGGCTGCTTCAAGGAGGTTGAGGCTACTTCAAGGTGAAGGATACTTCGAGTGGAAGGTGATTGTATTTTATTGTAATATCCTTGCATGGTAAATAAAATAAATCACTTTCGAAATCCCAATTGAATACAATTGGGTAGTGGACTGATGACCTTTTATTCAAAGGTTGGAACCACTCTAAATCGAAGTGTCTTCCTTGTCTCCTCCTCCTCCTTTGCTTTAATTACAAAAAGCTCTATTCACCCCCCCAGATCTTTTACTTGATACTAATCTTGACAATCTTGAAAACATGAAATATTGATCATGGACATAGACCACATCCAAGTTCACTTATAAGACTTTAAAACCCTAAATGTTCATTGGGCCTCCTTCTTTTATGATGAAATCCCTATTTTGGTGCATGTGTACTTATTTAAATAACAATCTTTATCAATCTTGACTTGAGTTACTCAAGATCTTACTCTAAACTCTGGTGAAGGTACACTTTATCCTTATATTGACTTGACTATGATATTTTTGATTTTTTGTATAAGTATGATTCATATGTTTGGCCTAATCTACTTGTTTGAGCTATTATTCCCAAAGACTAAGGTTCTATTCTTCATATATTTAGTTTTATCAAACTCAAAACATAAATAAAAAATCTATTATACAAACTTGGTTTACCAAATGTACCTGCTTATATCTTGGGGTAAGGGTGTAAGCCTAGGCTAATCTTGTTGCACCTATCTTTGGGTAAGGACACAAGTGTCGGTGCACTTGCCCATATTGTTAGAGCAAGGACATACTTTTAGAGGGTATTGTGGTATTTTCATTACCTGGGTGCATTGTGTGAAATGTTGGTTATGGCATTATCCCTAGTGGCAATACCTTCTCATGTATAATGGAAATCGTAAATAGAAGATGCTATGATTTTAAATGTTTGATGTTTTGGACTCGTTTTTTTGTTTCTTTTGGATTATACTACTTTCTGCCAAGCATTATATTTCTTTAGTAATACAAGTTTCATTTCAATTTTAAAAGTGTACCAATATATTTGCATTGATTGTGTCTGATTTTCTTAATTTTAGGCTTATGATGACTAATTGACTATATTACTTCTGCACTCAACAACTCTGATGACAAAAACAAGTCCAAAAAGTTACAAAACGGGTTGGTTAGTTTTGTGAAATCCTTTACTATTTAAGTTATTATTTTGTTTGTATTTTCAGGTGTGTTAGGTCCTTCGAGCCACCCAGGGATGGACATTTCAATCCCTCTACCACTATCTCGACTGTAAGGTTTGGATTGGGGTAAGAACGGTTCCTTGATATTTGGTATCATAGCATACACACTCTTATATACATTAAGTAAAGAATTTCTCAAGTCTCTTAAACTCAAAAACTCAAAAATCCTTAATGGTGAAATTATGGTGTTTAGGCTTGGGGTTATAGTTAATAATCACCTCCTACCTGTCTCATAATGGCGCTTTACCTGCCAAAGTTGATCCAGAATGCATTTTCTTGAAACATAGAGAGCCATCTTGTTCCTCATGTTTTCTATAAGGACTACCCTTACCACCTATTAGAAAGTAATAGGATGACTTCTTGTATTCTCATATCTGATAGAGTGTCTTGACTCGACATGTACTCTCCATATTTTTGGGTAGCATGGGGCAACGACTAAAAATGAGATAAAATTTTGAAAAGTATGGACCAATATCATGCCATGACCTGATCTTGAATTACATTCCATAATTGATATATGGAAGTATTCTTGAAAGTGGTGTACTCATGTGCATAGTTTTTGCAAACTCAATATCGCATATAAGTGCTTCTATATTGAGGTGAATTTGTGATATGGTGAAATAAGGTGGAATTCATATTTTACACCTCATGGTTGATGAGGTCCTTATTGACTGAACCTATGTTGCCCCTATTTTGGATCAAACCTCAAACATGATTAAGCACATCTTTCTCTAATTATAATTATCATGCCCCATACCTTGATATGACTATGTCTTTGGGCCCCTAGATCTTGATGTGAAGACTTGTTACAAGAGGCAACTTACATATATCTTTATAAGAGTCAATTTTGAAAAGTATGAAATCCTGACCACACACGATTATGCTTAAATTCTTGAGTTCTCAATTTGACTTCTCAACTTCCAAAACATGTCCCATTCCTTGATCTACAAAATTAAGGGAGATATATTATAGTCTCAAGTATGCAAAATCTATAAATGTGGTTTCCCTAATATGACCTTGATGTTTGATCTCATGACCTTATGAAGTACAATTTGATAATTGATTTTCCCCTTATTTTTCTATTATCATTTTTAATGACTAAAAGTACTAATGTGCTAGATTAGGGTGATAGTTGACTTATGACTCCCCTAATCCAAGTCACATCCCTATTTATGGCTGCCTCTAAATTGTCATCTTATTGAGTACTGAATGTTGGAAGGGCAACCCCCTCCACCCAATTTTTATTCCTTGACCTAAGTCTCAAATAGGTCAAGTCTATGACAATACTAATACTTGATCTTGAATCTTAGTTTACATGCAATGTTGACCATAGCTTGTGGCTAAATTCATAGAAAAACCCATATTTCTGTTGGGTTTTGTGGGACTGAACAGGCAGCGGAAACAAAAAATTTATCTAACCACAAACCCATAACCAGCTAATCGCATCAACAACTATGCAATAGGAAAGATGGTTCTAGCGAGGTGTACTTGGTCCTGAGGCTTGCTTAGTGAAAATACCTCATAGCTAGTGCGGTCTTCAACCACCTAGTCTTAGACGGTGTTTGTGCAGCTCCTGTCCTTGGCCCAGACTATGGTTGACGGTCATCCTCCTAAGCGGCGGAAACCTCCCACCTCTATAGATAGACCACATGGACCACCGGGAACTCTAGTCATCCTGAAGGACACTAGAAGGAGTCATCCCCCTCTGTCAGCGTACTAGTCACCGACACACTCTCCCGCCACCAGTTGTATCCTACAGTTGTCTTTCCCTCATTGTGTCTCCCTAGTCGGGTAGCACTTTCTTGGGCTCTCTCGGTTATCACAACCAGAGAGGACAAAAACTTTGTAGAGAAACTAATGTTCTGAGTCGTGTATTTTGAGAAGCCCCCTGTACCCCTTAATTTATAGTAGAGGGTAGGGTCAGGGTTCCCAGTCTGTGTGGGAGTATAAGGGTCTGGATTTTCAACAAATCGGTTGCACTACGGTAGGCAAACTAATCGTTTCACAAACAAACCAGTCATTTGGGCAGGTGATCCGATCAGTTCACTTTTGAACTAGTCGGTTGGGAGTGTGAAATGCTTGGTTCACTTAGTGAACCGGTCATTTCACTTCCCAGACTTGTCCACAATTGACTTTCCTTATTCGTTTCTAATTAATACAAAGATTAATTCTGGTCCCAATCAAATTGAATAAGTGAAACAAAAATCTTTTCTCACAAATCAAGAAACCCAACCCCTACTCGGTTTGTCCATGTGAACCGATCAATTCACCAGTGTGAACCAGTCATCTCACTAACCATGAACCGATCGATTCACCCAGTGAACTGGTTGGTTGGTGGTCCAGGTTGTGTAGAACTCAGTCTATGCAGTTCTCAAACAATCTGACACTCTAATCAATTGGTTCAACACTTGAACCTGGTTATTCTAAGTCAAATATATTGATTGAATGTTTAATTGAGTACTTAACACTTTAGTAATAAATCTAAACATCATTCATGGATAAACTCCTCTTCCAGGTTAATCCTATGAGTGTGACCCTATAGGTCCCATTTCACGTTAGCAGTGAAAGTCCATAACTCACTTATGACTTCACAAGCAAAGAGCAATGCCTAGTCACACATCAGTGCTACCAAGTGAAAATGAAAGTTGGAGAACAACTTTAAACCTATAATCTGTGATTAGTGTTACCATGATCATATAGTTCCTTTGTCACTGACATCCAGATTGAACTCGAGGCATGGAACGTCATCCTCTTCAACATTCAGTCCTTATTCCTTGACCTCTAAGTAGACTATTTGAGATGCATGTGAGTTCACATATCATATATTGAATCACATGAGTATGGCCATATAATTCTCAGTCTCGCTTATCAAGGGGCCCTGTATGTCATACTCATTGTAGGAGGGACAAATCCCATATCTATCACTCACAGTCAAAACCCCATGTGCCAAAGTCACCCAATCATCACCTTTATAACACCCGTGTTTCAGGAATGTGTTTGATGATGTCAAAGTGTACCCAATGACATGTGATGAGTGCAGTGATTTTAAGTCTAAAAATCACTATCACCTCTATCTCTATGAGACATGATTATGACTACCATTCCATGGTATCCATGTATCACTCTCACGGTGGCTCTGTCCGATATACTATTCTCTAACATATATATGTGTGCTTGACTTGATATCATATATCATGACTAATGAGACTCTATCATCAGTCAACACACACTCTAGTCTTATGTATTATTGTTGTCTATTTTTCTTCCACAGTAACATCTGACTAGGGACATAACAAGAATGTATGTACTCTTATCATACATATGGTCTCATTGTTCAAGTCCTCAACATGAAGACATATGTCATCGAGTCACATCATTCTTTAGACATCAATCATGTATGTTTCATCATATCATGACTAACACAAACACAATAGATGGAATTACCCTTATAATTATCAAATCAAGTATCATATGCCTCACTGCAATCATCACATGATTGGCTCTCTGGGCATACTATACCCACAGACTCCCACTTGCACTTAGAGCCAATCACCCAAGAATCATATTCTAAGTGATCTTTAACATGTCCATCATGTTTCTACTACACAAGTGCTTTTATAGCGGAGAAGCAACATTTTCTTCAAGGCAGTATATTGCATGTTTCACATCCCCTCACTGTACGACAGCTCGTATGAGATGGAAATGACATAGTATGCTATCTGAAATTCCTTTGCCTAACCAATAGCTTCATTGTTTTCACAATATTTCTATTGAGTCACCAATGGTTGGAAACTCCATAAGTTCATCCATATGAACTTCTAGATCCATACATTATCCTTTACTAAGGTACTCAGCTTCTTATTGTAGAATTAATCAATTTTCTTATGTTGGAATATTTCCAACTAACAATTCTTATTCCAAGGTCAAACACATTTTTTCATTTCAAAAGCTTGCATCATTGTAACTCTTTACACCCAACTCTTCCTTATTACCTTAACTAAGGAACTAATCCTTTTAGTACTTCACTAGTACACAAAGATGTCCTTCATGGTATTCTAGTGGAGTTTGACAGATATCCATTCGTCATGTCCAATACATACGAGATAACTGGATATTTATATCATCTTGTCATACAAGATGTTGATTTCATATCTTCTTGTCATATCCAATACATACAAGATGATAAGATCATATATTCTTGTCATGTCCAATACATACAATATAATTAGTTCACAGTTCTTGTCATGTCCAATACATACAAGATAACAAGATGGTTTCATACGTGATAGATCCAATTGCAAATGCATATGGCATCTATCCATGTGTTCCTTATTCTTCATAAGCATTGGGACACTTGGCTCTTGAGAGCTAAATCCATGGAACATGGACAAGTTTTCTCTCATCATGTGGAACCCTTTCAGCATCTTTCCAATGTATGTTCTCTTTCATAGGTCAAGAAGCCATTTTTTATCTATATCTATACATCTTGATTCCTATCACAGAGGATGCTTCTTTTAAAACTTCAGAATGCACTTTGTTGCCAGGTTTTAATATTTGTAGTATAAGGACGTTATTCCCCATCAATATGTGGAATATACATATGCTCCCACTAAATTCTTGTAATCATGCATTACTTCTTTATTCTGACTCAAGTCAAACTCTTTGACTATCTTGTCAAATAGAATATCTCAGTTCTGAGGTGCCTGCTTCACTCCAAAGATTGATCTATGCGGCTTTATGGACTTTATTTGCATTATTGGATATATAAAACCCTTAGGGCTGTGTCACGTACACATCCTGCACAATATTCCATTTAATGAATGCAGTTTTATCATCCATATGCCAAATATCATAGTCACATTAAGCTATAATAGTAAGTATTATCCTGATGGATTTATCCTTGGTAACTATTGAAAAGATTCATCATGTTCAACGCCTTCAACTTATTAGAAACTCTTTGCAGCCAAATTACCCTCCATGTTAGTCTTCTTCTAGAAGACCCAAAAGTACCCTATGGATTTTACCCCCTCAGGTGGATCAACCAAATTCATACTTTGTTGATGTACATGGCCATCTTGAATTCCATGGCTTCAATCCATGTCTCAATTTCTGGCTCTCACTAGTTTCTAGGTAGATTGTTGACTCATCATATGATCAACTCACCGCCTTCTTGTCCATAAGATATCATATATCTTTCAAGCTCTAGGCGTGTTCTACCAGAACCATGAGTTCTATGTATTACTTGGGGAACTTTGAGTTTCCATAACATTTTTGTGATTCCCAGTGTGCCTCTTTTAGTGTTAAGCACATGCCCAAAAGGAAATTTGAAGTTTATCTAGTAATCAAATTTTGATTCATGAAGGTGTGATTCCTTCTTTTTGATACACTTCTCATGATACACTATCAATGTGTTTCAGGTGGAGTCCATCATGATACATTATCATGATCTTCCAGAAGGTTCTCAAACTCTCGGTTCAAAGTATTTCCATATCGATCATATCAAAATTTAATACTTATACCAAGTTTGTTATGTGCTTCATTTATGATCTCCTTGAACACTTCAAGAGATTCATGTTTGTATTTCATTAAATAAAAACTACCATATCTACTGAGGTCATCAGTAAATATAATGAAGTACCATTGATTACCTTTAGCATTTATTCTAAAAGGTTTATATACATCAATATGTATAATCCTTAATAGAATAATTGTTCTCCCACTACATCTAGTGAAGAACCTTTGTCATATTGCACAATGAATGAGATTAGCATGTCTCTATTGGTTCAATAACCAAAATGAGTCTGGTTAACCATCATATGGATTTCTAGAAATGCAATTTTCATTTATGCACTGCAAATGACTATGCTATAGGCATTCAAGTTTGAGTTATCATGTCATTCATTACATGTGTCATACACATTTGTCCCTTTAACTATCAAGTATGGTTGATGAGACATAGGCATTGCCTTCAGTTCATTACACTCATGTCCAAACAAGATGTACGATGATTTCATTGATGGCAGATGTATAATAGCAATTCACTAATTCTATTATATGCCCATGAATGTCATATTGTAACTGTAAAGGCAGCAACTCTTTCTCTGTACAGTTTCTGGCTTACTTCTTCTCAGGTCCTGAAATAGAGATCTCTATCTCTTTCATCTTCCCGAGATCCTCTATAAAGAGGTTATTTCCCTTTCCTACTTACCCCTCTCCATATCTTGAGTGATGAAGACTTGGACCCAAGCTTGGCCTTAGACCACTTTTTGACCTTGCTTTTAGTCTATGGACTTTACTCTACTGATCATTATCACAGGTTTTGTCCTTTCCTCATTCATGCTTTGGCATCAACATGCCAAGCACTTCAGACAGTGGTCTAGCCAAGTTTCTCAACATTTGATAAACTGGCTATATGATTCACACAACTATTTGTAGAATCATATGTTTGGTCAATTCTTGACCTATAAGAAATCACAGTTAATCTATATGCCCAATCACATTGAGCATATGAGATTATACTTGATCTCCATCTGTCTGTTTATACTCAAACATCACTTTAAATACATTATACCTTTCATGCTTTACATGATTCTTAAGATGTATAACCATCTCAAGAATGTCCATGCTTCAAGCTATTTATGCAACTCATAGTTATATAGCTCAGCATAAGGTTCTTGATGTCTTACGCAACATTGGCATACTTCAAGTAAGCATCCAATTTTAGCCTTAGGCGCATTTGAAGTGGTTCTACTAGCTCTGGTCTTTCAAGGACTTTAGAGTGTAACACTCACTATTGAGAACACTTCTCAAAGGTCCAAAACCAGATTTGAAGTTTTATCCCGTCTATGAACTGATCAAAATGATAATGTATTTTTGTTTGTCATTTGGATCTACAAAAGAATTTTGCAACTTTTCAAAACATTTTTTATTTGTTTGAATTGATAAATTTGACGATATTAATTAGGCCTTTAATTAATTATCGCTCCCACTATTTTGATCAATTGATAACCCTCAAGTATCAATTCAGAAGATTGCAGCATACAATCTTCTAGTGGCCAAGGTCCAAAACAATTGCATCAATACCCAACCAACACTGGCGCTCATGCCCAATTATTAAGGTAGACAATCATGCCAATTGCATCATATGCAATTCCTGTATAGATGATATGTGCAACTCTTTGCCATAAACATATGCATGCCACAAGGTGCTTGATCTAATCAAGGTCACCAAGTTAAGTCTGACCCAAAAGCCAACACGATGAATATGCACCCTATAAAGGTAGACCTACATATTCACCATCACACTTCCACGAGGTAGATGGTGCACCATGCAAAGGCGTGACCACACTTAGTCGAACAAGTTTTTCATGTGTGCTGCCTTTAGAAGGCATCTTCAACTTAATATTGTATTTGAGGGATTTTATATAAGTACATATACATATCCAATCACCAGATATATATAGTATGTATCATATACATCCTATAACCACAACAAGAAAACATGCAATATCAATAAAACCTATGATTATGGCCATCCTATTGTAATTCCTTGACCCACAAGGAATTACGGTCATCTAGGTCTACATCATATGCAGCAACCTGTAGAAGATGAAGTCATGTGCTTTAGCCATTCTGGGTTGATCATCTCATCCCATGACTGATCAGCTCGCCTCCCGGCAGGTCGGTTGGGTGTCACCAACCGATCGTCTGGCTCCTCCAGGCGATCAGTCTATCAAGTCGTCGTGCGCCTTGTCAGGCCACCAGCCGCTCATCTCGCTCCATGAGACGATTGTCTCGATCCACCAGTCGACCGTCTCACTCCATGAGACAGTCGTCTCAGTCCTCCAAATGCTCGTCTGGGTGCCCGTCATTCTTCGACATAACAGGAAATAAACTATCCTACTTTACATATCTTTTTGGGAAACCCTGAGTTACATTCGGGGGGAGCAAAGGTAGAAGAGAAGGCTCGAGTTATCTCGAGTTACATCGGGATAGAGGAAAGGACTCAGTACGCAGATCGAGATGCAAACAACCACAACCAACTAAGCACACACATAGGGGTTTATAGGCCATAGTTGTGGCGTCCGTCTCGTGAAAACAAGATTAACTAATGCGGAAGCATTCATTAAGCAGCGGATTACCAAAAATCACTAAAAATTAAAACTTTTTACAAAGAGATCCACACATTGGAAATCTTTTTCTTCAAGAGCCAAAGTATAACACAATTACATTCTTGTTCACAGGTACATATTATGTATCATCTCCTTTTGAGAATTACAAGCATTAACTGTCCTATCAAGCTAAACACAGACAGTTCAAACTCTCGAGGCATTGAGCCAAAATCTCAAAAGCACTAACTACTACTCGGAGGACCTGAGAGTATAGAGACGACACATAGGACTTTATATACATCTATACATGGCATAAAATCCAGTGTCTCCACCTGAGACTTCACTGCTATTACTTCTGTTGCTGTTGTCCTTCCCTTACTGAAGGGTTTCTGTCTCCTCGTCCGCGACCACCTAAAAATGTCGTTCCCACGGGGGTAAGACAATTGTAAATTGCCCCAGCGAGAGATATAACTCTCCGCCAGTAACATTATTATTGCAGCTTAAGAAGATAAATATGAACAGAGGAATCATATTTGCTTGATAGAAGTTAATTCAATGTCTATCAGATTAGAATATTAATCTTATTCAACATTGCAGCTATAACTTGAAAGAGCATCATATCACATATCCATTAGGGAATATGAAGAACATGTATAACATTTATCCACTACAGAATCATTATCACAGCATTAACTCTCTTCCGTCTTAGATCATATATCTAAATCATGGCATTGTCATAGTGGAGTCATGGCCTGTAGCCACACTCTTTTCTCAAAGTATTGGGATCTCAATCCCTCAACTCATCAAGTACAATTCCACTTCTTAACACATTCATCATTATGATTATAGAATCTGGGTATTTAAACCCTTATATCATCACAGAACACTTGTTACCACTTCTTAAGTAACTTCATACCTTCAGGTCATCTGACCAAGGACATTATAATTCTTACTACACAAAGTATTGCACATAGTTCACAAAGCTCATATCACCTCTTATTACCCCTTAATAGGCAACAAGACATATGAAAGCTTATAAGGTCTATAGAACATTTTCAATGTACATAACATCATAGCCCATACCTAGCTATGCTCATCTTCTCATCATATCTGCATGATTAGTAATCATGATGCAATTACATATCAGTACCATGCAATACAAGGGTTATCTTATTATATTCATAACCCATTAGTCTATATTTGAGCTTCACATAGAAGTACTCTGTGTTAGAGCTTCACATATCACCACCTTGCATTAGGGACTCACATAGCAATCACCCTACATTAGAGATTCACATAGCATTTACCCTACATTAGGGATTCACATAGCAATTACCCAACATTAGAGACTCACATAGCATTTACCCTACATTAGGGATTTACATAGAAATTACCCTGTGTTAGGGTTCATATAGTATTACCCTGTATTAGGGTTCACATAGCAAGGAATCATTATGGAATAATAAGTATTTTAATCATACTTCATTATTCTCATCATTTATCATTAAATGAATTATCAACACACAGCATGAATTTCTCTTTCATCTTTGCCAGACTATGATTACATCATAGTTTATAGGTTTGGATTAGCCCTTTTCATAAGGCATGTTGGCCTACATTCAACAGGGTACATTTCATCTCAATGTAACCATTGACACGACACATCTCATGTGTTGTTCATCCAATTATATTGGACTTATAACACATCAAGGTATACCAGTATTGGGGTGTTGGATGTGATATTTATCATATCTTGATGTATCATTTCCCTCAACACCTTTATCTTACTTGAGTTTCATACACTTAGGTTGTATTAGGGTATTACCCATCCTAATACTTTATGTACCAGTTCATCACATTTATCCTGTAAGGTAGTGATCATTAGTCACTCACTTAGAATATACAGCCATTGCCAATACTACGACTCATCCATAAGTTAGGAATTAACAAAAATACCATATTAGGTCCCTTTCAAATCAACTCAAAGTTAAACATAGAGCACCACGGTCGTGCAACCAAGAATGGTCGTGCAAAGGATAGTCACCACGGCCGTGCTACCTTGCACGGTCATGTTACAGAAGATCACCACATGAATCATATTCATATATGAATTCTATTATTTCATCCTTTCAACTTGATTAGGTCACATCAACCCTTCAATCAAGTTCATACAACTATGATTAACATAGTGTATCAAGTTATTGATCCTATAAGCAATTAGGGATTCATCCCTTAATTGACACTAATCACTTAGGTACTATTAGGGTTTCAACCTTTGTACCTTCATTGATTATCATTACTCATCATCATTGGATTAATAGAACATTCATCATCTTAATTCTCAAAGATTCAATCACATTGGACCTCCATTACATAAGGTATCCAATTGAATTAGGGTTTCCAATGTTGATTCCTTCAATCATTGAATTTATGGAACCAATCATCAATTGGACCTATACTCATACTTCAATTGAGTTTAATAGGTCAACCTTCAACTGATTTCACCCTCAATTGACCCTCAATTGGTCATCAATTAAGGTTTGATTCAATTGAATTAGGGTTTGGAATCGATGATTCATCAACACTAATCAATGCAAGATTGGTTACATTGAAACTATTGAACCATCATTCAAATTGAACATGACCTGACCCCAAACGGTCTTGAGGTCGTTTGGATGACCACCAAACGGTCTTGAGACCGTTTGCCCATCATATCATCAATATCCAAGTCAACCAATTAAGGTTTGGATCATTGGATTGATCACCAAATCAGCAATTGATTACACTTCAACTTAGTGACATTGGATCTTCAATTGCTTAACCATACTCAACCCTTGACCTCCAAACGGTCTTGGGTGACCCCTAAACGGTCTTGAGACTATTTGGATGAGTCCCAAACGGTCTTGAGACCGTTTGGCTCATCCAAACCTTGGATTCTAGTGAAAAATCATCAAGGTTTGGTCTATTGAGTTGATCAACACATCAGCACATAATTGCAATTTAACCCCTCAACTTGGGTAATTTGCACTTTAGTCCAAAATAAGCAATCATTGCTTCAACATTGTTCAAACAGGACCAAAATTGAAACATAAGTTTCTTATGAGCCCTAATTACTTTTCCTAAGATAAGATTAAGAATCTACTCAACCTTATTAGGCAAAACACCTAGGGTTAATTCATAACCCAGGTCAGGGATATTACAAATTATAAACCCCTAACAAGGATTTCGTCCTCTAAATCCCAGGAAAAGGAGGGACAGATTGTTCATTAATCATGCCCTCAAGTCTCCACATCTCATCTTAGTGTTATGGAGGTACTATGGATCTGTGGTTCCTACAAAGTTCCTTTCATTAATTCAACCTTATCAATGTTTATTGTTTATGCAAGGCATAAACCCCTAACATATGATGTTCATATCATTGAAAAGAAGAAGCATAAAAGAGCATACTTCTATCATCACCCAGGAATATTTACTAAAAGAGAAACATATATATCTAATAGAGATAATTCATTCGGCAATCCTTTATTTGTTTTTTTTTAATATTCACTGAGTAAGTTCACTAAGTATCCACGGAGCAAGTTCACTAAGTATTCACGGAGCAAGTTCACTAAGTATTCACGGAGCAAGTTCACTAAGTATTCGCAGAGCAAGTTCACTAAGTATTCACGGAGAAAGTTCACTAAGTATTCACGGAGCAATTTCACTAAGTATTCATGGAGCAAGTTCACTAAGTATTCACAGAGCAAGTTCACTAAGTATTCACGGAGCAAGTTCACTAAGTATTCACGGAGCAAGTTCACTAAGTATTCACGGAGCAAGTTCACTAAGTATTCACAGAGCAAGTTCACTAAGTATTCACGGAGCAAGTTCACTAAGTATTCACGGAGCAAGTTCACTAAGTATTCACGGAGCAAGTTCACTAAGTATTCACGGAGCAAGTTCACTAAGTATTCACGGAGCAGGTTCACTAAGTATTCACGAAGCAAGCTCACTAAGTATTCACGGAGCAAGTTCACTAAGTATTCACGGAGCAAGTTCACTAAGTATTCACGGAGCAAGTTCACTAAGTATTCACGAAGCAAGTTCACTGAGTATTCACGGAGCAAGTTCACTAAGTATTCACGGAGAAAGTTCACTAAGTATTCACGGAGCAAGTTCACTAAGTATTCACAGAGCAAGTTCACTAAGTTTGTTGAAAATATTTCACTTAGCTCTTCCTATTTAATTTCATTATACTCTCTGGATTGTTTCAGAATGACTACTTGATCAGAGTAATAAAAAAGATAACAATCTAAGAGTTTCATACTTGCCTTATCTACAATAATCATATACCTGGCCAGGGTATACAAGTATTGAGATTAGGTAGTATGCACTTTATTTGCTATCATATTCCTCACTTTTTATATCATTATACACACAGAATTTTCCATTCTTGAATTTTCTTCAGGCATCATTTCTATATCTCATCTTTCAACACACAGATAAGGGAGATTATAAAACATTTTAAGGAACACTGAGTAAGATATAAGTTCTCCTTTCCCTTGTGTCCTTATAGGACTAGTCAAAGGAATTCAAAAACAACTATTTTCATATCTTTATCACATAGAAACATGAAATGAAGTATCAGGATGAATATATATCATCTAAGTATTACTCCTCAAGGTCACCTACCACATTAGGTTGATTTCAACACATAGTGTCCAATTATCTCATGTTGCTACTTTTGCCTTTACTTAGTGTCTACTGCCCTGGTGCACTAGGCATTTAATGCACTGGTGACACCAAAAACTTTGGCTTTTCAGAATATCTAGGCAAATGTCTCTAAAATTATAGAGACCTTACCTAAATTCATAGCTTATGGCCCCTCCTTGGGCATTATCATCACAGATGTACTGTTTGTCCAGGCTTATGGCAGAGTCTACTTTCTTGCCATTTATTAATATTTCCCACATTTCCACTGTTCTAACATAACCATGTCACTCAGGAATCCTTTCAAAACCAAAGTTTATGCATTAAAGACTAGTAACTTAGGTTGTAATAATAGTATCCATTCTTCTATATGCATCACCATTATCCTAATCTGCCCTTCAAGAGCATAAACATAGGATTCTCTATCCTGATTAGGTCAAGGTGGGAATTCTCAGGCACTTGTTCTCCTCTTGTCTGGTCCCATGCACCCTCTCCTAGTGCAAAAACATTGCCCTTAGCAATGTGGTCCTCATGTTCTCCAGTCATTTTCAAGTTCTTCTTCTCCTATGTGAGCAGAAGATACTATCAGATAAACTGGAAGACACTTAGAACAGACTCTACAACCTTAGTCCTATGTCTCTGTAGACTCAGCGAACCTAGAGCTCTGATACCACTTAATTGTGGCATCCGTCTCGTGAAAACAAGATTAACTAATGTGGAAGCGTTCATTAAGCAGCGGATTACCAAAAATCACTAAAAATTAAAACTTTTTGCAAAGAGATCCACACATTGGAAATCTTTTTCTTCAAGAGCCAAAGTATAACACAATTACATTCTTGTTCACATGTACATATTATGTATCATCTCCTTTTGAGAATTACAAGCATTAACTGTCATGTCAAGCTAAACACAGACAGTTCAAAATCTCGAGGCATTGAGCCAAAATCTCGAAAGCACTAACTACTACTCTGAGGACTTGAGAGTACAGAGACGACACATAGGACTTTATATACATCTATACATGGCATAACAACCAGTGTCTCCACCTGAGACTTCACTGATGTTACTTCTGTTGCTGTTGTCCTTCCCTTACTGAAGGGTTTCTGTCTCCTCGTCCGCGACCACCGAAAAATGTAGTTCTCACGGGGGTGAGACAATTGTAAATTGCCCCAGCGAGAGATATAACTCTCTTCCAGTAACATTATTATTGCAGCTTAAGAAGATAAATATGAACAGAGGAATCATATTTGCTTGATAGAAGTTAATTCAATGTCTATCAAATTAGAATATTAATCTTATTCAACATTGCAGCTATAACTTGAAAGAGCATCATATCACATATCCATTAGGGAATATGAAGAACATGTATAACATTTATCCACTACAGAATCATTATCACATCATTAACTCTCTTCAGGCTTAGATCATATATCTAAATCATGGCATTGTCATAGTGGAGTCATGGCCTGTAGCCACACTCTTTTCTCAAAGTATTGGGATCTCAATCCCTCAACTCATCAAGTACAATTCCACTTCTTAACACATTCATCATTATGATTATAGAATCTGGGTATTTAAACCCTTATCTCATCACAAAACACTTGTTACCACTTATTAACTTCATACCTTCAGGTCATCTGACCAAGGACATTATAATTCTTACTACACAAAGTATTGCACATAGTTCACAAAGCTCATATCACCTCTTATTACCCCTTAATAGGCAACAAGACATATGAAAGCTTATAAGGTCTATAGAACATTTTCAATGTACAGAACATCATAGCCCATACCTAGCTATTCTCATCTTCTCATCATATCTGCATGATTAGTAATCATGATGCAATTACATATCAGTACCATGCAATATAAGGGTTATCTTATTATATTCATAACCCATTAGTCTATATTTGAGCTTCACATAGAATTACTCTGTGTTAGAGCTTCACATATCACCACCTTGCATTAGGGACTCACATAGCAATCACCCTACATTAGAGATTCACATAGCATTTACCCTACATTAGGGATTCACATAGCAATTACCCTGCATTAGAGACTCACATAGCATTTACCCTACATTAGGGATTTACATAGCAATTACCCTGTGTTAGGGTTCATATAGTATTACCCTGTATTAGGGTTCACATAGCAAGGAATCATTATGGAATAATAAGTATTTTAATCATACTTCATTATTCTCATCATTTATCATTAAATGAATTATCAACACATAGCATGAATTTCTCTTTCATCTTTGCCAGACTATGATTACATCATAGTTTATAGGTTTGGATTAACCCTTTTCATAAGGCATGTTGGCCTACATTCAACAGGGTACATTTCATCTCAATGTAACCATTGACATGACACATCTCATGTGTTGTTCATCCAATTATATTGGACTTATAACACATCAAGGTATACCAGTAGTGGGGTGTTGGATGTGATATTTATCATATATTGATGTATCATTTCCCTCAACACCTTTATCTTACTTGAGTTTCATACACTTAGCTTGTATTAGGGTATTACCCATCCTAATACTTTATGTACCAGTTCATCACATTTATTCTGTAAGGTAGTGATCATTAGTCACTCACTTAGAATATACAACCATTGCCAATACTACGAATCATCCATAAGTTAGGAATTAACAAAAATACCATATTAGGTCCCTTTCAAATCAACTCAAAGTTAAACATAGAGCATCACGGTCGTGCAACCAAGAACAACCGTGCAAAGGATAGTCACCACGGCCGTGCTACCTTGTACGGTCGTGTTACAGAAGATCACCACATGAATCATATTCATATATGAATTCTATTCTTTCATCCTTTCAACTTGATTAGGTCACATCAACCCTTCAATCAAGTTCATACAACTATGATTAACATAGTGTATCAAGTTATTGATCCTATAAGCAATTAGGGATTCATCCCTTAATTAACACTAATCACTTAGGTACTATTAGGGTTTCAACCTTTGTACCTTCATTGATTATCATTACTAATCATCATTGGATTAATAGAACATTCATCATCTTAATTCTCAAAGATTCAATCACATTGGACATCCATTACATAAGGTATCCAATTGAATTAGGGTTTCCAATGTTGATTCCTTCAATCATTGAATTCATGGAACCAATCATCAATTGGACCTATACTCATACTTCAATTGAGTTTAATAAGTCAACCTTCAACTGATTTGACCCTCATTTGGTCATCAATTAAGGTTTGATTCAATTGAATTAGGGTTTGGAATCGATGATCCATCAACACTAATCAATGCAAGATTGGTTACATTGAAACTATTGAACCATCATTCAAATTGAACATGACCTGAACCCAAACGGTCTTGAGGTCGTTTGGATGACCACCAAACGATCTTGAGACCGTTTGCCCATCATATCATCAATATCCAAGTCAACCAATTAAGGTTTGGATCATTGGATTGATCACCAAATCAGCAATTGATTACACTTAAACTTAGTGACATTGGATCTTCAATTGCTTAACCATACTCAACCCTAGACCTCCAAACGGTCTTGGGTGACCTCCAAACGGTCTTGAAACCGTTTGGATGAGTTCCAAACGGTCTTGAGACCGTTTGGCTCATCCAAACCTTGGATTCTAGTGAAAAATCATCAAGGTTTTGTCTATTGAGTTGATCAACACATTAGCACATAATTGCAATTTAACCCCTCAACTTGGGTAATTTGCACTTTAGTCCAAAATAAGCAATCATTGCTTCAACATTGTTCAAATAGGACCAAAATTGAAACATAAGTTTCTTATGAGCCCTAATTACTTTTCCTAAGATCAGATTAAGAATCTACTCAACCTTATTAGGCAAAACACCATGGGTTAATTCATAACCCAGGTCAGGGATGTTACAATAGTCATGCTACACATCCACCATCAAAACTATTTTAGGGTGACACGTATCGATTGCATATATATACCATATCATATATGTATATTGGGATTTGTGATGTTTAATCGGATATGCATATTAGCCACTTTAAGTATTCACATCACATGCAATAAATAAATGGTGAAAAACCAAAAAACTGATCATATTGATTCCTAAAACATAATATGTTGACGTGGCTCTAATACCACTGTTGGGTTTTGTGGGACAAAATAGGCAGCGGAAACAAAAAATTTATCTAATCACAAACCCATAACCAGAAGATCACATCAACAACTATGCAATAGGAAAGATGGTTTTAGCGAGGTGTACCTGGTCCTGAGGCTTGCTTAGCGACAATACCTCGCAACTAGTTTGGTCTTCAACCACCTAGTCTACGATGGTGTTTGTGTAGCTCATGTCCTTGACCCGAACTGTGGTTGACTGTCGTCCTCCTAAGCGTTGAAAACCTCCTTATCAAGGAACCATGGATGTCATACTCCTTGTAGGAGGGACAAATCCCATATCTATCACTCACAGTCCAAACCCCATGTGTCAAAGTCACTCAATCATCACCTTTATAACACCCGTTTTTAGGAATGTGTTTGATGATGTCAAAGTGTACCCAACGACATGTGATGAGTGCAGTGATTTCAGGTCTAAGAACCACTATCATTATGAGACATGATTGTGACTACCATTCCATGGTATCCATGTATCACTCTCATGGTGGGTCTGTCTGATATATTGTTCTCTAACATATATATGTGTGCTTGACTTGATATCATATATCATGACTAATGAGACTATATCATCATTCAACACACACTCTAGTCTTATATATTATTGTTGTCTATTTTGCTTCCATAGTAACATTTGACTAGGGACATAACAAGAATGTATGTACTCTTATCATACATATGATCTCATTGTACAAGTCCTCAACCTAAAGACATATGTCATCGAGTCACATCATTCTATAGACATCTATCATGTATGTGTCATTATCTCATGACTGAGGCAAACATAATAGATAGAATTACCTTTATCATTATCAAATCAAGTATCATATGCCTCATTGCAATCATCACATGATTAGCTCTCTATGCATACTATACTAACAATTTCTTAAACTCAATAACTCCATTTTAGCATCAAATAGGTACCTAACACTTATTATGGAGGAATGTTAGATAATGATATGATTTGAGGACATTGATGACACTTGATTGAAGAATTTGATACTACTGTATACCTTGAATACATGAATCTCTACTTATATAAGTTTTTTTAATCTTTTATATCATTTCCATATCTAACTTCATCCTTCTTATCTCTACATGAATTTTTTAGACCTCATGATAAAACTTGTTTCCAAGTTTCTTCCCAAACAAAGCTTCCTAGCTACTTATAAAAATTCCTTAAATTGCTTCTTCAGTCATCTTCTTTTGGTTAAATGGGTCACATTGGCTTATTGGGTCGTTCCCCTAGATGGCCTGGGTGGGTCATCCCCAACCTTGGGTGGATGCTACAGTAGCCGCTAACAGGGGGAACCCTAGATTTTTGTACATCCGGTTCTCTCTCATTTTTATCTGTTTCTCCTTTTTAAGGATGTGTTTGAATCATTTTGAGAATTCACACCGGATCTTTGTATATTTTCTAGTTGATACTTGAGTATTTGTGAAGCTTCAAAGATCCAAAACATGGATGCCTCCATGGAGGTTTTGGCCTCTGAAAACCCTAAAAATTAATGACCCTTCTACTATATAAACACCCCTTTGAGTCTGCTTTTGGAATATGATAGCAACCCTAGCCTTAGTTTTTGCTCTCGTGTACTATCTTGGATTCTCCTAATCTAGGGCCGCAGAGCACATGTTTCTCTCTTGGATTGCTATTCTCTCTCTTTCTCTCACTAGAATGTTGTTTTGACCATAACTCTTGATTTCATGATTGAAAATACATGAAATTATAGTTTGTTTCAATCGTTAAAATAATATGGACACAATGGAACTATTTTGAACTTTTGATTCTTGATCCTTTTCCAAAAGATATTTATCTAATGAGCATTGATGGTGACTTGAAAAATAAGTTTGAAACTTTTTCAAAATATTGACTTGATAGAAATCTTGTAGAATCAATTTTGGATCTATTATTTGAATCCTAATATCAAACTTTTTGAATCTAATACTTTTGTGGAGATATTTATCTTAATCTTGATCTAGAAGTTGATCAGTGGCCATGATTTTGGGTAAGGTTCTATTATGAACTAAGTATGGATCTTGATACTAATTTTGATAATCTCAAAAACATGAAATCTTGATCATGGACGTATACCACATCCAGTTTCACTTATAATACTTCAAAACCCTTAATTTTCATAGTTCCTCTTATGTTGAAATCCATGCTATGATGCATGTGTACTTATTTACATACCATGACTTATTAATCTTGACTTGAGTTACTCAAGATCTTACTCTAAACTCTGGTGAAGGTACACTCTATCCTTATATTGAACTTGATTATGATATTGTTTGGTTGTGTTTTATAAGTATGAGTCATATGCTTGGCCTACTATACTTGTTTGAGCTATTGTTCCCTATGAACAAGGTTCTATTATGTGTGTATTTATTTTTATCAATCTCAAAACATAAATAAGATCTCCATTATACAAACTTGGTTTACCTTGCTATACCTGCCTATCTTGGGGTAAGGGCGTAATCCTCATCTTGCCTTGCTACACCTGCCTTTCGATAACGGCACAAGTGTCGGTGCACCTACCTATATTTTTAGGGTAAGGATACACTTTTAGAGGGTACCGTGGTATCTTCATTACCTGGTCCCATCCTGTGGAATGTTGGTTATGGCATTATCTCTAGTGGAAATGTCTTCTTGAGTATAATGAAAATTGTAAATAAAAATGCCCAAATTTTAAATGTTTGACATTTTGGACTCATTGTTTCGTTGCTTGTGGATTATATTACTTTTTGCAAAGAATTAATACTACAAGTTTCATTTTGATTTTAAAAGAGTACCAATGTATTTACATTGATGGTGTCCAATTTTTTTTAGGTTTATGATGACTAATTGACTATATTGCTTCCACACTCGACAACTTTGATGACAAAGACAAGTCCACAAAATCACAAAATGGATTTGTTAGTATTGTTAAATCCTTTATGTTCTGAGTTATTATGTCTTTCTATATATGCTAGTGTGTTAGGTCCCTTGGGCCACCCAGGTGTCTGTCCCTAGAATGGATCATATAGCATATGCACGATGAAAAACACAACTAACAAGATAGAGAACCATGGTATGAGACAACATGGTACATCAAAAGAGTGTTAAATTAGTATCTGACATAAGATCTTAGTCCTCATATGTCGAACCATGTGAATTCTATTTACGTGTTATAGATGTCATCAGAGTAAGACTCATAGATTATCATATAAGAGCAGAAGCAATGATCATTGTAATACTGTCATAGTGTACATGTTACCTAAAATCATAAAAATAGGTACACATAAACAAAATTATGTTGAGTATGCTATAAAATACATAAATTCATAGGTTTAAGAGAATGCATATCACTTGGAAAAACTTATTATAATAATAAGAAAGAAAGTAACTAAATGAAAGACATTATTATCAAAATGCAAGTGTGTTGTATGTGTATTTACATTATACTAAACAAAATTTTATGGTCACTGAATAGCTTCCCAATGGATGGGTCCGTGAGGGTCACTAAAGCAAGAGCTACTCATGAATAAGTAAAGAGTAAACCATTTTTTATCAACATGGTACATCCTTTCCATGACAACTAAATTAAGATGCCCAGCCTTACATCCTTACCCAGGAAATATAGATAGGTGCACAATGTTTGTATAATGGACAAGTTTAATTATGTTTCAAGTTTTGTTCAACATATATCAAGCAAAATGAAAGTATTTGATCATAGGGAACAAGTATCTCAAACAAGTTTATACAGACAAGAAATTAACATACATACACATATAAAACAATTACCTCTACTTTGGCCAATAGGAGGATAAAATGTACCTTGATTAGAATATTATTAATCGTTTTATTAGAGATTCCTTATTTAACAATCTATACTATATGTTGAAAAGTCAACCAAATGATCCTAAGATAACAAATAAGTGTAATTGTATTGGCATCAGTAAGATTAGGTCTCATTAATCATAATCATGGTGATAGGATGTGTCATCTAGATCTATGTATCAAAACCTTCACTATTACTTTCAATATCTCAAGTAGGTCATACAAGTACATTAGCAAAGTGCATAGTACATCATGGGCTCATCTAGAACCTAGGGTGCACATCATAAGTAATACTAGGGATCCAACCTTAGGGTTCCTAAATCTTAAATGGATAAGTCACAATATTTGAGCAAGATAGTTAATACAAGAATCTCCATAGTCAAATACACTCATATAGGGTTATTTTCATGCAAGTTGGTCATTATTTGTGTATAGGTGAAATCTACTTGTATTATGTGGCATAAGTATCACAAAATTACTGATTTGGAATCATAATATAACATGTATGATCCTCATGGAAATATTACATAAGATTGGATCTTAAAATTTATCACCATGCATATTATATCACATTACAAGTCAAGATTAGGTCACCTCGTCTTCATAGTTCATGAGATTTATTCATAAGTAATTTAGGGGTATAAAGCATGAGAAGTTACTTATTTCAAGGCCACATGAACATTTTGGACTTAAAATGCCCACATGTGAGTGAGGTTATTAAGGTATCAATATTAAGCATGTTTCATGGTTCAAAGCACATCATTAAGTCAAAATATGGTACTAGAATCAACAAGTTTGAATTATAGTTCAACACACATTAAAAACCAATGATTTGAATCAAGCATGAGGATTTTGAGCACATTCAATCAAAATTAAGCATCAAAGAAGTGATCTTTAGGATAAGAGCCCATTTTAGATCATTCAATCAACATTCGATCATTTAAGGGTGCAATATTAAACAAAGTTTAAATATCATTTCATCGAGTTGTTGAAATTACTAATAAAATGTTAAGGCATGGTTTTAAGGAATAAAAGAGCAAGCTTGGGCATGAAATGGCATAAATCATGTAGAAAGAGATCAAAAGTTATCATGTTCAGAACATCAGTGGAACTACAAGAAGAATTAGGTCTTGAAACAAACTTTTAGAGATAGATATCGTTCTCTAGATCAAAAATCATATACTATATGCCCGATATGGCCCATGGAATCATTTTATACACATTCTATAAGATTTATGTATGATATTTAGCAAGATAGAGAGAGGGAGAAAGAGACTGACCTCCAAGTAGAACGCATGTAGTGCTAGGGTTGGTCAACATTGGACCATGTGGGTTCCAGCTGAGGGTGTGAGAGTGGGGTCATTTTGACTTGTCAATAGGCTAGACGAGAAAGGGGGAGTTGGGTGGATCAATTTGGGCCCTTTCTTACGCTTTCCCACTAGATCTAAGGGAAACAATGCATCTTCTCAACATACGTGAGCAAATGGTGGAGTTGTGTTGGTTGTGTGGTTGTAGCTCGCCAGAGAATAATGGCAAGGGAAAGGCACCAAAGGCCCCAAAAGGTTGTTGGTCCACCATGGCATGAGCTCACAAATCTTAAAAGACAAAAATTAAGGCCGAAGGAGGTAAGGAGCAGTGGCACCCCAAGGGACCATCCATGGTGGCCACCATGGATAGAGGATGAACAAGAATAATGGAAGAAGGAGCTTTGGAGAATGGAACACAAAGAAAAGAGTTGCAAATGAAAGTAAGAATAAACAGGAAGGAAGAAAGTGTTATTTGGGGCTAAGAGGCCTGGATTGGCCATTGCAAAAGTTGTCGTAACTACCTAACACAAGGTAGGAGATGAAGTCAACTCTTTGAAATGGTGGACTCCCATTGGCTGAGAGTGAGTATCGTGGATCACTGAGTTGTCTATGTGACAAACGTTATGTTTCTTTATAAAGATTGCAAAAATCATAACTTTCAAATGTAACTCCAATTCGTATAAAATTTTCACAATTGTGTCAAAATTTTATTTTGTTTCTTGTTGATGAATGCATGTTCATCCCAATTTTAGCTGCAATATTAGTCTAATTTAGCATCCAAATCTCTTGAATTCCACTATAATAGCTTTGTTTCGATCTGCTTAGGGTTTTATTTTAATTTGTAGGAATTTGATACTTTTCTTGACTCCCTTTGCAGGTTTTGAATTCTATCACTCTACAACAAGTTTGTCTAGGGGTCTCGCGGGGTGCAGGGCAACGCCATGGACCGAAACAAAATTTTTGCACTTTTATAAGGCAGATCAATCAACAATTTAGTGCCAAATACCAAAATGAACCCATCAATCGACATGCAAATTGACCTTCAATTTTTGTCAATTATCAAGCCATCAACCTAACTGATCGAGAGCCCCATCGAATCACAAGGTTGATGACCCATCAAGCACCTAGTCGATATTTAGAAGCCCGACATCCAGACGTCTCGTTGACCAAGTTCGATGACCCATCAACCCACTTGGTCGATACACATGACTCGACATTCAAGATCGTCAATGACCAAGTTGGATGACCCATCGACCTCTCACCATTGACAAACATCATCAGCCATTAGTCGACATCTCCATTGACTCATAAGGTCGATGACCCATCGACATCTAAGACCATCGATCAAAATCCCAAGAGTCACAGTCATTGATCGACAACCATTGCTTGATGTCAATGGGAGGTACAAGTGGTCGACATCCATGACCCTATAAATAGCCCCCCACCGCAACACTTGAAATCATATAATTTTCTAGAGGCAAAATATGTCAAAAGGCTGACGTCGAGATTAGAGCAAAGTCTAGATCCATGGACAAAGCTAGTTCTATCGACCTACCTAGGCCATCGACCTCCAGACTTAGCTACTTCTCCATCGACCACAAGGCCATCGACCTCCATATCAACCTCTACCAGTTCAAGGCCATCAACCTCCTTCTTCAAGGTGATCGATCGCTTCACCAAGATGTTGTCCATCTGCCTACTTCAAGTGCAAGTCAGGGTCAGTACCTGGAAGAGAGAGAATGAAGTTTTTGTCACACACCACATCGAGCTACTTCTGCTACAGTCATGACCATGATTGTGTTACTTTCCTCTACAAGTGATATTAATCTCTCCATGTCGAGGGAGTAGTCTTTTTACTAGGGTGTGGGGATTATCCCCGCTACCCGTTTCTTGCAGTTTATTCATATTTCAATGCTTGTACAAACTCATTTAATTCACAGCTAATCATTTATCGCATGTTTTTTGGATTGATCACCCATTTTATGTGATTTATTATAGTCTTATTTGGTGAGAACTTCAACATTTAAGATTTGAATATCAATTAGCTTTAGTTGATTCCCTGGCAAGAACTTGTGACGAGAAGTCTTCGAAGTAGTGTATATAGGACCTATAAGTAATGAAACATCAAGCTTATAAGGATATCTACCCATGTAAGTTTCTAAAACCGAAAGGGGAAACTTTCATAACTCCATTTATATCTTCATATGTGTTTAGATTTGAATGAACGCATTAATTTGCGTGGTGGTAGTGAAACCCAATTCCACCCTGGTATTTCTATCAATTGATAACTAGAACTTTAATCTACCTCTTTTTATTCTTGCAACTTTAGTTAACCAATTCAAACCAAACTTTATGATAAATACTAGTTCTTGATAGGTTGTCTTGATCAGATAATTCTTAAACAAGTTGTCCTTTGAGATTCGATCCTTAAATATATTGCAATAAGATCCATCCACTTGTTGGTGGCATCATTGCATAATAGTTTTGGTTAACTCTAGGAATTTCATTACTAGTGAAATTGTAGTGCGATAATTTCCACACCACTTGTTTTAAAATTATGATTTTGATATGATAATGATAAGATCACTTAATTATGAGAATCAATTTTCAAAGTATAATTATGCAGTCAAAATGAGCATAATGTGACATTCATCAAATCCAATTCATCAATTGGGCATAATGTGACTCAAAGTTATGAAATTAAGGGTGAGGGATGTTCTTGAATATAATTGAGCATCTAATGACTCAAGATGTACATAATTGGGTGAGAAAGAAAACCCAGGTTCTCACATCCTCCCCACCTTAAAAGGAATTTTGTCCCCAAAATTAACAACAACATTCAATTGATAATGGGACTTCATGTTCACAATCATATTGGTATTCCTTCAACATCAACACTATTTCAGGATTAGGCAATCAACCATCAAAATTAAATCATAGTCACATTGATCATAAAATTGGGAAGGTCCTAACATGAATCAAAAACTTGGAGATATTATCCTATAGATCACAAGGAGAGATAACATTTTAGGTCAAATAAATAGAGATCTTTGAATCAAGAGTAAGACATGACTTCAATTCCCAACATTTAGGGTTCTAGATTCTACATTTCCCTAGGTGGAGTTATATATCCATGATTGAGATTCTATATTTCAAAATTTTGAGAAAAAAAAGTCATGTTTCAATATCATGGTGTTCATATCAAGATCAATGGAAGGTCCAACCCTAATCCATTTGAGGTCTTATCCCTATGTCAAAAGTCAATTAAATCAACATAATCATCATTTCAGATTTTTCAAGGTTTGGGAACATGAAAAACATTAATCATATATCAAGGTTGATCTCAATATCCTGATAGGGTGATCATAGAAGTTAAGTTAACTAGCAAGATCAATTATGAAGGGTTCATATCTCATCAATCAATACTAAGAATCAAGATTTGGACATCAAGAGTCATATGTCCAAAAATATCAAAGTTAGGGTATAGATGTGTAACTAGACCATAGGTGTGATCATTCATCCGCAAGGAACAATAAAAAAATATTTTTTGATATCAATATCAATTTCATGAATGATTTAGACCTAGGTCCTTGTAGAAACCTTAACCACATGATATAGTCAACATTATCACGGTCAAGTTTGTCATCAAATCGAGGTTCAACATTGAGTGTCAATATCATCATAAATCTGACCTATTAGAGAATTAGGTCAAGAAATCACAATTGTAGGAAAGGGTTTACCTTCCAAGCTCTAAATAATCAACAAGGTGAAAATTTAGAGACAATCATAATAGGGAATTGGCATGGGCTAGGGAGTTATAAATCAACTACCACCGTAATCTAGCACATTAGTCATCATAGTCAATGAACCTTCAAGCATACCAAAATAGGGAGAGTATCAATTATAAATTCTATTTTGTAGCATCATGAGATCAAAGATCAAGATTATAATTGGGCAACCATGTCTAAATATTCTGCAAGATCAAGGTTGTAATTGCATACCTTTCCTTAAATGATCAAGGTAACGGTAAATTTTAGAAATCAAGAAGTCAAATTGGGAACTCCAAGAGTCATATCATAATAGTGACATATTGATATACATATCCATCATATTATCAAATTTAAGTTTACAAGTAGGCATAGATATTAATAGGGGGAAAATTCCTCATGTATCAAATTCATTCACCATGATTTTGAGAGTCCAAAAGCATAGTTATTTCAAAGCATGATCATGATACATATCAAATAAGGAGGAAAGTTTCTTAGTCATGTTTGAGGTTTAATCACAATAGGGAAATAAGGACTTGATCAAATAGGGACATCATCAACCAAGAGTTATAAAGGGAAGTTTGATAGCTATCCTCAAATAGGATGTCTAGGGCTTGCGAGCACTTTGGCGACTCTGTAGTTTCCCCGGTGGCAACGTCTCTTGCTCGGGGGGAGGGGGTGTTGACGCTCGTCTGGATGGAACCCTCTCCCCCTAGGCTCTTCCCCAACCCCCTCCCGCTCATCTGACGTCTATTTGTTCTCTAGGTGCGAGCTGCCTCCTGCAGTGTCTCATTTTCCCATTTCCACGGTGTCCGGGCTTTCTGCTCATAATTAGGTGTCCCCGGTGGTCTCGCCTTTGGCTGGTGGCCCAGATCAAAGAGGATGGAGACCGGTGGTGGCGAGCTCTAGGTAGTGGCACTAAAGAAAACATACTCATTAGCGGCCTTTTAGAAAAGCCACTAAAAAAATTAAAAGCCAGTAAATAGGTTTAGCGGCATTTGTTGACATTTAAAAAAATGCCTCTAGCACCAATGCCACTAGGAAGATAGTGGCTTAAGTTGAAAAAGCCACTAAAGGTTTGTCTTTAGTGGCTTCGAATAAATGCCACTAAATCATCATTTGGCATTAATAGAAAAGCCACTATCCATCATTTGGCTTTTATATAAATGCCACTGTTTTGTATAATGTTGTTGTATAAAACAGTTTTGATTGAATGTAGTGGCTTATGAAAAAAGCCACTAATGACATACTAATTCTTCATTACTAATTTTTATGGATTTTCATCAATCAATTTGTAGTTCATGATCCAATTTTCTAATTGAATGCCAATTGAAGCCGAACACATTCCAGAAGTATTGAACTTTTTTATTTATAATCAAATGACAATTACATGGGGAGGACATTTTACCTTGCCCCTTGTATTAAATACAACAACATCACATATGACTATATATGGTACATATTGTAGACATGAACACTAATTGGATAACAACTCATTTTGCACTTGGAGACCCCCCAAAGGAATACAAACTCATTTTCTTACAAAAACATACAGCTCCATTCTAGCATTCCAAGTAGTTGTGAGCTTCTACAGGAGTAGACCAGCTACACTGCAATGAAGGTTCATCCTTCTTCTCAGCTGCAGTGATAACATTACGGCCATATGGTCATCAGATTCCTCAGCAGGTTCTTCCTTCTTCTCTTCCACCTTGGCAGCCGAAGCAGTAGGTGCAGCTGCATAGCCTGAAGCAGCAGCAGGGGCAGCAACAACTGCAAACTTGCTAGGATCCTCCATGTAGAGATTTATCTAGAAGAGGAAGGAATGAGTGAACTGTGGACAACTCAGGTATAACCTCCATGTCTTCCTCAAAATCAACTGCTTTCAAATGAACATCCAACTTTGCAGCCTGCAATAAACAAAATCATGACATTATATATAAAATAACACAAAAGGATGAAATTCAGGCGCATAAAACACGACTGAATACCGAAGACAATAAAGATTTATTTGACTACTCCGTATACCATCTAATAATTGCCAAGCCAAGGTTGTTGATGTTCTGAATGACATCTAAAAATGAACGAAGACTCACATAGCTCAAAGCAATCAAGGATTAAGAAGGTTAGCTCTAAGGATACTTTTTATGGGATAAAGGGCAGGATTGAAGACATTGTTATATAAAATAATATGGAGTGATGGACTATCAAATATCCAATATTTCCCAAGTAAAAAGTTGAGCAGCAAGACAAGCACAGAGGAAGTGGGTAAGAATGAAATCAGCTTCGTACAACCTCCAAAGTAAGAGCTCTAAGAAATCTATAGATAGTGTAGGTAACAATCTTTATACTTGTAGAGTTTTTTTCTGGGAAGGTCGGCCATTGCTTCTAAGTTATGGATTTTCTGATTCTTTATATATGATTGGTTTTCAATGAGGCTGAAGTTTGGTAACAATCTTCCTGTTGTCTTGATCTGGGGATGGCTAATAGTTCTATGCCATGTGGTATGTTCATGATGATGGTGAAGGAGGTTGGTTTCCTGTAGGGGGTTTCAGTTCAATGATGTCACTAAATTCATACACCTTGTCATGTAATGAACTGAATATACAAGATTAATGTGGAATTTACAACGAAATAACAACAGATCATCACCCCATGTTGGTCATATACAAGATTAGTGTGGAATCTGTCATTTATATCAATGTACAGATCAAAATACTTCACTGAAGTGTGGAGTCAATACCTGCCAACGCTATGCTTGTTCATCCACACCCAGCCTTGGTATAAGGAAGGGTGATCACTTAGTTATACTAAAATTTGTTGCTTGTAAAGAGTTCACTTTTAAATTTGTTTCAACAGAAGTACAATAAAAGGAATCATAGAAATGCAGTTAACCCATAACTACAATCTAAAGAATTTGGATACCTAAACCTCCATTTGTATTTAGGTACCTTGAACTTCCATTGGGATTTGAGTTTTCTGACACATTAGCCATCACCTGATCAATATCAACTCAGCCTCATTGTTTCATGTCAAAACCATTGGAAAGAGTATCCCTATAAACAATAACTTGTAAAAAAATATAACAATTTGTTTCCAAATATAACTTTTCAAAAAATATAACAATTTGTTTCCAAATCTGAGTTTGTTGCTGTTTCACATGTATGATGGGACAAAAAGATCAAAATATATGCTTATAAATGGAGAATATCTAGTTCGTTGCGATGCACATAAACACAATGACCCAACAAATATATAATTCAATATGTGCGCTCTTCATAAATGTATCTACAAGCACACATGTTCCAGATGTAGTAAGAAGTGACTGATCGAGGTTAATCTATAGGAACAGTAAAAACATTAATCTATAGGAAGAATCTGAAGTCCATTCAGACCACATATTTAGTGTCTTGATCATCTGACATGAAATGATAGAAAAGTACAACTGAACTAATTACTACATAACTGAATTAATATACTGAATTACTACACAGTTCCTACAGTACTCAATAATTCAATAAATTTCTACTGAAACTGAATTTCTCAATCTTAAAAGAGATATTGTTCACTAAATGGATATACTCCAAAAGAGCTAGGCATGTATCTATGTAAACTAGTCAGAGAAAGACTAGTGTTCATCTCATGTATATAATTCAAATACAAGAGAGATAAATGTTCAAACTTACCTAGAAAACTGAGAAAGAGAGGAATTGTTCACTGAATGCCAACTGAGTTCGTATATATCTCTAGCTACACACTCTAGTCACTAAAAAATGACCACGAATAACTATTAGTAAAAAAGACTGGTCCTTATCCTTTCATCATCTGCCCAGTGAACCTCAGTCTAGCAACTACAACTGCAACATCTTGAGAAGTATGAGGGTAAGAAGATTAATGATTGATGCAATGCGAGAGATTGGATAAACATATGGTTGATATATTACCAAATCAGTTTTCAATTCCGTTGCACACGGATTTAAAAGATGGATAATATTTCAGATATACCCACCAAATGAAGCCATGTAACTTGTGAATAATCATCAATAATGGTTGCATGAGACTTGAAACCAAATTTGCACAGTATGTGATGGATCCTATAACATCAATTCATGAAAAGAAAACTCTACTTTATTTTATTCTGTAGACCTAAAAATGGACTGTTGGTGTTTTTCCAGTTGATATGGCTCGTACTCAACTTTTCTAGACCAACCAACTTAGAAACTTTCCCAAAGACATTACCCAAATGAAAAAAGATGAAGCATCAAGACACACCTTGGGGGATTTGGCAAGGCAGTAGAAGCCAGCACAATCATGCCATTTACCTATCATCTTCTATGTCTTCAGGTCCTACATAACAGAAAAAACCAAGTTACAACATTATGAAGATAATGAGGCAGTTTACTAATGGAGATAAGATTATATGAAAATCATGAGATGCAATGAGAAGATACAGCAAGCACATCGGGTAAAATGAGAGATAGCTCTAGTGCCCTAGACTGCAGCTGGAGAACCTGAATTGCATGTAGAACCATCTGCAAGAGTGACATAGGGTAAACATCATAACCCAGCCATCCATGAGATAACTTCAACTATAGACACATTATTTTTTCCATCCAGCCACAAATAAAAACACTCCACAAAAAATATTCAGCTACTTCATACCATGTATGGTTAAATCCATAAATCCAATGACTGTATCAATGAATTGAAGATCAACTACACTTTCCAATACCAGAAACTTAGAAAATAAAGAAAATGATACATTTTAGTATCATAAAATACCTCACATCCCAACTCTTTGACAGTTGTAAGTAGTTGAAATGCACCTACAGCTCCAGATTAGAGCAAGAACGCCCATAACCTGAAACATCAGATCCAAGATTAGAGTCGAATAGGGTAGCCCAGGGAAACGAGCCATTGGGCAACATTTACCAACACTATGCATGAAATTCAGAGTGGTCTTATGGTTTACCTACAAAAAGGCAATTATGTCGAATAAAAGGAGGAAGCAACCCCACTTCATTGATGACAATAACTGTCTGTGATGTAGGAAGGAAGAGGAGTATACCATGCATGCTATTAGATGATACAAACATGCAAATGCTTGTGGCAGTGTCTGACAGGAGCTAAACCGATTAGTAATGCATATCATGACAACATGGGCTTCTGGGTAGATATGAACCTAAGAAAAGATTCATCTTAGTATATAAAATTGGTGATCGGCTACTAGTTCATCTGGAAGAGCAAGAACAAGAAAACTTTCAAGCATTTAGAAGTGCTAGTGGACCATCAAGTAAAATTTATCCTCAAAAAGGTGAAACCTCATCATATCAGTCCAGCAAGACAAAACCAGAATGCCACTGTGGATAGGGACACTAAAGAAAGCTGGAAACTCAATATATCTTCACTACCCAAGATTAAAATGTCAAGACACCATACTTTTCTGCCAACATCTCAGATATAATATCATTCCCAAACTTCCCAATATCAAGAGAATGTTCAAATGTGAAGGTTAGCTGATTTAGATTTCACAACCTTAGTAGGACCATTAGCTTTGCCCACCCATTGAAACCCTAATAAGAACTGCCACCTTATACATGACTGAAATTTGAACTAGTTTGGTTCCTACTTCCTATAGTCAGCGTAACTATGATGATTAAAAGTTGAAGTCTTTCTAATAAAAATAGTATCCGGGCATATGTTCACCTCATAGAATGATAAAAGAAATTAGATGAATAGGATGCAACAAACAATCATAGAATAGGATAAAGGAAAAATGTGGTGAAGTTCATCAGTCATTATGGTATACAGGGAGTAGGCCTTAAGCAAAACTCCTTTATATGAACCTAGGATAGCCAAACTATTAGTATTAGGGGCTTGTTCTCCATGTAATAAATAAAATATATTATAATGGTGGGTTAATTAGAGCCAAACTGAGATAATTGATTTCTAAACAATTTAGTATGATATTATCAGCAACATCCACCAGAGTACTATATTTTCAATAATTTGTAAGCCTCTCATTCTTCCTAGAAGGAGACATGGAGTAGATGAACATTTCAATTCTTAAGTCGAGTCTCTTTTTATTTTTACTCAAACAGAGTTCAAGCAAGCATAATAAAATGTATGTATGGAAGTATCAGTGGGAATAACTATTATACATAATTTATCAGGGGCATCAAGGGTTAAGATGACCAATAAACAATCCAAAATATATGATTTTCTTGTAGCAACTTTTCTCACAGAGACTGTAAAACCTTCAACTTCATTTTGTCTCATGCATATGAACTGCAACTAGAAAAGTGCAGAGATCCATACGTCAAGGCAAAGAAGGGAGATTATCAAAGAACATGTTCCCTACAAAGGATGTATACATTGTAAAATGCATGTATCCAATTAGAAATAAACAAAATATATCATTGAGTGAGATTTTAGAATATATTTCTCCATGAAAGAATATAGTGAGTTTGTTTCAAATTTAATGATGCAGTTGATATGATCAGTCCCCCCAATGCATTTGTTATGTAATAATGAATTTGGCATGATTGCAGATTAAATACAAAAATAAAACTAGGGGTATTAAACACCAATGTAGAGGAAAATGGGTGGTGGTGTAAGACATACAAACCAAAGGGGTTGGTGGAGATGTATGACTTCACCTTAGTTTTGTGGAAGTTCTGACAGAACCCTGCTATTTGGGCATAAATTCAAACACCCCTTGGACACCCCCACCCCCGACAATGACTCCAACAGCCAGTCTAACACCTGATCAGAGGAGGATGGGGTCACGATTGCTGACTCCTCGCCATGCTCATCTGTAGAACCCCAAGCAAGGCAATCGTCTCCCCCAACACCACCTGACTCATCGCAACTAGACGTCGGGGCCTCAGGTTCTGGACTAAGTGTTTGAGGCAAAACTTCGAGCACCTCCCTCGCATCTTCCACCCTTAGGGGCCTCTCCCCATCCCTGATCGACACCGAGACTGCCTGAAAGGAGAAAACACCTCCAACGCCTTGCCCATCACCTTGCCGTCCAGATCCAACTGATAAGGGAGAGGCGATAGAGACACCAACCGCCCCACCCGATGCCAGCAAACATCCTCCACTTGCAATTGAAGAAAGGGGAGAAGCATCCTCATTCAGCCGGCCACCATCACCCAGGTCGCCAGGGGACTGATTCCCCGACCCCATCGCACCCTGGGTGGTCTTCCAAGCTAGGAAGCACATCTTGAAGATCGAGATGGAAGGAGAGTGGTAGGGAGTCGGGGAGAGGAGGTGTTGGAGTAGAGGGGCCATGTTTGACCTGCTCCCTGAGTCCTCGGCGTCACGCCGCACTCAGACCAGCAGAAGCATTCCCCCAGCATCGGTCTCCACTCATCGGTGGAGAGGACCCCCCTCGCAGGACATCCACAGAAGAAGAGCACGACCAGTCTGCAAGATAGATGTGCCTGCACTCCCTCGCCGGATGCCACCAGTCTCCACCAGCACCTAGCTAGGGCAATGATTGGCCAGGACACTCCATGCGCTGGTCTGAGGAGCTGAGCGAAGGGGCACTAGATCAATCGGACTATCGCAAATTTTTGGAGCACAAAGGTGAAAACTTGGAGCGGGAAGTACCAATTACTTCTCTAATTTGGGTATGGCAATTTAAGATTGCCACTAATTAGAAATGAAAATGCCTTTAATGTTATGTCCTTTTCATAAATCCTATAATAGGTGGTTCAGCGGCATTTTAATTAAAAATGCATGTATATTAGAAAGATAGTGGCTTTTTTTTATAAATGCCACTTAAATAAATGTCACTAATGGGCAGTTTTGTTGTAGTGCGGTGGGCTGTTGGCCAAGCCCCCTCTCTTTCTGTCTGTGTGTTTGTTGAAGGTTGTGATGTTGGGTTCTCCTGCGGATGGATGATGAGGTTGGGTGACTCCTTAGTGTACCCGTAGAGGGTGAGAAGTTGGGTTATGTGCTCTGTGAGGATGCTCTCACCCCCTATTCATAGGAATGCATGGGAGTGGTGGTGGGGTTACCCGATGCTTTCTACCTCCCCCCCCACCTTCCATCCTTGCAGGCCTTTTCTCCTCAGAGTATGTGCCGGCAGAGCTTTTTGCGCCCTTCCCAGCTCTCTAGGGTGATGCACCCAAGTTGTTCAAGTAAATGCCTATGTGAACATTCTGTGAGCTTGGGCAGTTTCTTGACTGGCCTCACCTGTTGTTCTATTCTTTTCTTTTTTTGGGTTTTAGCTGTAAGCAACAGTTTGTTAGTTTTGCTTGTTGTGGTTTGGGTCGAGCTCTCTAATTTTCAAGTGGCCTCAAGCATGGATGAGATAGTGATCTCTATTGGTGGTATTTTAAACTTCTTCCCTGATATCCTCATGGACTCTTGCAGATTGTTGGCCCCCATCCTAGACAACTTCTTTAGACAACTACAACAAGAGGTGGTTGGCATGGAAATTTACCAATCGCATCCCAATATGAGCCATGTGCTATGTCGTTCTGTCAAAGGAGTTGTGCCTTGGTACCCTGATGTGATCTTACTATCTTGTAGATGTCATATGGCTTACTATTAATGTTTATTGTTCTTTTAAAAAAACCAAGAGGTATAAAGTATAAATCCTCCTTATTTCATCATACAAAAATATTATCATAAAGTTGAGTTCACATAATTTGAAGGGTCATACAAGAGTTATTAGATTCAAAAGTACTTGTCATATATCATAATTGAGTTTCCAATTAAGTAAAAATCATGTCTTCGATATTATATTAGTCTAATTTTACCAATTCATTCAAAAAAATAGTTTTCAATTTGTAAGCTAACCATAATCGATATATCAGGTGATTAATTGTCATGAAAGTGATCACATGAGGAGATGAGAAACTAACTAAATATAATCTAATGGGAATCTTACAATAGTCCTTAAAGAATATATGAGACATTATAATATGCTTAAATCATTAAGGGAAGAAACCTAATCCAGTCTTGAATCCACTTTGGGTAGGTAGGTGTGCAAAGGAACCTCAAACATTATCACTAGGTGAATAGGTGGTGATTACTAACTAGAACATCCATAGTTAGCACCATACCCATTGACTTAGTTTCACCATTATGGATTTGGTTCTCCCTAGAGTCATATGAGTAATTGGGTTATTAAACATGCATAGAGGATATGTGATTTCTATGATACCATTTGTCACAGAACCAATTATTACCCAAATTCAAACTCCTAATAGACAAAGGCTAGAGGATTCAGGCATGCATTTCTAGAATGGATTACATAGAATATGTATGAATGAAACTACAGTCAACATGATAGATAACTAAGATATGATACAAAATGGTATATCAAAAGAGTAATAAACTAGTACTTGGCATAAGATCTTAATCCCCATATTTCAAACTATGTGAATTCCATTTTCATGTCATCGATGTCATCAGAGTAAGAGTAGTAGATTACCATATAAGAGAAGAAGCAACGATATTGTAATATTGTCATAGTGTAAATGTCACCACCTAAAATCATAAAAATGGGCACAGATCAACACAAGTGGGTTTAGTATGCTATAGAAGACATAAATATGTAGGTTTAAGAGAACATATATAGCTTAGAAAAACTTAATATAAAAAAATAAAGAAAGAAACAACATTAAAGATTTCTTGATAACATGGAAACAGCTTTAACTACATTTTCCATTATACTACATATCATTTTATGGCAATTGATCAGCTTCCTAAAAGAAGGGTCCGTGAGGTTCATTAAAACTAGAGTTACTAATGACACATGTTTCAATGTGAGGGACTACATGACTAACTCAAGAGTTAACCCTTTTCTATCAAAATGTTCCATCCTCTCTTAAAAACTCAAGTAGGATGCTCAGTCTTGTGACCTTACCACCAAAGTATAGTAGGTGCACAAGGCTTGTATAATGGACACATTTAATTATGTTTAAGATTTGTTCAACATATTTCAAGCAAAAAGAAAGTACAAATCATAGTGAACAAGTAGCTCAAACAAGTATATAAAGCCAAGTATTTTAAGATACATACATACAAGCAAGTCCAATACTGCTAGTCTGGCTAATAGGAGGATAAAGTGTGCCTTGATTAGAGTACTAGATTAACCATTTGATTAGAGATTCCTTGTTTACCAATATTGATAGATATTGGCAAGTTAGTCAACCAAATGATCTTAGGATTGCAAATAAGTGTAATTGGATTATCATCAGCAAGATTACATTTCACTAACCGTAATCATGGTGATGGGATGTTTCATCTAGATCTAGGTATCAAAACCTTCAATGTCGACGAACATCTTCCACAATCCCTGGAGAGAGAGTTCACTAATAGATCGAGAGAAAAATAATTTGACTCATTCACATACAGATCGTGAATGTCTGGAATCCATATTATGCAAGGAGACATTGCTTTTGCTAATTCGAATTGAGGGGTGATATCAAAACAGTCTATATTTCAATATCTTACCTAGGTCATGCAAGTATATTATCAAGCTAAATATTACATAATGGGTTCATATAGATCCTAGGGTTACGCATCACAATGAATATTTGAGATCTAAAATTAGGGTTTTAAGATCTTAGGTGGAGCAAATCATAATATTTGAGCATGGTTATTAGTATAAGAATGAACATAGTCAAATCTAGTCATATATGATCATTTTGATGCAAGTTATTCATTATTTGATTATAGATGATATCTAGTTGGATTAATTTAGATAAGGATCACAAAGTTACTAATTTTAATATCATATATAACAGTGCTAACCAATAAGGCATGATTTGCATAAGATTCAATCTTTATTTATCAACATGCATACTAGATCATATTTAAAGTCAAGATTAGGTCACCTAGTCATCATAGTTCACAAGTTTGATTCATAAGGAATTTAGGGGTACAAATCATGAGAAGTTAGTAATTCAAGTCCACATGAACATTTTGGACATAATAGGACCATATGTGAGCAAGGTTTGAGATTCATTCATCAAGGTATCTGTATTAAACATGTTTTATATTTTAAAGCACATCATAATTCAAAATAGGTTACTAGCATGGATAAGTTTGAATCTTGGTTCAACACATATCAAAAAGTACTAATTTGAATCAAGCATGGGGATTTAAATCACATTCAATCAAGATTACACATTAAAGAAGTGATCTTTAGGATAAAAGTCCATTTTAGGTCATTTAAGTAACATTAGATCACTTAAGGGTGAAAGATAAACAAAGTTCAAATCTTGGTGTGTCAAGTTGTGCAAGTTATTCAAATAAGGCTAAGATAGGGATTTGTGGAAAAAAAGAGTAAGATTCAGAAATAAATGACACAAATCATGTAGAAGAGATCAAAATTTATCACCATTAGCACATCAGTATAACTATGAGTAGAATTAGGTGTTGAAACAAATTTTAATGGATAGATCTCATTCTCTAGATCAAGAATCATGTATTAGATTCCCTATCTGATGAAAGGAATCATTTTATACATGTTTACAAGATTTATATATGATCTTTAGTGAGAGAAAAGGAAAGAGATAGACCTCCGAGCAGTATCAACAAGGAGCACTAGGGTTGGTTGGCATTGGGCCATGTGGTGCTAGCTGTGGGCATAATTATGGGGTTGGTTCAACTGGTCAGTGTGTTATAGATGAGAGGGGGGTTTGGCAGGTCAATTTGGGCCCTCCACCACACCTTTACCCTTAATCTGAAGTTAGTAGTGCATCTTCTCCATCAAGATGAGTAAGTGGTGGATCTGTGGCAGTTGTGCTACCATGGGCCATCGGAGAAGAATGGTGAGGGTGAAAGACACCAAAGGCCCCCAAAATGTTGATTGTCAATCATGCCAAAAATCAAGGCGGGAGGAGGTAAGGAGCGGCAGTGCCAGAAGGGGTCATCCATGGTGGTCGCCATGGATAGAGGACGAAGAAGAAGAGTGGAAGAAGGATATTTGCATCCCAAAATGCAAAGAAAATGGGTGCAAATGACAGAGGAAGAAGAAATAAGAAGGAAGCATTAGTTGGGGACTAGGAGGCATCAGTTAGCCATTATAGAAGTTGTTATAACTTATCTGACATAAAGTAGCACATGAAGCTATGTCTTCAAAATGGTGGCCTCTTGTTGGCGAAGAGGGAATTCCATGGATCACTGAGTTGTATAAGGGACACAAGTTGTGTTTCCTTATAACTATTGCAAAAAGTTACAACTTTCAAGCCGTAAATCCTACTCACATGAATTGCCATTGTGTCTCAAATTTCTTATACTTCATGTACTAAAGTGTTGAAACCTATATTGTAATGTTGAGATCATTCAATTTTAAAAACTACTTTTCAAAAGTAGTCCTATGCACTCAACTTTAGTCAATATTAGCATAATGTGATATTTAATCAAATTCAATTCATTAATTGGGCATAATGTGACTCAAAGTTAGCAAACTGAGGGTGAGGGGTGTTATTGAATATAATTGAGTGTCTAATGAGTCAATTTGTACATAATTGGGTGAGAGAGAAAATATAGGTTTTTGCGACATGATTGAAGGTGTTTACAAAATGTTGTTAAAAAAGATTAAGGATCTGTCCTCTTCTTAATATTCCATATAAATAAATGACAAGTGAGTAGACAGTAACCCCTTTTTCTTCCATTAATTTTTTTTATGAAAATTTGGCCTTTCAATATTCCTCCTTTAGCCAAGTGATTTTGTATCATGGTTTCAAAAGGATTCCTATTGCATGAAGATGGTTGTTGTCATCTTTTCCTCCTAGAAATAGTGTCACAAACCTCAATTATATTGTATCAAAATTGCCTTTTACGATGTCTTTTTTAGTCTTTTATCATTCTTAAAGCCCAAGGGATGACAGTATTCCATTTTGATATTAAAAAGGATATGGAAAATATTTCTTGACTTATTAATTTAGTAGTTAGACTTTTAAATTATTCCAAAACAAAAAAAATTTGTCTTGAATCATGATAGTTAGGTCAAGAGAATCATTAGCCACAAATTTCAAGAGTCTAAGATTTATCTAGATATCTATAAATCATAAGATAACTAACTAAATAGGAATCCTCTTTTGAGGGTAATTGGAATCATATTGTTTATAACTCAAGATTTCATGGGTGGGTTAAGTGGGAATTTTGTGGAAAGATATTTGATAGTGTAAGTAAGACTATGAATCTTAGGATATTTTTTAGATAATTTATAATACTCATTTCATTCTAAATTAGATATTGTTTCTATATTTTTGAGGCATTTTTCTTTTGTTGAGGAGTAATATAGAATGAGAGCTTAGATGATTTAGAAAAAAAATTTATTTAGAAAGATATTATTTATATGTATTTGATATTGCTTAAGGATCTAATTTTGAGGAGAGAAGAGACTAAACAGTTATAAATTAAAGGAAATCATAAGTTGGTGAAACTTGTACATGTTTGTTTATAAGATACAATAGCCACACATGCTTGTATTTCCTTAATCCAATATTGAATATGCATCATCAACACAAGGGAGGAAGAGGAATCAAATATCGTAGATTTAAATCTATTTTTAGGGTAGTTCTAGGGGCCCAACATGGTTCTCATGAATTAGAATTAGTGCCAATTGATATGAAGAGTAGAAGAACAAGAGAATTAAGGACAAGGATCTACATGGTAGCACACAATGGTGAAGAATTTGGAAAATCCACTTCCAACCATGAGCAAGACAACACCTCTAGTTTTGATGTATTGAACAAAACCATGAACAAATTCTACGCTCATATGTGAAGGATTTTTCCAAAGTGAAATTATAGGCTTTTTGGGTTTCCCCCTTACCATGGTGGAATTTGCAAAGTTAGCCACATTTGGATGGTTGATTGGATCTTGGTGATTTTTGAATTGAAATTTAGTTATCTAAATTGTGTTCCATTTGTGATTTTCATGTATTCTTGATAGATGCATCCATATGAAACATGTAGCCTATAATTTGAACAGAAAGTTTGTGCTTTATTTTTAAAAGTACCAAATGTAGTTATTCTATAATTTTTGTTTGTTGTTTATAACTTATAAGATGTGTAATCTAGATAATCTTGGCATATGTTAATCATAATTGAATGCAAATTCTAATACTACCAAGATAAATTGTAGTTATGTATAATATAATGTAACTAATGGAAACGTCTCAATTGCCTTCTTTTTTGTGAAATGTCATATTTTGTCAAAAACCATTATAAGGGTATATTTTTTATTTGCATACAAATATATATTATTTTACCAAAAATTTCATGGCTTCACTAAATATTGTTAACCCTAATAGATGTTTTCTATAAGCTTTTTTCTTATTTATTATATTTATGATGATTATTGTAGGATGTCATGTTTGAACATAAAATAAAGTGATTAATGAATCAAACAATGAAATAAACTGGTAGATATATATGTATTTAGAAAAGATTCCTATCTTTATACCATGTACATGTCATTGTTATTAAAAAATATTTCTATGTGAATGCTAGTTGGGTTGGAACATGATTTTCTATGAGTATGTCATGTATATCAAAATGAGACTAGCAATGTAATAATGTATATATGTATGTTGTCCTATTACTAATATTAGATCATGAAATAACTATTCATACTAATTGGATTAGAACATACAATATGAAAAATCCTAATCATAATTACATCTTAGAATTGCTTAAGCACATCAAGAAGGCATAAAGACATGTAAATGGAGCTTAAGAGTTTATGTGACAGTTTGATTCATCATTAGTTCTATTTTAAAAATTAGGAAAAATAATAGGATATAATTATCAAGTTCTATTTATATTATTCTTGAGGTAAGTGAAAAAAATAATTGATCCATTTTACTATTTATGTATATGTACTCTAAACATATGATGATTAAAAACCTGGAGGTTTTTGAGGGTCTGGGAGAGGTGTGATAGCTACTAATTTAGTGAGTACAATTCCTCTACTAAGTTTAGTAGAGGCTAATAGAGTGGAGATTATATATGTCGCTTCACAAATTTCTTGTACACTGGAAAAATCATTATCTTCTTCACATCATATGGATGAGCCAAGTTTAGGCACTATACCAAAGTCACTAAGTTCCTCTTCTCCCCCATCACCTCCTCCTAAAGATCATCCATCGTTTGCTATTTCAATTCATCTAATGTCAGACTGGCTCAAGGCTACTCGACAAGGTTGCATGGAAGTTAATGTGTTGTGATGGATTTTGTAGATCCATTACTTGAGGATGGAGTCAAATGTGCCAAGGCAAAAAATCAGAATGAAAGTCTGGCTTGGAACAAATACATGTCAATTAAATTGACTGGAAATAAGCCATTCAGTGGTTATCTCAAAAGCTAGATTAGAAGGAACTAGGGATAGAGCAGAAAGATTTTAATTTTTAACGAAGAGAAACAAGATTTCATCATCAATAGGGGCGAATCTATAGGGCGGGTTGTGCAGGCTGAAGTCCCCATCAGGAAAAATATATTTTAATTACTATGATACCATATGAATATTAAAATGTTACAAAAGTATCTTATTATACTATACAAAATACAACTTTTAATACTTATTAATAAAAATAATTTTACTATCCTTTTTAGTACAATCTTCTTAGGAGCTGAACAAAATATATTTGAGAATCATCTCTCTTATTCCCTTACAAATCATAAAATTTATAACCCTAATGTGGATACCATCAATTACTATCTTATGTTATGAGGTTAAGATGTTTTATATTTTATTTCTTTGCTACTAAATTTTGTCTAATATTTTTGTATGAATTTGTATCAAGACTTATGCAACTTATCCTGATACTTACAAGTGAAGCCCTATAAGGACTAGGGGGCATATATTTTTAAAATATGGAAATTTTGTAATATAATATAAAGCTTATAAAAATGTTACCATGTATCATGTTGACGTAGTAATTAAAATATAATGCAATGCAATTGACTAATTAATTTAAAAATATAGTTAACTAAAACATGAGTCAGTATGCTGAGTTATGATTACACACAAATAAAAAATAATAATGATCGCACATGCACAAAAATCACATTCTATTTAAACATTTTCCTTTTAATTTTGTTATGTGTCAATCACTCTCTAAATAAGAAAATATCCATATTTATATACATAAATGAATCCAAAGAATATTTTTTGGTACATGATATCTTAGTTACATATTATATAAATATTTAAAGTTTAATTCAAGTTCCAATAATTATAAGTTTATAATAATATGACAAGACAAAGTCAATGTTTATGTCTATGCCGAAAAGGGAAAAAATGTATCAGATAAATTTTTATCTTTGGCATAGGGCACAAAATAGAGGAGAATAAACATTTGGAATGTGGGTTATAAAGGGGAAGAGAAGGCAGGGAAATTCATCATGTAGATATAATTTTTAATAACTAGAGAGAGAAAAAGAAGGAAACGAAGTACAATAAAAATTGATATAAACATATTGTCATTTCTTTATGTCCTCTTTTCTATCACTTTTAAATAAAAATATTTATGGATGAGTTTTTCCTCTTCATTCTATTTAATTTACATTCATCAAGGTTTTTTCTCATGATTTGTGTTTATACAAACTTAATAAATCTTTTCCTTCTTCTTTCTTTCTAAAGTTTCATTGTTACCAATCATTGTGTCAAAATAAAAAAGTTTGGGATTACTAAGTAAATCATACTTATATCCTATATAGCATAAGATTTGACGGCTACAAAAAATATTTGAGTCTTCACTTATGATACCATCCACTTGACGTTGTCATATCTATATTGGTGCCTTCTCTCTACTAAAAGGTGATTTTTTTTCTTTCAATTTTATCTATAATTGGTATTTTTCTTATGTATTGATAATATTATATAGTAATAAAGTGATGATGAAAATGACTATATTAATAATCTAATTGTTTAATTTGAAATACATGGTTAAATAAAATTATTATTTATGATGTTGGACATCTAAATAAATTCACTACTTTAACATAGTGAATCATATCATGTCATGGCCTTTGATTTTTATATTTTATAAGTAGATTATTTTATTACATTGGAGGCAATGAGAAATCATGTCAGGTGTATTTTTTCAAATTTATTTAAATATGAATTATTTTTTCCATGTATATATAATTAATCTTTGTCACTACAATACTAAGCCCCCCATATGGTAGATTTCTAGATCCGCCACTAATCATCAAGATGCCTGCAGCAATGAAAGGGAGCAGGTTTTAGAGGAGGCACCATGGGAAATGGATGGCTCTCTAATCATTGCTCAGACCTGGGAACCTAGAACTACTCTCCCCCTTCTTTCCTTCTCAATGGATCCTGCAAGGGTGAAGATTAAGAATCCAAGGTTCCCTTATAATCTTGATCGACACTCTAGTACTACAAGTATGAAGGGAAGTCCATTGGATTATGAAAACATTATCATTACAACAAGTTGTCTTGGTGCAGCAAAGGTCTATATGGAAATCAACTCCACTTCAACTCTTCCTAAAGTTATTATGTTGGAAATCAATAGGGATCAGTTCTCCTAAAACTTGACTTCATAGCTAAACAATTGGTTTGTCCTGGTTGTAAAAATTTAGGAATAGGTTGTCATCATGTACATTTGTGATGAGGAAGGTAGCTTCTGACTGTGACCTTCAGATTTCATTTGGCAAATGATCAGCAACTACCAAGGGAATTACTCTAAGTCTGTGAAGATAAACCCTTCATCATTTTTTGTAAGGTTTCTACTGAAACATGTAAATGGATTTTAGAAGATATTGTTTATTCTACTGGAAATTATCCAACAAGTGATATTCTCCAGGGGTGAGATAGGAAAGGAGTGTGGGGGGAGAAATAGTTGACACCAAGACCAATAGTAGTGTGGATGGTATTTCTCCAATCCCAATATTTCACTAGAGGCAGAATAGGTTTCCATACTTGATCCAGAAGGTTCATCCATAATATCTTCCAATATATGGCTAGAAAAACTAGATCTAAATAGTTTTGATCCCCATTTGTGGAGTTTACTATTATTTTCTAGTTCAAGTGGTGTGTTGAAACCATGCAATGCCCTCAATCTTTTGATATCCCATCCATTTATTATACGTATTGCACATATCCTCAGCTAGTGGAATAGGTTTGGTGCAATTGTAGTCTTTCATTTGACGACAGGCTAAGGAACTGAAGTCCTTAATTCCAAGAAGAAGAGAGAATTCCTATTGGTATGTTTGAAGAACCATATCAATGGTAAACCTATAAAATTTGGTGTATGAATTCTAGATCAATGAAGAAAAAGAAGAAATCAAGTATAGAAAATAGGATATAGCTAGATGCACCATTGACGAGATCATTATGACAATATGGTATGGGTAACCTAGCTCACGCATGTCTCATGCCTGTGTGCCTTTCTTATTCTTTCTATTTTGGGCTTCTTTTCTTTTGGAAGGGTTTAAGTCTTGCTGTTTCGATTTTTTATCCTAGAGTTTTTCCTTTTCTTTTTCCAGAGTTATATAAGGCATTATTTTCACATGTTATAGGGGGCACATGATTTTTCTTTTACCCAAATTGTATTTAGTACAAATGTGCTTTTACACCCAAAAACAATGTGGTGATCAATCATACATTGCATACTTTATTACTAATGATTCTCAATATTCATTTTATCAAAGATAACTTCAAATCAAAATTTATTAATGATAATGTTTCCATGTCCATGATAGAACAATCACTATCCAACATCATGAACAATGTATGGCTAGATATCTCTAGTAGAAACTAATGTTTTCTAGAAGGGGGTGTTTAAATATAGGACCATTTAACATAAAATGATGACATGCATCTTTAATGCAATGCTTTTAACATTTCAATTATCAAATCTAATTACGATGGTTTCAGAAAGGTAGTTTTTAATGTGCACATATTCATGTTCATATTCAAGTCCATTAGCAAATAGATGCATATACATGTGTATGGAATAGAAAGAACCTAGATATGAAATATTCCATGTTATTTATGGTTTTCCACATATTTTTACAAATAATCATGAAATTGATGATTTTTTGTATGCATGTACCAAATATAGTCTTGATCCACTTTTTTTGTTTTGTTTTTCAATGGATTCCTATGTATGGATTCACATAAAGTTGGAAATATTGGAGCTTTAAGGAAGATTTCACCTATGGACTTTGAGATCTAGCACGTTGGGGTGCCATCCCAATGGGTTATCTCATTTTTCTTGGGGTTTGTATCAGAACACTTTGGAAAGAATTCTTTAATTTAATAGAGCCTATAGTAGGTTTACCCTTCTGCTTTTTTTTAGAACCATGCTTCTTATTGTGAATGCATTTTGTTATTTTCTAATTGAATAATACTTATTTAATATATGTTTCATCATGTTTGAAGCCTTTTTTGTGTGATTGGTTATGTTGTTTTATGAATACTTGAGGTTTGTAAAGAATAGAATTTGATAATTTCTAAAGGTCAATGGGGTTTGTGATAGGAAGAATTTCAATTAGGTTGTTGCAAGTTTCTAAGGTGAGGACATGTTTTATTTTTTATTGATGATTCTGTGTGATGCCAAATATTTTGATGTTCATTATTTTAGGACGGTTTTTCACCTAAGGAGTTTATTGTGAAGGCTTGGACTTGGATCAATGGAGAATGATGTTGGACCACATTAATGGCTTATTTAATTATTGATGCATAGTCTAAAATATTTTTAGTCAAAAAGGCATGGATCCCCAAGGTATTAAGCTCATCTATGATGGGTAGGCATTTTAAAATGATGTCACCTGAAATTCTAGAGTTGGATAGAGGGTAATGGTGAACCCAAAAGGGTTAGAAAACTATCAAGTTTGACACATTGTTTAATCCCTCAAGGCCATAAGAAGAATGAATTCTAGATACCTATGACAATGGGATGTTATGGATCAATGAAGGTGTTGAGTTTTCCCATTTTTATTTATGATCATGTGAGGATACTGATTTATGGAACATTCCAAATAAACCTATGGTAGTATCAAAATAACTTGTATGATCCATTGTTGATCCTTGTGTAGGAGGGCAAGGGAGTTAAAATCCTCAGGGAAGGGATCTTTCTTTCAAGGTGTCACTTATAACCCATGTAATCATAGTGGGATTTTGATGTAATCATGATGTTGTAAGTAACCTCAATGCTATTTAGTTTACTCAAGTTTTGTATCATTCCTACTAACAAGTAGGACCTGGTAAGAAGTGTGGAGATTATTCATTTCCATTCTTTTATAAGGTTATCCTCCATGGAAGATGTAATTTGGCTCATCAAGTGTGTTTTTAGTTTTTTTTATAGTGATAATATATAGCCCAGTTGTGCTTTTATGGATTATCATATTCTCAAATTTTTATATGGTGGTAGCAGCCCACATATGTTACAATCTACAAAAATCATAGAGTGAGCAGAAATCATAAGTATCTTAAATAATGAAGCAAACTCAAATAGATCTTAATCTCATTGAAGTGTGCAGAAACTGCAGAGGAATCTCTAACATTTAACTATCCTAGGCTATCTTCAAGTTATATAAGGGCTATGTTGCCACTAAATTTGTGAATCGGCATTTATGCCCAATGTTGGTGCATATTCTTAGAAGTTTTAAGTCCCGTGAGATGTAATCATGTATATACTCAAGTCCAATCACTTCATGTGAAAGTTATTACCTATAGGTGTTACTTTTTTATGTGTTCATCATAGAACAATAAAACATATATGATAATGATAGTGTTACTACAAAATAGAAGTTTTCTATGATAATTGGCATTCTCAACTTCCTTTAATAAAATGTGTTTCTTTAATTATAAGTTAGCGACTTTCTTGATGTGGAGTGTTCGAGGATTTAGTCGATATCTCACGTGTTGTTTTTTCCTATATTGAGACCCAAACCCTTGAAGTTGACTTGTCAAATGTTTCATTCATGATGCAGTCATCTTCAGATGTTTTCACCTCTTCCATAAAAGTAACATAGGTCGGTGTTGTGACAAAATTTTGTATCTTCAAGTGAATGCAAAAATTGCTATATTCTAGAATTGATTGACAAACATCTTTTCTAGTAGATTATTTGCAAACCCAAAAGTTTCATGTGAGGTTATGTGATGGTCCCTGGGATGTTTCTTGTTTTTTTAGTTTCTTGGGGAGTCATACAGATAGGAGAGTTTTGTTGCATGATCAAAAGATATGATGGTGAATGGTGTGCTCCTCACATTAACTACAAACACAGAAGATATAGTTAGGAATACCAGTGAAGTGGGTGGCTACTATTTAGAATTTTTTAGTGTAGTTAAGGAGATATAGAGTAACAAGGTGGACATAGTGAGTTATAGAACCAAGGTATTAAGAACTCACTTTAAAAGTATCATCTTCCCAACATGTGTGGGGAGGCTAGAGAGAGTTGTCTAATTCATGTCCTTATCTTAACCCAAAGTCAAACTCTTTTTCAAGAGACGTCTAGAGATCAAGGTGTCTATAAAACTTCTACAAGTGAGATGGTAAGGGGTATATGGACAATGGGTCATATGAAGCCAACCAAGGAAGGGTAAATAAGATTTGATGCTTGGATAATAATTAATTTGGATGAGCATGATACTCATGAGAAATATGACAAGAGATATGTGAATTCGGTGAGATTTATCTTGTCCGTCATAATGGTGGAAGGAAAAGTGATAAGGAAGTTGCATACAATAAGGACCTTGACCAAATCTCATGGAAGGTACTGAAATATCAATGTTAGTGTCCTATTGAGTAGAATTAAAAAAAGGTATTGTCTGAATTTATCATTCCTACACATAAGAAATTTGGAGGTGGAATATGAGAGTATTTAATAATTTAGAATTAGGTGAGGCTTTAGATATGTGTGTATCTATTTTGAGACAAGTGTTTGTGTCGTTGTACCACATTCTAGAAGGAGGGTTGCAGTACAATGTTTTGGTACATATAAATTCTTCAATGCAACCATTTGTGCTCATGATGTGGAGTGTTTCTTGTTGTTTTTATGAAGTGACACACATAGTCTACACTCTTTTTTGAAAGCATCTTATATCTAGTTTTTTATAGCGTCAAAAGTTTGTGCAATGTAATCAAATTTAGTATGCATATGCCACTCAGGATAGTCATGATGATGTGTGATACCTTTGAGCAACTTAGATGGAATATGTAGGTAATCAAATAGTGTATAATATTTGAAGTACTTTAGAGGGGTATGATAAGATTTCTATTAATATTTTACTCTTATAAGAAACATTATTAGAATACAACTTGTCTGAAACATAACTTACACATAGAACGAGATATAAGGAGAAATAGACTACCCATATGAACAACCAATTAAAAGTGGTTTGGGCCTAATTATCCAATTTCTCTATAGTAGCTTGTCAGCCACAAGGATTTGCAATAACCTTTGTTAGAATAACAAAAGCTATAGTATGAAACCAACATTTTAATCACCTTTTCTTTTTGTTGGCTATGGGAAAGAGGATCCAAGAAATTTTCTCCTTTCTTATGAATGCAGGAGACCACCACCACCTCTTTTGCAATTGTGGATGTGATAGTAGCACTCGTAATGTAAGCGCAATAAGGAAAACCAATTGTAGGCATTTTTCTCTCATTTAAAGATTTAAAAATAAGGGTATGAAAAACTATACTTGAAAGAACTATAGGATTACAAGATTACAATATCATAGTTATTCATTAAGGATGTCTCAAGTTGTTTTTATAGTGATCGAGTGTGTCTATTTGAGTCTTAGATGGTATTTATTTATATGAAAACATATGGGTTGGCAAATATAGTTTTTAAAGATTATAGAAACAAATACATTCTCAGAGGTACTACATGGAGTTGGTCAAATTGTGAGTTTGACACTCCATTCCTAAATAGAACTCCGACTTAGATAAAGGGTGTGTATATGGGGAGTCACAACCCAACTGCCTATTCTTTCTTGAATACTTTTACTAAATGTAACATGGTCAGAGTAATGTTTGATCAATAGTTGTTCGGTCAATTGAAGAGCTAAAATGGGAGAGGATTGAGTCTTGATGGCTTAATGTCACTTTCTAGGTAGATATCCATGTTGAACTTATAGTTCAACAAACCAGACTTGTGCTGGTTACTAACCCAATTTTGTGAAGCATGCTCTAATAACTTTAAGCTTTACCGGCCAAAATGTTACCTGTAACATACTAAGATTTGGCTATCATGACTCTAGAAGACGTAGTTTCTTAAATAGTTTGATAGTGTGCTCAGATTTTCAAAATTGACCAAACAAGGATAAAGTTATACCCTAATACGCATGTGTACACCCTGAAGACATATAATTTGCAAGTAATAAGTAATACACAAATTTATACCCCTAATGACATGTAATGCACATAATATTATTAATTCATATATTAACCCTAATTATGAATACATATGATCCAGACCATGATGTGGGCCTATAACCATATATGAGGATGAGATGATGTATGGGAACCTAACCTTGATCCTTGTACACATTATTGAGGTGTATGTGATGTGTGGTGATCAAGGTGGCTAAAACCCTAAGTGCTAGTCGACTAACCCTAACTGTACATGTTTGGTAACCCATATGATACAATGGCGAACTTAGGTGCTTAATCACATACTATAGCCTAATACACATAAAAATGATCCAATAATATAGAGCATGGGTTAATAGGTGACTTGATCTCAAATACATGTCATACATGTCATGATGTTCACTGATACACATACAATGACCTAAATATGATTAATAAGGATTGGATGTGTATAAACATGCTTAAATGGTTGGGATGGTATCCAATGTGCTTAATATATGTAATGAAATAATAATTCTGCTTTTCATGTACAAGAATACAAAAAAAAAGCACCAGAGAGTTAGACGACCAAAAAAATGTGTTTTTCATGTAAGTGGAAATGATTAATGTGCGATGGTTTAAGATGATCTTGATATTAATGGAAATGAGGAGAAATTGAGTAAAATAGCCTATTTTGTGCAATAAAATATCTTGAAACTCGGTTTGTATTAAAATGGTGATAATGGGACTCTTAACACAAGATATTGATGATAATGTTGACATATAATAATGAATAATGATATATTTGAGTTAAATCCTAATTGTAGTAAAACTCATTCAAGATAGTTTCAAAACATAAATCTAAGCTCAAAATCATGTTCCTTGTGTTCTAGTTAGTCTTGGTGCATATTTTCAACTTAATAGGATAATGTTTGATGTCCTGATTTGGCTAGAGAGGATAACTCATAATTATGCAGTCTTTATCTAAGTTGGACTTTGTTTTGTGGTTTTAAATTGGGATTTGTGTCACGGTTGCATTCTTGGTTTTCCTATAGTCGTGGGTTTCACTCTGCCCTTTCCTGATCCGATCCGGGTCGACTCGAATTCGGGTTCAGCTGTCCGGGACTCATCATCCTCCTGCCCGCTCCCCTCTCTCAGCGGTATCCCACAGTCCGTGTGTTCTCAATTTCTTCCTCCTTCGATCGCTCTCCCTCTCTCATCTTCTCCGCGTCTCTTGATCTCCACTCCTATGCGTTCCTCGTGATTATCCAAATATGTTGATCCCAGTTTCGATGGGGTCCGTGACTCCGTCCCCCTGAGAGTCTAGTCGATAGCGGGGCTCTCTCATCCCCTACTTCTGTCATGTTTCTGCTCTCTCCTCTTTTCCTAGAATCTGTTGGAGTTTGGACCTTTATCTAAGAGAATCACATCCAGGAACTACCCCAATGCCTTGATTGACCCCAAGGATCCCAGAGCATTGCTACCTTACTCCACCTTTTACAGCCGGTGAGATCTAGTTTGCTGCACCGCTTAGGAAGACATTGAGCATCTCCAATCGTATGAATCAGTTTTTCGTGTCTGTACGAAGTTGCTTATGCCTCAATCATGTTTTTCGCCCGTCATTGTGCCATAGGTGTGATTCGTTCATGTTTGATCGATAGATTTGCGCCATTGTCTGCGCGGTGCTCCTATGAATTCTGCTGAGGTTTTGGTTTGTTCTAAGTTTACCAATTCTTGGGTCTCGTGGATGGCTTTCCTTTCTGTCCTCACAGGAGCAAGTGCGGATTGGCACACCAGCCATCACAGGACCCAGGCAGGTCCGTTGAGTTCTTAGGAGCGTGAGAAACTCGTAGGTGATTGTAACGACCTAGCTTCCATGTAACCCCCCAATCCCCCAAATTAAGAATGACCAAATACAAACTCCCCGCTAACCCCCAATTAAGAAAGACCAAATACAAAATTCATCCAGGTCTTGTTCTAAGAGTAGAGATGTGCATCACACATTGTCATTACACTTTCCAATCTAAGTTGAAACGTACATCACACGTCTCCACATCATGAACATCTCGATTCCAGATTTACGTCCATGGAAGGTTGTTCTCAAACACTCTTAGGTCTTCACATCACTCTTATGTACAATCCTTAGTCATTACCTCAAAGTCTCTAGGGTGCCGATACTTTTGGGGTGATCTGATCCTTATGTATCTACGGAGTGCCTCTCACATTTACCCCTTAGGCCCCATGAACTCATGATGGTGGTCAACCTCATAACCCATGGGCCTCGATTAAAGGTAGATGTTACCTCCCGACCCTATGGTCTCGTGCATTCAGGGAACAAACAACTCCTACTCCCATCGGCCTTATCCCTACTTGACATTAGGGTTGACTTAGGATTTTACTATAGCTTGTGGTTTCTGTGTTGATACTCAAGCACATATCATCCTTAAATCCTCACTTGAATCTCCATCCTCTCTCTGGGCATTCATGGTTAACTTTGCATCCCTCATTGGAAACATGGCGACCTACCTAACTCGATCGGGCCCCATACAAATATGGTTGCGCTTCCATATTTTTTAATGAGAAAAGTTATCAAAAATAAGAAATTTTGTCAAGTTGGGAAGAGAAAAGAATTAATTTGATGCCTGAAATATATCAACTAAAAGGGATACTTAGAGGCAAATAAAAGTATCTCTAACTTTTTTATGTTGGTCTCAAATCTCTCCATACCTAGATATAAGTGTTGAAGACTTTTCTTTAAAATTTGGGATTAAAAGGATAAAAGAAGAGAGAGATATGAATCTATCAAGTTTACTTAAAGTGAAGAGGACTATGGATGTATACTACATGTCATAGTTATATTATTATTTGGAATATAACACCCAACCCCCTTTGATGATCACATGTCTTAACAGTCATTGAATTGGGAATCTGACGGCCCTGGATCATCATCTGCCCCGCGACAAAAAGGGAAAGTCGCATAATAGTAACCAAATGCTTTCCACACCTTGCTCTCTCTCCCCTCTCCACATCTGTCCTTGAAACTTTCTCCTTTAAATCCAGGAGAGGAAACCAAAGCCTAACACCCCCCCACATAACCCCTTTTGTGCCCTATCGAGAAAACACCTAATACCTAGATTTTTTGGGATCTATGGCTTCGAGGGTTTGCCCTTTAGAGCACCACCTCATTCCATAAATAAGATATTCACACCAATTCTAGTACTCTTCCGCCACCGTTCTGGGACTTTTGGCCATCTATGCCTAATTGCCTTCTGCAAGAGCATTTTGGGACCTCCTCGAAGGTGTCCGGAACCATAAGAAGCAAAGAGAAGGCGGGGGTACCTACTTCCCTACTCATTGTTCCCTAATCTCAGGAACTTCAATGAGAGGATTGTTTAGATGGCCACGGGACATGGCAAAGGTTGGGAAACCACTGGAGGACCCCAGGAAACTTGTGGTGCATCCAAGATGTTATGTTGATAGGTGAGTTCCCAATATCGATCCTTGCCAGTTTTCACTGATTTTAACCCTATTCTTCCCACTCCTGACCTCCTTCTCTATTGGATGATGGATGGTTGAACTCAACAGAACCTAGCAAAGGTCCCCAGATACTCATTCGAGGCCCTCGTATCTCTGGGAGCCGAGTCAACCATGGGTCGGCCCCATGGCTGATGGTTTGTCATCGAGTGCGAGAAGGGAACAATCCCTACGGGAATTAGACCATTACACCCTAATCTGTGTGACATCAATGTCATAGCATAATGGGTGGATGTGTCTTTTCTTGGGATTTACATTGGGAAAATGTCACATTTTAATATATATATATATATATATATATATTTGTGTGTGTGCAATTAACTGACGTGGCAGTACCTTATTGGTCATAAAAGCTTAATTTTGTAAAAATTATAGGAAATTATAGTGTTATCCAATGATGGAAGGTAATATATGAAATCTGATAAGAAAAATTTAAGTAATACATTAGAATTAGTTTCAAGACCTAATTATGCCTCGAATTCCAAAAGTGCCTAAAGTTACTAACTTTAATATATTAAAATTATGGAAATCCTAATTTCTTAGTTATAATGATCATAACATGCTTAAATCATTTTGATGAATAAAGTTTAGTCTTTTTGGATAGAAAGGACATTCATTGACTTAATTTGAGATTAAGGATTCAAATTATATTAAAATTAGGGTTTGTGAGTTAAAAAGGCATTAAAAGTGGTAATTAGGGTTTGGGAAGCCAAAACCCTAATGAAACCCAATTTTGACCCCAAAATCCTAACTTAGAACCCAAGGCAGTATTCATGTTAAATTATGAACAAATAGTAATACTTGGATGTTATGCATTAATTTTAGGGTGATTTCTTGCTTGATCTCAGTTGCACATGTTTGTTTGGACTTTGAGTAACTTATGATAAAGGTGTGTGGTTACACCTATGACTACTCGACTTGAACGACTTCCATGGTTTTCTGAGGTTTCCCAAGTAGATTGTAATTAAAATGTTGGTATTTAATTCATGCAATATATAATGCCAATATGAGTATCACTTATTAAAATCATAACTTGCTCAAGACCAGGTATATCTCTGAATAAATGCATGCATGGAAAATATAGAAATTACCCCCAAAGAGCGAGTTGTCCAATAAAATACTCCCAAAGAGTCATTATGATGAGATAATCACCCACAGTGAGTGGGTGAGGATAGAGATTACCTCTAGTGAGTAGGTACAACATTATAATACTCCTAGAGAGTGAGTATGATAGAATGAATACCCCCAGAGAGTGGGTATACATAGAGATTGAATAAGTGAGGGCTTGAAAGTTATATCACAAAAATTCAAATTTTTATTTTGTAACAATATTTGCTTCTATGTTTGAATATGTAGTTACAGTTAAATGTGAATATTTTGTTTCCCCCAAATACCAGTATATCTTGATATATTGACTATGTTTTGTTTCATGGCATTTTAGGTTAAACAGCTATTAATATGCAAAATGGACATCCTGGGAAGAAGGCACCAAAATGAAGATGCTTAAAGTTACTATGGATGGTTTAGATAGATAGTTTTTATTTCATGTTGCAAATAATAAATTTCCCTTATCATGTAACTCCTTAGTAGAGATCTATCTTTATCATGCTATCAACTCTTTTTCATTTAGTGAAATTTATAACTAATTTTGGTTAATCGCTAAAACTTGATCATGTAAATATGATAATGGCCTTTCCCTCTTAGTCCACCATAATTGGGGATAATATGGGGAAGGATACGTTACATTTGGTATCAGAGCCTGGTTACCATTTCACCTTTAATAATTACTAAATTTTAAGGGTTCTTTGGATCCCAAGGGAATCATTAGGGCATATTCTAAAAGATGATGGTTTTTAGAAGGGATCATGGCCTGGGGGTTGGTAAAACTTTCCTCTGGACTGCTAGTCGGCTTATGAGGACTTACGGTCCCATGCATCTCGTCTGATTAAAGTGGAGGATTTTACCCAAAATAAAATACCTCGAGATTTTCTTCTCATCTAAAGTCATCCCTTCTCTACCCCTTTTCACTCACCAAAACCCTAGGGACTTGATCACAATTTCCTCCACTCTTATAAGAATTAGGGTTATGGATTAGGGATTAAGGTATCCTCTACCAAATAATAAAATGCATGTAACCAAGATATCATGGACATAATTTTTATGATGCATTAAATGCTCTAAATATGAAATTGAGATTAATAATATACTTATGTGAAACAACATGCCCCGTATCAAGTCTACTACCATCCTTGATGAGACACCTTGGAACCACTGTGAAGGAAGGCCCTCCTGTAGGAGGAGGAGGTCCTCGGAGAAGAAGAGGAATGCTATGGAGGAGGAGTCCTCCAAGAAGCAAAAGAGGCTAGTGGAGGCCTCAGTTGAGGGAGGTTTTGAGCCCTAGCTCGTCCCCTTTAACATCCTAAACTCAGAAGATGACCTTAAAGGTGAACCTATGTCGACGATGAGGCCAAGCCCAAGGATGACCCTAGCCATGTTTCCAGATCTGGACCGATAACTGTGCAAGTAGTAGTTCACACCACTGATGTGCTTTAGATGGGGAAACAAAAGAAGCTCACCTAGGCCATTAGTTCCCTAGCACTCAAAGATGTTACCAAAGATGAGAATGGTGACCCATTCCTATCTACCCTTATCTCGGAGCCACCATCCTTGACTTCATCAAGTTGAATATAGAAAAGTTCTAGGGTAAAGAAAAAGCTGAGGTGGTTGACAAGGCAGACGTCGGCTCCTTACTGTGGAGAATGGTTTCTGCATTCTGGAGGTGCAACCCAATAAGAAGGTTCTCTTGATGCTCATCTTATTAAGGGAGTTACAAAGAACTAGTGGGAGAATTACATCACAGACTGAGACTTAATTGCATAATCGATGTCCTAGATGGAATTATGTACCATCTTCTCTGTAATATCCATTCCGAACTCTACAAGAAGGAGAAGAAAAAATAGTTCATGTTCCTTTATCAAGGTAACATGTCGGTGGTGGATTATGCTCGGAAGTTATGCCTCCTGGAGCATTTTGAATATATGATGCTCGAAGAGCAGTTAGTGGAACATTTTGTGGAGTGACTACACCCTCAAATAAATCCCCGTGTGATGCTGAGTAAACCCCTAAACTTCACCAAGGCCCTCAACTTTTCCCTAGACGTGGAGAAGACTATCATGCCTACTCAGAACCCGCCCAAGGGGAGTTTAGGATTCAGTGAAGGCACTTCTTCCCCAAGGAATGATAATAGAATAGGGCAAGGACGTAGCAATGTCAAGGGTAGGAATGGAGAAAAGGGAAAACATCGTCAGGAGAATCCCCATCGTGAGTGTTGCACCTGCAAGAAAAGGCACCCTAGAAAATTTTGCTATGAGAAGTGAGTTTGTTTCTGCTGTCAGTAAGAGGGGCACTTCATATCCAATTTTCCCCTCCTTGTCCCACTAGGACCGGTCCTAGTAGCAGCCCAACCAGTAGCTGCAGCACCTGAGGGAGGAGCCCCACCATAAGGAGAGCTTCGGCAAGCCTGAGTCTTTGACATTGATAATGAAGAAGCTCAGGATAATGCTAACAAACTCATAGAAGGTAACCATACTTAAAACTCTATTTCCTATCATTTACCATGATGTGCATAGTTTGAATGTCATAAATATGATGTAGGCATGCTTGATATAATGGGTCATAATGTGAAATATTTACTCGACTCTGGTTCTACTAATACTTTCATCTATCAAAATCTCACAACTATGCTTTGCTTAGACTTCAAGGACTTAGGATATGTCTTAGAAGTCACTACCCCTCTGGTCAAATCTTTTCATCCCTTCTTAGGACAATGGTCATACTTGTTAAATATAGGAACAATGAACTCCCTACCAACTTTATCCTGCTTGATATGAATTATTTGATGTCATTATAGGAATGGATTGACTTTATAACTATAATGAAAAAATAGACTGTAGGTAAAAGAAAATAAAAATAGAGAGACTAGTTCATCCATCCTTTACTATTAGAGGTAGGAAGGATGCTACCACCCCCATTTATGTATCAGTTGTGAAATAGGGACGTATGTAGCAAAAGGTTGACTAGCGTTCCTAGTTATAGTTATTGAGTCGGAGCCCAAGGTGCGACCCTTAGAGGAAATAGAGGTAGTTAGAGAGTATGTTGATGTGTTCCCAGATGATTTTCCTAGAGTACCTCCAGAGAGAGAAGTGGACTTCTTGACAAAGCTCACCCCTAGGAAAAATCCAATTTCTAGGACATCTTACAAAATAGCTCCCACCGAGTTGCTTGAGTTGAAGAAGCAACTGCAAGAACTACTGGACAAGGGCTTCATCTGTCCCAGCACATCCCTGAGGGGAGCACCGGTTCTCTTTGTAAATAAGAAGGATAGATTGCTCTATATGTGCATAGACTATAGAATGATAAATCAGATGACATTAAGAACAAGTTTCCTCTACCCCACATAGATGACCTATTTGACCAGCCCAAAACTGCTCAAGTTTTTTTTGGAAGATTGACTTGAGATCTGCATACCACCATTTGAGAGTTAAGAGTGTGGATATCCCAAAAACCACTTTTCAAACTTGCTATGGTCACTATGAGTTTTTGGTTATGCCTTTTGGGTTGTACAATTCTCTATGTGTGTTCATGAACCTCATGAGTAGTGTATTACAACCTTTCCTTGATACCTTTGTCATAGTCTTCATAGATAACATCCTAGTTTATTCTGATGACCTAGAACAACACTGTGAACACCTAGCTAAGGTCCTTGACATCCTGAGAAAGCAGAAGTTCTATGTGAAATTATCTAATTGTGAGTTTTTGATAGATCAGGTTATGTTCCTCGAGTACATTATATCTGGAGGAATCATTTTGGTGGATCTTGTCAAGGTAGCGGTTATTCGAGAATGGCTAGCCCCAAAGAACGCATTCGATATTTACAGCTTCCTAGGATTGATATGGTATTACTAGTGATTCATTAAGGATTTCTGAAAGACTACTTCCATTATCCAAGCTCACTCGGAAGGATGAGAAGTTTATTTGGTCCAATCTTTGTGAAGCACAATATCAAGACTTGAAGTAAAAGCTTACATTTGCCCTATTCTGACCATACCTTCAAGTAAAAGGTGATTCATCTTCAATTATGCATCAAAGATGGGCTTAGGATGTGTATTATAACAAAACAAGCATGTGCTCACCTTTTCTTCCAGACATCTCAAGCCCAATGAGTTGAATTATCCAACTCATGACCTAGAACTTGCAGCTATCTATGCCTTGAAGATTTGGCGACATTATTTGTATGGGGATACCTTTGACATCCTCATTGAGCATAAGAGAATGAAGTACATGTTGAATCAGAAGGACCTAAACTTATAAAAAAAAGATTTTGTATGGAATATTTGAAGGATTTTGATTTTGCCATAGACTACACACTGGTAAGGCCAATGTGGTAGTTGATGCCCTTAGTCTGAAACATCTCAGTTGTGCAGCTGGTTTGGTTAACTAGTGTAAGAGACTGGAAGACTTTGTTCGATGGGCTTCATGACCTTTGACAAATAGTATTCGTCTTACCAATGTCTAGATTAAGCCCAATCTGTTGACTGAGATTTTAGTAGTCCAATTGGCCAGCCCAGAGTTAGAAAAGATGAAGGGTTTGATGGCAAAGCCTCAAACACGCCTCTCAGTGGGTTTGGATGATGGGATCCAATATAAAAGTCATATTTGGGATCCTAAGGATTCACCTTTGAAGACTCAAATCTTGTAAGAGATTCATGGATCGAAGTACATTGTACATCCAAGCACCACTAAGATGTTTGAAGACCTACAAAAATACTTTTGGTGGTCAGGAATGAAGAGATACATAGATTCATATATTTCTAGTTGTCTAACATGCCAGATAGTGAAGGTTGAGAACCAACAACTTGGTGGGTTACTGCAATCGATTGAGATTCCTGAGTGGAAATGGGACCAGATTACCATGGATTTTGTGGTGGGCCTTCCCAAGACAAGAAAAGGTCATGTTGTAATATGGGTTGTGGAGGACCGCCTAACCAATTTAGCACACTTCCTTGCCTTGAAGGTCACTACCAAGGTGTCAAACTTAGCAGAGCTTTACATTAGACATACAATTTTTTTGCATGTTGTTCTGGGTTTTGTTACCTCTGATCATGACCCTAAGTTCAATTCAAAGTTAACAAAAACAAGTTCAAGGTGAACTCAGTACGAGGTTGAAATTCAACACAGTTTACCACCCCCACACTGATGGGAAGTTAGAAAGATTGATCTAGACCTTAGTAGATTTGTTGAGAGCATGTGTACTAGATTGGGGTCGATCATGGTATAAGTACATGTCATTAGCTGAGTTTTCCTATAATAATAGTTACCAAGCCAGTATTGGGATGCCTTTGTATGAATCTCTTTATGGGAGTCTGTATCGGTCACCTCTTCATTGGGATGATGTCTGTGAGAGGACATTTCTTAGGTCATAAGAACTACAGTTGTATGTTGACAAATTTTCTTTGATCAAGTAAAGGCTAAAGAGAGCCTACAATCGACAAAAATAGTGTGTTGATGTAAAGCGGATAGATTTGCACTTTACTGTAGGTTATCATGTGTTTTTAAAAATCGAAGCCCTCCAAGCTATAGCTAAAAATAGAGGAAAATGAGTCCCTAACATGTGGATCCATTTTAGATTTAAGAATAGATCGGAGAGGTCGCCTATTGTCTAGCTTTACCACTATAGTACAGTATGATGCATGATGTGTTATATGTGTCCAATCTGAAGCGCTATGTGAAGGATCCTACCCATGTTGGAAGGTTGTCATACCTTGAGGCCTGTGAGGATCTTGGATTCCAAGGTGGAAGAGCTCCGGAACAAAAAAAATAGAGATGGTAAAGGTTCTTTGGAAGCACCATGGTGAGGATGAAGCCACATGGGAGCTAAAGACGAACATGGAAAAATCTCATCCTGAAGTTTTTGTATGATTGGTTGAATTTTGAAGAAAAAATCCCTATAAGAGGGGAAGGATATTATAACATGGTTTTTCACATGTATTTATAAATGAAATGCAATTATTGGATTGTCAAGGATATGCTAGAAAGATTAGTATGCTTTGTTTTAGAAGTATAGACTTAGTTTGCAAATTCTCCTTGCAATGTTTTTGTGGTTTTTTTTGTTTCAATAATACAATAAAAGGTATGGGGAAAAACAAAGAGAGAAAATCCCATAACAAGTGAATTACTAAATGTAATGGGTAATTAGTAAACAACATACGGAATTATGATGAATTTTATAAAAAAAAAATGATATTGAAGGAAATTAATGGTTTGATTGTGAATCCATGTTATTTTCATGTGAAAAGTTATCAAAAATAAGAGATATAGTCAAGTTGAGAAGAGAAGAATTAATTTGATGCCTTAAAATATATCAACTAAAAGTGACACTTGGAGACCAGGAAAAGTATCTCTAACTTGTGTATTTTGGTCTCATATCTCACCCATACCTAGATATAAATGTTGAAGACTTTCCTTTAAAAATTGGGATTAAAAGAATACAAGAAGAGAGAGATATGAATTTATCAAATTTATCTAAAGTGAAGGGGATTAAGGATGTATATTGAATGTCACAATTATATTAGTATTTGGAATTTAACACCCAACCCCCTTTAATGATCGTGGAGCTTAACAGTCATTGGATTGGGAATCTTATGGCCTTGGGTCATCTTATACACTGTGACAAAAGGGAAAAGTCATGGAACACTAACTCAATCCTATCCACACCTCACTCTCTCTCTCCTCTCCACCTCCATACTAAAAACTTTATCTTTTAAATCTAGGAAAGGAAACTAAAGCCAAAGACCCCTCGCATAACCCTTCTTGTGCCATGTCGTGAAAACACCTAAATCCAAGATTCTTTGGGATCTGAGGCTTCGAGGGTTCACCCTTCATAGCATCACCCCCATCCTATAAATAGGGTACTCACACCACCCTCGACTCCGCACACATCCAGAGAACTTGTCAATTTATATCCAATTGATTCCATAGACCCCAACCTAGGCAAACCTGACTCCAGTTCTCTGTTGCCACCTCTCTGGGACTCCTAGAAATTTTCGGCCAATTGCCACCAACAAGAGCATTGTGGGACCTACTTGAAGGCACCTGACACCATAAGAAGCAAAGAGAAGGTAGGAGTACCTAATTCCCTACTCATAATTCCTAATGCTTGGGAAGCTTTAGTGAGAGGATGGTTTAGACTGTCGCAGAATGTGGCAGAGGTTGGGAAACCACCGGAGGAACCCCAACACACTTGCAGTGTATCTAGGAGATCATGTTGACATGTGAATTCCCAATATCGATCCTTGCTATATTTCACTAATCTTATTCCTGCTCTTCCCACTCCCGACCTCCTTTTCTATTGGAGATGGATGGTTGAACTCAACATGACCTGGAGAAGGTCCCTGGACACTCACCCGAGGCACTCATGTCTCCGGTAGATGAGTCAAACATGGGTTGACCCCATGGCTAATGTTTTCCCATCAAGCGCGAGAAGGGAACGATTGATAAATGCATATTCATCCCAGTTTTAGTTACATTTTTAGTCCAGTTTAGCATTCATATAAGCTTAGTTTTCATTAAGAATAGCTTTATTTTGATCTACGTAGATTTTTATGATAATTTATAGGAATTTGATACTTTTCTTGACCTTCTTTGTAGGTTTTAAATTCTATCACTCTACTGCAAGTTTGCTTAGAGGTCTCACTTTGAGAAGGAAGATCGACATACAATTTTGTGTGCAAGGACAAATTCAACATGTTGATCAACTTGCCAATGAACATCAAAATTATCGAGCAATTAAGACATCCAGGAGCTCGAAAGAATTTTTGACCTTCCAGGACGATGACCTATCAACCCCCATGTTGTATACATAGATGATTGACTTCCATAATCTCAACACTCAGACACATCAATGATCAAGGTTGATAAGCCCATTAATCTTTCTCTCCCTCAACAGCATCATCGAGATGTAACTAAAAATCAAATCAAGCCACTGACTTACTATGTCGACACTCTTATCAACAACAACAACTACTCGACAGACCAGTCGATCTCCCAGACTGACAAATCCATCGATCGACAACAAATGATCGACATTGATGGAAAGTGGTCGACAGTCATGACCCTATAAATAGGCCCCCAATGTAGAAATTCAAATCATCTCAAAATTATGGAGACAGACCATGTCAAAAGGTTGTCGTCGAGATCAAAGCAAAGTCTAGGCCTATCTGCCTAGAAAGTTCTATCAACCTCCAGTGTGTCGACCTCCATATCGACCTCTGTAAAAGAAAATCCTACAAACTTCTATGAGGCGATCAATCTCTTATAGAGTCATTGTCCATCCCCATTCATTTACTACAAGCCAAGGTTAGTACCTAGAGGAGAAAGAAGGAAAGAAGTTTGTCATCGCACACCACATCGAGCTGCTTCTTCTATCATCATGATCGTGATGGTGTCCTCTTCCTCTTCTAGTGATATCAATCTCTCCATGTCGAGGTTTTACTCTTTTCACTGGGGGTGCGGGGATTAACCCCACTACCTGTTTCTTGTAATTTCATTTGCATATTAACTCATGTATGAATTCATTTAATTCATAGCTACTTATCACAAGTCTTGGGGATTGATCACCCATTTTACGTGATTTATTATAATTTTTTACCACAAGAACTTGAACATTTAATCTTTGAATATCGATTAGCTCTGGTTGATGCCCTGGTGAGAACTTCTAATGGGAAGTCTTTAAAGTAGTAGATATAGGATCTGTAAGTAACGAGACATCAATCTTGTAGGGATATCTACTTATACAAGTTTCTAGAGCTGAAAGGGGAAACTTGCATAACTCCAATTAATTCTTCATATAGGTTTGGATTTGAAAGAGTGCACAGATTCAAGTAGTGGTGGTGAAACCCAGTTCCACCCTAGTGTTTCCATCCATTGATAAATAGAATCTTAATCTATCTCTTTTTATTCTTGCAACCTTAGTTAAACAAACCTATCTCAACTTTTGTGATAAATACTAGTTCTTGCTAAGTTACTTTGATTAGGTAATTCTTAAACAAGTTGTCCCTTGGGATTTGATCCTCAACTGTATTGTGATAAGACTCGTCCACTTTCAGGTGGCATTATTGCATGTTAGTTTTGGTAAACTCTAGGAACTACATTCCCAGTAAATTTGTAGTGAGATAATATGCACGTCAACAATCACTGAGAAGATTAGACCAATATGCCCTAATTCGCGTGACATCAACATTACAACATAATGGGCAGATGTGTCTTTTCTTGGGGTTTAAATTGGGGAAATGTCACTTTTAATATATATGTAATTAATTGATGTGACAGTACCTTATTGGCTAGAAAAGCTTAATTTTGTAAATGTTATAGGAAATTATAGGATTATCCAATGATGGCAAGTAATATATGAAAGTTTATTAGAAAAATGCAAGGAATCCATTAAAATAGTTTCAATACCTAATTCTACCTTGAATTCTAAAAGTGCAAAGTTACTAACTTAAATATATTAAATGCATGGAAATTGATGCGATGATTTTGAGTCGCATTTATAGACTTGTTTTACATGTGTTTTATGTGTTTATTAGTCACTTTTGTGGTTAGTATCACATAATTCACTTACTTTAGTCTATAATCTCATTCTATATCAAATCTCTCATATTTTATCTTTTTGAGTATAAACGATTATAATAATGGGCTTTAGCTTAGATGATTTGGTTTTGTCTTGCAATTTCAAGAAAAACGAGTATACACAGTTGTCGATACCATCAACCTGTGTCGATGGTATCGACACAGTCACAGCGAGACAGCCGTAAGGAGCCAAGATGAGTCGATACTATCGACATTGAAGTCGATGGTATCGAGATACCTTCAGTGAGCCAGCAATCAACCTGTCGATACTATCGACACAAAAGTTGATACTATCGACGTTCTACAGCTTCAGTGTCGGAAAGGTGACAAAACTGACGCCTAAAGGTGTCGATGGTATCGAGTCTGCATCAGGCGGAGCGTTAGAGAACAAAGAGAACTTGATGATATCATGACGATTCGATGGTATCGACGCCGTCATATTAGTTTTTGTTCTAGATCGGCCCAAATCCAACGGTGATGATATTTCGGTGATCTAATTTGGTGCCTATACCTAATGACGGCAGCCAAGAGTGATCTATCACGTCATTAGCCACTGCACAAGTCTGGAGGAGAGGTAGAGAGAAGAACGGAGCCCAGAAGCACGCCCCGACCGTTCCAAGAGCCAAAGAAAACGTTTTCCACCGCCGGGAGGCTGTAGATTGCGTACTCTACATCAAGGAACGCTCATATCTCCTCTGTTCAGGGGTTTACATCACTTCATCCACGTTTTCTCCATGTTTTCCCTTTCTTTCATCATGTCTTGCTTTGAGATGAACATGTGGGGCTAATCCCCTTTGTCTTTAGGACCAGGAGTAGCCCGGGTAATTGTTGTATGACATTTTTACCATAGTAATTCATATTTTGTCTCTTAAATCCGTGGTATGATTTCGTTTTCTCCATTATATCATTATGATTGATCACCTTAATGATAATCTAATGCCTTTAATTGCTTTGAAAGAAGAATTAACGGTTGAAAAGAGACGAAATTCACATTAATTAATAAATCCCTTGAACAAGGTGATGTATAGTTAATGGTGGAAACCCAGAGTATGGTCTTCATGCACCTAGTTTAGGGTATAGGTTACTACGACAGTGGAACTGACCTAGATTTAGGTAGTGAATTGTATCACGGCAGTGAACAATTCTAACTACAGGCCACTACCCGGAATGAGAGACAAGTGTGATTAACTATATAGAAATAAATACAACGAGAACCCGCAGTGAAACCACAATCCTAAATATTCCCATTTAAATTGATTAAACTAAACATTTAATCGATTGCTTTGTTTTCTTTTATTTCTCTTTTAATTTTTCAATCAACTCTCAAACATTTTTATTGGTATAGCTGATTGTGAGTAGTTAGTAAGTAGTCTACCGACAGTTCAGTGTCCCTGTGTTCGACTCGGGCCTCACAAGTCCTATATTACTCTGACGCGTGCACTTGCGTTCTATGCACGGTAAAATTGTGTCAAGTTTTTGGCGCCGTTTTCGGGGACACGGCAACTGTCAGCACTACGAGTGCTGCAAGCAGCCTCTCTAGGCCACATTTTATTTTGTTATTTTTATTTTTGAAATTCATCGTTCATCTTTCATATTTGGTGACCGTCTAGCACTGTACTGAATCAAAATTATTACCTTACAGGTACTAGTGCATGGGGAAGACGCGTAGTACAGACTACACACAACCATCACCAGAGGTCCCGTTCTAGCGATCAGACGATGAGGAGAACAACATTCAAGACCAACCTAAGGATATAGATTCGGATTCTGAACTAGAAGCTATGGCTGAGGAACAGACAATCTGGGAGAAGATCAAGGCATCTTCTGCATCTGCATCAAAAGGGCCAATCAAGAGGCAGGCTATCAACATTCCCAATTATAAGATCGATCCAGGCCTAATAAATTTGATCAAATCAAATGCATTTCACAGGCTTAAAAATGAAGATCTGGTAACTCACATTAGCCAATTCGTGGAGAACTGCGATATGATCAAAATCGACAGGTTCCCGCAAGAGACACTCTATTTGAAATTATTTCCTAGCTCGCTAGCAGGAAATGCCCGAGAATGGCTGCATAACTTGGACGACGAGTATGTGGAGTCATGGGATCATATGGTCGAGATGTTCTTCGAAAGATTCTTTCTGCCCGAGAAGACTAATGATCTTGTAAGAAAGATCCACAACTTCAGCCAGAAAGTCGGGGAGACATATTCTGAGACTTGGGAATGTTTTCAAATAATGTTGAGGAGGTGCCCACATCATGGGCTTGACAAGGAGAAACAAGTCAAGATTTTCTATTTTACTCTTTCTGAGCATGATAGAAGCAACCTGGATTCAGCAGGTTCGGGGTTCTTCTTAAACAACACAAGCACAAGGTGTTGGGAGATTTTGAAGAACATGGCCAAAAAGCAGTCCTGGGTGATAGAAATGCGCCCGAATAGGTTCGAGTTGCAAGTGAGTCAAAGGCCATCAAGGAACTGAATGAGAAGATGGACCTCTTAGCCAAGAAATTGCTAGCAAAGGAAGACGCTGAATCTGATGATGAAACATAGGTGAAGTTTATGCGCCAACAACAAGGGTACAGAAACAATGATCATTCTTGGAGGAAAGATAAGAAATTTTCATGGAAGGACCCAAACAATTTCCTGCAGGACCCCGATGCAAAACCACAACCGCCGACAGAGGATAAGAATAAATGAGTTTCTCAATCAAGGAATCAAGCAGAATCAAGAACTCATGAGCACGTTTGGCCAATAGATTAAGCAACAAGGAGAATTTATGAATCAATTTTGGCAGACCTTACAAAGACATGGGACTCAGATGAGAACTATAGAGACATCGTTAGCGCAGATGGCAGCTGAGATAGCAAATCTGGAAAAGCCAACACAACAAGGTTTAACTGGAAATACAAATGTTCCAGGAGGAAATCAACAAGCTAAGGCAATTCTGCTACGGAGTGGAAAGAAGATTTTAAACCCCAGGGCCGATGAACCAAGCACACCCCAGCCAGAAACCACAGGTGAGGCCATAGAGGAGGTTACAATCACAATGCCGATAGAGGATGCGATAGAGGATGCCACACCAAAACCCATTGTTGAGGAAGAGACTCAAAAGAGGACACCATATGTGCCGCTACATCAGAGGGAATAGACTGTCCCAATCCCGTATCCAAATAGTTTGAAGGCTAAGAAAGTGGACGCTCAGTTCAAGAAGTTCCTAGATAGCTTTAGGAAACTTTCTGTCAACATTCTGTTGTTAGAAGCAATAGATCAGATACCCTCTTATGGAAAGTTTTTGAAAGATATAATCACAAATAAGAGGAAGATTCCTGATACTGAGGTTGTGGTTCTTAAAGAGCAAGTGAGTGCCTTCATTATGGGCACATTGCCACCAAAAAGGCAAGATTTGTGCTGCTTCAATATTTCATGTTACATCGAAAAGGTGAAATACGGTGAAGCATTGTGTGACTCCGGGACAAGTATCAATTGGATGCCTCTTTCTACTTTCAAGAAACTGGGACTTAAAGAATCGAGACAAAGTAACATGACGATTCAGCTAGCAAACAATTTTGTGGTTAAGCCGTATGGTATTTATGAGGATGTTCTGGTTAAAGTTGACAGGTTTGTATTTCCAGCAGATTTTGTGGTAATGGAAATGCAAGATGAATAAGGAAATGAGCTACTCCTTGGAAGACTCTTCCAAGCTATTGCAGATATGATACTCGAGATGGGAAGAGGCTGTCTGACATTGGGAATCGCGGATGAACAATTTGAAATAGTTATGCTCTCAAGTACAACACAATCAAAGGAAAAGGAGCAGTGTCTCATGGTGAAACATTTTGATCAGAGCATTTCTCTTTGTCTAGGGAAGCCATTTCTAGATATGGCTCATGTAATGACCAAGGTAGATAAGGGGATACTGGTTGTAGATATTATGGAACAAACCAAGGTTGTTTCTCTTTGTAGAGTTGTGGGGTACCCAAACGATGAAGAGGAGGAAATTCCACTTTCTACTGAAGATGATGCAATAGCAAGTTCGGTCCTTGACGCCTATCCAAAATTACCCCTTGCATCTTGCCTTGTCAACATAATGCATGACTGGATGAGAAGCAAGTTGTTATAAGAATGCATCAAGATGCTTAAAGTTCTTTCGTGCTACTATGCCAAGTATTATGAAGATCTTGGGCCCCTCCCACCACCGCTTCAATCATCATTGATCAGTCCACCAGATTTAGAACTGAAGCCACTACCTCCCCATTTGAAGTATACATTCTTGGCCGATGGTGAAAGACTGTCGGTAATTATTTCGGCATATCTGAGTGCCGATGAAGAAGAGAAATTGATGATCGTGTTGAAAAACCACCGTGGCGCATTCGGGTGGTCAGTTGTGGATATTAAGGGGATCTCCCCTACACTTTGCCAGCACAAGATCTGGCTTGAGGAAGGAGCCAAACCTGTAATCCAGCCACAATGTAGACTCAATCCAAGCATGATGGAGGTAGTCAAGAAGGAGGTGATCAAGCTTCTTTCTGTGGGCATCATTTACGCTATCTCTGATTAGACGTGGGTAAGCCCCACACAGGTAGTCCCTAAAAAGGGAGGAATCACTGTCACTCACAACTTGTAAAATGAGACATTCATGACCCGACTGGTAACCGGGTGGCGTGTGTGCATTGACTACCGTCGATTGAACTCCGCTATGTTAAAGGATCATTTTCCTCTTTCGTTCATTGATCAAATCTTTGAGCGACTGGCTGGTCGATCTCATTTTTGTTTTCTAGATGGCTACTCTAACTACAATCAGACCTCCATTGATCCTAAGGACCAAGAGAAGTCTACCTTCACTTGTCCCTACGGAACATTTGCTTACCGATGTATGCCTTTTGGCTTACGCAACGCACCAGCAACCTTTAAGCGATGCATGCTTGCCATTTTCTATGATATGGTTGAGCGCTATTTAGAGGTCTTCATGGATGATTTTTCTGTCTATGGTGCATCATTTGATGACTGCTTGTATAATTTGGATAAAGTTTTACAACGATGTGAGGATACACATTTCGTTCTCAACTGGGTAAAATGCCATATGATGCTTAGTGAAGGAATTGTGCTTGGACATAAAGTGTCTAGCAAGGGGCTGGAGGTGGATCCAGTTAAGATTGAGGTTATTTCAAAATTACCCCCACCTAATTTGGTTAAAGGGGTAAGGATTTTTCTCAGTCACGTAGGATATTATCGCCGCTTTATTAAAGATTTCCCAAAAATCGCTAAACCATTTTCGGAGCTTCTTGAGAAAGATGCGATATTTGATTTCAATGAAAAATGTTTGCATGCTTTTAATGTACTGAAAGAAAAGTTGATTTCCGCACTGGTTGTTCAAATGCCGGATTGGACAAAGCCTTTTGAGTTAATGTGCGATGCTTTAGATTTTGCGGTAGGGGTTGTTCTTGGGCAACGTTTTGAAAACAAACCTGTTGTGATTTTCTATGCATCCAAGACTTTAAACGAAGCACAACTCAATTACACCACAACTAAAAAGGAACTTCTCGCCGTCATTTTTGCATTCAAAAAATTTCAGCAATACCTAGTAGGGTCTAAAGTTATGGTATGGATGGACCACGCCGCCATAAAATATTTAATGGAAAAGAAAGATGCCAAACCTAGATTGATTAGGTGGATCTTATTATTACAAGAATTTGACATTGAAATTAAAGATAAGGCAGGGGTTGAGAATCTGGTTGCAGATCACTTGTTTAGCTTAGAATGGGTAGATGAGAAGGACATTAATATACCCATCACTGAGACATTCCCTGATGAGCAAATCCTTTCTGTAAAATCCAAGGATCCATGGTTTTCATATATTGTTAATTATATTGCTTGTAAAATAATCCCAGATGATTGGACTTATCAAGAGAAAAAGAAATTTTTCCATTCGTTGATTTATTATTTCTGGGATGATCCCATTTTTTGAAGCAATGCAGGGACGGCGTTTTGCGCAGGTGTGTACCGGAGATAGAATATGACAGTGTACTTAGTCATTGTCATACACTACCAACTGGTGGCCATCATGCGAGCTCCTGAATGGTGACCAAGGTGCTAGAGAGTGGTCTTTATTGGCTTACACTTTTCCGAGATGCCTACGACTATGTGCGAAGATGTGATTCCTGTCAAAGGGTAGGTACTATTTCTAAGCGGCAAGAGATGCCCCTCAATGTGTTTCAAGAAGTTGAGGTATTTGATCCTTGGGGCATCGATTTTATGGGACCCTTTGTGTCCTCGAACTCTAATTTGTACATTTTACTTGTTGTTGATTATGTATCGAAGTGGGTAGAGGCAATACCTACAAGGACTAACGACGCTGGTGTAGTGTGCAGGTTTGTAAAAGATCACATTTTCTGCAGATTTGGTGTGCCAAGGATGATTATTAGCGATGGAGGCACCCATTTCAAGAATCAAAAATTTGTTGCATTATTAAGAAAGTATGGGGTGAAACATAATGTTGGTACCCCATACCATCCGCAGACACAAGGGCAGGTCAAAGTGTCAAATAGAGAAATAAAAAAAATTGGAGCGCACAGTGGCTTTGATAAGAAAGAATTGGAGTACTTTGCTACCAGATGCATTATGGGCATATAGGACCGCATATAAGACACCTATAGGCACTACGCCTTTTAGGTTGGCTTATGGGAGGGCCTGCCATATACCGGTAGAGCTGGAACACAAGGCGCACTGGGTGCTAAGGAAGCTTAATCTGACTTATGATGAGGTAGGGAAGAAGCGAATGCTAGAGCTGAATGAGTTGGATGAGCTGCGGATGAACGCCTATGAAAAGTCACGAATTTACAAAGAGAGGACAAAACTAATTCATGATTGACACGTTCAAGTGCGTGCATTCAAAAAGGGATATCGTGTGTTATTGTTCAACTCGAGGCTGAAGCTGCATCCCGGGAAATTGAAATCCCGGTGGAGTGGATCTTTTGTTGTGGAAGAAGTATGGCTGCATGGTGCCATCATGGTGTGCGATGGAGAGACGATGTTTCTAGTTAATGTTCAGCGGTCGAAGTTGTACTTTGGTGAGGACTACATGAGGAAAGTGCATGAGGTCAAACTCATAGCACTTCCGGATACAAGATGAGCTTGAGTTTGTCTGGCCTAAGATGTTAAAGAAGGGCGCTTGTTGGGAGGCAACCCAACCGTTGGTAGTTTCTTCATTTTCCTTCACATTTACAAGTTAGTTTGGTTTTTTTTTAGTGTAAAAATGATACCTTGATCGTTTGTTCAATGTGTAGGATTGAGGCAGAGTCAATACTATCGACCATTGTGTCGATGGTAGCGACATGGGTACAGGGAATCAGATGTAGAAATTTTTTTGAGTCGATACCATCGACGGCCTCATCGATGGTATTGACATACCAATAGTGACACCGAAGAAAAGATGCCACGAGGTCGATAGTATCGACTAGGATGTCGATACTCACGAAATCCCTGAAGATTTACTGAAGAAATTGTCTCAGTGAAGTCGATACCATCGACGGCCTTGTCGATGGTATCGACCCGGCAACAGTAAGAAAGCGGTGCCCGGGGCTCGCGAGGGTAATTGATCCAGGAAGAGTCGATACCATCGACCCCCGTCAATGGTATCGACGTGTCACGCCACTGATCCGCAAGAAGAAATCAACGGAGGCCGCTAAATCAAGGAAGTTGAATCGTGGATGGGTCGATACCATCGACCTATGTCGATAGTATAGACGCATCATCGATCTGGGCCCCCACATCAAGCAATCGACAACCGTCGATACTAGCGAAGACATGGATTATGCTACAGTTTTCGATACCATTGACACCCCCATTGATGGTATTGACGGAGCAACCGCAATAACGGGTTTAGTTATAAAAGGAAGGGTTATTTCTCCAATCTCTTCACACCTTTGGAGTTTCTTCCTTCCAGAGATCACCATCCTCATCTTCTTCTTCTTGAATGCCTTCAAGTACAAAGGATGAGATCCTCTTGCACTCTTCTTTCTCCTTATCTTGAGAGTTGAAGATTTGGATTTAGGCTTGACGTTAGAACTCTTCTCAGTCTTACTTTGATCCTTGGACCCATCTCTGCTAATCACCATTACGGGCTTGTCCTTCTTCAATTTTTCTTTATCATGAATCAACATGGCAAGTAAGTCTGACATTTGTCCAGCCATATTATTCACATGATAATATGCAATAAAGTGACTATATGATTCTAGCATTGTATTTAGAATCATGTAGTGGCCAACTCTTGGCTCAAGGTGAATCCCAGTTCTTCAAGATGACACACATGTCCAATCATATTGAGCACATGTTATTCTACTGAGGTTCCCTCTGTCATCTTAGACTCAAGTAGCACCTTCATGATATTGTCCCTTTCTAGACCCATGAGACCAAGTGTCACCTTCCTAAGATGTGTTACCATCTCAAGGACACTCATGTCTTCACATTGCTCATGCAACTCATAGTTCATGTAGCTAAGCATAAGGTAATTTATCTCTAGGGCATCATTGGCATGCTTCCAGTAAACATCCACTTGTGTCCTAGGTGCATCAGAAGCAAGTATTTCTAGCACTAGTTTGTCAAGGACATAGAGCTTTCACTCCATTGAGAACCCGTCTCAAAGTCCAAACACAGTCGTGGAAATTTTTCCTGTCAAGTTTGTCCTTCTTTAGGACCAATCATAATTTGGATTTGTTTGCCATTTGATTCTACAAGAGAGAATTTGCATTTGTCAAAACCCTTTTTTATTTGATTTGATTCAAAAAATTTGTCAATATTAATTCAGTCTTTAATTATTATCACTCCCACTATTTTATTCGAATCAATAACCCTCAATATCAATCCAGAATATTGCGGTGTACAATATTCTAGGGGGCCAGATCCAAAATAATTCAACTATGAGCCGACCAAGATCAGCATACATAGTCAATTATCAAGGTCGGCAGTTGTTTCCAAATGCATCATATGCAATTTTGAATAGATGATATGCACAACCCCTACATAATCATCTACATACTTCTGGGCCCAGACGCTATGAGAATCACCAGTCAATCATGACCCAAACGCTGACACGATAATAATGCACCCTAGTTTTACAGAACCTACATTACTAGCATCACACTTCCATGAGATAGATGGTGCACCACACTTTGGTGTAACCTACTCTTGATCGATCAAGCTTTTAATGTGTGACACTTTTAGAAAGCACCTAAGACTTGATATTTTATTTGAGGGAGTTTGTATTTATAAATACATATACTTTATCTAATCACCACATATATAGTATGTATCATATACATGCTATATCCCACAAAAACAATGAAATAAATGAAAGTAATGGTTATGGCTAGCCTAATGTAATTCCTTAGAGCCATAAGGAATTACGTCATCCTAGGTCAACATCACATACATAAACATGTTGTTGATGAAGATCTGTGCTTGCCAATCTGGGTTGTTCGGTTTAACCCTTGAACTGATTGGCTTGCCTCCTGGACGGTTGTTGGGTTGTCTCACCAGTCGCCTAGTCCTTCTGTCCACCATCTGTTAGCTCCTCTAGTGGATCGTTCGGGTCCACCAGGAAATCGGGTTGGCTTGTCCTTCATGGTCCTTCAGTTGGTCTGCTTGTCTTCATGGTCCTCCATGGTCCTTCAGTTGGTCTGCTCGTCTTCAGGACATCTTCTTCTTTGTCATAACAGGAAAGTAAACTATCCTACTTTTACATGATTATAGAGAAACCTTGAGTTACATTTAAGGGGAGAAAAGGTAGGAAAGAATTAACTTTACATTGGGAAGATAAGATAGAGGCTCGCTATGTAGACCGAGATAAAAGGATAAACCAACCATACAAGCATGCACAAATAATAGGGGTTATTGGCCATAACCATGCTACACATCCACCGTGAAAACCTCTTCAGGGTGAAATGTGTAAATTGCATATATATATATATATATATATATATATCATATATATTAGTTTGGGATTATTGTGGTATTGGATTTGACAAGATATTATTTACATCACATTCAATAGTAAAACGATAAAACCAAAATTTGATCATATTGATTATTCCATAATATAGTAGATTGATGTTGACTCTGATATCACTATAGGGAAATAAGGCAAAAGAGCAGGTAGCGGTAACAAAATATTTTATCTACCATATTCCCCATAACCAGCGGATTGCGTCAATAACTATAAGATGGAAATGATGGTTTTGAGGATATACCTAGTCATGGAGCAAATCCAGCAACAATCCTTGTCATTGTAGTTGTGCAACTCTGACTCCCAGTTGCACTTGGGACTCGTCTGACTGCTCCTCCAAGGTCAGCAGACTCAAACGTTGTCTTTTGCTACAGTTCCTCTCATCACAAACTACTGATTGGCAATGCCCTCCTAGCAATAGACAACAACCTCCTATCTCTAGAGAAGTCCACACAAACCACCTAGAACTCCTATCGTCCTACCAGAATGGATAAGGAGTTGTCCCTGCCGTTGGCGTACTAGTCACCAACTTGCTCTCCCACAACAATGATCTTAGTTGTTCTCTCCCTTGCTATCCCTCCCTAGTCGGGTAGGACTTTCTTGGGCTCTCGTGGTTACCACAACTAGAGAGGACAACACTTGTCAGAGCAACTGATTCTCAATTGTCTATGTTGTGATTTGGGAAGACTCATAGGCGGGGTTTTGGCCAGGGTTCCCAGTTGATGCAGGAGTGGAAGGGACTGGAAGATTTCTAATTTTCACAACAATTCTAGAATTTTCACAGCTGGTGGTAGCCGAACTGGTTGTCTGGCATGCCATATGGTCTGCTTACATGCTAGATGATTGTCTAACTCAATCCAGATGGTCGTCTGGTGCTTTCTCAGCCACACACAATATTGGCAATTCTATTCCAATTAATATTACATATTAATTCCTTGCACCACAAGTAAAGTGCAACTAGAACGAACTTGGAAATATCTAGAACCTTTCCTCAGACGAATTGACACATCTCGTCCATGCGAGATGGTCGTCTCACTCACCCAGATGGTCCTCTGGTGAGCCAAGATAGACTGGGGAGCCGAGATGGACCAGTTGGTTTAATCTATATCCAATTTCAACTGGAATCAGTCTGACACTCTAGACATCCATCTCATCCCTTGAGATGACTATTTGGCACTCTAGACAATCATCTCCATCCATGAGATGGGCATTTGTCAGTGCAGACAAGCTTCTTGTTGTGTGAGTCAATGACCTAAATGTTTTAGAAATTAATTCATTTGTCATTCAAGTTCAAACTCCTCTTCTAGCTCAAGACCTATGTGTGTGACCCTATAGATCCCATATTACATTGGCAGTGAATGTCCATAACAACTTATGACACCACAAGCAATGAGCAATGCCTAGTCTCACATAAATGCTACCCAAATAAATGTAAAGTTGGAGAACAATTTCAACCTACAATCTGTGTATGGTGTTGCAATGTTCTTATAGTTCCTTTGTCATTGATGTCCAGATTGAACTCGAGGTAGGAGCAATCATCCTTTTTATCATTCAATGTTGTTTCTTGAACTAGAGCAGACTGTCTGAGATATATGAAAGTTCAATATCACATATTGACTCACATGTGCGTGGCCATGCATTTCTCAGTCTCACTAATCAAGAGGCCTAGGACATCAAACTCTCGTAGGAGGGACAAATCCCATTTCTATCCCTTACAGTCTATCCCCATGTGTCAAAGTCACACAATCATGACCATTATGACAACCCATGTTTCAGGACTACGTTTGATGATTTCAAATCATACCCAATGACATGTGATGAGTGCAGTGATCTTAGGTCTAAGACCCACAATCACCACCATCACTGTGAGAGATGACTATGACATCCATAATGATGGCTTCCATGTGTCAGTCTCACGGTGGGTTTTTCCGATACACTATTCTCTAACATGTATCTGTGTGCTTGGTTTGATATAGCCATATCATAACTAATGAGATTCTATCATCAACTAACTCACACTCTAATCTTATGTGTTATTGTTGTCTATCAACCATTCATAATAACAACCGATCAGGGACATAATGATAATATGTATATGTACTCTTATTATCCATATGATCTCATTTCCCCTAAGCTAATACTTGAAGACATACATCATTGAGTAATATTATTCTCTAGACATTTATAATGTTACATCATTATCAGATAACTGAATTAAACAAAATAAATTGGAAGCTTGCCTTTTTTAACAATCAAATCATTTTTACAAGTTATGCCATTACAATCATCACATGCTTGGCTCTCTGGGTACACATACCAACAATATTGACTCACTTGAGCATGGCCTTGCATTCCTCAGTCTCACTTATGAAGTGTCCAGGATATCATACTCCTATAGAAGGGTAAAATCCCATCTACATCACTCCTAGTCATTCCCAATGTCATAGTGCATCCGAGCATCACCTTTATGGTAACCCTTATTCAAGGTCACACTAGATGATGTTAAAGTATACCGAACAACATGTGATGAGTGTAGTGACTTTAGCTCTAAGAACTACAATCATCACCATCACTATGAGAGATGATTCTGACTACCATGTAATGATTTCCATGCATCACGCTTATGGTAGGTTTGTCCGATAGACTATTCTCTAACAAGTATCTATGTGTTTGGTTTGATATCACATATCATGACTTAATTAGACTCTATCATCAACCAACACACATTCTAGTATTATGTGTTGTTGTTGTCTATCAACCTTCCACAATAACATTCGACTAGGGACATACCAAGAATGTGTATACTCTTAACATCTGTATTATCTCATTGTTCAGGTCATCAACCCAAAGACATACACCATTGAGTAATATAATTCTCTAGACATTTATTATGTTACTTTATTATCTCATAACTGAATAAAATAGAATAAATTAGAAGATTTCCTTTATTATCAATCCAATAATTTACAAGATATGACATTACAATCATCATATGGTTGGATCTCAGGGCATACATACCAACACAATCACCTTGAAGTTAATGCATAACATCCAAGTATTACTATTTAGTTCATAATTGAACATTAAGACTGACTTGGGTTCTAAGTTAGGATTTTAGGGTCAAATTTGGGTTTCATTAGGGTTTTGGCTCCCCAAACCCTAATCATCACTTTAATGCATTTTTAACTCACAAACTCTAATTTGATATTATTTGAATCATTAATCTCAAATAAAGTCAAAGATGTCTTTTTTATCCCAAAAGACTAAAATTTATTTATCAAAGTCAGCTAAGCATGTTATGGTCATTATAACCAAGAAATTAGGATTTCTGAAACGATTTTACCGTGCGTAGAACGCAAGTGCACGCGTCAGAGTAATATATGCCTTGTGAGGCCCAAGTCGAACACAGGGACACTAAACTGTCAGTAGACTACTTACTAACTACTCGTGATCAGCTAGACCAATAAAAAGGTTTGAGAGTTGATTGAAAAATTAAAAGAGAAATAAAAGAAAACAAAGAAATCGATTAAATGTTTAGTTTAATCAATTTAAATGGGAATCTTTAGGATTGCGGTTTCACCGTAGGTTCTCGTTGTATTTATTTCTATATAGTTAATCACACTTGTCTCTCATTTTGGGTAGTGGCCTGTAGTCAGAATTAGTCACTGTCGTGATACAATTCACTACCTAAATCTAGGTCGGTTCTACTGTTGTAGTAACCTATACCCTAAACTAGGTGCATGAAGACCATACTCTGGGTTTCCACCATTAACCGTACATCACCTTGTTCAAGGGATTTATTAATTAATGTGAATTTCATCTCTTTTCAACCGTTAATTCTTCTTTTAAAGCAATTAAAGGCATTAGATTATCATTAAGGTGATCAATAATAATGATATAATGGAGAAAACGAAATCATACCATGGATTTAAGAGACAAAATATGAATTACTATGGTAAAAATGTCATACAACGATTACTCGGGCTACTCCCGGTCCTAAAGACAAAGGGGATTAGCCATGCATGTTCATCTCAAAGCAAGACATGATGAAAGAAAGGGAAAACATGGAGAAAACATGGATGAAGTGATGTAAACCCCTGAACGGAGGAGATCCGAGCATTCCTTGACGTAGAGTACACAATCTACAACCTCCTGACAGTGGAAAACGTCTTCTTCGGCTCTCGGAACGGTCGGGGCGTGCTTCTGGGCTCCGTTCTTCTCTCTACCTCTCCTCCGGACTTGTACAGCGGCTAATGACGTGATAGATCACTCTTGGCTGCCGTCATTAGGTATAGGCACCAAATTAGATCACCGAAATATCATCACCGTTGGATTTGGGCCGATCTAGAACAAAAACTAATATGACGGCGTCGATACCATCGACGTGAGTCGATGGTATCGACTCGTCATGATATCGGAAAGTTCTCTTTGTTCTATGACGCTCCGCCTGATGCAGACTCGATACCATCGACGAGGGTCGATGGTATCGACACCTTTAGGCGTTGGTTTTGTCACCTTTCTGACACTTAAGCTGTAGGACGTCGATAGTGTCGACTTTTGTGTCGATAGTATCGACAGGTTGATTGCTGGCTCGTTGAAGGTATCTCAACCATCGACTCATCTTGGATCCTTACAGCTGTCTCACTGTGACTGTGTTGATACCATCGACACAGGTCGATGGTATCGACAACTGTGTATACTCATTTTTCCTGAAATTGCAAGACAAAACCAAATCAGCTAAGCTAAAACCCATTATTATAATCGTTTATACTCAAAAAGATAAAATATGAGAGATTTGATACATAATGAGATTATAGACTAAAGTAAGTGAATTATGTGATACTAACCACAAAAGTGACTAATAAACACATAAAACGCATGTAAAACAAGTCTATAAATGCGACTCAAAATCATCGCATCAAACTCCCCTAAGCTTGAACATTGCTCATCCTCAATCAGCAAAACTATAGAATAAAATTGTGAGGGTCAACTAAAGAACATATTATCACAATAGACATTGACATATGATCCCCGCCAGACATTCACATATCGGTCCTTACTGACCACAGAATGATAATTACCCTCTAGGTGACAATGATCATTCATAAGAGATATCCACCCCAAGATTGATGAACACTATCAAATAAGGTAGTTAATATAATAAAATCCTCCAGTTCAGGCTTGGTGCATCTTTGTGATCTTCTATCTACATTGCTCATTTCCTAACTACCATCTAATGGTAGCAACTCTCCTGATATTAAGGAGTGAGGAGATAATCACGGTGGCCCACCAATTCGAGCAACGGGTGGGATGGAATAGGTGGCTATGGAAGAAATGGAAGCACAATACAGTTTTAACATGCACAAATAATAATAATAACCTAAATGATGCATATGCAAATGAGAATGCCCTAATGCCTGCATTTTGGGATGCATGTTCCTACTATCCCATCTCATGCGAGATAGAATATCTACAAACTACCTTATGTGCTTATTCTTCCTATTATACGGGTGAGACAAGCTCTTTTCTCCCTCTAAAATCAGCCTTGTTTTTTTTTCTCTGTTCTTCTTTTTTTTCAAGCCCTTCTTTCTCTCAAATTGGCTACTGCAAAATGTACAATATTTTTCAGAAATTTTTTCTTCCTTTTTTTTAAATTGAGCTTATTTTCACTTAACTGTCATCCTTAAGGCATTACAACTTAATTTCAGAGAGTATAGAGCAAGTTACCTGCTTCTCTTTTTTTCCAGAAGAAATGACGCAAATTTACCGTGCGTAAAAACGCAAGTGAACGCGTCGAGTAGTACATGCCTTTGTGAGGCCCGAGTCAAACTCAGGGATACGTGCAATCGTCGGGGACTCCTACTAACTACTCGCGATCAGCTAAGCCGATTAACAAGTTGAGAGTTGTTGTTAAAATTAAAAGAAAAATAAAAACAAAACGAAACAAGAAATCGATTAAATGTTGGTTTAATCAATTCAAAAGGGAATCTTTAGGGTTGCGGTTTCACCGCGGGTTTTCATTATATTAAATTCTATATAGTTACTCAATTCTATCTCTCTATCCGGGTAGTGGCCTGAAATCAGAATTTCCCACTGTCATGGTACAATTCACTACCTATGTCTAGGTCGGTTCCACCGTCGTAGTAACCTATACCCTAAACTAGGTGCATTATAAACGACCTCTCGGTATCCACCATTAATCTTACACCGCCTCGTTCAAGGGATTTGTCAATTAATGTAAATTCTGTCTCTTTTCAACCGTTAATTCTTCTTTCAAAGCAATTAAGGGCATTAGATTATTATTATGGTGATCAAGCATAACAATATATTAGAGAACATGAAACTATACCACGGATTTAAGAGATAAGATATGAATTACTATTATAAAATTGTCATACAATGAATCCCCGGGCTACTCCCGGTCCTAAAGATAAAGGGGATTATCCCTGCATGTTCATCTCAGAGTACAATGTAGTAAAGAAAAGGGGAAACATGAGAAAAACGAAATTGAGTGGTGAAACCCCTGAACGGAGAAGGTCCAATCGATCCTTGGCGTGGAATCCGCGTTCTGCCACCTTTCGGTGGTGGAATTCATCTTCTTCAGCGTCCAGATTGGCTGGGGCGTGCTCTCGTGCTCCGTTCTTCTCTCCTTGCTCTCTGGGATATGTGCAGCAGCTAATGATGTGATCCCCCAGTCCAGGGCACCGTCATTAGGTATATCTCCCGAATTAAGTCGCTAATTAACCACGGCTGTCCGATTAAGATCATTCTGAATCAAACTAATATCTGACAGTGTCGATACCATCGACGCGGGTCGATGGTATCGACCTAGCGTGGTAGCGGCAATCCTTCTTTTCTTTTGGCTATGCGCCTGATGTCAACTCGATACCATCGACTCGGGTCGATGGTATCGACACTCTAAGGCGTCGGTTTTGTCCTTTTTCCATCACTGTAGCTCCACTAGTCGATGGTATCGACTTTTGTGTTGATAGTATCGACTCACTTTCTTCCAGCAACCTGATGGTGTCTCGATACCATCGACATCCCCGTCGATAGTATCGACCTTGTTCTGGTCCTTGCGGCTGGCAGCCTGTGGTCCAGTCGATGGTATCGACCCCCGTCGATGGTATCGACGGAAGCAGATACTTGTTTTTCCTGAAATTAACACACAGAACCACATAAATTCACACAAAATATATTCTTTCGATAATTAATGCTAAAAATTCTTAAATAAAGGGAATTTAACATAAAGAAGTAGCATAGACCAAAATGAATGAATTATTCAACATTAACCATAAAAATGACTAATAAATGCATAAAACACATATCAAACAAGTCTATAAATGCGACTCAAAATCATCGCATCAAACTCCCCTAAGCTTAAACATTGCTCGCCCTCGAGCAACTATTTCTTAGAATAGAATTGCCAGAGTCAACTAAAGAACAAAGCATTACAACAGACATCCCAATGACTCCCACTGAACATTCACATACCGGCCCTCGCTAACCACAAAATGATAATTGCCCTGAAGGCGACAGTAATCATCCATAAAAGATGTTGACCTCAAAACTAATGAACACTATCACATAAGGCAGTTAACATAATAAAATTCGCCGGTCCAGGCTTGGTGCATCTTGTGATCTTCTATACTACGTTTCTCGCCCTAACTACCATCTACATGGAAGCAGTTCTCCTGATATGAATTAGTGAGGAGAAATTCACGGTGGCCTACCAATCCGAGCAACGGGTGGATGAAATGGGTGGCTCATGGAAGAAGTGGAAGTATCATACGATTGCAACATGCATAAAACAAAAATGCCCTAAATGATGCAAATGCACATGAGAAATGCCCTAATGCCTAAGATTAGGTGGAATGATGCATGCACTAACCATCCGTCTCAAAATGAGATGGATATCTAATTAAGCTACATCATGTATTCATTCATCTTAAAATGTAGGTGAGATTGTGTTCCTTTCTCCTTCTTATTCCACTTGCTTCTAAATAAACTTTCTTCTTTTTTTTGTAGTTTTTTTTCTTTTTTTTTCAAGCCCTTATATCCATAATTGGCAATGAATAATTTATAAGGCTTATTTTTTTCTGCATAACTCAAACATTTGAATTATTTAGAAGGTATAGAACATGTTAATTCACCATTACATAATAAATGAGGTACATGACATACTTTATGCATAGAAGTTATGAATGCAACTAAATGACATGCACCTAAGGGTAATGTGCATGTATAACTATTCTAATTTTTTCTTCATTTTTCATGCAAAACATATGAAGGTGATTACAATGCAAGTCCTATCTACATGCCATGCAATCAAAAAGAGTTAAAACCGTAATTTACTTCCAAATCTTGAGTGGATTGTGAAAAGCATGGGGTGGAAAGATCACAAGATTAGTTGACTGAACCTTTGAAAAATACTATGTGTCCCTCCTTACTGACCTGTGTAGTAGTTAAGAGGTTTCTCTCTCTTACTTCAAATTAGAGTCTGATTACCATTTGGTCAGTTAAGTCTCAACAACCAATTGCCGTCCACTTTCATGAATCATTAGGGATACACAGTTGTGATTTTCTATTTTAAAGTTGACAAAACCAATCATTTTCTAAGTTAAGTGATCAAGGTTAAACACATTCAAGCTTGTGAACACTCAAAAAAAATTAAAATTTCCCTTCATTCCCATGCACATGCAACTGAGATGACACAAGATTAAAGACATCCATGATTACACTAGATAGAATGTGGGTCCTAAAACAAACTAAGATTGCAGAAAGCAAATGACAGGAAACAAAAGCAATAAAACTAAAAATAGAGAAAATGAAAGATAGAATTGTTCCAATACCCCCCCCTAAGCTTGAATTCAACTATGGCCTCATAGTCAAAAACAAACTCAAAGGTTGGAACAGTGATACCGATTTACTCTTGTGGTGGAGGCGGGTTCTGTGGAGCCGTAGGGTCCCAAGAAGGATACTCCCCCTGGAAGCTTGGATCAAACTGGGCCCTGGGTGGAGGTTGTGGATAACCTCCAAAATAATTTTGGCTCCAATAGTGGTCGTAGAAGGTCTCATGCTGCATCTCCATCCGATATAACCGATCATGTATCTGTTGTTGGTTGTTGAGGAGAAGACGCTCGTTCTCGAACATCACCTTTTGGTTGTCCAGTATCCAGTTCGTAGTGTCCTGAATACCGGTATACATTGTCATGTGCTGCTGCTACATTTGCTGGATGTCTTGCAGCATGGTGTACATGCCCTGCATAGAATAGGCATCCTCACTTGGCTGCGAGGGCGGTGGTGGTGGCGGTGTAGGCTGTGATGATGAAGATGCACCCGGATGCATCAGGACGCTTCCGTGGTGCCACTCATGCTCGAAGAGGTGTGAATGCCTCCTCTTCCTCCTCAGCCTCGTCGTCATTTCCGTCGTCGCCACCGTCATTGCCGCCTTCTTCATCGGAGTTGGTGATGGCTATGATTGGCCACCGAAAGTGTTGCACCCCTTCGATGTTGAAGACCGGATCGGGCAACGAGCACTCCTGATAGGCATGGTTGACGTGGCAATGCACATACGCCATTCCATCTCGAAGAAGTAGGAGATTCGACCGGTGTAGATGTTGAAAGTTCACCTTGCTTCTAGTAGATAGAGGAGTGAGGGTTTGGAAATTCAAACCAAGGTAGGTAGCCAGCTTGGTGATGAACCTGCTGAAGTGAATCGGTGCTTTCCTCATACTCCTCTTCACTGCCAATACTCTCTGCAGAAAGAAGGCACCCCAATTGCACTCTTGACGCTTCAGGAGCTTATACAGAAAGAATAAGTCCGTCTCCTGAAACTTGCTGAGGGCCAAGTCACCCCGAGCAAATAGCGTCGAGCTGAGCATCCGGTGCAGAATCCGGACGAAAGGGTGCTCGAAATCGGCTACCGCCGCATTATGGTAGCTAATGGACATCCCCGACGGCACCATAACCAGCTCGATGAAGATGGTGTCGTAGTCGATGCGGTTGTCCGGGCACCGGTAGTCATTTGGTGAGTGGTTCCAGTTGAAGATCTTGTTGAATTTCCGGAGCGTAAGGGTGTAGTCGATGTTGAACAGCCGGAATGACACCCGACCTTTAATCCACTCGCGGTCGGTGGCAATAACATCGTTGGGCATGACGCAGACGTCCAACGATGCCATGAACTCTACCACCAACTCCTTGTACGTGGGCCAGTCGCCAAAGAACGGCTGGCCATCTGCATGAAACTCCAGCTCATCAGGTCTTCGGTTTGTGTGGCGCGCCTGTCCTTTCAGAATGTAGGCCAAGTTGTCCTCGAACCCTAAGTCACGGATCATGTTCTGTTCGACATAACGGGTTGGCTCTATCTTCCTCTTTAAGATCTCCTCATAGATCTTCTTCACCTCCGCGGATGGATGAATCAGCCGCAGACGTGAAACCGACGCGGGAGGAGGTGGCACGAACTCTGGGATATCCATCGAGTTCGCACGTGAAGATGACGCACCAGCTACGTGCACCATGTTTGTGAGAGAAAGAGGATTAGAAAGGAGCTCGGTGAAGACTGGAGAATCAAATCTCCGCTCAATGAAGAACTAGCTCGGTGTTGCTCGTCGACGGACTTGCACAGCTCTGGAAGTCACTCGGCACAAGTGGAGGAAGATTCCATTGAAGGTGTGATGTCATCTGACACAACTACTCCCCATATATAGCCGTGGCCGGCACTACTGTCTGCCCGTCGATACCATCGACACAAGTTGATGGTATCGACTCGGGTAGCACGATCCGTACCTCCGCTAGTATCGACGGTTGTCGATGGCTGGATCTGCGGGGCCCAGATTGCTGACGCGTCGATACTATCGACGCAGGTCGATAGTATCGACCCATCCCCCAGATCGACTTCTTTGTTTGCTGCGATGCCGTTGATCTTTCTCGCGGATTGTTGACATGGCGCGTCGATACTATCGACGCGAGTCGATAGTATCGACTCTCTGATTAGGGAAAATCCTCACGAGGCCCGGCCACCGCCCTTTTTCACTTGAATGTATCGATACCATCGACTGGGTCGTCGATGGTATCGACTTCACTGAGACGATTTGTTTTGAAAATCTCCAGAGATCTCGATGGTATCGACTAGCATCTCGATACCATCGACCTTGTCTTTGTGATCTACCTATAGGTATGTCGATACCATCGACGAGGCCGTCGATGGTATCGACGTAGTCCGGTTTCTGCTGTCATCAACATGTACCACGGTCGATACCATCGACACAAGGGTCGATGGTATCGACTCTGCCTCAGCCCTACACAAGTAGCAAACAATCACAGTATCTTTTTTACACTAAAAACTAAGTAAAAACAAATTAAACTACGAATGTAAATGAACTAATCTAAGGTACCAATGGTTGGGTTGCCTCCCAACAAGCGCCCTTATTTAACGTCTTAGGCTAGATGACTTGAGTCGCATCATGCATCCAAAAGTGAAATGAGTTTGACCTCATTCACCTTCCTTGTGTAATCTTCTCCAAAATATAGCTTCAACCTCTGTCCATTCACCAAAAATGTCATCTCACCATTGTGCACCAAGATTGCGCCATGTGGCTTGACTTCTTCCACAATAAATGGTCCACTCCACTGGGATTTGAGCTTCCCGGGATGCAACTTCAGACTTGAATTAAACAGCAACACACGATCTCCCTTCTTGAAGGTGCGCATCTGAATGTGACGATCATGGATCAACTTAGTGCGCTCCTTGTATAACCGAGAGTTCTCATATGCAGTCATGCGCAACTCATCCAATTCATTTAATTCAAGCAATCTCTTCTTCCCCGCTTCATCATAGCTCAAATTGAGCTTCCTTAACGCCCAGTGTGCTTTATGCTCTAACTCCACCGGTAAGTGACAAGCCCGGCCATACGCCAACCTAAAAGGTGTGGTGCCTATAGGTGTCTTGTATGCCGTCCGATATGCCCACAATGCATCCGGCAGTAAGGCACTCCAATTCTTCCTCGTGGAAGCTACCGTACGCTCCAAAATCTTCTTAATTTCTCAATTAGAGACTTCCACCTGTCCTTGAGTTTGCGGGTGATATGGGGTACCTATGTTATGTTTTACCCCATATTTCTTCAACAATGCCGAGAACTTGTGATTCTTAAAGTGCGTACCCCCATCACTGATGATCATTCGGGGCACTCCAAACCTACAGAAGATATTTTCTTTTATGAATCTGCACACTACAGAAGAATCATTAGTCCTTGTGAGTATTTCTTCTACCCACTTCGACACATAATCAACAGCTAGAAGAATATATAAATTCAAATTTGAGGACACAAAGGGTCCCATGAATCTATACCCCACAGGTCAAATACCTCCACCTCTTGGAAGACATTCAGGGGCATCTCTTGTCTCTTTGAGATGTTACCTGCTCTTTGGCAGGAATCACATTGTCTCACGAACTCATAGGTGTCTCGGAACAAGGTAGGCCAATATAGGCCACTTTCCAACACTTTGGCAGCCGTACGAGAGCTCGCGTGGTGTCCTCCCGTAGGTAGAGTGTGGCAGTGACAAAGAACACTCTCGTATTCCTCCTCAGGTACACACCTGCGTAGAACACCATCCATGTATTGTTTTAAAAGAATGGGGTCATCCCAAAAATAGTATCTTAGAGAATGGAAAAACTTCTTCTTCTCTTGATACGTCCAATCTTCTGGAATGATCCTGCAAGCAAGATAATTCACGATATATGAAAACCAAGGATCTTTAGAATTCACTTTCAAAAATTGTTCATCCAGAAATGTCTCGGTTATGGGTATGTGTAAATCTTTTTCATCCACCCTCTCTAACCTAGACACATGATCTGCCACAACATTTTCAATCCCTGCCTTATCTTTAATTTTGATATCAAATTCTTGTAGGAGCAAGATACACCTAATCAATCTAGGTTTGACATCTTTTTTCTCCATCAAATATTTAATAGCGGCATGATCAGTCCAAACAACTACTTTCGATCCAACTAAATATTGCCGGAATTTTTCAAAAGTGAAAACCACGGCAAGCAATTCTTTTTCAGTAGTTGTGTAATTTAATTGAGCATCATTCAAGGTCTTGGATGCATAAAAAATTACGGCGGGTTTATTGTCCACCCGCTGTCCCAACACAGCTCCTACCGCAAAATCCGATGCATCACACATGAGTTCGAACGGCTTAGTCCAATCCGGTGTTTGAACAACCGGTGCGGAAATCAATTTCTCCTTCAGCACGTTGAACGTGTGTAAGCATTTGTCATTGAAATAAAAAACAACATCTTTCTCGAGAAGCTCGGATAACGGTTTGGCGATTTTAGAAAAATCTTTTATAAACCGACGATAAAATCAGGCGTGTCCTAAGAAACTTCTTTCCCCTTTTACTGAATTTGGTGGGGGCAATTTAGAAATTACTTCAATTTTCACCGGATCTACCTCCAAACCTTTGCTAGACACTTTATGTCCTATCACTATTCCTTCACTCACCATCATATGACATTTCTCCCAGTTGAGGACCAAATGTGTGTCCTCACATCTCTGTAATACCTTATCCAAATTATAAAGGCATTCATCAAATGAAGCACCATAAATGGAAAAATATCCATAAAAACTTCAAGACAACGTTCTACCATATCAGAAAAAATGGCGAGCATACAACACTGAAAAGTCACTGGTGCATTGCATAATCCAAAGGGCATGCGGCGATACGCAAAAGTTCCATAGGGACAAGTGAAAGTAGATTTCTCTTGGTCCTTAGGATCGATTGAAATTTGATTGTATCCCGAATACCCATCTAGAAAACAGAAATGAGATCGGCCGGCTAAGCGCTCTAGAATTTGATCAATGAATGGTAAAGGAAAGTGATCTTTTAGCGTAGCGGCATTAAGACGGCGGTAATCAATATAAACTCGCGACCCAGTTACCAAACGGGTGGTGATAGGTTCATTTAAAATGTTTTGAGTGCAGTAATACCCCCCTTTTTAGGGACTACCTGCGTGGGAATTACCCATGTCGAGTCTGAAATCGCATATATGATACCTGCGGATAGAAGCTTAATCACCTCTTTCTTCACCACCTCCATCATGCTTGGATTCAGTCGACGTTGCGGTTGGATCACCGGCTTGGCTCCCTCCTCGAGCCGAATCTTATGCTGACATAAGGTAGGGGAAATCCCCTTTATATCTGCGACAAACCACCCAAATGCTCCCCAGTGGTTCTTCAGCACTTTCAACAATTGGTCTTCCTCTTCCGCACTCAGATATGCAGAAATGATCACAGGTAACTTTTCTTCCTCCGCTAGAAAGGCGTACTTGAGGTGCGGTGGCAGTGGCTTTAACTCTAACTCCGGCGGGCTGATCAATGATGATTGAAGCGGAGGGGGAAGTTCACCTAAATCTTCATAGTACCTCGCATAGAAACATGGAAGCATCTGAAGCATCTTGGCACACTCCTTGAGTGATTTGCTTCTCATCCAATCATGAGTGATGTTAACTAAACAAGCCTCCAATGGTAATTCCAGATATGCATCAAAAACTGAATCTTCTATAGCATCATCCTCCATAGAGGGAGGAATGTCCTCATACTCATCATTCGGGAATCCTACAACCTTGCAAAGGGAAACTACTTTGGTTTGCTCCATGATGTCTACAGCCAAAGTCCCTTTGTCCACCTTGGTCATTACATGAGCCATATCCAGAAATGGCTTCCCTAGACAGAGTGAGATAGTATTATCAAAATGTTTCATCATGTGGCATTTCTCCTTGGGTTTAGGTGAAGTAACGCCGGAAGGCATGACCATCTCAAATCGGTCATCAGCTATACCCAAGGTCAACCGGCCTCTCCCCATCTCAAGTATCATGTCGGCTGTGGCTTTGAATGGTCTTCTGAGTATTAGCTCATTGCCTTGCTCATCTTGCATCTCCATGACGACAAAATCTATAGGAAATACAAATCTATCTACTTTCACAAGCACATCTTCACAAATCCCATATGGTTTCACTACAGAGTTATCCGCCAATTGAATTGTCATGTTACTTGGCCTTGACTCCTTTAATCCCAACTTTTTGAATGTAGAAAGGGGCATTAAATTGATGCTTGCTCCCGAGTCACATAATGCTTCACCAAATTTGACTTTCCCAATATAGCACGAAATGTTGAAACAACCCGGATCTTGCCTCTTTGGTGGCAATGTGCCCATGATGAAGGCACTCACCTGCTCTTTAAGCACAACTACTTCCGTGTCTGGAATTTTTCTCTCTTCGTGATGATGCCTTTCAGAAATTTTCCGTAAGACGGAATTTTCTCAATAGCTTCCAATAGAGGGATGTTTACTAAAAGCTTCCTAAAACTGTCCAAGAACTTTTTGAATTGATCATCTACCTTCCTTGCCTTAGTACTATTCAGATAAGGGACTGGTACAGCCTGTGCCCTTTGATGCGGTGGCACATAGGGTGTTCTTTTCTGAGGTCCCTCCTCCTCTGCAATAGGGTCTTTAGTAGCATCCACAACTGTGTCATCGACTGGTTCTATGACCGGTGCGGACAGCTCCTCAGTGGCTCTAGCTTCTTTTTCAGCTTGGGGTTTGCTTGCTTCATCGGCCCTGGGATTTAACAATTTCTTGCCACTTCTTAGCAAGATGGCCTTAGCTTGTTGGTTCCCTCCTGGAACATTAGTATTTCCCGGGAAACTTGGATGTGCCGGCTTCTCCAAACTGGCTATCTCCGCAGCCATCTGTGCCATAGATGTCTCTATTGTCCTCATTTGAGCCCCATGGCTCTGCAGTGTCTGGCCGAATTGGTTCATGAACTCCCCTTGTTGCTTTATTTGCTGGCCGAAAGTAGCCATGAGTTCTTGGTTTTGCTTTATAACTTGATTGAGCAGCTCTGTGCTCTTGTCCTCCACAACTGGCTGGGGTTTAGCATCCGGATCCTGCAAGAAGTTATTAGGATCCTTCCAGGAAAACTTCTTGTCTTTTCTCCATGAATAATCGTTGTTCCTATAACCTGGCTGCTGCCTCATAAATTTCACTTGAGCCTCATCCTCGGGCTCAGTATCCTCCTTTGCAAGCAATTTCTTTGCGAGAAGATCCATCTTCTCATTGAGTTCCTTTATTGCCTTAGATTCTCCTACTACTCGAACATGTTCCACAGTGCCTCTTTCACCCCATGATTGTTTCTTTTCCATGTTCTTTAAGATCTCCCAACATCTAGTGTCTGTGTTATTCAAGAAGAATCCGGAACCGTCCGAATCTAGGTTGCTTCTATCATGCTCGGAGAGAGCAAAATAGAAGATCTTCACTTGGGTCTCCTTATCCAGCCCATGATGCGGGCATCGCCTGAGCATGATCTGAAATCTCTCCCAGGTCTCATAATAAGTCTCGCCTGCTTGTTGAGTGAAGTTGTGGATCTTTCTTATCATGTCATTGGTCTTTTCAGGCAGAAAGAACCTCTCGAAGAAGACCTCCACCATGTGGTCCCAAGACTCCACATATTCATCATCTAAGTTATGTAGCCATCCGCGTGCAATTCCCGCTAGTGAACTCGGGAAGAGCTTCAAGTAGAGCACATCCTGTGGAAATCTATCGATCTTTACCATATCACAATTCTCCACAAACTGACTTATGTGCGCAACGGGGTCTTCGTTTTTGAGCCCGTGGAAGGCATTGGACTTCACCAAGTTGATCAAAGCTGGATCAATCTTGTAGGTCAGAATATTCAGCGCTTGCTTCTTTATAGGCCCCTTGGAAGCGGACGAGGAAGAAGCTTTGATCTTCTCCCATATTGTCTGAGGCTCGTCCATTTCTTCTTGTTCGTGTTCAGAAATTATATCCTCTGGCTCATCTTGATTATAATCGCCCTCGTCTTCTGGTCTCGGCAGCGGAACCTCTAGTGCACGACCTGCGTAGTCAGTACTACGCGTCTGCACCATGCACAGTACCTGAAAATAGAAAGATTAAATTTAGTACAGTGCTTGACGATTGCAAATATAAAAAAAAGATAATGAATTTTTTTGAATGATAAAAAAAATAAAAAGGTGGCCTAGAGTGGCCGCTCACAGCACTCGAAGTGCCAACAAATTTCCGTATCCCCGGAAACGATGCCAAAAACTTGACGCAAATTTACCATGCGCAAAAATGCAAGTGAACTCGTCGAGTAGTACAGGCCTTTGTGAGGCCCGAGTCGAACTCAGGGATACGTGCAATCGTCGGGGACTCCTACTAACTACTCGCGATCAGCTAAGCTGATTAACAAGTTGAGAGTTGTTGTTAAAATTAAAAGAAAAATAAAAACAAAACGAAACAAGCAATCGATTAAATGTTGGTTTAATCAATTCAAAAGGGGATCTTTAGGGTTGCGGTTTCACCACGGGTTTTCATTGTATTAAATTCTATATAGTTACTCAATTCTATCTTTCTATCCGGGTAGTGGCCTGAAATCAGAATTGCCCACTGTCGTGGTACAATTCACTACCTATGTCTAGGTCAGTTCCACCGTCGTAGTAACCTATACCCTAAACTAGGTGCATTATAAACGACCTCTCGGTATCCACCATTAATCTTACACCGCCTTGTTCAAGGGATTTGTCAATTAATGTAAATTCCGTCTCTTTTCAACCGTTAATTCTTCTTTCAAAGCAATTAAGGGCATTAGATTATTATTATGGTGATCAAACATAACAATATATTGGAGAACACAAAACTATACCATAGATTTAAGAGATAAGATATGAATTACTATTATAAAATTGTCATACAATGAATCCCCGGGCTACTCCCGGTCCTAAAGATAAAGGGGATTAGCCCCACATGTTCATCTCAGAGTACAATGTAGTAAAGAAAAGGAGAAACATGAGAAAAATGAAATTGAGTGGTGAAACCCCTGAACGGAGAAGGTCCAATCGATCCTTGGTGTGGAATCTGCATTCTGCCGCCTTTCGGTGGTGGAATTTGTCTTCTTCAGCGTCCGGATTGGCTGGGGCATGCTCTCGTGCTCCGTTCTTCTCTCCTTGCTCTCCGGGATGTGTGCAACGGCTAATGACGTGATCCCCCAGTCCAGGGCACCGTCATTAGGTATATCTCCCGAATTAAGTCGCTAATTAACCACGGCCGTCCGATTAAGATCATTCTGAATCAAACTAATATCTGACGGTGTCGATACCATCGACGCGGGTCGATGGTATCGACGTAGCGTGGTAGCGGCAATCCTTCTTTTCTTTCGGCTGTGCGCCTGATGTCATCTCGATACCATCGACTCAGGTCGATGGTATCGACACTCTAAGGCGTCAATTTTGTCTTTTTTCCATCACTGTAGCTCCACTAGTCGATGGTATCGACTTTTGTGTCGATAGTATCGACTCACTTTCTTCCAGTAACCTGATGGTGTCTCGATACCATCGACATCCCCGTCGATAGTATCGACCTTGTTCTGGTCCTTGCGGCTGGCAGCCTGTGGTCCGGTCGATGGTATCGACCCCCGTCGATGGTATCGATGGAAGCAACTACTTGTTTTTCCTGAAATTAACACACATAACCACATAAATTCACACAAAATATATTCTTTCGATAATTAATGCTAAAAATACTTAAATAAAGGGAATTTGACATAAAGAAGTAGCATAGACCAAAATGAATGAATTATGCAACATTAACCATAAAAATGACTAATAAATGCATAAAATACATATCAAACAAGTCTATAAATGCGACTCAAAATGATCGCATCAAGAAATAAGGCACATATTGTCCTATATGCACAAATATATGTCAAAATGCAACTACATGAGATCAGTTATAAAACTGTGATGACATGCATTCAAGAATGTGTGCATGCCTGATTCATCTACAATTTTTTTTCATTTTCCATTTTTTATGCAAACTCGAACTAAAATGCAATCCTACCTAAATGCTATCCAATCAAAAGATGAAAACCGTAATGTGATTCCAATTCTTATGGTGGAGTGTGAAAACAATGAGGTGGATAGATCACAAGATTAATTGCCCGAACCATTAGAAAATATTATATGTCCCTCCTTACCGACCTGTGTAACAACTAAGAGGTTTCCATCTTTCATTTCAGATTAAAGTCTCATTATCATTTGAGAAGTTTAGGCTCAACGTCCAATTCCGTCCACTTTTCATGAATCATAGGCATGTACAATTGTGGTGTTATGTTTTAAAGATGACAAACCCAATTATTTTCATAAGCCATGTGCTCAAATTCAAACAAAGCAAGCTCACAAATTCATTAAAAATTTTCAAATTGACTCAAATTGACCCAAGACTCCCATATGACAAACAAAGAGATGACACATTAAATTAGACATCCATGATTACACTAGATAGAGTGTGGATCCTAAAAACTAATAAAAATCCTAGAACAACAGAAAAGCAATAAATGATAAAAACTAACAATAAAAGATAGAAAAAGATAGAAGTTGTTCCATCTCCCCCCCCAAGCTTGAATTCGACTATGGTCTCATAGTCAAAAACAATCTTAAAAGGTGGAACAGTGATACCAATCATGGTTCAGGTGGTGGCGAGTACTGCAGGGCGGTGGGATCCCATGATGGATATCGCCCCTGGAAATTTGGATCATGCGGGTGCATGGGTGGGGGTTGCGGATATCCCCCAAAGTAATTTTGGCTCCAATAATTATCATAGAACGGCTGCTACTGCTCGATCCTCCCCAACCGATCATAGACCTGTTGTTGATTGGCGAACAACTGACGCTCATTTTCAAAGATATCTTGTTGATTAACATAGAGCTGATTTGTAGTCTCCTGAATATCAACAAATGACGCAGTGTGCCGCTGTTGCGTCTGCTGGATCTCCTGTAGCGTAGAATACATTCCCTACATAGAATAGGCATCCTCTCCTGGTTGAGAGGGCTGAGGTGGCAGAGGCTGTGAAGATGATGAAGCACCCGGGTGGAAGCGGGGACACTTCCGCGGTGCCACTCGTGAACGAAGAGGAGTGAAAGCCTCCTCTTCCTCTTCTTGCTCATCGCCGTCGGCATTGTCGTCGTCGTTACCGTCGTCTTCTTCGTCAGAGTTGTCGATGGCGATGATGGGCCACCAAAAGTGTTGAGCTTCCTGGATGTTGAAGACAGGATCTGGAAGCGCACACTCCTGATACTCCTGGTTGACATGACATTGTGCATAGGCCGCGCCATCACGGAGCGTAAGAAGGTTGGAGCGGTGCAGATGATGCAGGTTGACTTTATTCCTATTGGACAGTGGAGTGAGTTGGGAAAAATCCAACCCAAGGTAGAGAGAAAGCGGTGTGATAAGCCCTCCAAAGTGGATTGGAGCTTTTCTTGTACTCCTCCACACGGCCAACTCACGTGTCAAGAAAAACGCACCCCAATTGCACTCTTTTTGCTTTAATAGCTTATACCAAAAAAAACAAGTCTGTCTCTTGAAATTTACTGAGAGAAAGGTCACCTCAAGCAAAGAGCGTAGTGGACATCATGCGATGTAGAATCCGCACAAAGGGATGCTCGAAATCGGCGACAACTACATTATGGTAGCTGACGGATTTGCCTAGAGGTGCAGTCACTAGCTGGGCGAAGATCTCATCGTAATCTATCTGGTTGTCTGGCCTCCTGTGCTGAGTTGGAGAATGGTACCAGTTGTGGATGGAATTGAACTGTTTGAGGGTGAGGGTGTAGTTTTTGTTGTAGAGCCGGAAAGAAACTCGCCTTTATATCCACTCCCTATCGGTGGCGATAAGGTCATATGACACAACGCATATGTCCAGTGATGCCATGAACTCCACCACTAACTCCTTGTAGGTTGGCCACTCGCCAAAGAAAGGGTGGCCCTCCGCATTGAACTGGACCTCGTCAGACCTCCGGGTGGTATGCTTCGCTTTCCCCTGTAGAACATAATTGAGGTTGGCCTCAAACCCAAGGTAACAAACCATGTCCCGATCAACATATCGGGTAGGCTCGATCTTCTGCTTGAGAAACTCCTCGTATATCTTCCATACTTCCACCGAAGGATGAACAATCCTCGGACAAGGAATGGGTCTGGGTGGTGGAGGAACAAACGTCAGAATCTCCATCGGGGCCTCCCTTGAAGAAGAAGCTCCTTCTGTCCGCACCATCATCACAGAGAGAAAGGGGAATGAGAAACAGAGCTCGATGAAGGATGGAGAAGACGATCTACGCTCGGTGAAGATATCCCGATCCTTGGACGCTCGATGAAGGCCTCCGGTCACACAACGATATGTTGGATCTGAAAGGAAGTAGGCCTTTGGGAAAAGGTGAGGTGGAACTACAAGTTGCTAATGGCGCAAGAGTTGCGGCCAGTGTAGTTGGAACCTATAGTATATCTTTGGCCACAGGGCTTGTAATAGAGTTAAAGAACTGCTATTATGTACCTTCTATAAATAAAAACATCATTTTTGTATCTTGTATGGACAAGGATGCATTTGAATCAATATTAAAAATGGTAGATGTTCTATTTCAAAAGATGGGATCTTTTATGGCAGTGCCCCAGTGTCTTATGGTCTTTAATTGTTAGGTCTAAAGATAGATGTATATGAAGTTAATACCAAAAGCCTAAAACTCAATAACTCAAACAAAACATACCTTTTCCATTATCGTCTAGGGTACAAAATTTAGAATCACATATCTAGACTCCATAAAGATGGTTATGTGGACTCTTTTGATTTTGAGTCAATAAAGACATGTGAATCTTGTTTGTTCAGCAAGATGGCTAAGACCCCTTTCATTGGTAACAATGAGAGGGCTAGTGATCTATTAGGACTCATACATACGGATGTGTGTGGACCTTTTAGAACAACCGCTAGAGGTGGTTATCAGTACTTCATTACCTTCACTGATGACTTAAGTAGGTATGGCTATGTTTATTTAATGAAACATAAGTTAGAAACTCTTAACAAGTTCAAGGAGTTTATGAATAAAGTACAGATTCAACTTGGTAAAAGTATTAAGGCACTTTATTCTGATCGAGGTGGATAATACTTGAACTAAGAGTTTGAGGACCTTCTTAGAGCCCATGGGATTGTATCCCAGTGGACTCTTCGTGGGACACCTCAGCATAATGGTGTGTCAAAAAGAAGGAATCAGATGATGAGTTTAGCTGAACTTACTACTACCTTTAGGGGGTATTCTCTACAAACTGCCACATTTACACTAAACCAAGTACCACTTCAAAATACATCATATGCGATATGGGCTGGGAAATGTCCTAATATGTCTTTTATAAGGATTTGGGGATGCTAAGCTTATGTTAGAGAATTTTTCCCAATATGTCTTTTATAAGGATTTGGGGATGTGAAGCTTATGTTAGGAAAAAAAATTCTAAAAATCTTGGTCCTAAATCTAATAAATGTTATTTTGTTGGATATCCTAAAGAAACAAAAGGAAATTACTTTTATTCCCAATCTAACAACAAAGTGTTTGTTTCTAGGGATGCTACATTCCTTGAGATTGATTTCATTTCCAAAGTAATTAGTGGGAGGAAAGTGGACCTTGAAGTAGTTCAAAACCAACAAGAAAACATTTAACCAATACATATATAAGAGGAACAAAGAGAATCACAAGATGTTGTGGAGTCTCAAATTCCTCAAGTAACATAGAAACCTCATAGATCTAATAGGGCACCCCTTGAGCCTGAAAGATTTGGATATCTTGTAACTTAGGAAGGTAGTGAATTGGTCATAGATGATGACCCAGTATCCTATCAAGATGCTATTGAGGGACCAGAGGCTTGAGGCCATGAGATCTGAAATCAGATCCATATATACCAACAAAGTATGGACTTTGGTGGATCCACCTAAAGGGGTAAACCCCATAGGGTGCAAAAGGATCTTCAAGAAGAAGATCGACATGGATGGAAAAGTTCAAACCTATAAGGGCAGATTGGTTGTAAAGGGATTCAGACAAGTTCAAGGTGTTTACTATGACAAAACCTTTTCTCCACTGCCCATGGTTAAGTCCATCAGGCTCATGCTTGCTATTACAACTAATCATGACTATGAGATTTGGCAGATGGATGTTAAAACCACAGTCCTTAATGGAAATCTTCTTGAGGATGTGCATATGACATAACTGGAGGGTTTTATCATTCTAAATGATGCAAATAAAGTATATCATTCCAAAGCATGCAAATAAAGTATGTAAGCTACAAAGGTCAATTATGGATTAAATCAATCATATTAGAGCTGGAATCTTCATTTTAATGAGACAATCAAAGGGTTTGGCTTTATTCAAATGAAGATGAATCTTGTATACAAGAAGGTTAGTGGGAGTATAGTGACATTTGGACATACTATTGATGGGGAATGACATCCCTACTTTACAAAAGGTAAATACATGGCTTGGAAATACATTTTCTATGAAAGACTTGGGAGAAGCATCCTACATCTTAGGGATAAATATCTATAGAGATATATCCAGAAGGCTTCTTGGACTAAGTCAAAACACATACATTGACAAAGTGTTGAAGTGGTTTAGCATGGAGAACTCAAATAGAGGAAACTTGCTAGCGTTTCATGGAGTGACCATCTCTAATAGTCGATGTCCCAGTTCTAGTGAAGAAAGGGAACATAAGAGTTTGATTCCATATGCCTCAGCAATTGGATCAATCATGTATGCAATGTTGTGTACCCATCCAGATGTCTTATATGCCTTGAGCATGATGAGCCGATATCAGTCAAATCTAGTGATGCTCACTAGACAGCCATGAAGAACGTCCTCAAGTACTTGAGAAGGACTAAGGATCAGTTCTTGGTCTACGGCAAAGAGGAAGAGTTGTTGGTAAAAGGTTACACTGATGCAAGCTTTTAGACTGACAAAGATGATTACAAATTGTAATCAAGATTCGTGTTTTTCCTGAACAACATAGTTGTAAGATGGAAGAGTTCCAAGCAAGAGATAGTTTCCAATTATGAAATAGAGGCCAAGTATATTGTTGCATTGAGTGCAGCAAAGGATGTTGTATGGATCAAGAAGTTCATTATAGAACTTGGGGTCGTTCCAAGCATCGGAGACGCAATCGAGCTATATTGTGACAACAATGGATCTATTTCACAAGTTAAGGAGCCCAGATCACATCAGCACTCAAAGCATATACAGAGGTGGTTACATCTCATACGAGAGATTGTACATTAAGGAGATGTAAAGATTTGCAAAATACCAACTGAGAACAATGTTGTTGACCCCTTAGCAAAGGCACTTTCATAGTAGAAGCATGACGGTCATGTTAGATCACTTGAAATATGATTCATGGGTGATTGGATCTAAGTGCAAATGGGAGTCTATTGGTATGTATGCCTAGAGAGACAATCATGTGATGATTGTAATAGCATAACTTGTGAAAATGATTTGATTATTAATAAAAGGCAAGCTTCCAATTTAATCTATTTAATTCAATTATGAGATAATGATGTAACATTATAATGTCTATCATATTACTCAATGGTGTATGCCTTCAAGTACTAGCCTTGGGGAAATGAGATCATACAGATGATAAGAGTACATATAGATATTCTCATTATGTCCCTGATTGGTTGTTATTGTTGAAGGTTGATAGATAGAAATAACACATAATATTAGGATGTGAGTTGGTTGATGAAAGAATCTCATTAGTCATGATATGGATTTACCAAACCAAGTAGATATATACATGTTAGAGAACAGTGTATCAGACAGACCCACCTTGACATTGACATATAGAAGTCATCATCATGGAAGTCATAGTCAGCTCTCACAGTGATGGTGGTGGTTGTGGTTCTTAGACCTGAGAGCACTGCTCTCGTCACATGTTGTTGGGTACACTTTGACATCATTAAATGCAGTCCTAAAATATGGGTTGTTAAAAAGGTGATGATTTTGTGACTTTGACACATGGGGATAGACTGTGAGTGATAGAAATGGGATTCGTTCCTCCTATAAGAATTTGATGTCCTAGGCCTCTTGATTAGTAGGACTAAGAAATGCATGGAATGCACATGTGAGCCAATATGTGATATTGAGCTTACATATATCTCAGACGGACTGTTCTACTTCAAGAAACAAGATTGAATGATAAAGAGGATGACTACTCCATGCCTCGAGTTCTATGTGGATATTAGTGATAAAGGAACTATACAAACACTACAACACCATACACTAAGTATAGGTTGAAGTTGTTCACCAACTTTACATTTACTTGGGTAGCATTGATGTGCGACTAGGCATCGCTCATTGCTTGTGATGTCATAAGTTGTTATGGACATTCACTGCCAATGTAATATGAGACCTATAGGGTCACACACACATGTCTCAACCTAGAAGAGGAATTTGATCTTGAATGACTGATGAATTAATTCCTAAAACATTTAGGTAATTGATTCACACAACAAGAAGTTTGACTACATTTCCAAATGCCCATCTCATGGCATGAGACGGCTGTCTGGAGTGCCAAACGGCCATCTCAAGGGTTGAGATGGGTGTTTGGAGTGTGAGACTGATTCAATATGAAATAGGCTATGGGTTGAACCGACCTGTCTGGCTCGGCACACTAGATGATCATCTGGGTGAGTGAGACGGCCATCTCACATGGGTGAGATGGCCCAGTTCAGCTAAGGGAAGGTTATAGATATTTCCAAGTTCGTTCCAGTTTCACATTATTTGTGGTGCAATGAATCGAATTTCCAATTTTGTGTACGGATGGGAAAACACCAAACGATTGTCTGGATTGAGCTAGATGACCATTTGGCATGCGAGGTGACCATCTGGCATGCTAGATGACCGGTTCAGCTGCCTTCGCATGCAAAAGTTCCAGAATTATTGCAAAAATTTGAGATTTTCTGGTCCCTTCCACTCCCACATGGACTGGGAACCCTGGCCCAAACCCCACCTATAAATAGAGGGGTGTTGGGGGCTTCCTAAAGCACAATATAGACAATTGAGAATCAGTTGTTCTAATAATTGTTGTCCTCTCTAGTTTGTGGTAACCACAAGAGCCCAAGCAAGTCCTACCCAGCTAGGGAGGGATAGCAAGGGAGAGAACAACTAAGATCATTGTTGTGGTATAGCAAGTTGGTGACTAGTATGCCAAGGGGAGGGATAATTCCTTCCTATCCATTATGGTAGGATGACATAAGTTCTAGGCGGTCTATGCGGACTTCTCTAGAGGTGGGAGGTTGTTGTCTATTGCTAGGAGGGCATCGCCACCAACAGTCTGTGACGCGAGGAACTACTGCAAAAGATGGCATTCGAGTCTGCTATCCATGGAGGAGTAGTCAGACGAGTCCTAATGTAACCAGGAGTCAAATTTATGTAACTACAATGATAAGGATTGTTGCTAGACTTTCTCCAAGACCAGTTATATCCTTGAAACCATCATTTCCATCTTATAGTTATTGATGCGATCTACTGGTTATGGGGAATGGTAGATAATAAAAAATTTAATGCCTTCTCTAATGCCATATTTCCTTACAAATATGTAATATTGAGCTTACATATATCTCAAACAATCTTCTCTAGTTCAATGAAAAGGGACTGAAAGTTTAAGAGATTGACGATTCCATACCTCGAGTTCAATCTAGATATTAGTGACAAAGGAATTATACAAACATTATAACACCAATCACAGATTTTAGGTTGAATTTTTTCTCCAATTTTCCAATCACTTAGGTAGCAATTCTGTGTTGCTAGTCTACTTGTCATTTCTTATGATGGCATAAACTAGTTATGGACATTCAATGCCAATGTAACTCAGAACCTATAGGGTCACACACATAGGATATACTTGGAATAGGAGATTATTCATGAATGGTGTTTAACTTGATTACTAAAGTGTTTAGGTGTTCGATTTAAGCAACAATTGACTGAATGGACTCTGAACCGATTGATTCAAGTGTTGAACCAATCGGATGGAGTGTCAGGTTGTGAAATTATAGTGGCTAAATATTGGTTGGACTGTGGCATGAACTAACCAGTTCACTGGATGAACCCATCGGCTCAAGGTCGGTCAAACAACCCATTCATATGATGAATCGCTCGATTCAATGATCAATTCGATTGCATCAAGGATTGGTGTTGATGTCTTGTTGTGCATAAGTTGGAAATTAATTGTCAATACAATTGTGATTGGGAAACATGATGAAACGACTGGTTCAAGGGTTGAATTGATTGGCTCACATGCCAACTGATTGGTTCACCTGTAAACTGGTCATTTTACCACTCGTAGGATTTGAAAATTCATAAAATCCCATCCCCTTCTACTCCCGCTCAGACTGGGAACCCTGACCCTAACCCTCCTATAAATAGAGGGGCACTAGGGTCTTCTCAGACACATCAATTAGCTCTAGCAATTTTTGTCTTCTCTAGTTGTGGTAACCAAGAGAACCCGAGTAAGTCCTAACTAATAAAGGGAGGGATAGCAAGGGAGAACAATTATGGGAGAGAAAGTTGATGCTAGTACACCAACTAGAAGGGATAACTCCTTCTTATCTATTCTTCTAGAATGATAGGAGTTTCCCGGTGATCTATGTTGACTACTATAGAGGCGAGGAGGTTGTTATTTGTCACTAGGAGAACAAGCTCAACTGTTGTTTCCTTCTAGGAGCTATTGATGACATTGTCAGAGTGCAACTTGAAGAAAGGTACATGCTATAATGAGGAGATTGTCATTGGACTTGCTATAGGACCATTTATATCCTAGTAACCATCCTTCCCATTACATAGTTTTTGACGTGATCTACGCTCTAAAGGGGAACATGGTAGTTAAATTATTGTTTTGGATACCTTCTATATTGCTATGTTACCTACAATGGTATCAGAGTCACGTTCATCTGCTATGCTTTGGGATAATATGATCGGATTTTGGTTATCATCATTTACTTATTGCATATGATCGAAATATTTAAAATGATTAAGGTGCATATCTGATTAAATACCACATATGATACCAAATAATATATATGATATATGCAATTTACACATGTCACCCTAAAAGTTGGTTTTGATGGTAGATGTGAAGCATGGTTATGGCCAATAACCTAGATATTTGTGCATGGTGATTGTGTGGATGTTTATTCCTATTTATATCTTGGTTTGCATATTGAGCCTCATCTTCTTCTTATAAATGTAAGAGTATTATTCTCTCCTTCCTATTCTCCCCTCGAATGTAAATCAAGGTTTCCCTATTACTTTGTCATATGTTAAATAGCATTAGGATAGTTTTAATTTCTTATTACGACGAAGAAGAGGTTCAGCACCAGACGAGTCGATCGGCTGAAGGACTGAGGAGGACTAACAACAAGAGGAACCAAATTGATCAAATGGAGGCCAAACCGATTGACTGGAGGATCTAGAAGATGGTGGACCGATGATTAGATGACCGTAGAAATGACCAACTGACCGGCCAGGAGGTGAGTCGATCAGTTTAAAGGTTGAAACGATCAATCCAAACTGGTTCAAGTACAAATCTTCATCAACAGTAGGTTTCTACATATGATGTAGACCCTAAGTGGTGGTAATTCCTTGTGGTTCCAAGGAATTACAATAGTATGGCCATAACCATTGTTTGTGTTTTATTGCATGTTTATGCTTATGGGATATAGCATGTATATGATACGTACTAGAGTATGTGGTGATTGGATATATATATATATATATATATATATATATATATATATATATATATATATATATATATATATATATATATATATATAGGGCCCATCTTTATTGACCGTGTGGGTAGCTACCCGCCCACCATTTCGGTTACTTTTTTTCAAGTTGGTTACTTTTGACATGTAGAGGGTTACTTTACCTTACAAACTGCTAAGTTTTGTGCATAGATAGTTACGTTTGCAACAGCAGATTTTAAAACACGGATACATATATATCTACTGTGTATTTTGTATGGGGTTACTTTTTTAGTCGCATAGTTACTTTTTTATCAATATAGTTACTTTTTTTTATAGCAGGGTTACTTTTCTAGCCAGAATAGTTATTTTTTTGGCTGCAGGGTAACAAAATTCAGGCTACCCGCGCGGGCAATGAATGAACGCCCATATATATATATATATATATATATATATATATATATATATATATATATATATATATATATATATATATATATATATATATATATATATATATATATATATATATATATATATATATATATATATATATATATATATATATATATATATATATATATATATATATGTGTGTGTGTGTGTGTGTGTGTGTGTGTGTGTGTGTGTGTGTGTGTGTGTGTGTGTGTGTCTGTGTGTGTGTGTGTGTGTGTAAATCCCTTAAAAACATATTAAATCTAAGATTCTTTCCATTAGCAACACACATGAAAAGCTCGATCGACTAAGCATGGGCACGCCAAGCATGGTGTGTCGTCTATCTCATAGAAGTGTGATGATAGTTATGTGGGCCTGCTAAGTAGGGTGCATTGCTATCATGTTGTCTTTTAGGTTAGGCTTAACTAGTTAATTTTAATTAGATCAAGCATCTAGAAACATGCAGATGATTATGGTAAAGAATTGTGCATACAACTATCCAAGAATTGTATAATATGCAATTGGAAAATGCTTCCTACCTTAATTATTGATTATGGACATTGGTGTTGTTTGGGTAATAACTCAATTATTTTGGATCTTGGTTCACTAGAAGGTTGTACACTACAATCTTCTGAATTCATAGTGAGGATTGTCAATTTGAACAAAATAGTGGGAGCAATAATCAATTATTTGGTCTAATTAAATATCGTCAAATATTACTCAAATCAAATCAAATCAAAAGTGTTTTGATGAAATGCAAATTCTCTTGTATAAATGGCAAATAAATCGTCTTTGTGATCTGTCCTTAGGAAGGACAAATTTAACAGGACAAATTTCCATGAATTCTTTTGGACTTTGAGAAGGGTTCTTAATGATGAGCATAAGCTCTATGTCCTAGATACATTGGCCAGAAATACTTTCTCCTGATGAGCCTAGGGATGAAGTAGATGCTTACTAGAATCATGCCAATGATGCCTTATATATAAAGCACCTTATGCCAAGCTACATGAACTATGAGTTGCATGAGTAGTGTGAAGATATGGGATCCTTGAGATGGTAACACATCTTAAGAACGTTAACCATAATCATACAAAGCAAGAAAGGTATAATGTCTCAAAGGTTCTCTTTGAGTGTAAGATGACAAAGCTAGGTCTAGTAGAGATCCATGTCTCAATATGATTGGACATGTGGAACATCTAGAAGAACTCGGATTTCCTTTGAGCCAAGAGTTGGATATGATCTTACAATCATTGCCTGAATAATATATCCATTTTATCGAGTATTACCACTTGAATAACATGGCCATGCCATTTTTAGATTTGCTTAGCATGCTCATAAATGCCAAAGCAAGAATGAAGAAGGAAAAATATGTGATAGTGATCAGCGATGTGGAGTCCAAGGATGAAAGAAAATCCAAGAAGAGTTCTAAGGCCAAGCATAAATCTAGATCTTCAACATTAAAGATAAGGAGAAAGAAAAGTACAAGAGCAATCTATCCTTTGTACTTGAAGGGATTCAGGAAGATGAAGATGGGGATAGAGATATTCACTTCAAGTATATACGTTATTGAGATAATTTATCTACTTCTTCATAATGGGAACTAGATACCGGATGTGGATCTCATATATGTTCGAATATGTAGGATCTAAAAAGAAGTAAGCCTTTAAGAAAGGGTGAGGTCAAACTGTGAGTCGCAAATGGAGTAAGAGTTGTTGCCACTGCAATTGGAACATATAATTTATCTCTATCCATAGGGCTTGTAATAGAGTTAATGAACTGCTATTATGTATTTACCACAAATAGAAACAACATTTATGTATCTAGCATGGAAAATAATGGATATGAATTTCATATTAAGAATGGTCGATGTTCTATTACAAAAGATGAGATCTTTTTATGGCAGTTCCCCAATGTCTCACGGTCTTTATTTGTTGGATCTGAAGACATATGTTTATAATGTAAATACCAAAAGATTAAAACTTGTTAACTCAAACAACGTATTATTGGCATTGTCGTCGCAAACACACAAATGAGAATTGCATATGTAAACTCCAAAAAGATGGCTATCTAGACTCTTTTGATTTCAAATCAATAGAGACATGTGAGTCGTGTGTTTGTTGGGAAAGATGACTAAGACCCCTTTCACTAGAAACAATGAGAGGGGTAATGATCTTTTAGCACTCATACATACTGATGTATGTGGCCCTTTTAGAACAAATGCTAGATCTGGTTATTAGTACTTCATTACATTTTCTGATGACTTCAGTAGGTATGGTTATGTTTACTTGATGAAATATAAATCAGAAACTCTTGAAAAGTTCAAGGATTTCATGAATGAAGTATTGAACCAACTTGGAAAATTATTCAGGAACTTCATTCTGATCGAGGTCGAGAATACTTGAGCCAAGAGTTTGAGGACCTTTTGAGAGACTATAGTATTGTATCACAAAGGACTCCACCTGGAACACCTCAACATAATGGTATATTAGAAAGAAGGAATCACACATTGTTAGATATGGTGTGATCAATGATGAGTTTAGCTGAACTTCCATATAAATTTTGGGGTTGCTCTCTTGAAACTGCCACATTTACACTAAACCATGTACCATCTAAATCGGTTTAAAAGACACCATATGAGATATGGTTTGGGAAGCATCTCAATGTGTCTTTTATTAAGATTTGGGATTGTGAAGCTTATGTGAGAATATAGTTTCCCAAAAAGTCTGGACCCAGATTAGATAAATGTTATTTTGTTACATATCTTAAGGAAACCAATGAATATTACTTTTGTTCCCTATCTGACAACAAAGTGTTTATTTATTTCTAGAGATGTCATATTCTTAGAAAAGGAATTTATTTCTAAAGGAATTAGTGGGAGAAAAGTAGAACTCGAAGAGGTTCAAGACCAAAAAGAAAACATAGATCCAATAAAGGTACAAGAGGAACATAGAGAATCACAAATCATTGTGGAATCTCAAATTCCTCAGATAACATAGGAACCCCATAGATCTAATAGGATACACCTTAAGCTTAGAGATTTGGTTATCTTGTGACTCAAGAAGGCAGTGAGTTGGTCATAAATGATGAGCCAACAACTTATCTAGAAGCTACTAAAGGACCAGAGTCTGAGAAATAGCTTGAAGCCATGAGATCTGAGATGGAATCCATGTATGCCAACAAGGTATGGACCTTGGTGGGTGCACCTGAAGGGTTAAAATCCATAGGGTGCAAATGGGCCTTAAAAAAGAAGACCGACATGGATGGTAATGTACAAACTTATAAAGGTAGATTGGTTGCAAAGGGTTTCAAAAAAGTTCAAGGTGTTGACTATGACAAAACCTTTTCTCAAATTTCCATGGTTAAGTTCATTAGAATCATGCTTACCATTGCATCTTATCATGACTATGAGATTTGGCAGATGGATGTTAAAACTACATTCCTTAATGGGAATGTTCTTGAGGATGTGTACATGACACAACCTGAGGGTTTTACAAATCTAAAGGATGCAAATAAAGTCTGTAAGCTACAAAGATCAATCTATGGATTGAACCAAGTATCTTAGAGTGGGAATCTTCATTTTGTCAAAATAGTCAAAGAGTTTGGCTTCAATAAAACTGAATATGAACCTTGTGTTTACAATAAGGGTAGTTGGAGCACGATTGTATTCCTCATATTGTATGTAGATGACATACTATTGATGGGGAATGACATCCCTAACTTACATATGGTAAAGACCTAGCTAGGAAATATGTTCTCTATGAAGGACTTAGGCGAAGGATCCTACATCTTGGGAATCAAGATCTATAGAGATAGATCTAGAAGGCTTCTTGGGCTAAGTCAGAGCACATACATTGAGAAAGTGTTAAATAGGCTCAGTAGGGAGGACTCAAAGAGAGGAAACATGCCCATGACTCATGGAGTTACCATCTCTAGAGCTCAATACCCAAGTTCTTGTGAATAAAGGGAACACATTAATAGAATTCCATATGCATATGCAATTGTTAGATCACTTGGGATCAAATTCATGGTTGATTGGCTCTAAGTGCAAGTGGGAGTCTGCTGGTATGTATGCCCAGAGAGCCAATCATATAATGATTGTAACAACATATCTTGTAAATGATCCCATTAATTTAAAAGGCAATCTTCCAATTTGTTCTATTTTATTCAGTTATGAGTTAATGATGTAACATAATAAATGCCTAGAGAATGATATTACTCACTAACATATGTCTTTGGGTTGATGCTTGAACAACGAGATCGTACGGACGTCAAGAGTATATACATTCTTGTTATGACCCTAGTCAGATGTTATTATGGAAGACTGGTAGACAACAATAACATATAAGACTAGAATGTGTGTTTGCTGATGACAAAATCTCATTAAGTCATGATATGTGATATCAGACAAAACACATAGATACTTGTTAGAGAACAATATATCGAACAGACCCACCAGCAGAGTGATGCATGGAAACCATTACATGGTAGTCAGAATCACCTCTCATAGTGATGGTGGTGATTGTGGCTCTTAGACTTGAAGTCACTACACTCATCATATGTCATTCTCTGTACTTTGACATCATCCAATGTGACCTTGAATAAGGGTTACCATAAAGGTGATGCTCAGGTGCATTGTGACACATGGGGATGACTATGAGTGATGTAGATGGGATTTATCCCTCCTATAGGAGTATGATATCATGGCCTGATAAGCGAGACTGAGAAATGCATGGCTATTCTTGTGTGAGTCAATATGTGATATTGAGCTTCAATATATCTCAGACACTCTACTCTAGTTTAAGGAACAAGGATTGAACATTGACCAGGATGACGATTCCATGCCTTGAGTTCAATCTAGATATCAATCACAAAGGAACTATACAAATACTATAACACAAATCACAGATTGTAGGTTGATGATTTTCTCCAATTTTCCAATTATTTCGGTAGCAATGATGTTCTAGATACCACTCATTGCTTGTGATGTCATAAACTAGTTATAGACATTCATTGCCAACGTAACTTGGAACCTATAGAGTCACACATAGGATACACTTGGAATAGGAGTTTATTCATGAATGATTCTTAACTAGATTACAAAATTGTTTAGGTATTTGATTTAAACAACAATTAGCTGACTAGATTTTAAACCAACCGGTTCAAGTGTTGAATCAATTGGTTAAAGTGTCAGGTTGATTGAAATTGCATCAGTTGAATATTGGTTGGACTGTGGCATGAACCGACTGGTTCATTGGTTGAACCGATTGGCTCAAGGTTGGTCAAATGACTAGTTCATGTGATGAACCACCCGCTTCATTGATCAATTCCATTACATCAAGGATTAGTGATGACATCTTAGTGTGCCTTAATTGGATATTAATTGCCAATACAATTGTGATTGGGAAACATGATGAAACGATCGATTCAAGGGTTGAACCGATCATCTCACATGCCAACCAATCGGTTCACCTATGAAATGATTGTTTTACCACTCGTAGGATGAAAAAAAATTCATGAAATCCCATCCCCTTCTACTCCCTATCAGACTGAGAAACCCTGACCCTAACCCTCCAATAAATAGAGGGGTACTGGGGGCTTCTTAGACACATTAGCTCTGACAATTGTTGTCTTATTTGGTTGTGGCAACCAAGAGAACTTGGGAAAGTCCTACCTGATAAAGGGGGGGATAGCAAGGGAGAATAATTATGGGGGAGCAAGTTGGTGCTAGTACACCACCTAGAAGGGACAACTCCTTCTTGTTTGTTCTTCTAGAATGACAGGAGTTCCTAGTGGTCTGTGTGGATTACTATAGAGGTGAGGAGGTCGTTTCCTGCCACTAGCAGGATAAGGTTAACTGTTGTCCGTGGTGATCAACCTGGAGCTTCTAATGACGTTGTCTGAGCAAAACTTGAAGAAAGGAGCATGCTACAATGATGAGATTTTCAATGGGCTTGCTCTAGGGCCAGGTATATCCTCATAACCATCCTTCCCATTACATAGTTGTTGGCACAATCTACTATCTAAAGGGGAATATGGCAGTTACATTTTTGTTTCCATTTCCTACTCTGTCTCCATATTAGCCTATAGATTGCTTTCTTGATCTCAACTGCACCTATTTTCTTGGACTTTTAGTAACTTTTGAGAAAGTTATGTGGTTACACCTATGACTATCGACTTAAATGACTTATGTGGTTTTCCAAGGTTTCCCGAGTAGATTACAACTAAATTGTTGGTTGTTTATTTAATTCCCACAATCTATAATGCCAGTATGGGTATCACTTATTATAATTATAACTTGCTCAAGCCCAGGTTTATCTCTGAATAAATGCATGCATGGAAAATATAGAAAATACCCCTAGAGAGTATGTTTGCCAATAAAATACTCCCAGAGAGTGGGTATGATGTGATAATCGCCCCCATTGAGTGGGTGAGGATAGAGATTACCTCCAATGAGTGGGTATGTCATTATAATACTCCCAGGGAGTGAGTCAGATATAACGAATACCCCCAGAGAGTGGGTATACATAGAGATTGAATAAGTGCAGGTTGAGAAGTTATATCACAAATATGTAAATTTTGATTATGTAACAATATCTACTTCTATGGTTGAATATGTTGTTACACTTAAATGTGAATATTTTGTTTCCCCCACATACCAATATATCTCGATATACTGACCGTGTTTTTGTTTCAAGGAAGATGCTTAAAGTTAATATGGAGGATTTAGATAGATAGTTTTTATATCATGTTGCAAACAATAGACTTCCCTTATCATGTAACTCCTTAGTGGATATTCTTTCTTTATCATGTTATCAATTGTTTTTCATTTACTGAAATTTATAATTATTTATGGTTAATTTCTGAACTTCGATCCTATAAATATGATAATGACACTTGCCCTCTCAGTCCACCATAATTAGGATAATAGGTGGAGGGGTTGTTACACTTTTTTATCCATCAAATGTTGTTATACGAAATTGCACATGTCAGGAGCATGTTTCTTTATTAAATTCTTTTAACATGGAATTCCAGAGGCAATGAATGCCTTTTGTCCTTTGACATGTCATTTTACATCTCATTCTTCATCTAATTAATCATAATTCAACATGGATTGAGTTTAAGTATGTTCATCTCGTAGTATCTTTACTTTTGTTAGTAGATGAGCTCCAACATCTTCCCAAATTCCATATTGAATACTTGTGAAGGCTCCTTGAAGCCAAGATCTCATACCAAAAAAGGGATTGTAGTGTTCTTGAATAGAGTTTCTACTAAAATACTACACTTGCAACAAACATCATTATTACACATCTTGATTTCATATTAAAATTTAAGAAGGGATCAATTATTTAGACAAACAACTAATTTTTAAAATGGTTGATGCCTACAATGACAAGCATCCTCCCTAGTGGATTTGCAACCACCACATTTGCAATTACCTTTATTAAGATATCAAAACTATGGTGCAAAAGTACCATGATACTTATTCACCTCTATCTATGTTGCTCATGGGAGAAATTCAAGAAACATTCCATGTTATTTTGGACGTAGGAGAATGCCACCACCTCCTTTACAGTTGTATGCATAGGAGAATACCACTTTCTACTTTATTTATATGATAGAGAACATCAAAGAGGTCCTTCCTCAAGATCACCAGAAGAGTAACTCTTCTTGACCAAGAAGCTACTTCTACTTGATACAACAAAAACATAAGAGGAATAGGAAGAAGGAATCGCAATATATGTGCATTGAGGAGCAATAATTGTAGGTTAAGATTCTCTTATAATTGATGGAAAAGCTAAGGTTACCGAGAATCTATACTTGAAGGAACTATAGGATCACATGATCATATTATCAAAAAATTGGAATAAATACTATATCAAGTTGTTTATCTAGTGATCAAGTGTGTGTATAAATCTCCTATAGGATATCTAATTATACAAAGTAGTAGTATAAACAAGTAGTTGCTAAAGAATCCATGAACAAAATATAGTGGTTAGAGTAGTCAAATTGGATTTGCAACTACTAACTGGAAAATAATGTAAGTGTTTGGTCAATCTATGAGTTCGATCAAACATGCCCTCGATAAGCTCTTAGTTCTATAAAGGGTGTGCAGATGATGAGTCACAATATCCAATGGATCTACTTTTACATGAATACTTTGACCAACTATAATTGAATTGGCATATAATTTGATATGTAGATGCTCACTTGAACTTTCACATATATCGAGAAAGGTCCAGATCCTCAATGAATCAATGTATCATTTCTAACCAACTCTTGGCCAAACTTACAATATGGTCTTCTAAAGTTTTGTTGGTTTCTAATACAACTTTTGAAATAGTCTTGATATTTCTTTCATAATATAGGTTTTGGTATAGCTCAATCCATGTTCATATGATTAAGATGGATTTTATACTTCTTCTCAGTGGTTGATTTTCTTTTATAAGAGTAAAATAAAGACACTTAAATCATGTTACATGTCCTAAAAACAAAGAAATGAATTGTTTTCTATGTATGCCCAACTAAGATTGTTCTAACTTTTATAATCTTACAACACGTAATAACATGTCTAGAAAACAATAAATGAAATCATTAACTCATGAATATATATATATATATGCATATATTATTTATTTGGAAAATAGTGTTGTTTGTGACTTATGTGGTATGAGAGACTACAATTTAACAATAATATCATATGATGTTGAGTATTACTAAAAGAGGGGATGACCTGTATGGTAGAATCAAAGGGAAAGGTGCTAAAAAAAATGGATTATAGGAAGTTAATCTTCCCTTACATCATAAGCAAAAACAAACATCACAAACATGATGGTTATGGAGTTAGAGTTGACTTTTATTATTAGGTACAAGAAGTACCATAAAAAAATTGGGTTAGTGTAGTTGGCCCTACAATAAGAAAAATGAGGGCGGGCTCCCCTTAATACAACCCATGTAAAACACTAAAAAAATGTGATACAATAGGAAAAAGCTATACATCATCACTGGTAGCAGCAGCAACAGTAGGAATCTCCTCGCAACACCACACCTCTGACATAGGACCTTTCAAATCTAGAGCTTATAGTCGAGATTTAAAGGAGACTTTTTCTTTGACAATGGTGTGGTGTCTCCATGTCATCCTTGGGCCTTTTTCCTTATCCTTCTAAGGTGAAGCAATGTCCCTGGGAGTGAGCACCCATAGAATTATTTCACATAGAGCCCTTCTCTAGAGCTGAGCATTTTAACATGTTTTCACCACTTTGATTGGTCTAGAAATATCATGAATGGCTATGTAACCACATCTAAAGAGGGTAGGGTAAAGGGAGAATCCTTACCCTACTTGATTTACCCATTTACCCATTAGTATAAGGTTAAATTATTAGTTTCATATATAATACAATTATTGACACTTAAAAACCCCAACAAGCCTCACTATTACTTTCTTAATTTGTACCATCGTTTTATTCTAGAATTTTAGTAAAAATTTGTTAACATGTCACATATTTATAGCTGTATACCAAAGAAAATATAATTTCCCAATAATACATATTATTTCAAAAGGGTCATACCTTGTCTTTATATATTAATGTTGGATAAATGTTAGTATTTTCACCATATATCATTATTACTATTAACAAGTATTAGTCTTAGGAGTATATTGTGTTTGATATAGGGAATATAATATGAAATTATTATCAAAATATTGCATTCTATCTTCATGTTGCTTTACCCATTTCACCTATTATCCTACCCATTACCTTGTGAGTAAATAGGTGTGGGTAAGGATAGGGTAAAGGTTTTTAGGGAAAGGGTAATTACCCACCCGTTACCCACAACTTTGATGTGGATAAGGGTAAGGATAAGCCTTTACCCTACCCTACCCATTTACAACCCTACTCATAACAATGAGAAGCTTTTTTTCATTGGAAAATCAAGAGACCATAACTCTTGGAATAAATGATATTAAATATTGATGCTCATGATTTCTCTACCAAAATCGGGGCATATCTAGGCATGTTTTTAGGATGATTTCTCTCATATTCATGCTCTTTATGAAAGTTTTGTCTAATTTCCTAATGTAGCTATTGTACATCAATATTATCCATTTTACATATATTCAAGCCAAAATTGCTTTATTTTATTATTTGCCTAGAGTATTGTTGCTTCATTGTAGATTTGATGAGGGAAAATAGAAGAAAGACACTACCACTGACTTGTGTCGGTGGCACCGACATGAGAAGATAAGGAACTAACAATAGGAAAAGAAGAATTGGGAAGAAAGGAGGTAAAACGTCAAAAACGTTCTTGGTACCACCAACCCATGTCAGTGGCATTGACATCTGAAGCCTTAATTAGCAATAAAAGTGAACAACTGTAGGCACTGACTCAAGTCAGTAGTACCGACATTTGTCTAGCACATAATATTAAAACAAAGGCATATCTGACTTCCATCGCCAAGTGGTTTCCTACTTCTCTGTATATAAACCAAAGGGGAAAAATCACCTGGAGGCATCGCATTGGGAGGCAAGGCATATCATGTGGAGGGTATCCCATCGACCATCCTTGGAGGAACCTGAGCCCATGAAGGAGGAGACAAAGAGGCTAGAGCAACCCTTTAGGAATTTTTTATATCCTTCTCCTCCTTCATCCCTTCTTCTAATTATTTGTTGAGCATGAGGGAGTAAATCCCTATTCTCTAGGATCTGACAGTGTCCCAGTGTTAACTCTATGCATGTTCATTTTTAATACAATGCAATAAAATGTTATTCTTTAGATTTTGGTAGCATCAAAACTTAACTACCTTATTTATTCTTGGTCACCATAAGTTTATAATGCATTATTAATTGTTGTAAAAGTGGGTTAACAATCAGAAATGTCACTATTATCTTAGTAATAGTGTGTTGTGAAAGTGGGCTAACTGTCATGAAGTAAATGTCCAGAGATAGTCATTATCATTTAGTCTCTTATATTGATGCTCCAAAAGCAGATTAGTAACTAGGCTAAATTATACAAAAGTGAGTAGTACAAACTACATACGCTTAATCTAAGGGAGTAATAAAACTTGTGTTGATCCAATAGAATGCATGTATAGGTTGACACTGTGTTGAATTGGTATCCTAAAGAATTAATTCATCTTATCTTACATTCACTTTACTTCCTAACTTTTAGTTATCATTCTTAGATTTTGTTCAACCAATCAACTCCTTTATTATACTTAGTTGATCAATTTTAGTTAGTATCAATTTCTAGCAGTATCAATTCCCTGAGTTCGATATTTGGGACTCATTGAGTCCCTTTATTACTATAATGTTTACACTTGCATTTAACATGCGCATTTAAGACATGTCAAATTTTTGGCGTCATTGCCAGGGAATTGCCAATGCTAACACTATGAGTGATGCAAACAGATACTCTAGGACACTTTTTATTTTTTAATACTTATTCTTTCTAGTTAAAAACGTATTTTAAAATATTTTTGCTTTTGGTTAGTTTCATGTGATTTTCACTTATAGTTTACTTTCAGGTACTTGTTCATGGTCCACACATGGGCTACAAATTACGAGGAATCACCTGAGACCAATCTAGAAATTTAGCAAGAACAGGAGATTGATCCTGAAGAACCTTTGATAGAACTGGGATATTTGTCTAACCACGAGGATAATAATGAGGATGTGGACATTCCAGATGATGAGCAGACCATATGGGAAAAGATCAAGGCTTCATATATAACGATGTGGTTGTGCCCCATAAAGAGACAAGCAATTAATGTGGGAGGCTATAAGATCATTCTCAAACCTGTTGCACTTATAAATTCAGAAGCTTTCCATGGACACATTAAGAAGGAACCCATGCATCATATTAATAGTTTTGTTGAAATATATGACATGATTAAATTCGACCGCATCCCTACCATTGTTATATATTTAAAACTATTTTTGTATTCTCTAATAGAAAGGGTTATAAAATGGTTCTTAAGTTTACCTCTGAATCAATAGGATCATCAGAGTAGACAATAGATGTTTTCTTCAAAAAATATCCCCCCCCCTTCAAAAGACCCATAAACTTGTCACTAAAATTTATGAGTTCAACTAATTTGTCGATGAATCATTTTTAGAGTCATGGGAAAGATTTCAAAACATGTTAAGGGAAGTATCACACCATGGAATTGATTTGTACGGACAAGCCAAAACCTTTTATTATGATTTCGACACATAAGAAAGAGTCATGCTTGATAGAGATGGTGCGGGATTTTTTATTAATTACAAGGCATCTAAGTGCCATGATATCTTAAAAAATGTTGCCAGAAACCCGTCTTAGGGTGAGGAGAATGAGTGTTATACCTCAACCAAAAGTGCCAAAGAATTACAAGATGTTGTAGAACTCAAGACACATGAAGTTGGAAAGAAAGCATGAGAAGAAAAATGCACTCGCGTTTGAAGGAGAAGAATAGGACTATATGTTTGTGCAACAACTGAATAAAAGAAATGATTATTTTTGGAGAGTCAATCCAAAGTTTTCATGAAAAGATCCCAACAACTTCTAAATTGATCCATCAGAGTAGCAAGGTGCAAGACAATTTCAGCATGAGCAAGGTCCAAAATAGGATGATGACTTGAGGGATATCCTTGGAAAATCTATCAATAAAACTTGGGAATGTTTTGATAAATTTGATTGGGAGAAATAAAATATGGAAGCCAACTCAGGATCTTAGAAACTCAATAGTCACAAGTAGCATCTGATGTGGCATGAATGAAAAAACCTTCTCAATAAGGTTTGCTAGGTAATATTGAGACGCCACACTAGCATCACCAAGACAACAAAATTTATGTATATAAAAAATGGATGTGTCATGAATGTTGAAAAGGTATGCACTACAAAATACACTCCTAATCCAAATTTCTTGTGTTGCATGTAGTCATTTGAATCATAATCCTTGGACTTTGATGCTTGGATGAATGGACTATTGGAAAACATAGAAGAAGAGGTTATTTTTGCATAGATGAGAGTCTCATCCATTGAGGAACCCATGAAGAGAAACAAAGAAGTACCACTCACTCCTAAAGTTCAAGAGAAGGTGACTATACTTCAAAAATAGGTGAAGGTTCTACTTCATAATAGGACAATCATAATTGATAAGGAGGCATCCATGTTTGATAAGGAAAGACTGATTCTTTTTTAGCCAAGTTCTATTGAAATACGGGGTGATATCACTTCAACATTAGGGGACACAAGCCCCAAACATTTATTTATTCCTCCACACAGGTATCCCATCTTGCCGCCTCCAGTCTCTATTCATGTGGATATTTGTGGGCAGCCTAAAGTTAAAGAATAGAATGAGCAATTCAAGGAATTCTTGAATGTTTTTTGCAAACTCCACATGGAGGTTCCTGAATAGGTTCCATCTTATGGAAGATTCTTGAAGTATATCATCAACAAAAAGAGGCACATCAAAGACTCAACCAATTTCATTGTTGATGAGATTGTCAACACATTAATTCAGAGATGACTCCTTGTAAAGAAGAAGGGTCTAGGATATTTAAACATACTTTGTGCTATTGGAAGCATAAGATTTAGAGAAGCACTCCATGAATCTAAAAAGTATATTAATGCCTCTTGCCACATTATAAAAGCTCAGACTGAGAGAACCTACTAAGACCAGTATGATGTTACACAACTGGCAAATGAATCCATAGTCAGACCTCTTAGGATGTGTGAAGACATGATGGTCAAGATAGATAAATTTATAAATTTATTTTCTAGTATATACTAGAAAATGAAGGATCATAGTTACTCTTAGGTAAATCATTTTGAGATATCATGGACGTAATCATTGCTATGGGCCAAGGATACTTAACTCTGGGAGTTGAGAACGACATGGTAGAATTTTGACTGCCAAACCATTCTTCACCACCCACTCATGACAACCCAGGATAGAGGTAAGAATAATCTCGAGTCTAGGACATAAAACTACGACATTTTGTGGGAGGCAACCCACACATTTTTATTTTTGATTTAGTAGGTTTTACTTTTTATGTTTGTAGTTTTATTAATTTTAATACAATTTGATGATGCATGATGAATTTATTCATTGCACAGTAATAGGGAAATATTGGCAATATTGACTCATCATTGATGGGGTATTCATGTATTAATAGTAAAATGTAGATACCACCAACTAGCTAGCTGGTGGTACCGACCCACACCAAGTAATGTGTAATAGTTCTCTTGACAGGAAGAATTCAGTGGCACTAACAGATTCAATACCATGGAGATGAGGGAAGAGCATGATTTGTGGCTTCCAATCTAATATCCACACATGCATCAATCTAATGTTGAATAAACAACTGAGTCATGGACTCTTTTTATTTGGTACCATCAACTTAGGTATAATCTACACTATGGATCCTCTATTTGATTCTTCCATTAATCACAGTAGCAGGTGTCAATGGTGGATATCGAGAGCACATAGATAGGAGTGCAAGTTGGTACCAGTGACTTTCTATTGATGGGATCCTCTCCTCCTATATAAGGAGGAGGATTCATTTAACTTCCTCACAACACATGCATACATTCCTTGAGCACTATTCTACAAGTTTCCCCGATTGCTTCTACATAGAGAAACTACTTTACCAAGCTCCCATCATCTCCCTCTTTCTTCAACATTGGCAAGCAAGCAGCCCCAACAAGAAGTGTCTTCCTCAATAATAGCTCCTTCCCAACTCCTTCCCGGGCCATGAATGGAACTTGAGACCAATGAGTAGAAGAAAATATATGTTGAGATTGTGAATCATGACTTCAAGGTCATCCGCTATGGCGATGCAGCCTTTATCAAGCAACTCAGCTTCACCGACAACCTGCATAAGGTGTGTGTAAACCAAGGGATGGCTTCCACTGACCCCTTGCTAGGGGGGTGGCCAACTTACAAGGAGATTATGTTGGAATTCTTTGCATCCCTAGAGGTGAATTTTGTGATAGAACACACCTGGGTGAAAATTGGGAGACTAGTTAGGTGAAGTTTAGACTTTACAACAACACTTGCCACCTTCATTTGGAGGCATTCAATGCAATATTTGGGTGTGCAATTCACACAATAAGATGCTTCCCTGATCACTTCAATCACTCCTTTACACGAATTAAACTCATAGAAGCATCATCCCATGATAAGGTCAAGTGGCAATACTCCACCATCATCGACATCAAGCACCCTTTTACCTGCAGTCTTCAACAACTCCTAACAAACACCTTGTTCTCCATGTCCACTCAGGGGCAAGGGAAATGCGACGATCGTCTCGCGAAAAACAAGATTAACTAATTTAAACTAATGCGGAAGCATTTCGTTAGTAGCGGAATTACTGAAAATCACCAAAAATTAAAACTTTTTGTAAAGAGAACCTCAAATGGTAAAACTCTTACATAAAGAAACAAGATAAGTTGTTTACAAATTGATTCATCATTACATCTCTGTAATATCACATCTCGAGGGTTACAACATCAACTACCATGTTAACTGTACAAGGCAAGATACAAAATTCTCGAGGCATTATGCCAAAATCTCAGATCTATTTAAAACATCTAAAGACTCCTAGGACCTGAGAGTACAGATCTGACACATAGGACATTCTATATACAAGACTTGACAAACAATGTCTCCACCTGAAGATCACTACTGTTCTGGATGTTGTTGCTGTTGCTGTTGTTGCTCACCCACTAAAGGGTTCCTTCGTCCTCGGCGTCTACCTAAAAAGTTGAATCCTACGGGGGTGAGACAATTGAATAATTGTCCCAGTAAGAGTTATAACTCTTCGCCAGAAGCATTGTTATTGCAAAGATTAAGATAACAATGAGCAGCAGAACTATAATTATTTAACAACATGCAATTCATTGATTAAACTAAGTAGAGTAGCATTCTCTAAGCAATCATTTCAATTATAACTTGATTGAATGACAAAACTTATATCAATAAAGAATATGAAGAGCATGTATACTAGTTATTCAACTAGAACACTATAAACAATGTATCATCAATCATTGTTTATCGTAGTTCAACCTAAGCAATTAAGCTATACGGCTGATTACATTTTTCAAACACATTTATGCCCTGAGGAGATGAGGTATACCACTCATTCTCCAACCGACCATTACTAAATCGCAATCGGTACCATACATAGGTCATCATAAGAGCCGGATTTCTATGACCTCATCTTCCTCAGTCAGTGTGAGGTACAACATGCAGGACATATTGTGTCTCTTCTTAAATAGCTTTCCAGGGTATTCTAGCAACTTCACTATTAGAGTTACAGTGGCATGATGTACTCTCTTCGCCATTGAGGGATTTCTTGTTTATCTCTCGTCGATGCGGCATTAACAACATCATCGGGAGATTAGTGATACATCATCCCAGCATACACATATAATGAAGGATTGAGAGATTAAATGTACATCTCACATCAATTCCCTCATTAGGACGTAAGGATATTCGCGTCCATAACCCCCACATACTCAAAAGTATGATGTCCAGGAGTTCCCTTAGGAAAACCTATTTCACCATCATTTATTTTCTGACAATGATGGATCTATGGTCAGGGCTCTACATGATATCATTATACTTGATTAATTAAGTATATTATGGCATTCTTTTAGCATCATGCATGTTTTCAAACATAAACCAATAAGACAATTGCTATTAAGAAAGAGTACTAATTGTATCAAGTTCATTTCACATCTAGTTAACATTGGGATCTCAATCCCTAACGATCTCATCATCGTTATTTAGGAATATGGGTATTCAAACCCTTAGATCATCAAACACTTGTTACCAAGTAACATGTTGCTATTGAATCATTTAACAGTATGAATATGATTGTAACAATGCAAGTATTTCTCATGGCTCGTACAGCCTATCAATCTCATATGTTACCTCTCACTAGGCAACACAGCATATCATTACTTTCAAAGCTTACAAAATGCTTTCAATGAATATAGCACCATAACCTTACCTGGCTATGCTCACTTCTTTATAAAGATATGCATGACTAACACAATTGATAACATGCACATTATATCTGAATCAATTCAATACAAATTATTTCCAAGTCAAGTATAGAACACCACGGTCGTGCTATCTTGCACGGTCGTGCTACAGAAGGTTACCACGACCGTTTTACATTACCATGGCTGGTTTCTAGGGTTAGGGTTTCCTATTCAATTCAATTAGGGTTATCCAACCCCCTTTTGCTTAATTAGGAAAAGTGTTTCCTCATTTCATAATTCAAACATTGAGTTTCATGTTTAAAAGCATAACCCGGAATTAGGGTTTACTATATATATTTCATCACACTACCCTGAATTAGGGTTTACTATTCACATTAAAATGAATTGAGATCATACCATCATCATGTATGAGGATTACTTCCATTAATGCCCTTAATAAGGGTTATGATTCATTAGCTGTCATAATTAGGGTTTCATGATCTCACTATCATGGATCATACCCTAATTAGGTATTTCATTCATGTTAGGAGTTCATTTCTTGATTAACATCCATATAAGAAATCTTCTCTTTCCTCTTTCTATAAGTTGATATTTGCATCACTCTTGATTAAGCTAAATCAATTCAACATTGACATCATAGGTTATGTCATTACTATTATGATCATTAAGTCTTACTCATCCAAGGAGTACTAATCACTCTATCCTGTCAAGGGTACCTTTATAATGATCACCACTGACTATAACATGCATTAATCAACTAATTACTTGGTCCCTTAATCACTTTAGGCATCTATGGGGTTTAGGTTAATCAACTACTAAACCATCTTGACTCACTAAAGCATCAAACGATCTTGACCCTTTTTAGACTTCAAACGGTTTTGCACACTAAACTCCCAAACGGTCTTGGACTGCCCTTGAAACCGTTTGGTGTTGAAGACCGTTTGGTATTGTTGACTTTTGAAATCGTTAGGTAAAGTGCACACTCAAGACCGTTTGCCCAAGATGGGGTGAAGACTATTTGGTCAAGTTTGACTTTGAAACCGCATGGACATAACCGATCTTGAAACCGCATGAGTACCAAATGGTTTGGGATCGTTTGGTCCCAAATGGTCTTAAGACCGTTTGGTCCAAACCACCTCAAAACTGCAAGGACCAAAAAGTGTCTCAAGCACTTCAATTGAATTAGGGTTTCCAATGTTGAACCCCTCAATTAATCATGCACTTGTTAGCCATTCATCAATTGAGTCAATTAGGTCAACTCTTAACTGATTTGACACTCAATTAACCCTCAATTGATCATCAATTAGGGCTTGGATCGATTGGATTAGGGTTTGAAATCGATTACCCTTCAACATGTTCCAATGTGAGTCTAATTGATTTGAAATCATTGAATCATTATTCAATTTGGTCATGACCTGACCCCAAACGGTCTTGGGATCGTTTGGATGACCTCCAAATGGTCTTGAGACCGTTTGCCCAAGTCAACACCAAAAACTAACTCAACCAATTAAGGTTTGGCTCATTGGATTGATCACTAGGTCAACAATTGATTACACCTCAACTAATTACCTTTAGATCTTCAATCACTTAACCATAGTCAACCCTAGACCTCCAAATGGTCTTGGGTGACCCCCAAATGGTCTTGGGATCATTTGGATATCCTCCAAATGGTTGTGAGACCGTTTGCCCATTATTTTATCAAAAACCAAGTCATTCAATTAAGGTTTGAACCCTAAGTTTGGTCACCAAATCAGCAATCGATTATTCATCAACTTGATATCATTGGGTCCTCAATTGGTTAACCCTACTTAACCCTAGACCTCCAAACGGTCTTGGGTTATCACCAAATGGTCTTGAGACCGTTTGGGTGATCCCCAAATGGTTTTAAAACCGTTTGGGCCACTCAACCCAAACTTCAACACGATACTATTATTAAAATCAGCAAATGACCCGATTAGGGTTTAGGTGACTAATGGGCCTTCAAATGGTGAACCACTTGGAATTAATGGATGATTTTTGGTAGGTAATTAGCTTACATTATTCTCAACAGTCCTCCAAATGGTCAATGCCTGGTCAACGCATCCAAACGGTCTTGGACCGTTTGCTTCTATGTGGTTTGGTTGAAACTGTTTGCATTCAAACGGTTTGAAACCGTTTGAGCAAGGGTTGGAGACCGTTTGCTAAAGTAGGTTTTTGGATAAACATAGGAATTAATGTCATCATCTTCTACCTCAAGAACAGAGGCTGTTCTTCACTGAATTGCTAGAAAGAACACAAGAATAACAAAGTAAGAAGAGTAACTAACAATTTTTCATGGAGATGAAGATGCATAAACAAAGATCAAGGTTTAGAGTTATAAAACCCGCCTCTAGGACTGATACAGAGCTCCAAGATTCTTAGCTTTAATGGTGGATGATGCTCTAGTAGTTTTCCAAGGTCCGTTCTTCAGGTTTTGGATGGAGAAGATGGCTAGAAAGAAGAATCGAGTGAAAAACACCAATAAACCAATCTTGTTTTATGGTTTCCACCACGAATTTGAGGTAGATAATGGTCCATACTTACCAAACCAGCTTGGTCTTCCTTCCTCTTCTCCAGAGCTCCTCCTTGGTCGGCCAAAGCAGGTTTGAGAAGAAAAGAACTAAGGGAAACGATCCCTTGTTTATTTGGAAAGATTGCTTATATATTTATGGGTCTTTTTCAAAGCAAAAGGAAAAAGGATAGTTATTTCCTTTTTATTTCCCAAACATATCCACTAAGACTTGCTCCATCCTTGGCCACGTTTTCCACTTACTAAACTCATGCAAACTCATCCATTATCCAAGGTTTAAAGGGAAAGAAACCAAACATCTTAATAAGTTGTATATATAAAAGGGCCATTTGCTTAAATTTTGATTATTTCAACATCAAGATTATCTCTCCTCCTTGATCATTCAAATGAGGTGCCCTTCTCATTTTATTTTCTCTACTTGATGCCAAGAAACATGAGAGATACTCTAGAGGATACATTTTACATGTTGAACCCTAGGTTTTGGGTAATTTTGCACATTACAACAAAACTAGGTTTTAAAGCACAAGGATTACTCTACAAGCTATATCTTGGTGCCCAAGCTTGTGGAATCCATACCACCACATCACATACATTCTTATGATGTCTCAACATCTGAGGAACATCTTATCATGTGTAATTTACAAGTTAACCCCTCAGCTTGGTTAATTTGCACTTTAGTCAATTATTTAACAAAACAAGGTTTCAACATTATGCAAAAAGGACTGGAATTGAAATATAAGTTCCTCAAAATCCTTAATTACATTTCAAAAGATAAACACAAGCATCTAATCACATATTTAAGCAAAACACCTAGGGTTAGTTCATAACCCAGGTCAGAGATGTTACAAATTATCCACCCCTTACAAGGATTTCGTCCCCGAAATCATTACAAAACATATTAAGAGAAAATAGTAGGGTATTTCTTCCTCATCTCTTCCTCTAGTTCCCACGTGGCTTCTTCAACACCACGGTGATTCCAGAGGACTTTCACAAGACTTATGTCTTTCTTTTTCAACTTTTTAATTCTCTTGTCAAGGATTAACACAGGTCCTTCTATATAAGATATATCATCATTCAATTCCACTTCCATAGGTTGTAGAACTGATTCTATATCAGGATGACATTTCCTTAACATGGAAATGTGGAACACTGGGTGTAACTTTTGCAAATCTAGTGGTAACTCTAGCTTATAAGCTACCTTTCCAATCTGTTCAATGATTAAATAAGGCCCCATAAACCTAGGAGCTAACTTTCCTTTCCTTCCAAATCTAAGAACTCCTTTCCAAGGTGAGACCTTGAGGTACACTCTGTCTCCAACCTAGAATTCTAAAAGTCTACGACGCTTATCAGCATAAGATTTCTGTCTATCATGTGCAGTCTTCAACTGTTGTTGTATTATTTTAATCTTCTCGGTGATCTGCTGCATAAGATCAGGACCTAAAAGTTGATATTCACCGGTTTCATACCAACATAATGGAGATCTACAATGTCTACCATACAAAGCTTCATAAGGTGCCATGTCAATGCTATGTTGATAGCTATTGTTGTAGGCAAACTCTATCAAGCTTAGGTGCAGATCCCAACTTCCTGTAAACTGAAGAACACATGCTCTAAGCAAGTCCTCCAAGGTCTGTATAGTCCTTTCTGATTCTCCATCAGTCTATGGATGAAAGGTTGTACTAAACCTTAACTGTGTGCCTAAGGCTTTATGAAGTCGCTCCCAAAAATGACTTGTAAACTGGGGACCTCTGTCAGAAACAATGGTAACTGGGACTCCATGCAGTCGCACTATCTCATCTACATACAACTGTGCCAGCTTCTCAGTAGAATAGGTTGTTTTGACAGGTAAGAAATGTGTTGTCTTTGTCAACCTATCAACTATTACCCAGATGGAATCATGACCTTTGGCTGTTCTAGGTAAACCAACCACAAAATCCATGGTCACATGATCCCACTTCCATTGTGGTATGGGTAAAGGTTGCAATGTTCCTGTAGGCTTCTGGTGTTTATCTTTAACTTGCTAACACATAGGACACTGCATAACAAACTCAGCAACATCCTTCTTCAATTCAGGCCACCAATACATATCTTTCAAGTTTTGATACATCTTGGTGCTCCCTGGATGCATAGCATACATTGAAGAATGAGCTTCTTCTAGGACCAACTTCCTAAAGTTATCCACATCCAGTACTATCATCCTACCATGATAACATACTACTTGATCATCTGAGTCATGGAAACCATCTCATTTTTCATTACCATACTCCGATCTAATCTGTTGAACTGCAGCATCAACTTGTTGTGCTTCTTTAATCTGCTGTCTCAGAGTAGGTTTTATGTGCATCTCAGCTAACAACCCTGATAACAACGATACTCTTAACTGTACATTATCTTGTGTTAAGGAGATAAACATATCTCTCCTAGAGCATACCAAGGAATTCAGGTGTGCTCTATTTAGGGCTGGTGTTGCTGATTTCCTACTTAAAGCATCAGCAACCACATTGGCCTTCCCTAGATGGTAATCGATTGTACAATCATAGTCCTTGATTAATTACATCCAGCGGCGTTGCCTCATGTTAAGCTCATGCTGAGAAAAGATATACTTTAGGTTCTTATGGTCTCTGAAAATCTGGAATGTCTCTCCATAAAGATAATGTCTCCATATTTTCAAGGCATGCACTACAGCAACTAGTTCTAGATCGTGTGTTGGATAATTCTCCTCGTGTTTTTTAAGCTATCGAGAAGAAAAAGAAATCACTTGTTTATCCTGCATCAACACACATCCTAATCCATTCTTAGAGGCATCACAAAAAACTATATATCATTTTCCTTGTTCAGGTAGCACCAGCACAGGTGCACTTGTTAACATTTCCTTCAATAGCTGAAAAGATTGTTGACACTTGTCACTCCAAGTAAAAGGAACATCCTTCCTGGTCAACTTAGTCAAGGGTAAAGCTATAGAACTAAAGTTCTTAATGAACCTCTGATAATAGCCTGCCAACCCTAAGAAACTACGGATCTCTATCAGTGTCTTCGGTTGTTCCCATTGCAGGACAGATTCTACCTTTTTAGGGTCAACACGTATACCTGAAGTAGATATTACGTGTCCAAGAAAAGAAACTTCTGGTAACCAGAACTCACACTTGCTAAACTTAGCGTATAACTTATGCTTTCTTAGCAAAGTTAGAGCCTGACGAAGATGATGTTCATGATGCCGAGCATCTCTACTATAGATCAGGATGTCATCTATAAAGACAACAACACACTGATCAAGATAAGGTCGAAAGATTCTATTCATGAGTTCCATAAATGCAGTTGGTGCATTAGTTAGTCCAAACGACATAACTGTGAACTCATAATGACCATACCTTGTCCTAAAGGTAGACTTAGGTATGTCACCATCATTAATACGTATTTGATGATATCCCGACCTCAAATCTATTTTTGAGAAGATGGTTGCACCACGCAACTGGTCAAAGAGATCATCAATCCTCGGCAGAGGATACTTATTCTTTATTGTTACTTTATTTAACTTTCTATAATCAATGCACAACCGCACTGACCCATCTTTCTTTTTAACAAAGAGGACCGGAGCACCCAAGGGTGAAGTACTTGGTCAGATGAAACCCTTCTCAAGCAACTCTTGCAACTGTTTCTTGAGTTCTGCCATCTCAGCAAGCACCATCCTATACGGTGTTTGTGCTATATGTTGTGAGTCTGGGATTAGATTAATTTCAAAATCAATCTCTCGGGGAGGAGGTACACTTGGAATTTCTTCAGGAAATACATTTTCAAATTCCCTGACTACAGGAACTTTAGCAGGATTAGGACTCTCCATGGTAGTATCTACCACATGGGCCAAGAATGCATAACATCCTTGCCTCATCAGCTTCTTGGCAACCATAGATGACACCAAACAGGTTGGAAGAATCTTTCTATCTCCTTGAAAGATCCATGTGTCACTTTCATCAGTGAACACACCTTGCTTGGACTCACAATCCAAGACGACCTTATACCTTTCTAAGGTATCCATCCCAAGGATTACGTCGAATCCATGCATCTCAAGTGGTATAAGATCCACTTAAATGTGATGTTCAGAAAAGAAAAGAATGCAGGGAGAACATACTTCCTGTAACACAGCAGATCCCATCAATGGAGTTTCTAGCAACAAACTATCTGTTCTATGTTTTGTAGTCAGGTTGCAGTCAAGAATCACTCTTCAAGTGATAAAGGAGTGTGTAGCACCCAGATCAATTAAAATAGATACAACGCAAGATATAGGCATATCAGAATTAAACAACTCCATCTGACCTGCCACAACCCGAGGGTTGATCACTGCCTCAGGTGGATTCATTGCGTAAAATCTTGTCATTTCTTGTGGTTGATTCGGTGCTCGATGACTTGGTGTCGATGATCCAGCTTGGGACGCTTGTCCACGTCCTCTAGCTCCTCCTGGAAACTATCTCCTTTGAGAACCTTGTTGACTCTGCCTTTGAGGTTGAGTTACACTCACTTCTCTGGCTCTGCAATCTTTCATCAGATGTCCCATCTTTCCACATATGTAACAACTTCTATTCAGTTGTTGTGGTCTGGGTGGTCATGTAACTGACATAGATGCTGATCTATGAGCTCCTACTAACGGTAAGTTTCATCCTCTACCCCTATTTGATGTCCACTGCGTCTGGGTACTGAATCTAGGTGGTGGTGTAGGTATAGAAAACCTCAGTTTCTTAAAACCTTTGGATGAAGATCCTTGGAACTGGGGGTACACCTTCTTGTTCTTGGTCTGTCGCTTCTCTGACACAGACCTCTCTATCTTCCTGACCGACTCCACAAAGGTAGAAAACCTTTCCCTATTTTCTAGAGCAGACACAGGGGTGGTCAACTCAGCATTTAACCCCTTCTCAAAACGCCTAATCCTTTCTTCATCTGTAGCTGCCATATGCGGACAGAACCGCAACAGCTCCATGAACTTAGCCTCGTATTTGCTAATGTTCATTAGACCTTGTCTTAACCTCTCAAACTGAGAGATTTTCTCATCCAAGAACATCTTAGGGAAGTATCTGTTGATAAATTCTCGTCGAAAAACTTCCCATGCAATCTCCACACTTGGCCTTTTCTGTTTTTCCATGGTCCACCAGTGACCAGCACTCCCCTTGAGAAGATACACAGCATGTCTAACCTTCTCAGCTTCTGGGATGTTCAGGATTCTAAAGGCTTTCTCTAGTTCAGTTAACCACAGGTCAGCATCTGCAGGGTCAGCTGTTCCAGCATACTTTGTGGCTCCAACTCAGAAAAGTCGTTCAAACGTCTTGCTGGATCCTTGTCCTTCTGGATGGGTAGGTGACCTAGGTACAGGTATAGGCATCCTATTAGTCATATGTGTCATGGCAGTCATAAACTGCCCGAACATGGCTTGGAAGGTTGGGTTCCCCATTTCAGCTGGATTGATCTGGGTGGTTCAGGTACATGTTCCTCCCTTTCCCGGTCTCTTGCACCTTCTCTAGGTGCAACAACACTACTCTCGGCAACGTGTTCCTTGTGTGATCCAGACATCTTTAGTTTTCTCTTCTCCTCCTAAATGAGTAGAAGACACTATCAAATATACTGGAAGACACTAGAACAAACTCTATAACCTAAGTCCTATGTCTCTGTAGACTCAGCGAACCTAGAGATCTGACACCACTAAACTGCGACGACTGTCTCGCGAAAACAAGATTAACTAATTTAAACTAATGTGGATGCATTTCGTTAGCAGCGGAATTACTGAAAATCACCAAAATTAAAACTTTTTGTAAAGAGAACCTCAAATGGTAAAACTCTTACATAAAGAAACAAGATAAGTTGTTTACAAACTGATTCATCATTACATCTCTGTAATATCACATCTCGAGGGTTACAACATCAACTTCCATGTTAACTATACCACGCAAGATACAAAAATCTTGAGGCATTATGCCAAAATCTCAGATCTATTTAAAACATCTAAACACTCCTAGGACCTGAGAGTACAGAGATGACACATAGGACATTCTATATACAAGACTTGACAAATAGTGTCTCCACCTGAAGATCACTACTGTTCTGGATGTTGTTGTTGTTGTTGTTGCTGCTCACCCACTGAAGGGTTCCTTCGTCCTCGGTGTCTACCTAAAAAGTCAAATCCCACGGGGGTGAGACAATTGAATAATTGTCCCAGCGAGAGTTATAACTCTTTTCCAGAAGCATTGTTATTTCAAAGATTAAGATAACAATGAGTAGCAGAACTATAATTATTTAACAGCAGGCAATTCATTGATTAAACTAAGTAGAGCAGCATTCTCTAAGCAATCATTTCAATTATAACTTGATTGAATGATAAAACCTATATCAATAAAGAATATGAAGAGCATGTATACTAGTTATTCAACTAGAACACTATAAACAATGTATCATCAATCATTGTTTCTCGTAGTTCAACCTAAGCAATTAAGCTATACGGCTGATTACATTTTTCAAACACATTTATGCCCTGAGGAGATGAGGTATACCACTCATTGTAACGACCCCGCCTCCCTGTAACCCCCAATGAAGGGAGACCCGAAGGTCGAAATCATTAATCAATTACAGGATCAAAGGTTCAGCAAATAATCAATGATAATTATGAAATTCTACTACTAAACTGAAATTGGGTACAAAAATTAAAACTTTTACTTACCTTTATAAAATTGGGAAATCTAACTATCCACATCTTGAAATACTCTATCTAATCCGCCTTGCACTTTATTTCTTAATTTCACGATGTGCCACTTTACTGTTTGTGATTTTCAGGATATTACCTAAAACGCCGACAAACAAAACATTGATCAGCAATTGCTGGTATGTGGAGGCAACCAAAATTTCACAATTAGGTCTAACAATTTAAGTATTGAAATCAAGGTAATTAACAAGTCAATTTACATTTTCCATGTCAAAATCCCCACCACTTTTGCCCTAACCCTGGATTTGACTTAAGGCCACCTTCTCAATCCCGAGCTTGGTGCCTGGGAGTCACCTCTCATGGTGCTCCTTAGTCTTGCCTCATCAATTACCTTCTCATTCCCGAGCTTGGTGTTTAGGGTCACCTCTCATGGTGCCCATTGGTCTACCCTCCTGGGCCTGACCTTTATGGCATCTTCCATCAGGGTGGCATGTAGGTGCAGGATTTACACATTTATATTAAATGGTGATAGTCATAGTCACTTTATAATTGCAATATGAACATCCAAACAGTTTAGTTGCATTCAATGCGATTAAACATCCAGAAATCCATCGGGAAACTAAAGCGGTTATTCATAATTAACCACATACCTGTTAAGTAGATTTGAAAGCAGAAATTACCAATCAACCAGGATTCAAGCAAGCACACACACAATTATTCCTGAAAAAGGCATCCAATTTCTTTATCATTAAATTTGTCATCTTGATCCATTCATCCTAGTTGTTGCCTAGGTCATTTACTCTTTTTAGGGTTTTAACCATAATTAGGGTTTTATTTCCTTTTTATTACTTTTAAACCCTAATTTCACCAAATCATTTGCAAACCCTAACTTTTCATCAAAGGATCTAATTTTATCTTTTACCAAAAAGGAAACTCTAATTTCATATTATAATCACCTTTCATTCTCTTTTCTTTATTCTAGGGTTTCTAAAAATATTAATCAACATACTAGGTTAAAAACCTTAAACATGTAATTATATCATCAAAACAGGTTGAAAACCATCTTAATCATTAATCAGGTTAAACATATTCGAATTACCCTAATTACATGACTAAATATATCCTTGATAATCAATTAGGGTTTTCTTTTTACAAATTAACTCTTTTTCCATCAAAATATGTACTTTTGCAAAAATATACATATTCAGATATCCAAACCATTTTTAACATATTCCTCATATTTTTTTATCATTTTTCATGTATTGACTTTTTACATCCGAGTTTTCTATCACCGGATATGATTTTATCAAGATAATTCCTTATATATATATATATATATATATATATATATATATATATATATATATATATATATATATATATATATCCTTTTCTAGAAAAAGCCAGGGCCACCCGATCCATGGTCCACAGATCCACTGAGGATCTGACAGCCGCGGATGCGCGTGCCTGGACTAGCAATTAAAACGAATAGAAAGACGGTCCTGACCTTGTCGCGACTGAAGGGAGCGAGGGGCTAGTTGGTAATTTAGCGGGTTGTCTTCTTCAACCTTGCGTCGAGGTACAATGACGGCGCGGTCAACTCAGGTGTTGACTCTGAGCTCTCGTCCTTCTTTGCTCGCGCTAAATGGCCAGGAAGCTCTGCCGCCTCCCGTCGAACACAACGACGACACCAATTGCTCGCCGAGGACACTCCAAGGTTGTCCGCCACCCGCCGGACTCCGGCGACGATCCTTGAGCAGTTGAGAGTGCAGGTCAACACGAAACGAGCAATCGAACGCACGTTCACGATCCTTGCGCCGTTCCGCAGCGTTTGTGATAGACAAAAGAGGTGATTGTGCCTCAGAACATCCTCCCCTATTTATAGGGTCGAGGCAGGGTACCTGCTGGTTTGGGGGTTTCCCAAAACCAGGGCCAAAGCGCATGAAACCGGGGATGTTTCCCCGCGTTTTCTTCTCCTAGATCCAATGGAGATCTCAGCCAGTTGGAAAAACCAATGGATTATGAGAGAATCAAGAGGGAAAGTCCCTCTGGTGTCTCATAGAAATGCAGTCCCAGTGGGACTCAAGCGAAGAGCGCCCAGCACTGGATCAGGATCCAATGGATCAGATTATTCGCGGCCAAAGAAAAGGGAAATCTTATTTTGTTATTTCAGAATTAATTCCCAAAACCAAAATAACTTGCAAAATTGATTCCTCCTAAACCATAACTCCTTTTTTTCTCAAATTTTAAGGAAAGTTTTGTCTTGTCATTATCTAGCTTTATACGAAATTTGGGAAACAGATTGCAATGGATGAGAAGGATTACTTCTCTCCCAAGTTGCTCATTAATTTATTCAAAATTAATTTATATTCCTTTTTCCTTTGTGATTATCTTGTTGTTTTGGGTCCCTTGGACCTCAAGAAATCATAAAGGTACGAATTCCCATATTGGGGAATATTGGTTTGCCTTTATCTTCTTTTAATTTTCAATTTCTCATATTTCCCCTTTTACAAAACAATTTCTTTTCCTTATTAATTCCCTTTTCTTTTCATTTGGGCTCAATGGCCAACAAGGCCCACAATCAATCAATCAAAGCCATTTCTCACGAAATTTATCACAATTCAAAGAAAAGGATATCATTTATTCATTAAAAAGGGAAATACACCTTACATTATATTTTCAAGAAAATGGGGTTGTAACATCCTTCCCTCCTTACAGGAATTTTGCCCTCAAAATTCAAACAATCAAACAAACAATTCAGGATATGTTTTCTCCATGTCTGTCTTCAGCTCCCATGTGGCCTCATCCTCTCCATGGTGCTTACAGAGAACCTTTACCATCTCTATATTCTTACATCTGAGTTCTTTCAGCTTGGTATCTAGAATCCGCAAAGGTGTCTCAGGATAAGTCAGCTTCCCTTGAAGCTCAATAGGTTCAATGCTCAGCACGTGGCTCGGATCTTGTACATATCGCTTCAGGTTAGACATGTGAAACACATCATGCATCATGCTATACTGAGGGGGTAACGCCAAACGGTATGCAGTTTCACCAATCCGTTCTAACACCTCAAACAGACCCACGTATCGGGGACTCAGTTTTCCTCTATTCTTAGCTATAGCTCGGAGCGGTCGGATTTTCAAAAACACATGATCTCCCACAGTGAAATGCACATCAGTCCACTTTGCATCAGCATACGACTTTTGTCGATCCTGGGCTCTCTTTAGCCTTTGCTTGATCAAAGCCACTTTATCAGCATACACTTGGAGCTCATCTAACCTCAACAGGGTCCTCTCACCCACATCATCCCAGTGAAGTGGTGACTGACACGGTCTCCCGTACAAAGCTTCATACGGAGGCATCCCGATACTGGCTTGGTAGCTATTGTTGTAGGCGAACTCTGCCAACGATAAGTATTACTCCCATGAGCCACCCCAATCGAGCACACAAGCTCTCAACATATCTTCTAATGTCTGGATCGTCCTTTCTGACTGACCATCTGTTTGGGGGTGATACGCGGTACTAAACTTTAACCTTGTACCAAGTTCCTCTTGAACTTGCTTCCATAACTTGGAAGTGAACTTCGGGTCTCTATCTAAAATGATCGATCCTGGCACACCATGCAAATGTACTATCTCTCTGATATACAGCTCAGTTAGGTCTGTCACCTTAGCAGTGGTCTTCAAGGCAAGGAAGTGTGCTGACTTGGTAAGACGATCTACCACGACCCATATCGCATCATGACCTCTCTTGGTCCGGGGTAGACCCACCACAAAATCCATGGTGATCTGCTCCCATTTCCACTCTGGAATCTCTATTGACTGTAAAAGTTCGTCGGGTCATTGGTGTTCAGCCTTCACCATCTGGCACGTAAGACAACTGGCCACCCATGACGCAATGTCTTTCTTCATTCCTGGCCACCAGAAAAACTGTTGTAGGTCCTTGTACATCTTAGTAGTCCCTGGGTGCACTGTGTACTTGGACCCATGAGCCTCTTGCAAGATGCATTCCTTTATTGATGAATCCACTGGAACCCATACGCGATTCTCAAACCTGATCCCTCCGTCTACTCCCACGGATAGACGAGTTTGTGGCTTCATCATTAAACCTTTCATCTTGTCTAGCTCTCCACTGGTCAACTGTGCAGTTATGATCTCACTCAACAACTTCGATTGAATCTGGATATTAGCCAACCGAACTCGGTCCTCTAACGGTTGTGGTGTCCATTCCACAAGCTCCTCCAAACTCTTCCACTGACTGGACAAAGCAGCTGCACACTTAAGCTATTTTCGACTCAACGCATCAGCTACGACATTCGCCTTACCAGGATGGTAGGCGATGGTGAAGTCATAATCCTTCATGTACTCCATCCATCGTCGTTGTCGCAGATTCAGGTCTCTCTGTGTCAGCAGATATTTTAAACTCTTATGGTCGGTGAAGATCTCAAAGGTAGCACCGTACAGATAGTGTCGCCATATCTTCAAGGCATGGATTATAGCATCTAACTCCAGGTCATGTGTCGGGTAGTTCACCTCATTTGGTTTGAGCTGTCGGGAGGCATATGCAACCACATGCCAATCTTGTTCCAACACACAGCCAAGTCCCATCTTGGATGCATCGGTGAATATCATGAAACCCTCATTGCCAGAAGGTAGAGTCAACACAGGAGCGGTGGTCAGCTTCTCTTTCAATTCTTGGAAACGAGCTTCACATACGTCAGACCACACGAACTTCACATCCTTTCGGGTCAACATGGTTAGCAATAGAGCAGTCTTGGAGAAATCCTTGATGAAGTGGCGGTAGTATCCGGCCAACCCCAAGAAGCTACAAATCTCATAAGGGTTCTTTGGTGCTTTCCAATCTCGAACTGCCGATACTTTGGCTGGATCTACGGCGATGGTTCCTCCTGAGATGATGTGTCCAAGAAACATGACTCGGTCCAACCAAAACTCACATTTTGAGAACTTTCCAAAAAACTTATGCTTTCTTAGGATATCAAGGACTCTACCCAGGTGGTCACGATGTTGAGCTAGGTCATTTGAGTATACCAAAATGTCATCTATGAAAACTATCACAAAAGAGTCAAGGAAAGGTTGGAACACGTTGTTCATGAGGTTCATAAAGACACTTGGTGCATTGGATAATCCAAACGGCATGACCACAAACTCATAGTGGCCATAACGGGTTCTGAAAGCCATTTTGGGTATATCCTCACTCCTCACTCTCACCTGGTGATATCCTGATCTCAAATCGATTTTGGAAAAGACTCGAGCTGATTTGAGTTGGTCAAACAGGTCATCTATTCTGGGTAAAGGATACTTATTCTTAATGGTTGCCTAATTGATCATCCGATCATCAATACACATCTGAAGTGACCCATCCTTCTTTTTCACAAAGAGGACTGGTGCTCCCCATGGTGAGGTACTGGGTCGGATAAACCCCTTATCCAACAACTCTTGCAACTGGGTTTTCAACTCAAGCAACTCAGCAGGGGCCATTCTATAGGGTTCCTTAGATATAGGGTTAGTCCCAGGAGCTAACTCAATCGAGAAGTCTACCTCCCTCTCAGGGGGAATCCCTGGTAGATCATCTGGAAACACATCCGCGTACTCCCGATCCACCTCTATGTCCTCTAAGGATTGCCCCTTAACCTCGGGTACGGTAACTATAGCTAGGTAGGCTCGACAACCCTTGGATAGCATCCGTTCAGCTTTCAAAGCAGATATGTAAAGACTAGTTGTCACATCTTTCCTTCCTCGAATGGTGAAGTTTGGATAGCCGGTCTTTCTAATGAGAATCTTCTTCTCTCTATAGTCAATTTGGGCCCTATAGGTGGAAAGCTAGTCCATCCCAATGATTCCATCAAAATCATTCATATCGAGAAGGATGAAGTCAGTGGGAAGCTCATGGTCCAAGTACTTAACTAGAAACACAGGGGTTTTCAAAAGATAGGTATAAATACAACCACTCGGGGTTGTGACATCCAAAACATAACCCAAATCCCTAATATCCAAATCAAGCATAGTTGCCAGGTTTCTCAAAATAAAAGTATTAGTTGAACCAGAATCAAAAAGTGCTTTTACATTTTGTCCCATGACTTCCAGCAAGCCTACATAGTTATTCCATATCAGAAAACTATTACATGGTTTACTTGAACTAAAAGGAAAACTCTATGGGTTATTACCCTCAATCAACTTATTAGCATTCGCCTGAGCTTCTTCATTGTCGATGGTGAACACTCTAGCTTGCCTCCTCTCTCCAACTGGAGGCGCTCCGACTGGTGCTCCTACCGGGGGTGCTGCAGCTACTGGCTGTGCTGCTACAGGTTGTGACCCCAAAGGTCCCCTTGGGTCAGGCTGAGAGTAGTTGGCGATGAAGTGTCCCTCTTGTTGACATCTGAAACATACCTTCTTCTCAAAGCGGCACTTCCCAGGATGTGCCCGTCCACAGGTGTGACACTGCTGGAGACGACCACGTGGCTTGCCTTTGTGCCCATGCTTGTTCTTGTTGTGGTTGCATCCTTGTCCCTTCCTGTGCTCATTCCTCAGCCCTTGAGCTCCTTCAGTGAAACCCAAGTATCCTCTGGATTAGTTTTGTGCAGGCATCACTGTCCTTTCCATGTCTAAGGCGGTATTGTAGGCTTCAGCAAAGATCTTTGGCTTACTAGCCATCACATGAGGCTTGATGGCAGGGTTTATATGTTCCATGAAGTGGTCCACCCTCCTCTCTTCATCCAACATATGCTCGAAGCGTTCCAGGAGGCGGAACCTACGACCGAAATTCGCAACTGAAGAATTTCCTTGAGTCATGCTCATGAACTCTCTTTCTCTTTCCTTACTGAGATGGGGAGGAATCTGGCGGTGAATATGGTCTTGAAGTCAGTCCATGCCATTGGTTCTTCACTTAGGTCTCTTCCTATGATATGGTTCTTCCACCATATCTTGGCTGCACCCTCTAAAAGGTGAGTAGCAAATAGAACCTTCTTATTTGGCTGCACTTCAAGCATACGGAACCCATTCTCGACTACAAGCAGCCAAGCTTCGGCCTTGTTGACTACTTCCGACTTGTCTTCTCCCCAGAACTTCTCGACGTTCAGCTTGACGAAGTCCAGGATGGTGGCTCCAAGTCAAGGACGAACAGGAAGTGGCTCACCATTCTCGGCTCTAGTTATGTCTCTAAGGGCCAGGGCACGGATAGCTTCAGTCAACTGCCTTTGTTGTTCCATCCAAACTGCATCCGTTGTATGAACCACCATGGTTGGTTCTGAACCACCAGGCTGGTCCTCCTCCATGTGGGCTTCCTTTTCATGCATCTGGTATTCCTCATATTTCGGTCCTCCCCCTTATTCTTGGTTGGCACCAGGCATCGGTTCAGGGTTGGGGCCCTCATGTATAGTCTCTTCAGGCCTCTTTCTCTTCTTAGAGGTCTCTCCACCGTGGTTCCTCTTCCTCTTCTTAGAAGACCCATTCTCCTTACAGGGTGGTCCACCCTCACCGGTGGAAAACGGAATAGCCACAACTTTGGTACGAGCCATCTGCACACAAACAGACTTTTAGTTTTCCTTTAAACTAGTTATACTTGTGAAAATGACATCTTACTTACGTATCTTTTATTAATTTGGTGTAGGATCCCTTAGACATTATCAACCTTAACCCATACCACATGAGGGTGAGGAAGAGAGAGAAAACCCTAATCCTTACAATCCTTAAGAGAAAATTGAGTTGAGGAGGGATGAGTAAGATGAGAGAGTCCGAAAGGTATCTTATTTCGAGTCATATCCTAAGACATTGGCCAGACAGTCACACAATCTGGGAGTCCTCGTATTCCGACTAGCGGTGCGGAGGAAAATCTTGCCAGCCCCCAGAAGTGATCCTTTTCTAGACAGCTCAGTCCTTCGGACACTCCTCTAATAACTCCCTCGGTTCTATGGAATTTGTAAAATTTAATAAGTATTGATGATTAGATGGAGAACCTAGGCTCTGATACCAATTGTAACGACCCCGCCTCCCGGTAACCCCCAATTAAGGGAGACCCGAAGGTCGGAATCGTTAATCAATTACAGGATCAAAGGTTCAGCAAATAATCAATGATAATTATGAAATTCTACTACTAAACTGAAATTGGGTACAAAAATTAAAACTTTTACTTACCTTTATAAAACTGGGAAATCTAACTATCCACAGCTTGAAATACTCTATCTAATCCTCCTTGCACTTTATTTTTTAATTTTACGATGTGCCACTTTACTGTTTGTGATTTCCAGGATATTACCTAAAACGCCGACAAACAAAACATCGATCAGCAATTGCTGGTATGTGGAGGCAACCAAAATTTCACAATTAGGTCTAACAATTTAAGTATTGCAATCAAGTTAATTAACAAGTCAATTTACATTTTCCATGTGACAATCCCCACCGCTTTTGCCCTAACCCTGGATTTGACTTAAGGCCACCTTCTCAATCCCGAGCTTGGTGCCTGGGAGTCACCTCTCATGGTTCTCCTTAGTCTTACCTCATCAATCACCTTCTCATTCCCGAGCTTGGTGTCTAGGGTCACCTCTCATGGTTCCCATTGGTCTACCCTCCTGGGCCTGACCTTTATGGCATCTTCCATCATGGTGGCATGTAGGTGCAGGATTTACACATTTATATTAAATGGTGATAGTCATAGTCACTTTATAATTGTAATATGAACATCCAAACAGTTTAGTTGCATTCAATGCGATTAAACATCCAGAAATCCATCGGGAAACTAAAGCGGTTATTCATAATTAACCACATACCTGTTAAGTAGATTTGAAAGCAGAAATAACCAATCAACCAGGATTCAAGCAAGCACACACACAATTATTCCTGAAAAAAGCATCCAATTTCTTTATCATTAAATTTGTCATCTTGATCCATTCATCCTAGTTGTTGCCTAGGTCATTTACTCTTTTTAGGGTTTTAACCATAATTAGGGTTTTATTTCCTTTTTATTACTTTTAAACCCTAATTTCACCAAATCATTTGCAAACCCTAACTTTTCATCAAAGGATCTAATTTTATCTTTTACCAAAAAGGAAACTCTAATTTCATATTATAATCACCTTTCATTCTCTTTTCTTTATTCTAGGGTTTCTAAACATATTAATCAACATACTAGGTTAAAAACCCTAAACATGTAATTCTATCATCAAAACAGGTTTAAAACCATCTTAATCATTAATCAGGTTAAACATATTCGAATTACCATAATTACATGACTAAATATATCCTTGATAATCAATTAGGGTTTTCTTTTTAAAAATTAACTCTTTTTCCATCAAAATATGTACTTTTGCAAAAATATACAGATTCAGATATCCAAACCATTTTTAACGTATTCCTCATATTTTTCTGATCATTTTTCATGTATTGACTTTTTACATTCGAGTTTTCTATCACCAGATATGATTTTATCAAGATAATTCCTTATATATATATATATATATATATCCTTTTCTAGAAAAAGCCAGGGCCACCCGATCCATGGTCCGCAGATCCACTGAGGATCTGACGGCCGCGGATGCGTGCGCCTAGACTGGAAATTAAAACGAATAGAAAGACGGTCCTGACCTTGTCGCGACTGAAGGGAGCGAGGGGCAAGTTGGTAATTTAGCGGGTAGTCTTCTTCTTCAACCTTGCGTCGAGGTACAGCGACGGCGCGGTCAACTCAGGTGTTGACTCCGAGCTCTCGTCCTTCTTTGCTCACGCTGAATGGCCAGGAAGCTCTGCCGCCTCCCGTCGAACATGACGACGACACCAATTGCTCGCCGAGGACACTCCAAGGTTGTCTGCCACCCGTCGGACTCCGGCGACGATCCTTGAGCAGTTGAGAGTGCAGGTCGACACAAAATGAGCAATCGAACGCACGTTCACGATCCTTGCGCCGTTCCGCAGCGTTTGTGATAGACAAAAGAGGTGTTGGTGCCTCAGATCATCCTCCCCTATTTATAGGGTCGAGGCAGGGTACCTGCTGGTTTGGGCGTTTCCCAAAACCAGGGCCAAAGCGCATGAAACCGGGGATGTTTCCCCACATTTTCTTCTCCTAGATCCAATGGAGATCTCAGCCAGTTGGCAAAACCAATGGATTACGAGAGAATCAAGAGGGAAAGTCCCTTTGGTGTCTCACAGAAACGCAGTCCCAGTGGGACTCAAGCGAAGAGCTCCCAGCGCTGGATCAGGGTCCAATGGATCAGATTATTCGCGGCCAAAGAAAAGGGAAATCTTATTTTGTTATTTCAGAATTAATTCCCAAAACCAAAATAACTTGCAAAATTGATTCCTCCTAAACCATAACTCCTTTTTTTCTCAAATTTTAAGGAAAGTTTTGTCTTGTCATTATCTAGCTTTATACGAAATTTGGAAAACAAATTGCAATGGATGAGAAGGATTAATTCTCTCCCAAGTTGCTCATTAATTTATTTAAAATTGATTTATATTCCTTTTTCCTTTGTGATTATCTTGTTGTTTTGGATCCCTTGGACCTCAAGAAATCATAAAGAAACGAATTCCCATATTGGGGAATATTGGTTTGCCTTTATCTTCTTTTAATTGTCAATTTCTCATATTTCCCCTTTTACAAAACAATTTCTTTTCCTTATTAATTCCCTTTTCTTTTCAATTGGGTTCAATGGCCAACAAGGCCCACAATCAATCAATCAAAGCCATTTCTCACGAAATTTATCACAATTCAAAGAAAAGGATATCATTTATTCATTAAAAAGGGAAATACACCTTACATTATATTTTCAAGAAAATGGGGTTGTAACACTCATTCTCCAACCGACCATTACTAAATCGCAATCGGTACCATACATAGGTCATCAGAAGAGCCGGATTTCTATGACCTCATCTTCCTCAGTCAGTGTGAAGTACAACATGCAGGACATCTTGTGTCTCTGCTTAAATAGCTTTCCAGGGTATTCTGGAAACTTCGCTATTAGAGTTACAGTGGCATGTTGTACTCTCTTCGCCATCGAGGGATTTCTTGTTTATCTCTCGTCGATGCGGCATTAACAACATCATCGGGATATTAGTGATACATCATCTCGGCATACACATATAGTGAAGGATTGAGAGATTAAATGTAGATCTCACATCAATTCCCTCATCAGGACGTAAGGATATTCGCATCCATAACCCCCACATACTCAAAAGTATGCTCTCCAGGAGTTCCCTTAGGAAAACCTATTTCACCATCATTTATTTTCTGACAATGATGAATCTATGGTCAGGGCTCTACATGATATCATTATACTTGATTAATTAAGTATATTACGGCATTCTTTTAGCATCAGGCATGTTTTCAAACATAAACCAATAAGACAATTGCTATTAAGAAAGAGTACTAATTGTATCAAGTTCATTTCACATCTAGTTAACATTGGGATCTCAATCCCTAACCATCTCATCATTGTGATTTAGGAATATGGGTATTCAAACCCTTAGATCATCAAACACTTGTTACCAAGTAACATGTTGCTATTGAATCATTTAACAGTATGAATATGATTGTAACAATGCAGGTATTTCTCATGGCTCCTACAGCCTATCAATCTCATATGTTACCTCTCACTAGGCAACACAGCATATCATTACTTTCAAAGCTTATAAAGTGCTTTCAATGAATATAGCATCATAACCTTACCTAGCTATTCTCACTTCTTTATAAATATATGCATGACTAACACAATTGATAACATGCACATTATATCTGAATCAGTTCAATACAAATTATTTCCAAGTCAAGTATAGAACACCACGGTCGTGCTATCTTGCACAGTCGTGCTACAGAAGGTTACCACGACCATTTTACATTACCACGGATGGTTTCTAGGGTTAGGGTTTCCTATTCAATTCAATTAGGGTTATCCAACCCCCTTTTGCTTAATTAGGAAAAGTGTTTCCTCATTTCATAATTCAAACATTGAGTTTCATGTTTAAAAGCATAACCTAGAATTAGGGTTTACTATAGATATTTCATCACATTACCCTAAATTAGGGTTTACTATTCACATTACAATGAATTGAGATCATGCCATCATCATGTATGAGGATTACTTCCATTAATGCCCTTAATAAGGGTTATGATTCATTAGTTGTCATAATTAGGGTTTCATGATCTCACTATCATGGATCATACCCTAATTAGGTATTTCATTCATGTTAGCAGTTCATTTCTTGATTAACATCCATATAAGAAATCTTCTCTTTCTATAAGTTGATGTTTTCATCACTCTTGATTAAGCTAAATCAATTCAACATTGACATCATAGGTTATGTCATTACTATTATGATCATTAAGTCTTACTCATCCAAGGAGTACTAATCACTCTATCTCATCAAGGGTACCTTTATAATGATCACCATTGATTATAACATGCATTAATCAACTAATTACTTGGTCCCTTAATCACTTTAGGTATCTATGGGCTTTACGTTAATCAACCACTAAACCGTCTTGACCACTAAATCATCAAATGATATTGACCCTTTTTAGACTTCAAACGGTTTTGCACACTAAACTCCCAAACGGTCTTGGACTGCCCTTGAAACCGTTTGGTGTTGAAGACCATTTGGTCTTGTTGACTTTTGAAACCATTTGGTAAAGTGCACACTTAAAACCGTTTGCCCAAGATGGGGTGAAGACCGTTTGGTCAAGTTTGACTTTGAAACCGCATGGACATAACCGATCTTGAAACCGCATGAGTACCAAACGGTTTGGGATCATTTGGTCCCAAACGGTCTTGAGACCATTTGGACTCAAATGGTCTTGATACCGTTTGGACCCAAACGGTCTTAAGACCATTTGGTCCAAACCACCTCAAAACCGTAAGGACCAAAAAGTGTCTCAACCACTTCAATTGGATTAGGGTTTCTAATGTTGAACCCCTCAATTAATCATGCACGTGTTAGCCATTCATCAATTGAGTCAATTAGGTCAACTCTTAACTGATTTGACACTCAATTGACCCTCAATTGATCATCAATTAGGGCTTGGATCGATTGGATTAGGGTTTGAAATCGATTACCCTTCAACATGTTCCAATGTGAGTCTAATTGATTTGAAATCATTGAATCATTATTCAATTTGGTCATGACCTGACCCCAAATGGTCTTGGGATCGTTTTGATGGCCTCCAAATGGTCTTTAGACTGTTTTCCCAAGTCAACACCAAAAACTAACTCAACCAATTAAGGTTTGGCTCATGGGATTGATCACTAGGTCAACAATTGATTGCACCTCAACTAATTACCTTTAGATCTTCAATCACTTAACCATAGTCAACCCTAGACCTCCAAACGGTCTTGGGTGACCTCCAAATGGTCTTGGGATCGTTTGGATATCCTCCAAACGATCTTGAGACCGTTTGCCCATTATTTTATCAAAAACCAAGTCATTCAATTAAGGTTTGAACCCTAAGTTTGGTCACCAAATCAGCAATCGATTATTCATCAACTTGATATCATTGGGTCCTCAATTGGTTAACCCTACTTAACCCTAGACCTCCAAACGGTCTTGGGTTATCACCAAACGGTCTTGAGACCGTTTGGGTGATCCCCAAACGGTTTTGAAACCGTTTGGGCCACTCAACCCAAACTTCAACACGATACTATTATTAAAATCAGCAAATGACCCGATTAGGGTTTAGGTGACTAATGGGCCTTCAAATGGTGAACCACTTGGAATTAATGGATGATTTTTGGTAGGTAATTAGATTACATTATTATAAATAGTCCTCCAAATGTTCAATGCCTGGTCAACGCTTCCAAATGGTCTTGGACCGTTTGCTTCTATGCGGTTTGGTTGAAACCGTTTGCATTCAAACGGTTTGAAACCGTTTGCTCCCAAACGGTTTGGGAAACCGTTTGAGCAAGGGTTGGAGACCGTTTGCTAAAGTAGGTTTTTGGATAAACATAGGAATTAACATCATCATCTTCTACCTCAAGAACAGAGGTTGTTCTTCATGGAATTGCTAGCAAGAACACAAGAATAACAAAGGAAGAAGAGTAACTAACGATTTTTCATGGAGATAAAGATGCACAAACAAATCTCAAGGTTTAGAGTTATAAAACCCACCTCTATGACTAATCCAGAGCTCCACGCTTCGTAGCTTTAATGGTGGATGAAGCTCCAGCAGTTGTCTAAGGTCCGTTCTTCAAGTTTTGGATGGAGAAGATGGCTAGAAAGAAGAATCGTATGAAAAACACCAATAAACCAACCTTGTTTTATGGTTTCCACCATGAATTCAAGGTAGATAATGGTCCATACTTACCAAACCAGCTTGGTCGTCCTTCCTTTGCTCCAGCGCTCCTCCTTGGTCAGCCAAAGTAGGTTTGAGAAGAAAAGAACTAAGGGAAACGATCCCTTGTTTATTTGGAAAGATTGCTTATATATTTATGGGTCTTTTTCAAAGCAAAAGGAAAAAGGATAGTTATTTCCTTTTTATTTCCCAATCATATCCACTAAGTCTTGCTCCATCCTTGGCCACATTTTACACTTACTAAACTCATGCAAACTCCTCCATTATCCAAGTTTTAAAGGGAAAGAAACCAAACATCTTAATAAGTTGTATATATAAAAGGGCCATTTGCTTAAATTTTGATTATTTCAACATCAAGATTATCTCTCCTCCTTGATCATTCAAATGAGGTGTCCTTATCATTTTATTTGCTCTACTTGATGCCAAGAAACATGAGAGATACTCTAGAGGATACATTTTACATGTTGAACCCTAGGTTTTGGGTAATTTTACACATTACAACAAAACTAGGTTTTAAAGCACAAGGATTGCTCTACAAGCTATATCTTGGTGCCCAAGCTTGTGGAATACATACCACCACATCACATACATTCTTATGATGTCTCAACATCTGAGGAACATCTTATCATGGGCAATTTATAAGTTAACCCCTCAGCTTAGTTAATTTGCACTTTAGTCCATTATTTAACAAAACAAGGTTTCAACATTATGCAAAAAGGATTGGAAATGAAATATAAGTTCCTTAAAAGCCTTAATTACATTTCAAAAGATAACCACAAGCATCTAATCACATATTTAAGCAAAACACCTAGGGTTAGTTCATAACCCAGGTCAAGGATGTTATAGGAAAGTTCAAGTTGCAGACATATTTGCACTTTGGGCATTCCTCTTGCTAGGAAGAGAGAAGATTAAGTTGGGAACATTGTTCCATAGACATGTGCACTTAGTATCCAAAAGTGAGCAGAGGAAGATGTTCGTCAATTTTGGTTGTCTCATCACAAGACTATCCATTCATATTAATCTTGTATTCTCTGGTCTTTAGCTAATGGAGTTGAAGGGAATCTGGGTTTCAGACATTTTCTTAATGCCAAGCTCCTTGACAGGATTGAAGGTAGCATTCATGCAATCTCCAAAATGGGCATAAGAAAACTCTCAGACCCCATCTTCAACATCACTAATCTTGAACATATATGGTACCCATACGACCACGTGAGAGATATAGACTAGGAGGAGGACACCAGTGAGGAATCATGTGAGGAAAAAGATGACGAGATCAAGGAGGTAGGGGTTCTACCATGAGGGATCGTAGGAGACCACAAAAGCCACATGCATATGTCACCTCATCTTCTGCCTTGACTTTGTCAAAGGCTGACCCATATTCATTTGAGGGAATATATCATATGCTTAGCATTCAAGCATGTCATTAGTAGGTGGAGGTGTTCATGATCCAGTTAACCACCCAGTAGGAGAGGATCTTCCACAAGTAAGAGCAAATATTGACACACCAGCAAGAAATCTTCAACAATGAGTGTTTTCTTCTAAATAATCAGGATAACTTCCATCAATGCATGCAATGTGTGAAGTAGACTCAACAACCTCTCTATGATCACTACTGGAGCTAGGGACACTTCCCCAACTACCCACAACCACCACCCTTGTTGTTCGACCCACCCCAGTTCATCATCATGTTCTATAAGTAAGATCCCAAAATGCCATTGGGAACACTACCCCGATAGAGATTGATCATCTGGTACACTCGTTCCATCTCTAGGTTTGTTTTTGAAAATGTTGACTTTATTGGATTCAAACTTAGGGGGTATATAATAGGATTTATCTTGCATTCATCTATCTTGTGTCCATCTATCTTACTTTTCTATTTTATCTTTTATTTGCATTTTAGCTTGTTTTGTTTTCTTTTGTTTGCAAACTTTATTCTTTTTACATATAACCACATATATCTAGTGTAAAAAAAGTGTATTTAGAAAAATGCTCATATGAATCAATTGAAGTTTTGGTTTTTGTGTACTTGTATCTGAAAATGTGGTTTTGTTTATTTAAGAGCACTCTACGTGAGGAATTGAGGGGACTAGTCAAATTAAAGACATAGGTGGCAAACTTAACATCTAACTCTACCCTTATCTTTGTAAATGAAGATGGTTCTTTAGTCTAATATAACCAAGCATTAGTGTGACAATTTATGTTAATTCAAGAATAAGATGTTGGATCACCCTAACACATGAGTTAATAGAAGAGAGGTGTATCATGGTTAGATAGAGTACAACTCTTAGTCACTTGATCTCATCCACCTCATTTCACTTCATTTCATCACCACCATAGACTTCATATTTGATTCAAGTCATTTTTTTGTTTAATTACATCTCAACATGATGGGTAGCATGTTGTTTAACTTTGCATTAGAAACTGTAAAAATGTTATTGCAATCATAGTTCATTCATATAGGTTAGTTTGGGATTCCATAGAGGTTGCATCCTTCATCTAATCATTTCATACAGGTGTAATATAGGTCGTTCATATCTTGTCTGAATGCACATAGCAAGAAATTTTCATATGTCCTACTCTTTCTCCAAGTTGTAAAGGTGTCTTGGCATGCTCGTAAATTTTTATGACAAATAAGGGCTAATGAAAAAATGCAAAAGAAAATGAAATAAAGTAAAAGAAAAAAAATATGTTTATGTTGTATGGGGAGTAAAATTGTGGAACTCTATGTTAAATCACCTTATACCTCCACTCATTTCTAGGATGAGGCACTACATCGTTCATCCTTCCATCAAACATGTGGTAGTAGGATATATTCAATTTCCATTCCATCCTTCAAATAGTTAGATCATTTTTTATGAAGAAATGACTTGGATTATGTATGCTTCTATATTTCATGCCACCCATTCCAATTCATCCACTACTCTATACAGTAGGCCACAAAAAACAACATTTATTCCTTTCTATCAATCATATTCAGGGAGCTAGATCCATAGTGGGTGATAAGTTCCTTTAAATTTGAGCAGTGTGGATTGGGAGATCTTGTGGCGCACTTAGTATAACCTAGACTTTTCATTGTATCTCTCTAGTTCGACTTACTTTTTTGTTAACAGTTTGATTTTATGTTTCATTTGTCATAGTTGGTCTCTTGAATAGTAGTTTTTCTCTATGTGGTTGGAGAGGACCGGTTTAGGACCGTTGAGTCAAGTATGATTAGAATGCATGTGTCTTTATTTTGACTTTTTCAACCAAATCCAAAGTAGTGTTGCTCAAGGGAGATCGACACTCAAACTTAAGGAATTTTGATGCAGATGATTCTCTACCGATATCCAGACATATTTAGGTATGTTTTTAGGATGATTTCTCTCACATCTGTGAGTTTTATGAATAAAAAATTTCTTAAAACAACCTTTGTGCATCAAGATTATCCATTTACATGTATTTAAAACGAAGTTGCTTTGTTTTATTATTTTCCTAACACATTTCTTCTAAATTACATATTTGACTGAGCAAAAGTAGAAGAAAATTAGTACCATTGACTTGTGTCGGTGGCATCGACATGAGAAGGAAAGGAACCAAGAATAGGCTAAGAAGAGTCAAGAAGAAAGGAGGAAAATTTTAAAAAGTTTCTCAGTGCCACCGACCCATGTCGGTGGCATCAAGATTTGAAGCCCTAATTGGCAATAAAAGTGAAGAGTCAGTGGCATCAACATTCATCGGACAACCAATATCAATAAAGACATATTTGAGGATCCATGGTCAAGTGGTGCCCTAATTCTCTATAAATCAAAGGGGGAAGCCACCTAGAAGTTTTGCATTGGGAGGCAAGGCATGTCATCTAGAGGTAACTCCACTACCGTCCTTAGAGGAACCAGAGCCTAAGGAGGAGATGAAGAGACCAGAGCAACCCTTCAGGAGTTTTTATGACTTTCTTCTCCTTTTTCCCTTCTTTTGATTCTTTGTTGAGCATGAGGGATTAAGCACCCATTTTTTAGGACCTGAGAGTAGTCCAATGTTAACTCTATGCATGTTCATATTTTGATTCAATACTATAATCTTTTGTGTCAAATTCTGATAACGGAAAAGCTTAGCTGCCTTATTTATGCCTAAATTACCATAAGTTTGTAATAGATTGTTAACAGTTGGGAAACAGGGGTTAATAATTAGAAAATCTGTTATCATCATAGTCGATAATGTGTTGTGAAAGTAGGCTAACCACTGTGAAGTAATTGTCTGTGGATAGCACTTATCATTCAGTCTCTTACACTGATGTTGAGAATGCAAATTAGTAACTAGGTTAAATAGTGTGATCTATTGCAAATGTGGGTAGTACAAACTATGTACGCTTAATCTAAGGAAGAAAAATGAGTTGTGTTGATCTATCAGAATGCATATATAGGTTGACACCATAGTGAAACTGATATCTTAAAGAAACCATCCAACAAATCTTACATTTGCTTTAATTCCTACATTTTTAATCCTCGTTCTTACTTTATAATCAATCAATCAATCAACTCTTTTTTCTAGGTTTAACTAATATGTTTCAGTTAGTAGTAGTTTCTAACTGTCCCAAATACATGCATTCGATTTGAGTCATTGCACATTCATCGTATCTGTATGATTTTTCTGATCTAAATCGAGCAAGTTTTACATGAAGAAGATTTCGTTCGTTCTATTTAAGACGGGTAGGAGAAGGACTCTATATTGTGAGAAAAGGAGAGGAAGCAGAACCCAGAAAGATGATATGGATCACCCCTTCTTCTTGTCTTTTCAATTTCCATTCAAGAATTCTATGTGTTTACATGTCCTATGGAACACATATCAGATTCGTCAAGCCTCGCTGAGTCTCTTTACTACTCTGACACGTACACTTCTGTTTAACACTCACATTTAGGTGTGTCAAATATGCACTTGTGCAACCAAAGTTTTTGTCTATAAAAATACAAGTTAGTCATTTATGGACTTTATACCAGAAATATTTACTGTGCTGTCGTTTCTTATTTTCCATTCTCTATACCCATGGTGTCTAAGTTTACATTCCTTTAGTGTTATAGATGGATAAGTATATACCGTCTATCCCATTGTTCAAATATGTTAAAATAGTCACATTTACGTTTTTATACCCACATAATCACCACAAAATGGATATGCTATTGACATGTACATTTACATATGCACAATATACACGCGGAGACACCGATACACACACATCCATACATACATACAACATGCACATAAATTTACACGGGAATTCAGAAACCTTCACATAGATAGGGTTTTTCTACTTCATGATGAAGAATCACAAAGACGTAGCCAAGATTTCAACTTAATTCGTCAGATGAAATTCTTTGGGAAATCTGTAGACAGAAACAACCGAAGGATGAAGCTGCAAAAAGCATTTGGAGTAGGATGACATACAAAACTCTCAAAAACCTCCTGCCAACTATGGATAAAGTTAGTACATCGGCCCCAACTGCCGACATTCAATGTAGTTTGTGTGACGCCAATGAAGAAACTCCAGTCTCAGGGTGCAAATGGTGGAAATATCTCTGCTGGTGAGCTGCCTTGAAGCTCGGACTCAACCCGGCAGACGACGCCTGACCAACCTAGTCAGGTGTACACGAGATGATAAAGTGATATCCTTGTAAGGTATCACCGTATGTGTGCATACCATATGGACAGAGAGGAACTCCAGGAAGCATGGAGGAAGGAAAAACGATGAACTTGCAGTCTTTGCCAGAATAGAAAAAGCTATATAACCTATGTTTATCGTCTTAGTAATATCTCTAAGCTATCATTAGAAACTGGGACTTGGAAATTTTAGTTTAGTCTTTGCTTTCACGTGCTATTCACGTATTGAATGATTGTAGTAGGCCCCCTTTTGTTCTCTGTAAAGTACGCGATTAGGGTATGGTTGTAACTTTGTCCCCTTTCAGGGGTCGGGAGTATAGTTACCAAGAATTTCCAAAATTTACACGGGGATTTACACGTATGCATATATACATGCACGTATATTGCACATATACGTGCAGATGTACATATACATGGCGTGTGTGTATATATATATATCACTTCCGATATCTTCACAGTTGAAGTGTTGTCTAGAGATCTTCGGGGTTTGTTTGGTTCGGGATCTGGATTAGGCGTTGTCTTTTTGTGTCACGCCCGACTAACCTAGTCGGGATCCGGTCTTGTCTTGTTTGGCAAAAATGAGACTGACAGGATCCGTTTTGCATTCTGAAATCCTCTAATCCAGACCAAGTCAGTCCTACTATTAACAGGATTTCAGGATCCCAATCCGAATTTGGCTCTGTCTTTTGTGTTATTTTGTTTTATATGTTAGATAAACGTAAGTTATGAGGTCAATCCCATTTAATGAGTGCTTGCAATGGGATTGGATTGTTAAACAAAAACATGATCAAATCCATATAAACTAATCCGGATCTATCGACTAACCTGGTCCAAATTTCGTAATCTCGGTCTCGAACCAAATAGGGACTTAAGGTGTTGTTTGATTCGAGATCTGATCCGGATCAGACGTTGTCTTTTTGTGTCACGTAGGTGTTAATCCAAACTAACTCAACTTGGTTCTAGTCTTGTTTTGTTTGACAAAAACTAGACTGACGGAGACCATTTTAGATTATGTAATCTTCTAATCCGGACTAAGTCGTCAGTCTTGCTCTTAGCTGGATTTCAAATCCCAATCCATATTTGACTATCTTCTGTATTATTTTATTTTATATATGAAAAACACAAATTATGAGGCCACTCCAATCTAATCAATGGGATGAGCTGCCAAGCACAAACATGACCAAATCAAGATTAACTAATACAGATCTATCGACTAACCCAATTTGGACTTCATAATCTCAGTCTCAAACCAAACAGGGGCTAAGTCTCTCAAATACGAGATATGCTGTAAACATATAATGTTGTCATTGTTTTGCTAACAATGTATACACTTGTTAAGTCTCTCAAATACGAGATATGCTGTAAACATATAATGTTGTCATTGTTTTGCTAACAATGTATACACTTGGCACATTTGAAGCACGGCTAGGAGGATGTCGCAGCTAGCTGAAAATGGTTAAATTTGTTTGCAAGGCTAGCAAACGTACATGCCCTACCGGAGGTCATTATGGGGAGAGCATGTACACATACTGTAACTGTCCCCACTAACTAAGTCGGACATCGTCAAAATCATCGTACATATTCCATACTTGATCCACTAACACCCTTACTTCCTAACAAGTACTTTCAAAGATGCACCACTCTTTTATAGTTCCCTTAATTTTACTTAATATACCCTATCTATCTCTCAAAAGACATCATCGATAGCAAAAGAGAAAAAGAAAAGCATCCAAATATATTAACTATCCAACAAACTATGTTTTAATGACTGGATCTGTGGCAATTCGATCAAATTTTACTCAACCCCCTACCATAATCTTGATAAATTAAGTAGGAGATAAATTTTTACGAGGCTATCGGCTAAACGTTGATGCAAAGCAAAAGTTATTTTCATATTTTCACGGGATCTTATATCTCAGTTAAACCACCTCCAGAATTATTTGCATCCATCGTGCTAGGCGGATTGAAACAGTTCACTATAGGATTCCTTTATTGTAAGGGCTTACTAGTAGGGTAGTAAAAGGTGGGAATCTACACAGATTTGTTCTGTAAGATGACATGAACAAGTGGATTTCATGCTCAATTGTTTGGTATATATACAGATTTGTTTATATGAAAAAGCTAATTCTTTGCTTTTTCTACTTCTAGATAGTTGTCGTGTGTATATACACAAGCACTTTACGATACATAAACATTACATGCCTTGTTACACAGCTGTAATTAGAACAGATAAACAACAAAGTTATTTAGCAGTCTGACGTGGAGAACACAGTCAAACGCCTCAGCGTCAAGGACAACAACCCGACCACGCCTTCATTCAGGCGCAGGACAAAGTCACAGATTTTGGACAAAGCTGTGCAGTTGGGAGTAGTTGTAAATCAAGAATTTGCATTCTATTACACGATACCAAGATAAATGTCAAACAAAAAAGTTAGCAACTCAGATCACACCCTACCAAACAGGGCCTAAGTGTGAACTCGGGCATATTCGTTCTTTTGCCTCCACATGTAATATACAACTGTACAGCGGTTTCCCAAGTATCATGCAGCAAATTCAAAAGTAAAATAGATTCCTCTCCGCCTCACTATAGACGGAAGACAAGTCCACCAAGTGACGCATTGTTGGCCTACCATGAGGGCAATTCCAGGGGGACTTCAGAGTCGCCAGATTTTGGAGTATCTATTGAAAGTGGCATGAGAAAAGTGAGTTAGACAGAGATGCAGCTTTCTCAAAAAGGAGCGACTATGGAAACTTGGTGCATCATACATATCATATCAAGGTCAGCTGACTCTTCGGTGCATTTTTGAAACAATGCGATCCATCATTATTTTTTACCTAACAAGCAAAAAGAAGGATTCCATCCATTCGTCAACTGGAAAGGGCTGTGCCTCGGCAACCAACCATCCATAGTGCCAGATATGGGTTCATGCTTTGCTACCAGTTATCCATCAAAAAACAACTTTATGAAGGATACATGGAGCCATCTGAACAGCATGGGTAACACTGCGAGAAACTCTTACCGATATGTTCCTCCCAACTAATGAAATTTGTGATAAAATAAACCTATTTTTTTTATCAAATGTATGCAAATTCTTCTGGGGCCATGGACGTCTAATGCCCAATTTATAGATTGTCCTTATATAATTTTGCTTGTTAGCAAGTTGTATGGCCTAAATAAAATTCTGGCATCTCACCTTAAGACCACAGAACTTGCGTAAGAGACAGAATGCAGGCTAAACCAACACAAGTCCGTCTACCAAAACGAACTTCGATGCAACATAATAAGTGTAACGTCAGAGGCTACATGCTGGAAATAATTTGAAACTGTGATATTTACTCTGTCTTCATTGAAGATAGCGACAAAATAGATTACACAAAATCTACAATTAGAAACTAATTGAGGAATAATGAAAGCAACGGATACCTTTTTCATTTCATTTTGGGAAAGGGAATCACCAATCATCACTGATGTGCGGCAGGCGCGAGATGCTAGCATGTAACGCACTCTCGAAGGACAAACAGAGTCCAACGTAGCCATTTTGTAACTACTTAGGGACGAGTATTCCCCTTTAGTGTCAGCGAGGGACGAAATAAGTTCCTTGACATCTAAAAAGCACAAGAAAAATTCCAACCTGAGTTCAGCTAATAGAAGATAAAACTCTTAAGTGTCTGGGTAATAAATGTATACCAGGAACCCCAAAGGTGATATTTTTACTGAATGGCACAGCTTTTAGTAAAAATTGGCTTCCAGGAGGGGCATGAATATCTTCAGACAAAGAAAAACCGTTTTTCCTGTCAACATATAACATTTTTTGGCAAATACAAACTAAAGGAGTCAGATAAAAAGGCCATACGTGTAAAATCATGTTTACTTTTGTACAAAATTTAGAAAAGTACATGCAAAGTCCAATATCATAACATCCGACTTGTTGAAAATTAAGTTTTGACGGAACAGCTATATGCCAAGCCATGTATGGAAAATGTCAGTTAACATTGCACTATAAAGAAATAAGTTGCGCACAGGATGAATATGGCAGAGTAGAGATTTCTTTCGGAATGGATATGTGGGAGACAAGGAATAAATTGCAGTGAGACCATTACAAACAATAATAAAGTGCGAGTATAAGAAAATAAAATGGGAGTGGAAATTATTGATGACAAACTACAAGAAGGCTCCCTTCAGTGATCTGTAAATGTGCAACATAGACCATCAAGTGCATCAACTCCAAGTATGATATTGAGTCAAGTTAAATAAAGAGATGACACAGACCTAAATTGACTTGTGGAAGTCCAGTAATGATAGTTCTATTTTATTATTTGATGTTCTTCCCATCTCTCAACCCCTACAATTAATGAGAAATTGCCAACGAAAGCTGGACATGTCCAAACCTCTCCAGGTATGTCATTACAACTATATTTCTTATATAATCAAATTACAATCTGCCTTTCCATCTACTCTCAGTATGCGTTTTTAAGTAACTCATTTTGCAACATTAATTTTCCAAACAAATGTTTGTTCACTACCCAATATTTGCCCACCACCACACTTTGGAAGTAAAGGCAGTTCTAGCTGGTTGTTTTTGGCTATCTTTGCACATGCAATACGGACGGCTCAGACAAGACTGGACACGTGGCGGACAAGGTTGTGGGTATTTGCATCTATATACAAGAAATAAGACCGGACACAGCAAAGACCTGGACACGAATAAGGCTTCTCTGAGAGACAGCCATGACATAGCTGGGACATAGCTTGACTCAATCTGCAGTTGTACTTGTCAATTTGCCGTACTGCCTTGGTTGCTTGTTTGGTAGTTATTTTTGTATTCTTTGCTGCTTGCATTAAATTCAATGCTTTTTGGAAGAAAAAAAAACTAGTTTTTGTTGTCTATAAATGCAATTCGATGTAAATTTTTTTGTCGAGAGACGTCATTTCTTCTCTATGCATTATTTGGGTCAGATGTACAGTTTATATTAAGAAAAGGTAACTTAATGAAGGAAAATACTTTATGTAAGATAAGAGGCTTACTTCTTACTTTCAAGTTTCAACAGTAGGATGTTGCAAAACTGAAAGGGGTCAAAACTAACAGTAAATGTATTGGTGTGTTTCAAGTATTACGAATAAAGATATTACATATTTGAATACGATAACATTTTAGTTGTTGCAAGGTTTTTAAGATGCATACACTTCTGCTGTTCACGTGTCTTGACTTTCCTATATTCTTGGAAGTTGGTGTTTCGTGTGGTGGTATCCTTGTCCGTATTCGTATTTAGGAATGTACTTTTCATTCCTAGCACACACGGTTGAATGCATAGTGAGTTTAAATTCTTTCCTACGAACTAGAACTCTGTGGAAAGAAATTTCATTTTTAGACCTTTCATTTATGCCCCCCCCCCTTTAATAAAGTAATTCTAATGAATCGAACATAACATTGAGTAATCACCATTCCGTTATTATATTTTATGCTAAATCAAAACAATCCGCCATGTCCTTGTGTCATGCACCCATGCTGCCATCATACCTAACTACTTGGCTCCAACCCATCCTCTCCCTTCACTTCTCTTTTTCCCTCACACCTCCCACCAACTTTCTTATCTAATTCTCCTGCTATGGGAAGTGCAAGAGGGGAGTTTCTTACCAGTGTTTTAAAAGGTGGTATCTGTTGTATGTTCGGAGAGGTCATTGAATAGAGTATATGCAGCATGCGGGAGTATATGAGGTTTTGAATTTTTATTTTGTTTTTTAATTATTATAGCTTTATAAATATACAAATATTCATACAATTACATATTTAATCTGTACAATTACATATTTTAGATGCAAATATGCAATCAAACACAACTTAAGTATATACAAATATACAATAATGAGTATAGAGAAACTGAGAATGGTTTATTGAGTAAGTAAAATAGTGTACAATGCAGTCTCTTATATAACAGAAGAGAATAGAGACTAAAGCAGAGGTGAGCAATATGGGAATAAACTACAGAAGTGAAAAGCATAAGTGAGGCACATGCTATGTACATGACACTCAACAAAACATAACATAACACAGCATATCTCTATACTCCCCTTCAAGCTGGAGCGTAGATGTCAAACATGCCCAGCTTGTCAACTAGAGTTTGAAAACGAGCTTTGGGAAATATCTTCGTGAAGATGTCCGCAACTTGCTTGTCAGCGTTGAGATGGAGTGCAAATCCGGCCAGAAAGAACTGCTTCTCGAATAAAGTGACAATCGACCTCAATATGTTTCATCCTCTCATGAAAGGTAGGGTTGCTCGCAATAAAAATGGAGGCTTTATTGTCACAAAACATCGATATAGGGCGGGAATATGATATATCAAACTCCTGAAGAAGACTCTGAACCCACAGAAGTTCGCATGCAGTATGAGCCATCGCTCGGTATTCTGCCTCTGCATTGGATCTGGCGACAACAGTCTACTTTTTGCTTCGTCAAGTGACAAGGTTTCCACCAACACATGTACAGTATCCTGATGTTGATTTACGGTCAAAACGACTTCCTACATAGTCAGAATCTGAGAAGCCAGATAGGTTGCAGTGGCCATGCTTCTTATACATCAAGCCTTTTCCTGGAGAACTTTTAAGATATCGCAGAATATGGCATATAGCATCCCAATGACATTGTCGGGGTTTATCAAGATACCGCCTGATGAATCCGACAACAGCAGTAAGGTCAGCTCGTGTGACAGTCAAATAGATAAGCTTGCCTACCAGTCTCCTGAACTGGTGATGATCAGCATAAGGAGGAGAGTTTGCATCATCCCAATACATGTTTGGGTCAAGTGGAGTGTTAGCTGGTTTGCAGCCTAGCATGCCAGTTTCCTGCAATAGATCAAGTACATATTTTCTCTGAGAGAGACAGTCCTACAGATGATCTGGAGACTTCAATGCCTAAGAAATATTGAAGCTTTTCGAGATCTTTAGTGACAAAGTGCTTCGCTAAGTAGGTTTTAGTTTCCTGTATACCCAGATATCACTGCCAGATAAGATAATATCATCCACATAAACAATAAGAATGACAAGTCCAGCCACTGTCTTGCGAATAAAGACTGAATGATCAGAATGAGAACGACGAAAGCCAAAGGTGAATAATATCTGGCTGAGCTTGTCAAACCAAGCTTGCGGGCTTTGTTTGAGACCATAGATAGCCTTGTTTAGCTTACATAATTTGAAGGCAGACTCCCCCTGAGCAACAAACCCAGGTGGTTGCTCCATGTAGACTTCTTCCTATAGATCTCCATAAAGAAATGCATTTTTAACATCTAACTGAAAGAGAGACCAGTCTTTATTAACAACAACAGAAATCAGAATTCGAACAGAGTTTAATCGTGTAACAGGAGAGAAGGTCTCAAAATAATCGACATTGTATGTCTGTGTGTAGCCCTTTGCAACAAGACGGGCTTTCAGGCGTTCAATAGTCCCATCAGGTTGATATTTAATAGTAAAGACCCAGCGACAGCCTACTGTAGGGAAAGAAGAAGGGCGATCCACAAGCTCCCACGTCTGGCGATCACATAGTGCCTGCATTTCCTGGTCCATTGCCTTCTTCCATGCAGGAATAGTAAGAGCCTCTGTAGCAGTTTTAGGAAAGGTGACAACAATTTTCAGAAGTAAAGCAGGCAAAGTTGTTATGCAGATTGTTAGAAGTGTAGAAATGACTGATAGAATGTTTAGTACATGAGCGAACACCTTTCCGCAAACTGATAGGAAGGTGCAAGTCAGAGGTTAACTCAGTGTTTGTTTGATCATCTGCAGACGCAGGAATTAGTTGAGGGGCCATGGAAGGAGTGCTTGTCTTTGGCCGGCGTTTTTATACTTGCAGTGGACGTTCTTCAGGCTGGTCAGAAACAGACAAATCTTCAACAATGTCTGGTAGAGGTGTTGGTGCCAACACATCATGAGATAGGCTTGCTCCATCCTCAAAAAAGAAGGGCATATGCTCAAAAAAGACCACACCCGCACAGACAAACCACTGTCTAAGTATTGGATCAAAGCAACGATAACCTTTTTGAGTTCTCGAATAACCCAAAAAAATGCATTTAGTAGACCGAGGGTCAAATTTCGACATTCCTGGGCGTAGATTTTTAACAAAGCAGGTACACCCAAAAATGCGAGGTGGAACAAAAAAAAGAGGTGCATCAGGAAACAAAATTGAGTAAGGTATCCGATTTTATAAAACAGAAGAGGGCATGCGATTTATAAGAAAACATGTCGTAGTGACACCTCAGGCCAAAAACGGTGAGGAACTTTATAATGGATAAGAAGAGTGCGAGCAACCTCTAAAAGATGGTGATTTTTGCATTCAGCAACACTATTTTGTTGTGGAGTATAAGGGCAAGTGATTTGGTGGATGGTGCCATGATCAGAACAAAAGGAAGTGACAGATTTCTGCATAAACTCCAGGGCATCGTCGGTACGGAGAATTTTGATAGTTTTATTGAATTGGGTCTATATTTCATAAAACAAAATGCGGATATTATCTAAAACAGTACTCCGGTCTTTGAGCAAAAATAGCCAGGTAGCACGGGAATAATCATCAATAAATGTTAAAAAATATTTAACACCAGTTTGACTCAGGACAGAGCATGGACCCCATATGTCTGCATGAACAATATCAAAAATATCTTTAGACCCAAGTTTTTTCTTAGCAGGAAAGACAAACCTCGTTTGTTTTCGCAAAACACAAGTTTCACAAGAGAAATTGTTTTCAGCTAATTCAGGAAATAAATGCTTCAATTTAGCAGCAGACGGATGACCCAGCCGGAAGTGTCACTGAAGTCCTGAGACAGATTTAGACAATAGAGTTGAAGCTGCAGGCGGTCCATCCAAGTAGTAAAGTCTATCCGATCCTTCATGGCCCGAACCAATCCTCATCTTTATACGGAGAAACTTCAAAACACAACCAGAGGGATCAAACTTAATAGAGCACTGAAGTTGTTTAACAGTTTTACTGACAGATAATAAATTAACAGGAAACTGTGGTATGTATAAAATAGAGTGAAGATTCAGCTTGCGAGATAGCAGAACTGTGCCAACGCCATGAACAGGCGTTTTCGAGCCATTAGCAATCGTGACCGATGGAATATTCGAAGTTTTAGATAGAGCAGAAAATAAGTGGATGTCGCCTGCCATGTGGACAGACGCACCAGAATCAATACAGCACTTATGGTTACCAGCAGAGGGAGACGCAAGCATTGCAGAAGAACTAGCATCAAATGTCGAAAGCAATTGAGTCATGCGCTCCTGGAAGAATTTCTCGAATTCAGAGCGAAGCCAGTCAGTGGTCGGAGGAGCAGCTGATGGATCGGATGCAGCTTCAGTAGTAGCTTCAGTAGATGTCTGGTTTTCCCAGGCTGGCTTGTCGTGCTTGATCTAACACCTATCTTCAGTGTGATTGTCACGACCGCACCAGTTGCAGTAGCGAGGTCTAGTGGCTTGACCTCATCCAGGAGCAGTAGAAGCGCCTCTTCCGCCAGAACGGGGTGGACGTCCTCCACGACCACGACCACGTCCACGACCGCGGCCACGTCCAGAATCAACAGTGCGAGCAACCAAAGCAGAATGCTCAATAGCAGGGGTAGAGGATACAGATGGTAGCCGTTGAATTCTCTTGAGAACGTCACGAAGAGTCGGCAGAGGGTCACTTGACAGAATTTGATCAACCACGCCCGAAAAAGAAGTAGGTAGGACAGCCAGAAATTGAACGAGTTGGAGTTCTTGCGCTGCTTCTGAGCCTCTTTGATGTCAGCAGTCAGCGGATGGTAGATTTCATACTCATTCTAGAGAGCAGAACATTGGTTGTAGAAATCCTCAATAGACGCATCTGAAGAGTACTCCTTGGCCAGGTTTTTGAAAATTTCAAAAAGCCGTTTAGGATTTTGTTGATGCGAATAAACATGAGACAGCTGGTCCCACATTGCTTTGGCATCATGAAGACAGAGCAGAGACTGACTAATCTGCGGCTCGGTGCTATTGAGAAGCCAGGACATAACACTTGAGTCGTCTTTGGACCATTGAGCATAGGCTTGTTTGGTCTTTTCGTCAGCAGTAGCAGCATGAGGATCAGTGGTAAGATGGGAGTATCGGCCTTGAGCCTTCACATAAAGCACAAATGATGCCGACCACAGATGGTAGTTCAAACCATCGAGCTTGACAGTGGTAACACACAGAGAGCGAGGAGGCTCAACTGAAGCCATACTGAGCAGCAAGCAGTAACGAGGTGGTGGCGTAGCAGCAACAGGCAGTAAATAATTAACCCACTATGGGGCAGTAGCAACAGCAGGTGTAAAAGATTGGATTTCTGGCTTAATTTCGAGGACAGAATTTCTTTTAAGGTGTGTAGGATGTGATGGAGTGGACTTTTGGAATCCCTATATGTCTAATGACACAAGTGAAGTCAGGCATGTTGAGTTGTTTTGAGAGTCCCAGGTGTTTTGGTAGAGCTTGATTGTTGATCGAGGTTGACATCATGATCAAGATCTCTCTTTTAATGCCTTTTTGAGGAATTTAATTGATTGGTCTAACAATTGAGTTTTGACACTAAATCCGTGTACAAGATAGCTTGAGTTGTGAAGAAGCTATGGTTAAAATTTGGTGGCAATCGAAGTATCCTAGAGGAAGTTATTTAGGTTGAAATAGACTAAATGTTTATATTTTCATGTACTTGGGATCATGGTCGCATATTAGAAACATAGGCTTTGTTTTGCTTGGATATGTCACGCACCCCTCGATCTATGACCGGGATGTGTGGCTCTTCTGCTACCATGGATCCTAGGCCTAGTGGCAGCACACCCAGTGAGATGAGGTGCCACGGATAGGCTTGTATGGAGGGTTAGTGTTTAACCCTTAGATGGGAACGATCACACGGCACACAACTGACCCTTCCTTGGAACCACTTGGAGATCACGGAGCAGAGAACTGGACGACTTTTATGCATCCACGATCAGCGATCGTGGGATGGAAGGAGGGAGAGATGGGACAATAGCATTCTGTGTAGAAGAGATAACCTACGACCCTGACCCCTCCCTCATGTATTATGAAGTTGAGTGCCATGAGAGCTTCGTATCCACTGCCTCTCCACCGCAAGTTCTATGCGTTTCAAGAAAAGAGGTTCTGGAGGAAGGACCACGACAAGGATAGAGGAAGCTATCCTTCCCTAGAGTCCCTTCGTCATAGGAGACTGGCTGAGTTTTGAGGCTAGTCAACTACGAATCAGCCAGTCTCCTACGAAGCATGTGCTACCTGGACTCCTCAAACTTCACCGGAGGTTATGGCGAGACCGATGGATGGCAGATAGGCCACTTTGCTGCATGACCGCGCACTTGAGGAGGTTACCACAGTGGCAGCTGCGAACAGTGAGTCCATCGTTATGGATAACTTGTCGATGATATCCAGGCGATGGCAACCTAGCAGAGAAGGAGCTGCAGCACTAAACCCTCAACCGGAGAAGCCGCACCAGACAGAGGCAGTAAACCGACGTCGACAAGCCTAGATGCGAGGCTGAGAGGGCGAAGCAGCACCTTGATGGGGTTGCTAGCTCGCCGGAAAAGAGGCTTGCGGCGGCGCATGCTGGAGCTGAGATTGTGCGGCGGCGGCGCTCGTTTCGGCGGGCGGCGGTGCTCGTTTCGGCAGGTGGCGGCGCTCGTTTCGGCGGGCGGCAGCGCTCACGCACGTGGTTACGGGCCTCACGCAAGAAACAGACCACGCACGCAACTGTACGGCGGCGCCCTAGCGAACAGGAGATGGAGGACGGGCTCGCGTTGTGTTGATCGCGAGAAGGCTAGACCAAAAGAACCAGAGGAATCCCTGCCAAATGAATGACATCCAAGACTAAACCTAAACCGGGTCCAAGCCAAGAAAGCCAGCTGATTCACCTTGGGCAGAGGAGGAGTGAGTCGCACCCACAGAGGCCACGTGGCGGCTTCAGATTGGACAAAAAGGTAAGAAATCCTGAGTAATTCCCAAATCTTCAATAATTCACAATAATTAGCTCGTGCATCGGAAAAATACAAATAATATACCAAAATTCTCAGAAAAATGAATAGAACACAATTGAATCATAATATCAGCCTTTTTATGTTGTAATCTTAGCAATATCATGTAAGATGTTATATAGTTATTTCATGGATAATAAATAGTAAACGATGGCCTAAAATTATGAGAATATGTCAGTAAATCAATATTCACGTTTATAGTCTATCTAATTCCAGTATTTATGATATTGATGCCCGAAATTATGTAATTTGTTTTATATGCCTATTTAGGGTTAATAATCCTAAATAAAATGTATTAAATACATACATGATCAATAAATGATGAAATTTGCAGAGTAAGCTCATATCAGTATCTGGAACCTCAGATTTATATATGAGATCAGGATGATACCCATAATCCATGTTATACGATGATGTTACTCTTAATGAGATATAAAAACCCTAATATGATTAATACATGTAACATAGGGTTAACATGTGCATATAATCATATGTAACCGACTAATCAGATTATGTATCCTAATCTGGAATATAAGATCAGTAACTTAATTACAAGAAGTCAAGAATGCAAGTAATGATGTACACATCCTAATGAACTAAGATAAACCCTAATGGATACGATTAGGGTTAAGATGCGATGTAAGATGATAAGAACCTGATGATAGTATATGGTCTTGTCTTTATCAGGGTTTGACCAAGAGGATATAGTGACATAAGGAATATATGACGACTAGGTTTATCTTGGTCAAGGTACGCCATTACCTCTTACTTGGTTTATTATACAATATGATTGTGTTATATGCGTAGTAAAATACTTGGCATATGGTATTGGATGAAATGATTGTTCTTGTATGATATGTTGCTTGATTTTCCATACTTATTGCTATGAACACATGACACGTAATATATCTGTTCCATTATATCCAAGCACTTCAACTCTTTGGTAGTAAAGTGCTGGAAAAGAAGTACTTCAACTCTTTGGTAGTAAAGTACTCAGATGTGATCCAACTCTTTGGTAGTAGATCACATTGTGAAATGATCCAACTCTTTGGTAGTAGATCATAAAGGCCCTAATGCATTCAACTCTCAGGTAGTAAATGCATGGATGGTATAATGGAAAATATGCCTAAAAGACATGTGTTATCTTTTGTTAATAAACATTCTTGTTCAAGTACGCTTTTCTTATATTTTTTTATAACTGCCAAGTATTAGTTTTATCTTATTGCCAAGATATGATGAGAGGTAAATAAAAAACACGTAGGCGTACTCAGTACAATATTCTTGAATATTGTGCTGACGTGTACCGCATGTAATCTTTTGTTTAGGTTGTGGTCATGTTCTTGAAGAACCAAGATAGTTGAGAGTTGTGTGGCGAGCTGATGTATAGGTGGACCTGTTGTCTTAAGATCCTATAGTTTAGTGGTAGTACATGTATATGTATAAGTTTTCTGTTCAATATGTAATATCAAATGTTGTAACAATTCATATTGTAATTATATGTTGAATGGTGAACATGTGTGTATGGTTTTATTATTGTTCATGTACATGTGCTACTGTGTTTCCTTTTGACTTCCTCTGATTTTCTTCTTCTTAGCCTAGTGTGTGTGTTTAAATTGAGATTCTCGCTGAGGTGAGGGTTTCAATTTGGATGTCACACATCAGATTAAGTTTTAGAAAATTTGGGGACGTCACAGCAGGGATCTGACGCATCAGATCAGAGGAACCCGTTATAGGCAGATAGATGGATAAAGAAACATACGCCAGCATGAGGAAATCAATATCCCATCATGAGGCGCAGGCAGAGAAAGAACCGGAGAGTTAGAAGACTTTCAACGTGGGATAGCTATGGCTGTCCGGAAGAATGGACCAGCAAAATGGAGAAGAGGGAGGGTGGCGGCTGTCGGGGAAGCAGATGAAGGAGAGGAGCAGTAGGTCGGCGGCGGGTAGAGGAGTTGGGGGGGGGGGCGGAGGTGGAGAAGAGGAGGATGGGCGGCGGCAGCAGGTGGGGAAAGGCAGCGGGAGTAGGGAAGAAAGAAGGACGGGGGTGGCGGCGGGTGGTGGAAGGGGAGGGGAGGGGTGGGCAGAGGGTGGAGAAGGGAGGGAGGGGCTCGGGGAGCAGCGGCGGCAGGCAGGGGAGCCGCGGCCGGCGGCGGCGCAGTGGGGAAGGGGAGAGGGGAGTGGCGCGGGGCGGGGGGGACTCAGGGCATAGGGGTACGGAGGGAAGAAAAAAATAGGACCGGACCTGCTCTTGATACCATATAGAAAAACTAAGAATGGTTTATTGAGTAAGTAAAATAGTGTACAATGTAGTCTCTTATATAACAGAAGAGAATAGAGACTATAGCAGAGGTGAGCAATATGGGACTAAACTACAGAAGTGAAAAGTGAGGCACATGCTATGCACATGACGCTCAACAAAACATAACAGAACACAACATATCTCTATAATGAGCTAAATGCAAAACAACCATAGATGAATGTAATGTAAAAAAGAGGAAATGGAAGCATAAGGTGGGTTGATTGTAGGTGTGGTTTTAATTACATGAAGAATAGGGGTGACGTTAAACAAATTGCCAGCTTAGTAATTTGACCATTTAACAATCGGTGATTAATCGGCCTTACATGCAGCTATGCGGCCATGTTCCACTTTAGGCACCAATTTCCCTTATGACGTTCGGTCAAGGGTCCGAACCTTATATGTGGCCGCATGGCCCATTTTTTGAAACATTGCTTCTTACCACAGGAAGTAGCAGAAGGGAGGGGAGAAGGAAGAGTGGGGAAGGATATAGAGAGAGAAGAGTGACGAAGAGAGTGCATTTGAAGAGCATCGCAGAACAGCTTTTGCTGCACAATCCTAGAAAGTTATTGATATTCAGGTTAACTTTTCTTGGCGGGATGAAATTGTGATTGGAGAGTAGTCTAAGATTACACAGTGATAAAGGGTCGTGAATTAGCACTTGTGAAACCTTGCTATCTGAAGAGGTCCATCTAACCAAGATGTGGGCCTTTCCAAGGCAAATGAGTGAGGGACAGAGGTGAAAGAAAGAGAGTAGGCAGCATCAGCAGAAGCGTTTTCCTATAAGACATCAGTACCTGCCACCGCTTGCTTATAGAACAAATGTTTCAAGGGTTCATATATCTTGTTCTTGTGGTGAATGTCCTGAAAGTAATTGCTAAAACGACACTTCAAAACACCTGTCATAGTACATATATCTTTGCTAAAATAAATAGAAAACATTTCTAGTTTTGTTTTAATCAGTTGTTTCGAATTTGTGAATTAGGTATTAAATCATTTCCTATTTGTGGTTTTAAGGTTATTGTTGCTAATACCTCACAACAAGTGAAGCAATGGAGAAAAGTTCGGATACTAAACATTGCTTGAACCACTACAGAAATAATATAGATGTGTTCACTAGACTCTTTTTCTTGTTACATTATCTTGTTTTCCTTTTCCTTTTTTAGGGTGCGGTGGGGTGGGGCAAGTTATGTATTGTACTTGAACTCCTCTCCCGTTTATTCCTGGGTTTTGATGTTTGATTGAGGGTTTGTAGGAAACAATAATTTTCTTACTAACCTATCAAATTACATGTTAGAGTTATACGCTTATTTCATGGAAAACACCTTCACTATTCTTCAACACCTCGGTCTGAGGTGTTTCCTTCCATCTTCAACGGCAAACATGATTGATGGTGGAAATTAGAAGCATTTATGGAATTCCAACAAAAACTCAAGATAAATGAATATGGAAGATCACAAATATAGCAACCCAAAGACTCACCAAAGTTGGACAAAAATAATTACCTTATAATGTCCATGTGCATAGAAGTTACAACTTCCTCTTCTGGTGATAATTCTAGTCTTATAGGCCTGTTTATTTGAATGGAAGAAATTGATCAGAAATATATTGTGCACAAATTGTGTTTCAAAAAGTTATGTACAATATAGTCTCAAAACAACTGTGTAGCATGGCCATGATGCAGAACCAAGTATAGAAGTTCTTTAAATTTTAAGGCATTCCAGGCACACCGCATACCTTAAGCAGAGATTTCAAACTCAACTGGGTAACAATTATGACTTGAACCCAAAGGAAAGCCAAGGTCAGTTACCTTACACTCATCCTTGGGGGAAGTCCAGACCAACCCAATATCAGTCAGTGAACCAGAACTAGGTGAACCAGTTACACTCAGTCTTGGTTTTACCAGCCATATCAAGTCGTGGAACGTTGGATTTAATCAAATCCAAAATATATGCAATATTTGAACTTCATCTAGAGAGTTGGTGGTTTGGTTAATATTTTATTAACACCAACCTGATAAATAGAAAGGCAAAGTATAGTGGCTTGATAGGATTTGTATTTCACATTTTCTCGTGTTGAGGGAAACCCCTCTTATCACTGAATCACAAAGTGGAGGAGCCATGCTGTTTATATAGACTTGGGCAAGCGTATAACGCACAATTGAAAGATGTGGGTCTATAACACATATTGAGATATATTCCATGTTACATTTATGTTTACCTGAATTGATCTGTCTCTCTTTTATTTAGTCTCACATCGTGTAAACAATGCTTTATCCATTTACCTTGCCATATATAACAAAAAGGCTTAAGTAAATACAATTATATTTGCCTTCTTACTATCAGATGGTATCAAAACAAAACCTATACATCCCTCTCTCTCTCTCTCTCTCCTTCCCTCCCCCCTGCTACCGCCACCAACCTCTACACCAAGTAATTGCTGTCGTCGTCGCCTCTCTTCACTACAGCCACTTCTTCCTCCTTGTTTCTACCCCTCTCGAGGGAAAGTTCTTGATGGGGGTGTCCTGCCTTATAAGAGTAGGTTTTTGCTTCCGGGAGTCCCTTTCTCCCTAAACCTATGGTCTTCCCAACAGCCCCATGCCCTAGGCTGCTATTGCGGTAGTCGGGCAATTCATTATGACCATCTCATTTTAGAAGTGCATGCTCGATTGAGGATCCTCTTCGACCTCTGCGCTATTGCTCCTTGACAGAATTGGACTGCTGGTTCTTTCTATATGTCTGCCAAAATGGTGTTCTACATGGTGAGTAACGATTCTAACATGACATGTACACGATGTATCCGACTGCCACCCCGAAAACATGTGTTCCCCCACAACAGTGTGTACCACTCTGCATGGTGTTACTTTCCAACATGTGTTCTCTGGTGCCTGAATTCCCTGACTAACACGGCATGTAAGTTTTTTTACACAGATACGGATTGTTGCTTAGAGCTACCCTTAACTCTGACACGACGTGCATGGCACGTACTTCTCTGGTACTTCTCTGCTTTGTGTAATTTTCTACATGGCGTATAACTGGTCATTTGCTGTATCTATACAGTGCGTGTCTACCACGTCTTGCTGCTTGTTGCTTATTATATACACATCATATCTTCTTCTCTGCAATAGCATCTACATTTGCATCTTCTGATAGTAGACACCAAATGTAGGAAGAATGTAAAGTTCAACAGGAGACAAATTATCTTCTATGGGTGCGATCTTTTCGCATTCACATTCAATCTATAGGCAAAAGTGCACATGCTATTCAGATGCTCATGTCAAAGACGACTCTTCTGATACAACAAAGGCCACTTGGCAGGAATGGTTTCAGCATGATTCCCAAGTCCTTTATAGGATTCTTAATAGATGTGAATCAACCATCTCCTACAACCTGAACTTTCTTCAAACTATTAAGGAAGCTTAGGATCATCCTGCTACATTTACTCCTCTTACGGAAATGCATGCCGCATCTTTGATCTCCACAAGCAATCATATTTGTCAAGGCGCCCCAGGGCTGCGCCTAGGCGAGGACGCTTTGTTTATAATGTTACAGTGACCTAGTTTTGTGGGTCTGGTTGTATATTCACTTATTTTAATGTTTGATATGGCTACACCAATGTTCATATATTTGTAACTTCTACAAGCGAAAAAATCACAATGAGGACAAATGTTGGAGGAATCATGGCAACGCCTGAACAAGTAAATCTAGATATTGCCATAAAGACAATCAACATCTTGAAACCCTTTTGAGAAGTTGGTGATTCTCAACATAGCCGACTTGGACCAACTAATAAAGAATACAGCCATCAAAACTATCTAAGCTAATATTGCCCAAACATCGGATGACCCCCTTTACTGTCATGCCTCTTCCTCCTCATGATGCGTTCTTGATTCAGGAACTACAGCTCACATGTCTGGTAGTAAAGATTTATTTACCCATGAGTCATGTACATCTTCTTATCCTCCTGTGTGCATTGTAGTGGTTCTACAACAGTCGTTTGTGATGTAGACAATGTTGATTCTCTGACTACACCCCCTAAATCTATTGTATTTGTGCCCAAGTTTACTTTGAATCCAGTATTGTTAGCAATATCTGTTTTATATTTTTCCCAAGCTTCCTTTAAATATGGTATTATTAGCAAGACAAAATCCTTCTAATGTAGTATGTGATATTTTAACCATATTTTGGCTCTATGCTGGAACTAAAGTTGAAGACGACGATTTGTGGGGGATATATTATAAACGTGGTGATCGATTGTACTACTTACACTCCTTAGCTACTTCTTCAATTCTTCTATTTTTGCGATCTAGTCAGCTACTTCCTTGTTGAAGTGGCATCTTCTAATTGGTCATCATTCTAAGCAAAACCTCATGTGCCTAATCCACAATAAAATGGAGTTGTTGAGCATAAAAATAGTCATCTTGGTGTTGCTCGCATCTTCTTATTTCAAATGTGAGTCCCTAAGGCCCATTAGCCCAATGCTATTCTCATTGTCAATCATTAGGGGTGTCAAAACATCAATTCCGGGTCAGATTAGTCAACCCATATTTTCTGACTGTCAGACCCAAACTCGGATCCGGAATATTTTTAGACCTCTCAACCTCAAATCCACCTGGATTGGAAAACCTAAACCAGAATCAAATTCGAACCCAAATATCTAAGATAATTTTAAACTTAAAAAAGATATTTTTGTGGTTAGATAAGAGAAGAGTCCGCATTGTGGTTAGAGGAGAGGAGAGAGGGCACTGTGACTATTGCGGTTGCAGGAGCCCCCACAAACGTGATTCCAATCTTCTAGAATCTCACTATGCATGACTGCTTAGTCTATGTGAGTCAAGGCCCCCCCTATGCGTGATTGTGTACTTTATGTGAGTCGAAGGGGCGCAATTACCCGGTTAGTTGTTGTTGCATTATCAAAATACTCAAAAAAATAAACATAGTGTGAATCTTTGGGGCTCTATAAGCATTCGTTGTTTTATTGTCAGACCCACGTGACGTGTTAGAGACCATGGTACAAGAAAATTTACAAATCAATCCTTATAAAAGTGAATATCTAGGACCTAAATTTGTCCGATTTGTAAACACGAATCTTACCTGCTTAGATTCCAACACACAATCTTGAACCAAAGTCGACACAGATTGTTAGAACGGAAACCCGAACCCGATATTTTCTAAGACAGACAGAATCGCATTCACGGGTTCAGACAACCATTGCAGCCCTACCAATCATCCCATGTATTGGATACCATCTTCATATATTGAGAATGTCATTCCATATAACCTATTATATCCCCATAATGTAGCTTTAGCCCCCCACTTTTGGTGTTCGAGTGCCTATTTTTTTTTACTTAACTACCAACCTACCCAATGTATTAGAAAGCGGGAAGCGGGAGGCGTGTGGACAGCACCCTGTAACCGATTAAGCGGTAGACGGGCAATTTTTGAAAAAGCGGGTGCCTAAATTTTATATATTTGTATACAAAATTACATGTATGTGTATATAAAAAATATATTTCTAAGGAACTTTTATACATGTCTAATCAGCAAATCAGTAATTAACTAAGTATTCATCAATACTTTACTGCTAATCAGTATCTCTAATCACTAAAATCAGCAAGCGGATCAGTAATTGTAAATAACAAACTAAGAATTATTGATTTAAAGTAATCACTAAAGTAATACTAACCAGTAGTACCAATCATTAATCACTGAAAGCAGCAAGGAGTCAATAAAACTAATCATGCATTAGAAGTATAATAGACTAATATAATATATACTTAGATGCATTACAACAAGACCCTATAATTACAGCTTACACACAAAGTATGCATTCTAAATTCGGACCAGCTATATCATAGAACATTTAATGTATACAAGATTCATATATTATAGTCAACACTACTTGGAACATGTAATTAATTAATGTTACATGCTTACAGTAGTACTTTTAAAAAAAGCAGGCAAAAAGCAGGGAAAAAGCGGGCAAAAAGCAGGGAAAAAAGCGGGAAAAAGCAGGTGAGGCAGGCAAAAAGCGGGCGCTTTTGTTCAAACTGCTCAACGGGCGATTAGGGGCTAAATTAGGGGGCTGGGGTCTTGGCCGATTAAGCGGCCGCCTGCCGTTTTTTAATTCACTGAACCTACCCTAGATAAACTCTCTTCCAAAGCTATTTGTTGTTGTTTAGGCCACTGACGCACTCAGAAGGGGTACAAATGTCTGGATCCATTTGAAATAAATTCATGTGAACATGGATGTTACTTTCTTTGAGAGTTTGAGGATGCTCAGTTTTTCTCCTCCTTTAAATGTTGTTCAGTTTTTCTGCCCTTATAATGAGTTGTTCCTTTATGATACCCATTTTCTCTTCTTGCAAATCAAGTGCCACTACTAGTCCCCCTCCTTAGACGAATGAGTGTTGAAGGAAAGACAAACTACTTCTATTAAGCCTTGTGATGTCTTATTCATCTGCAAATCATTTAAGGCACTGGAGATAAACTCTACATCTGATATACAAATTGTTGAAGTATGTGGTAGTACGAACTCTTTTAAGGAAGATCCTGAAGCAAATAAAGTTGATGTTGATGATATTGATATACCAATTAGGTTGAAGAAGCAACTCAGATCCTGTGTGAAGTATTGTATTTCTCATGTTGCTTCGACAACTCATCTCGGAACATCTATGCATCAGTTTACAATTGCAATCTCTTCTATGGATATTCCTCACAATATCTCTAATGATATTGCTCATCCTAGATAGAAAGTTCCTACGTATAAAGAAACAAGGACATTGGGTCGTAATTGATACTCCTCCTTCATGTAAGTAGTTTTTAGGTAAAAACTGTGAAATATCTTTCTGATGGCTCACTAGAAATACTCAAAGCTTGTTTTGTGGCTAAAGTCTACACTCCACAATCATCAGTTGACTTCTTTGGAGAAAAAAAATTATGTACCACAATAGAACTTTATCTATCTCTAACTTTCCTTTATTGTGAATAATGTTTGGTCTCTCCACCGACAAGGAGTTAAAAATGTGTTGTTGTATGGGGTTTTACAAGACAGTGTGTATATGACACAGCTACATGGTTTCCATGTTGAGGGGGAGTATTGCAAGGTCTGCAAATTGCATAAAGCTATCTACGGACTTAAACAATGTCTACGGGTGTGGTTTGACAATTATCCCAGATCTTAGAGGATTTTGACTTACATAGATCTCAAAATGATCTTCATGTCTTCATAAAGCAGTCTTCCACAGGTATTGGTGATATTAATTGTCTATGTGATGATATCCTATCTATGAAAATGACAATAAGACATTACTAGAAGCACCAAGCACTACCCAATGCAAGATTTTGTCTAAACATCCAGAAAGCTTAGACACTTCTTGGAATTGGAATAGCCCCCAATGAGATCAGGCTTTTTCTATCTCAACAAAAGTATACTAAAGATCCCCTTAGTGATACTTGCATACATGGGTGTCATCCATTTGTTTCATCTATGGATCAGACCAAAGATTTACATACTAAGTCTAATGCCTTGTGGAAGATAAATTCAGCTATAAATGTATGATTGGGAAACTCTTATATTCAACTATTACCATGTCTGATATATCCTTCGTTGTGGGGAATCTTAGTTGATTTTATGGACCCTCCTCAACAATGTCAGATTGATGCAGCCTATTGTGCCTATGGTATATAAAGAGAGACCTTGTCAAGGTTGACACAGGAATAATCATCTAAAGGTTGAAGTTTTTCCACATGCAGATTATACCCTTTTTTGTTCTGATTAGGAGGTCTACAAACAGATACCGTTCCTTTTTTGGAGGTAATACAGTAACTTGGCCAGGCAAGAAACAAATCCTGGTCTCCGAAATTCAGTGTCTAGGCAAAGTATAGAGCCATGGTTCAAGTTGCTTGTGAGTTACTATGGGTCAAAACTCTTTTAGGAGACTTCATATCCCAATGCATTGTGACAATAGGGCCGCCACTTATATTGCAAGCAGTTTGATGCTTCATGAGTGCACTAAACATATTGAGGTTGATTGGCAGACGTTTCTGTTGTGGAAAGATTATTCTAGCTCTTTTTTCATTTCAAGACCGAAATGTTGATGTATTCACCAAATCACTCACAGGGGAAGCGGATCAAAGATTTATATGACACGCTAGTCATGACTAACATCTATGCTCCAGCTTGATGGGGGGTATCGAGATATATTCCATGTTAGATATGTGTTTACCTAAATTGCTTTCCTTATTAGTTTCTCTCTTATATATTTAAACCAACACTGTGTAAACAAGGATCTATCCATTTATCTTGTCCTGTATAACAAAACGGGCTTGGTGAAACACTGACACAATTATCTTTTTCTTCCTAATATCACAACACTCATCATGGGTGGATTTACATTGTCTAGAAAAAAATAGAATTAACTAAGGTAGCCCACGTTTCTCAACATTTCCCCTCAAGTTGGGAAAAACACATTGTACATACCCACTTGCCATTCATAAGTCAGTTTCTAGACGGAGGGGTTTAGTAAGGATTTCTGATATATGATCGATTGTGTTAATATGAAGTGTAGTTATTTTCTTTTAAGTGACCAACGTCCTAACAAAGTGGCATCCCACCATGATGTGTTTATATAACAAAAAAGTGTTAGATAACTGGATGGGATGTTCAGCGCATTCATTTTGACTAATGCCATTGGCCCATTGCAATTCACAACAAGCATGGCTATTATGCAATATTCTACCTTTGTACTAAAGCGAGCAACAACAGATAGTTTCTTGCTTTTCCATGTCGTTAGGTGGCCACATGACATTATAGAAAATCTTGAAGATGGTTGTTTGCCCATTGCATCCCCAACCCAATCCACGTCAATGTATCAAACTATCTGAAGTGTATCCGCTGACTGAGACTGACAATGAGAGGCCATTTCCTGGAGCACCTTTCAAGCATCCCAGAATCATTTGCATAACATGAATACTTGTCAAGGTGGCTAGGCGGTAAGTCCCACCCGACGGGCGCCTAGAACGCCTAGGCTTCTCTGGGCGTTTTTATTATTTTTTATTTTTCAGCTGCATGTGTATATTTATACAAATGATACTACATGCTACTTTGTAAATATATGTTTGTTAAATTCTGTTATCTGCCTGACTTGCATTGATAACTGTTGGGAGGTTCAACATGAGAATTAAGAGGAAGAAAAAAGAAACAACAGTAGGAGGAAGATAATTTGGAATTGAAGGAGAAAGAAAACAGGAAAACGCAAATGACGTGCAAGAAGTCAGAAAAGTAAAAGCACAACAGCAGGAGAGGAGACATGAAGTAGGAAGACGAAGTTAGAAAAACAAAATTAAAAACAGCAGTGCACGAGGTGTGAAAGGAGACTTATAGGAAGGAAGAAGAGATCAGGAAATTTTATTTGCAAACATGCAAACAGCAGTAGCTTTTCCAGACAAAATTTCCCCAAAACAGACCTATCTTTCCCCCCATATTGGACGTACTTCCCCCAAATCAGACCTAATTTACCAAATTTGACTTGATTTTGCCTAAATCAGACCTATTTCAGCCATAAAATGAATTAAGGTGATCTACTTTGACAAAATCCAGACTCAATTCATGCTAATTTAGCCTTTAAATGGCTTAAAAGGGCTTATACGCCCACTTAATACATTTAATAGGTTGGGCGCCCAGTTTCAGGCGCCTCGCCTAGCGCCTAGGAGCACGCCTTGATAACTAAGATAACATCCCGATGTGATCTTTATAGAGAATTAATAAATGATTGACGCTTCAAATAACAGAAGAGATATGAGGCCAAGTGATTGATAAATATTCCAATAACTTATTTATAGTTTTCACAATCACAGAAATCTTCATCACCATATCTATTAGAGAGTTGGAAGTATTTCATTAATTAAGTCATTGAGTGTATTTCAAGGAACGCGATATCATCGAATATGTATTTCTACATCGATAGGGTCTTCTATAGAAACAGCCGTGAATACCGTTAGGATCTCAAATATTGATATTTAGGTGGATGCCGCCAAATATCGGGGGGAGGGGATGCACCACTAAATATTGATATTTGGGTGGAGTTACCGTCAATATTGCCAAATATCGAGGGGTGTAAAATGCACCACTTACCAACTAATACAGGGAGGTATCACCGGTATACCACCCGATACGCCGACATTTGCAAGACTCGAGCTGTTGCTGCTGTTTGGAGTGGAAAAGCTTGGTGATTTTAGGCGATTTGCGTGCTTGGAGCTCAAATCAGACTTAATGAAGGTATGTTTACTTAATTTCTTGCATTCCCACCATTTCCAATCCCCCCCTCTCAATTTCCTAATATTTGCAACAAAAAGTCACCAAATACCCCAAAACCTAGATCTATTCCAAAATACTTATGATTAATGCTATTTATGGCTAGATCCACGATTATATCGTATATAAGTACAAATTTATCACTAAATCTACCTAATTAGAACAGTTATATTTTTATTATTAACATGTAATTTCACTAATTAATAGTAATAATATAATAAGTACTAATAAAAATAGGTATTTAATTTAGGTATAGTAGAAGTTCTACTAAAGTCTAACATGAAAAAATATAAATAAAAGACTCAAAACTATTTATATATTTCATTTTTATTTAAAATGTTGAATTCAAAAAAATATTTTTTCTATATATTTGTGTGAATGTTGTATAAGATTAAATTAGCATTTGGTAACATATCATTGTCTTTTGAATAAGTAAATACCATACCGTATAGTTTTAAAAATATCAGACTTATCATTTTTAAAAACCTTTTTTCTTCAAAACAAAAATCTTAAAAGATATCATGTTTGATTCTATAAATATGTAAAGGTATTATACACTTGAAATATTATGTTTGATTCTATAATAGATAAAATAATTTTTTCACTCAATGGGTTATTTGTCAAGTATTGCATATTTGTAGTACTTTTGAACTACTAAATAGTAAATATTAATACATCATTGCTTGCTTGTTTTCCTTTGTATTTTCTAGTGTTGGATTTTGAGAAGATGTCTTCGAATTCAAGTGACGCTGAGAGAGTTGGGGTCTGTCAAGCTGCAACAAAGGATGTATGTTTTGCATGGAGTCACTGCATGCCTGTTCATGAGGATAGGAGGAAGATTATTTGCAACTACTATAAGAAAACCTAGGTTGTCTAGGCAGCCAGGCATTGCCTAGGGACGCCCAGACAGCCTAGATGTTCCTAGGCATTTTATTAATTTTTTTTTATTTTTATCTATTGCATATATAGACATACATATACATACATATATACATATAGTTATTTATTAACCTATTAGCAATATATGAATTGATAGGAATTACTAAGAGGACAGAAAAGGAAAAAAGAACACCGTCTACTTGAGAAAGAATAACAAATTTCAAAAAGAAAATAATAAGGAGATTGGGGAAGATGATGAACAAAGAAAGAAGTCAAGAACAAAAAATATAAAAGAAAAAATAGAGCGTCATGCAGCAGGAACCTTACATATGGTGAAACCATGGAGAGAGAAAAATAAAGCAGAAGAGAATTGGTAGAGGAAGAAGAACAAATAAAAAAATCAAAGTAGAAAGGAGATCAAAAAGATGAGAGAATATAGTGACTATATGTATAGATATGAATAATTGAATCTAAAATAGGAATGCTAGAGTAGAAACTGAAAATGCAAGCAAGATATAACCATTGTATTAATGTGAGTACATTCATAGAAGAGATCTATAAACAGATTATTGAAATAGGAGGATGAAAAAGAAACAAATCATTGTAGTATATGCAAATCAGTAAGTGGAGCAGCAGTAAATGGATAATGTCATAATAGTGCAGCCACGGTAACTCTATAACATAGCAGCAATTTGCTACTTGGTAATGCAAAAATAAGAAACAAAAAATAAAGAGGAATGCAGTAACGTTGCAGCAATTTTGCTGCTTGATGGAGTTGTAAAGGAAAAGAAAAAACAAGAGGAAAAATTGAGGAAGAATAAATATCAAAAGCAATGAAAAAAAAGATAAGAAGAAGGAAAATAGCCAAGATTTTAGGCCTAGTAGGCGCCTACGAGACCGCCCAACAGCCTAGTTAGGCCGCCCAGGTGGCCGCCTAGGCGCCCGTACAATTATGAAGAAAATAATTGGAGTAGGAATCACTAGATTCAAGCGGCACATTACCAATGGTGACAAAAATGTGGCAATGTGCCACAAGTGCCCCCAAACTGTTAGGGATGACTTCAAGAAGTTCACGGGTGCAAAGAGAGTCAAACAACAAAAGTTGAAGGAGGTTAAAAAGGCTTACACAAATACACTCTTTGATGTTTGGCCCACATGTTCTTCTGCTGAATCAGATGTTGATATGGTATATCTTCTAGGGTGTGATACAGCCATGGATTAAAATATTTGACAGAAATTTCAGTTGTGACCACTACCAGACATCGAAATCAACATGCCAAATTATCAAAATTTGCAATATGCAATTTCATTAAAAAAATTATAAAAAATTTCAAAAAATGTGGGACGCCCCCCTTAGTTAATTGAATCCAAAATATAAGATATAACATGTTATTGCATAAGAATATATGTATGTGTACATGGCATGATCGAAATCATGATCGAAACAGTTTTGTATTTTTTCACTCAAACATGTCGGAGCCCCCCACCCAATACCAACATATGATATTATTACATAATTAGGTGTATTCATGTATGTAGATCTATTTATGTATCTAGATCATCATGGTAAAATTTCATGACTAAATTCCTTTATTTGGTCATCGAAATTTGCATCGAAACCAAGGTTGTGAGAACTGAACCGGTCAGCGAAAGCGGTGAGGCCTCTGGTTCTAGGTTCACTGGTTTAACCAGTGATATCAGCATGACATCACTAATAATTTAAATATATATAAATGTATTTGAAACTCATGGAAAAGATCCCTACAAAAGTTACAAAACATGAATTATAGCACAATTGCTCACAATAACTTGATAAACAAACCAAATAACAAATTTTATTCAACGCATGGACATACATATACCAACATTTACATAGTATTCAAATTTATAACTAATTCATTAAGTATACAACCTAATGCAATATTAAATAACTACAATAACCTAAATCTACTAAAAGTCTTTAACGCCATTTTAGGGACACTGCATGCTAAATAATGCAATGTGAAATCAAACAACGATCAAAAAAATATGTAGATACTACATGTGGATAATCAATGATAATTCAATTGTAACAATTAGATTAGTGAATCATAGATGGAGAACAGAAGTATTACTATTGAAGCGGCAAGAAAAATAGTTATGCAACCAACACCCAACAGCCAAATCAGCAAAAAATAGTAGCAAGAATACATTGATTTGCTACGTGAGAGAACAGGCTGGTTGGGCTAAAATCGGACCAGTTCACCGACAGGATTCCGGTCAGACTTCATTTCCAGCTTTGGGAGGAGACCGAACCGGTAGAGTAACCAGTTCCCGGTTCAAGCAGTGGAACTGGTCGGTTCGGTCCCGTTCTGATAACCATGGTCGAAACCTTGTCTCAGCAGGAGCAGAAATATTGAAATTTCTGTAAAGTTCTTTTCTAGACCATCAGAAACGGCGTCGAAATAAACATTTTAAACTATAGATACAGCTTATACACGTTGTCTACATAGGCAGCCTTCCAGAGAATCTCGCAAAAGTGAGTGGGATAGGGAGGCATCTCGAATTATGAGGATATTTGCCCATCCGGTGCAGGTAGAGGCAGTGGGGCTACAACACACGTTCATGTTGTTGACCAAGATGACGATGAAGATCAACTTGCTCAATATAAAAGAAAGAAAGGCACCATTGATAAATTTTTTGTTCAGCTCGTGCGAGATTGAAGCATTTTGATTAGCCATGGGTTAGGAAGCCTGATGTTGGGAAAAAACCTTAAAAGCAATGTTTATTGGTGTAAAAGAGAAGGTTGTTAGGGCAGTGGGTAAGTTCTTCTTTTCTCATGGTATACCCGCACATGTTGCAACTGAACCCTATCTCCAACATATGGTAGATGTGATAGGGGAGTCTGGTAGGGGCATCAACGCCCCCACTACATATCAATTAATGAACAAGTATCTTTCCCAAGAGGAGAAAGATCTACATGCATGGATTTCAGACCAAAAACAATTGTGGTATGAGAATGGTGTCACACTCATGTGTAATGGGTGGGCTAGTGGGAACAGAAAGCAAATTACTAACTTTTCGCACATTTTCGTGGATTGACTGTTTTTCTAGACTATGTTGATGCTTCTAGAGAAATCAAAAATTACAAATGCATCAAGAAGCTAATGAAAACATACATCGGGAAGGTTGGGGTTGAGAATATGGTTTAGATAGTGACTACTAATGGCTCTAACTTTAAAAAGCCCAGTGATAGTATGATAAAGAGATATCTGGTCCACTAACACCATTTGTTGCCCATTGCATAGATATAATTCTTCAGGGCGCACAATTGATTACATCAAATTTGTGACAGCATATTGTAGATTGATCACAGACTTCATTTACAACCATTCATTTATGCTAAATGCAATGAGGCAACCTGAGTACTATGGAGGCCATCTTGTTAGCCCGAGGGTAACCAGATTTGCAACAAATTACTTGGCTTTGCATTCATTAAAGTCCAACAGGGATGGATTGAGAAGACTTTTCAATGGCATGGAGTGGACCTCCATGAAGGAGCACAACACCCTCATTGACAGAAGGATTGAAGAACTGATTGCTAATCGAGCTTTCTAGGGATAAGGTTAGAAAGGTGTTGTGAATACTGGATCTTGTTGTCAAACTATTGAATCCGGTAGATGGTGACAAACCGGCAACAATGCCTTACTTGTATGATGCAATGCAACTAATGGTGGAGTATTAAAAAAACAACTCCTAGACTCAATGCACAATACTTGTCAGTTATAGACAAGCAATAGATGGATATGCTTTTGCATCAATTGCAGAAAGCATGTATATAACTAAATATTTTTCTTTTAAGTTCTAGATTATAGCTTAACTAACCCATCGTCTAAAATTTAAATCTTATTTCATTATTTGGAATGGGTGAAAGCTTACTATTTGAATCTGAGGTTCTAATACTCACGAAAAGTGGGCTTAGATGGGATTCCAATGAATTTGTGAGAGATATAATTAGAAATTCATTACCTTTATAGAAGAGTGCTTGATAGTTATGCATGAGGTATATATTTAATTAAAAATTTGATTATATAACTTACAGGAGCATCTGCATTCTTGTTTCATCATCTGAATATCCTACATATTTTTGCAATTGCGACGATTTCGTGAAGGAACCAGATATTTTGGTCATCCAAATGTAGTTGTTGACCATGAGGAAGGTGATCCTTGTGAGTGGATTTAGAATGGAATAGATGCCCCTCATCTAAGAAAAGTGGTTTCCGCATTCTTTCTCAAACAACATCTATAGAGGGCTCTGAAAGAAATTGGAGCACTTCCAATTTGATACACTCAAAGAGAAGGAACAGATTTGGGGCAAATAAGCTGAGAGATCTAGTCTATATTCACTACAACATGCAGTTGAGGGCTAGAGCCATACGAGATTCCAACTACAAGGAAGTGGATTTTGTTGTTGTCCATGATCCCATTGACACCGCATACACACTCAACCCAACCAGACGTAGAGACATAGAAGAAGTTGATGATTCAGACGATCCTCTTGAGGAATGGATGAATGGGATAGGTCGTCCCATTCTTGATAATCTAGATGGTTGTCCAGTTTCGTACATAGAAGAGCAATTTGAAGCAGATTCTAATTTTAATGTTGATCAAACCCAACCTGAAAGACTTGAGCCTAAGCCTAGGCATGAAAACATTACTATGGAAATCAATATAGCAATGCTTGAAGAGTTGGGTACGACAAATTCTTTTTCTTCAAATACTACATTTGGGTCCAAATTTAGGTATGATGATGGTGACAATGGAGGGTGGTGAGTGCTCTCCAGAATATCCTCCTACTATAGATCCAAAGAATGATGAACGTCCTTATGTTTCTAGGGTTGCATCTCCTCATCAGATAGATCACAAATATCCCATGACTGAGAAAACTTCTCAAAGAAGGAAAACTCGAACCAGGAAAGACTACAGTAGTGCATTACCACTTGAGGCTACAATTACATGCTCCTACAATAGTGATTATTATTCAGATATTACAGATTCATTTGGGAGCATGAGTATTTTTATTCTCAATCTCAAAATTCATTTTTCGTTGGAGCTACGCTATTTGGGCAAGGCACAACCCTACCCATCTCATTCTCAATACGGGTTGGGTATTATGGACATCAAGAACCACCACCACAACCAGAATATATTGGATATTCATATACTGCAAATGTCTCGGGTCCACATGGAACATATCAGTACAACTCCCTAGCGTACTCTGATGATGGTGGGCAAACAATGGAGTGGTGGTCGTTTAGTTGTTCATGTTACTCCAGTCCCAATAGTTAATGTGGTTGTGGTTGTGGCTACTTCCTCAAGCTCGTCAACGTTCTCGAGCTCCTCCAACTCTATCTAAAATCAAGAAAAAATATCTCAAAGATTTGCAAGAGGATTATCCAAAGATTGAGATGATGCAATTTCTTAATGATGAAAGTGTATGATGAGCACATAAATTCACACAACCGAGCTTATAGAATGTACATGTCATGGTCGCAATACATCAACTATATGAACTCAATATTGTATGGAAAACTAGCGTGGCACTCAACATACAACTAATTTGAATTGGTGATTACTATGTTATTCATATGTTGTAAATTGTTGTGTATTTAAGTTTATGGATTGTGCTAGTAAAATTTCAGAAATTTAATTCACACATTTTGTCATCGAAATCCCATGAAACATGACATATTCCTCACCTCCCACATGATGGACCCCCCCACACATACCCAGTATAGAATTTTATTACATAAAACGATGAATTTAGGTATAGAGATTACAATTGTAAAATTACATGAATTAATTCATTCATTTTGGCGTTGCAACTGTCGAGATTGCATATGTCGAATTTCCATCAATATATCGGTAAATACTTATTTCCATGCTATCAAAACAGTGTCAATATCAATCACCTTGTTCCTTGGTCTATTTATAATATGGGCCCAATTGTGTCTTAGCCCATTAGGGTTTTGTCCGCTTACATGTATCTCCTATTTATAGTAGAGGGTATGCTCTTGTATCAATAACAAACACATGGGATTTTTTCCTTTATATCTTTTCTCCAATGGTCAGAGCAGTGTCCAACCCTTGCCGAAGAGAGAAAGAAAGAATTTTCTCTGCCTGCGGGTGGCAACCCCTTCTTGGCTTCTGCCGCCCGCAAGGCTTCTTGGCCTCCATGGCCACTTCTTAAATCCTGTCCTCAAAATTTCTACTCCAATGTTACGCCAAAATCCATTTCCCCTCTATCTATTGCCCTCAATATGCCGCAAAACCACCCATTGTCGCCCCATGTGGTTGCTCACATGTTGGACATGTTATTGACCTTCCTACCCGTCGTTGTTGCCCCTGCCTTTGCCCCCACCGTCGTTGGTGCCTCTTCTCCAAGTCAGTTGCCCGCCTCCTCTCCAAACAGCCACCTGCCTTCCACTCCAAGTCACACCCCTATATTTGTTGGCCAAAGGGCCGAACAAATTTGCATGTTCGGGTTTCACAAAGATCCATTCATTTTCTAACCAAATCCATATAAGTGGATCATGTAGCTCACTGATTCACATTATCAACTTTTCTCCACTTTGTTTTTCCTACATATCCATTACTTTTGCCATTGATTATGACATTCCGCCCCAACAACTCGCTTGATTCTTTATGGTTGGTGTGAGGGGGAGAATGAGGAAGATGAGTAGAGGGAAGAAATGAGATGGAGGAGAGGAGATGAAGATTTTATTTTTGCAGCTATCTCAACGAATCTTCCTGCTACTTTAGATAGCTATTGTCGTAGAGCTTCCTGCATGTGTGTGCGTGTGTGTGTGTGTGTGTATATATATATATATAGAGAGAGAGAGAGAGTCAGGCTAGAATACACTCAAGTGTACCGGAGACCGAATACACCCGAATCGTTTTCCATCATGCAACATTTGTTTTGAAAATCTAAACCATTGGTTTTCTTAAATATCATATGAACATACTACACATAAAATTTGAGCTCATTTAGACACTTATAAGTCATGCATCTAACGGCGACAAAAATTATACAATTCAAATTAGTTTTGTACGTCGATTTTTTTGGTCATAAAAGAGTGGCTTACCAAATTCCAAATGAACTCAAATTTTGCATGTAGCCTGTATTTCTTATAACAACGAACATCAACAGTTTGGATTTGTCAAAAAATTTGTCTAGATATGCAAACACCACTTGAAGAGTGTGTGTGTGTGTGTGCGTGCTTGTGTGTGTGTGTGTGTGGGTGGGGTGGGGTGGGGTGGGGGGGGGGGGGGGGGGGGGGGGGCTAATTCTCCTACTGTCATCATTGGTTCATCAGTTGATGAGTTTGTGGAGCCTATACATCATCATCTGTTGCTATATTGTTTCTGCATATTTTTTATTATGGTCTTGTATCTGGTGACGTTGCTCTTGCTATTTCTGCTATTTTTAGCACATTCTTTATGTTGCTTTGTGCTAGTGCACCATCTGCAATCCGTGCTCTCTATTTACATGTTGACTTGTTTGTGCCTTGTATGCATGTCGAATATTGTTTTTGTGATCCAGCAATCTCTCGACAGTGACCCAGCACCCTGTGGTCTATGACATCTATTATTGTGATACAAATTATACGGAGAAAGAAGATAAGGTTGTTGATTACTTGCTTATGTGGGAGCTACATATATGGAGCTTCATGTTTTTCATGGCTGGAAAGACCATGAAAGAAGACGAGGTTCTTCTTCGCCTTGGCCTAGCACGTTTCTGGTTGGAAAGATCCAACTGCTCACTTCCCTTCCGGCAATTCGATAACGAAGTGTCTATATTTCCAGTAATATGTAAACAGAATGGTTTAGTTGGGATTTGGGAACATGGCCAAGATTGAGTTCTCGCATTGAGCACTCAGATAGCACAGATAGTTATCGATGCGAACTATTCTATGTGCTCCATATTTTCTTAAACACAAACATTCAAGTCTCAAGAACGTTATAGAAACAAATGGGCAACTAAATCATTGCTTATCGTAACATTAAGTAAATTATGGGAATTGCGATTGATGCAAATTGAAAAGCTTTTGTTGTGATCTACATACTTAAGCAAAGGCTGCTGGTTTAAAATGGTTGATCCAGATAGCTGCTCAAAATTGTATTTCTCATCTGCAGCGTGCTACAATCAAACAGTGAAATCTCAGCAGAGTGTCCAAATCGGTATAATATCTTATGGGTACAGACACTTCGCATAAATTACGTGAAAAGTATTTATGAAATAATGAAAAGAAAGACTAACAAGAAATAAAAGAGGTGAAATACAGAAAGAAAAAAAAAAGTTTCAGATTCCACAAGGTAGACTTAGAATCATACCTGATCAATGATGAACAAATCGTTTTCTAACTTTCCTATTATAAACCCCAGATTAAATTGACCCACCACCTGAAAAAATCCAAAAACTCTCAAAATAATAGGTGGAAAGAAAGGAAGCCTAAAATGTTAAAGAACCAGAGTGGAAGGATAATATAGTTGACAGAGATTTAGCTGTTAAGGAAATAAAATGATAGAAAACTTGTCTGAAATTCCAGGTGATCATTTGAGTAGATGAACCACAGCAACCAAGCCTTAAGGACAACATCCATACAATTATATACTCCCTTGCATTTCGTCTTTGATAAACTACGTCTTAAAAAGAAGAAATTCTTATTGCTAAGTAACTAGTTGCCACTTAGGTATATGATAAATCTATTTTTAGCACGCAAGGACAGGAGCTATTGGTCCACTCACAAGTCGACTTAGCTGGGATATTGCTCAAACAGCCCTGTGTCTATTCTGAAACATCCAAGCAACTTAACATTTGAGCATGAACATTCACAGAAAGCAAACATAGCAACACATGGAAAGAAAAGGCACTGCTACAAAACAGAAAGATGGTGAAAATCTATTAAATTTACCAATATTCAGCTGCTACTGTATGTGGGAAATGCAGTGTTGCTCCCAACTGCTTTGAAATGGTGGGATTTTACAACAAGAAAGGTGCATTTTGGAAATGGCTTGGAGTTATCATGGTCAGAAACAATGGAGACAGACAAGAAGACATTGCCATAATTTTATTGCTACTTCGCTGAACATTGGGAAAAAGAAAAAGTTGTGGCCTATTATTTTTAATAAGATCAAGAGAAAAGAGATGATGCCAGTTAATGAAAGAATGGTGCTGTGGTTCCTATTTTCAGGCATAAAAGAGAAATCTAAGGTTTTAGTGTTTTACAAACTACAAAGGTACCGGCAGATGGGTCACACTGCTGCACAAATAATTATGAAGAAAATTTAATAGGAAATTAGAATATAGCAACGATAGGTGTAAGGTGCTCTAGCTGGGTTCCTTAGTGTGCTACTGCTAGGTGGCCACCTAGGTGCCTGCATTCTTTTTATCTCAGATATTATTAAGGCAACAGATACATAAATGGCAAGAGGGGCTCTAACATGGACAGCACTGGAGTCATTCACATTTCAACCAAAGCTTTTTATATAGATTCCTTAGTCCCTAACTTGAATATCCAGTGTCCTGCCCATTGTTGAGGCATTGTGCCATAAAATGGGGAAAGAATTATTCAATTCCCAGTGTCAGGATCCCAAAAATGGAAATTAAGCCAAAAATAGGCATTAGAACTCAGAAAAGGGAACTCGGGCCAATATAAGTCAAGGCACACATAGGGTGAATCCCCTTACAAAGCATTGGCACTTGAGAATGACTTGCATAACCATGTAAATATAAAAAATGTTATATAACTTGGTTTCATGGAATGTTATCAGGACCGGACCGGTCGTCAAACTGGTGAGGCTACTGGTTCCTGGTTAACCAGTTTGACCTATGGTTGCACCGGTTCAACCGGCAACAAAAATAACATTAGTATGCTAATCTTATAGGTAAAATATGAAATAGTCCAACTATAATGAAGGTAGAAGTACAATTTTTTAAACCCACAATAAAGTCAACCTCAAACATCACAACATACTAATATTTCATTTAAAATAATACTTCGAAATCCAAATTTCATTAACACAAGATGATCCTAAACATAATTAGACCCCTTTACATCAGATACCGCGAAAGTTCTCGTGAAAGTTGGGGCTGGGAAAATTCAGGGATGTGGGTTTTAGTTTGTGTCTATGCCCAAGAATGGGTCACCTATTGAGAGGTGGCGAGGAAATTACAGTCACCAACTATCTGGCAGAGATAGAAGGTTTGGTTAATCAAACCGGTTCAGCCGATTAACCGGTGGACCGGTCAGGTCTGACAGATTGGACGGCCATCTAACTGGTCGGACCGGTATTACCGGGTTTATACAATAACCGAACCGGTAGGGGCGCTGGTTCAAGGCCCGACCGGTCGGACCGGAAGGTCCCACCGGATTTTAATAACACTACTTTCATGCCAAGGAGATGAAGGTATTTTTCTCAATGCAGACAACAGCCAAGCAGTAAAAAGAGCATCATGCTAGAGTTGCATGGGAATGTAAGTGGGATATTATGGTCGTGTAAACATCAAAGATAAAGCGACACCAGTAATATTTTGTGTGGAGAGTAAGCACACAATATCTGCTGAATAGCCCCATCTTTAGGATAAAAAAGATCGAGCTCCCCTTCAAAGAGTTAACGAGCTAAAGCACACAACTCGGCACATACAAATTAAGTATTTTTGTCATTTGAAATTTTTTTAGGAAATAAAAATTCTCCATGGATTATCAACTTGAGTACACAGCCTTACTAATGTAAGTCATAAATAGCATAAAGGTGAAACTCAACCATGTGGGACTAAAATAAGAGGTAAATAAAGAAACCGATAAAACATTTTTACACTCCCCCTCAAGCTGGAGCATAGAGATCTAACATGCCCAGCTTGTCCACCATGGTCCAAAATCTCTTCTTAGATAGAGGCTTTGTGAAGATGTCAGCAACTTGATCTTTCTTCACGATTTAGGGAGTACAAACATCCAGATAAGATGGACTCAAACAAAATGGCAATTCACTTTTACGGTTTCATGCCTTCATGAAAAGTTGGATTTGTTTTCAATGAAAGTGCCAGCTTTACTGTCACAGTACATAGGAATAGATTCATCAGCAAAAATACAGAATTCCTTGAGAAGATCTTGGACGCACATGAGTTCGCAAGTGGTGTGTGCCATAGCCCCGTATCCGGCCTCAGCACTAGACCGAGCAACTACAGTCTGCTTTTGCTCCTCCAAGTGAAACAATATTTCACCCAACAAATGTACAGAAACCAGATTTAGATTTGCTATGATATTTTCTACCAGTGTTATCAGAGTCCAAATATCCAGTGATATTGCAATGCCATATTTCTTGTACAGGATTCCATTGCCTGGAGAGCCCTTAAGATATTTACAAAATGTGGCAGACAGCTCCACAATGGCATATGTGAGGTTTATCCAGATAAGGACTAAATAGGCCAACAGCTGAAGAGACATCAGCTCTAATAACAGCAAAAAAGATAATTTTGCAACGAGCCTTCTAAATTCTTATTATCTGAGTGAGGATCATCATTCCAATTTGTATAGGATCTAGAGGAGTCCTAACAGGTTTAGCTCCTAGCATGCCAGTTTCCTATAGAAGGTCAGGGACATACGCATACTTACATTGTGATAGGCAGACGCCATAAGAAGATCAAGACACTTCAATCTCAAGAAAATAATGATTCTATCAAGAACTTTTGTGATAAAATCATAAAATGTTTGTCCATATACTCTTTAGTAGCTAGAATACCAGCATGGTCACTTCTAGTTAGTATAATGTCATCCACATATACAATCAAGATAGCAATCCCTGCCTCAGTGTTCTGACAAAAACATAACGATCTAAATAAGATCGCCCAAAATCAAACTGTGCCAACATGTGTCTTAGCTTATCAAACCAAGCATGAGGACTTTGTTTGAGACCATATATAGCTTTATTAACCTTTTCCCCTGAGCAACAAAACAGGAGGTTGCTACATCTATACTTCTTCCTGCAAGTCACCGCATAGAAAGGCTTTGTTCATATCCAATTGAAACGATTGCTAGTTAAGATTCGCTGCCATAGATATAAGAATGCACACATAGTTCATTCGACCAACAGGCAAAAAGGTCTCAGAGTAATGAACAACCTAGGTTTGAGTATAGTCTTTCACCACCAAGCGAGCTTTGAAACACTCAATAGTGTCATCATGTTGAAATTTAACAGTAAAGATCCAATAAAGCCCTACATGAGAGCAATTAGTGGGGTTCAACAAGATGTCAAGTGTGTTGATCAGAGAGCGCATCCATCTCAGCTTCAACTGCTTGACTCCAAGCGAGGTGTCGAAGTGCTTCTTTGAAGTTTTAGATACAAAAATAATAGACAATGTAGTAGTAAGTGTGCAAAGTTGGAGCTTAGCAGGTTAGTTGAACAGACATTGCTAATGGGATGCAACGTACAAGAGCGCCCCCTTTTGCATGAACCAATGGGAAGATATAGATCAGACCCACAAGCATTTACTTGAGGTGTATGAGGATCATCCACTTAAGGAAAAGGACTTGATGAGGGGGGCATGGGGGGAGTCGTGGCGGTATTATGAGCAGGATCACGATTTTTCTATTGGTATAGTAGCAGTGGTTTGTCTGAAGATTGTCACGAATCACTAGTAGATACTGGCAAAGGGTTGTAAGGGAGTGTCATCCAAAATATCAGCATTCAAGATTGAGCCATTAGTACAGAAATAGGGACAATTTCTAAAGACAATGTCTGCATTGACAAGCTAACACGTGTTCACAGGATCTAAGAACTTGTGTCCTTCGTGAGTTCTAGGCTACCATAAGAATACACATTTCACAGAGCGTGGATCCAGCTTTGTATGTTAAGGATGAAACTCATGTACAAAGCATGTACTGCCAAAGATCCTTGGAGGTACAGGGAAGAGGTCCGCAGGGTGATCCAGAATGAGATATGGAATCTAATTCCTAAGAGCATACGAAGGCATACAGTTATTCAAGAAGCATGCGTAGAGACATCTTTAGTCTAAAAAGAGTTGGGAACCTTAAACTGTATCAACAGAGCCTTAGATACTTCTAATAACTGTTGGCTATCAGTTCAGCAATGCCAATTCATTGTGGGCTATATGAACATGATGTCAGATGAATGGTACCCTCGTATCCACATAACCGTACTATGTGGCTTGCATGTACGCTAAAGCATTATTAGTTCTAAGAACTTTGTTGGGACTAGAAAACTGAGTATGTATCCTTATAAAACATCAAATGGCCTCCAGTACATAAGAAAAATCCTTCACTAAAAATAGTCAAGTCGCTTGGAAAATCATCAATGAGTGTGGTAAAATAACATAAAATCGGCACGCTAGATATTGAGCAAGGGCCAGCAAACATCGATTGAAACAATATCAAATACTAACGAAGAACTAATAGCAATTTTATTTTAAAATGTTGTGTCTTTGTTTGCCAAACTGGCATGAGTCACTCTAAAAACTAGAAGAAACAAAAGGTACCACAATTCATAGATTAGCAGGAGATAATGTCCCATTTGTAATGGTGTTGTTGAAAAGGGAGGGAAATGTAGTGGTAGGGTTAGGGTTAGGGCTGGTGTGATGAATAAGGAGTGATTGGCGGCTATTGGCAGGGGCAGCGACAACTTGGAGAAGGAGAGTCGGTGTGAGCTGGCTCAAAGAAAACTCATGGGAGTCATGTACTGCACAGATACCATGTTAAGAAGTAAAATTTCTTTTTGATGATTAAATTTGAGTATACAGTCTTACTAATTTAAGGCAGAAATAAAGCACTCTGATACTCACCCATATAAGACTAAAACAAGAGATAAAATAAAGAATAAAATATTTATCTAAAATATAGTAACCTCAAGAATTCAAGATCTATCTCACAGAAAGTGGGTCCAAGTAGCTCTAGCAAAATCATCAACAAAGGAAATAAATGAAATATTGAGGTTTGAAATGGGACATCGAAAAGGTCCACGAATCAAAATGTAATTATTGTTAACTATAGAAGGCTATGCGGTATTCGATAAGAGGAATCCCCCTCTATATATAGGAGAAGGGGGAAGAGTACAGACTTTAGATTAAACCCTAATGGGTCAAGACACAGTTGGGCTCATATACAAATAGACTCAAATAACTTAATTAACTAAATTAACCCGACTCTCTAATACTCCCCCTCAAGCTGAAGCTTGGGAGAATCCCAAGTCAGTTTGCAAACAAACAGACAGACTAAAAAAACAAAGAAGTAGAAACAAAGATAAGCCAAGCCCATACAAGAATATAGAATATTTCTCCCCCTCAACGTTACAATAAAGCACACATCACTCAGTTACTCCTCAAGTAGATAACCCAAAGCATGTATGCAAGAAGGTCAAATTTGAAGTATATCACAAGTCACAAGTGCATGTCGCAAACAGGTAACAGAAGCTTCTGGATCAAAAGGATATGGCATTTGTAGTAGTAGTAAATAGCAGCAAGAAGGCGTCAGAGTCTTCATCACATTCGCTATTGTCGCAGTCCAGAGTGTGTCAGTTCACAGTAGAAAAATCCAGAGAGTGTTGATTCACAGTAGAAAAGTCTAGAGAGTGAGGTTCATAGTAGAAAAGTCCATAAGGTGTTGGTTCACAATTTTAGAAAGTCAACGTGCGCAAGACACGGACAATGTCAGCGTGCAAATAAAGCATAGAAAATAAGTAGAAAGTAGAGACGTCATAGCCGGATAGAAGACCATCAGTTTAAATAAGCAAGCAGTATCCATAAAGCTCCAGATAATAAGTTTTCCAAGAAGCATATAGAAATAAAAGACTTTTCATATCCAAATATCAATAGCAGCAGTCCACAAGCTCTTCAAGAAGCGCATAAAGATCCACAAATACATTGAGTTGTAGAGTATAATCTTCCTCTCCTCCACCTCATCCCTTGCATTTTTACCCTTCACACCAACCACGGAAAGAACCAAGAGTGGTTGCGGTGGAAAGTTAGATACAACAACAGAGGAAATATATTTATATAGGCAGATATGTGGAGGATGTCAACCGATAACTCGAGTCAATGTGCAACATGACCTGATTAACAATTATGGGTAGAAAAATAAATGGATCTTAATGTGGCCCGAAAAAGGAGATTTGTCTGGCTGTTAGGTCGACAAATCTAGGGGGTACAGGGGGGCGAAGACCCCGTAGTATGAATTAGTTTGAAAACTAGATCAGTTTAAAAATCTGTAACATCACGCATAAATCACATACAGGTAGTTATATTCAGTGGTAGAAAGGATAGTATCATGTGCCAAAAGGAATGGACTGATAATAAACAACAACAGTGTCAGGAGGTCTGTCGCCTCTCTAGTCCCAATCCAACCTGAACTTGTGGCGGATGAAGGTCCTTTGATGTCATCTGAGGCAGCAACCACCGGAGCCGTGTTGCTCCTGTGCAGTCGTCGCACAAGTTCAGGCTCGCAATGCCCACACTCGTGCACTCGTTGCTCGACTCAGAGGACAAGAAGATGGGTATCTCAACTTGGACAAATACAAAACGGAGTTCTCTAGGAGAATGTTCTAGCGTGCTTCTGGTAGTTATTGTGATGTTGGACGTTGTGTTGTTGAGTCGAAGGTGTGGGTCGACTTGTACATTAGATGTGATTCATTGGGATGGCATTGTATATGAAGCGGCCATGAAGGTCATGTTGAATGCGCTGCTCATCAAGGCTAACCAGTGACACCATGTTTCCTCGTGTGATGGAGCAACAACTTAAAATGAAATTGCCATATGGCTTCCACTCTCCTTCCCAAAAAAGGGCTATCGGACTGGAGGATTATCGGCCTTGAATCCGTTGAGCAAGTAGAAACAGCTACTAGCTTAGGGAATTGGCAGAGATCATGGGGGATTAAGGATGCGGCACGTCAGTGAATTAAAAAATGGCCCAGGCGGCCGCTTAATCGGCCATGACCCTCATCCGCCTAATTTAGCCCCTAAGCGCCCGGTTAATTGTTTTGAACATAATTGCCCGCCTCACCCGCTTTTTTCCCGCTTTTGTTTAAGAATCCTAATGCAAGCATCTAACATTAATTAATTACATAGTCCAAATAGTGTTGACTATAATATATGAAACTTGTATACATTAAATGTTCTATGATATAGCTAGTCCTAATTTAGAATGCATACTTTGTGTGTAAGCTGTAGTAATTGGGTACTGCTGTAATGCATCTAAGTAAATACGGTATTGCTTTGTTATACTTCTAATGCATGATTAGTTTTACTGATTTCCTTGCTTCTTTCAGTGATTAATGATTGGTACTACTGGTTAGTATTACTTTAGTGATTACTTTAATTCAATAATTCATAGTTTGTTATTTACAATTACTGATCTGCTTGCTGATTTTAGTGATTAGAGATACTGATTAATAGTAAAGTATTGATGAATACTTAGTTAATTACTGATTTGCTGATTAGATATGTATAGAAGTTCCTTATAAATATATTTTTTATATACACATACATGTAATTTTGTATAAAAATATATATAATTTAGACACCCGCTTTTTCAAAAATCGCCCGCCTACCGCTTAATCGGTTACAGGGTGTTGTCTGCACGCCTCCCGCTTCCCGCTTTCTGATACCTTGTGGCATGTAGAGATTTGGGGGTGTGGCAGGCTCATTGTTGGAGCTCTGGGGCAGCATGTTACCGTGGGCCTAAAAGGGTTTAATAGGCAGGGGATGACATTGTTTTATGGTGACGGGATTACGAAGGCAAAGATATTGTTGGCGGTAGGTTAGCAAAGATCTGGAGGATGGCAAGGATTATTGTCAGCGGCAAGACAAGGGTAACGCAGGAGGCAGCAGGATTGAGACAAAAGTGGATGGTGGAAAATGTGTCAGGAGGCACGACTAGATGCCCAAAAGGCGGCCAAGCCAAGAAAAGTGGTTGTCAATCGCAGGCGGAAGAGAAATTTTTTGTCTCCTCCTAGGGTTAGGGTTGGATCACTACTTTGCTGCCATGTTGTAACGTAAAAGACTATGCGATATTTGATAAGAGGAATCCCCCTCCTATATATAAAAGGGGGAAGCGTACAAACTTAAGACTAAACCCTAATGGGCCAAGACACACTTGGGCCCATATACAAATAGACTCAAATAACTCAATTAACTAAATTAACTACTCTCTAATGGTAAAAATGAAAAAATATCTTAGTAGCAGACACTAGCAACAGAAAGTAGCTCCAGCTTGTTCCCCTACTTGACGTGACTATCATTGTAATCGTCCACAAGAAACATGTTTAAGGGATGAGAGTGGAGAGAAACTCAGACGGAAACGCCAACAAACAAGTTATGAAGATGTAGAAGAGTGAGACCAACAAGTCAACCAATTATGTATGAAGAATAATAATGACGGCAAGCAAGGAACCACGAAGACTATATTTATAATGACTCAAACTATTCCCAATTCGTTAGCCCACATCCATTAGCGGAGATGATTCTACTAATTGATGGAGAAAGTTATAGTAGAGAGGATGATAACAAAAAAGAGAGAAGAAACCAATCCTCTTTCCACTCGAAAGCCACTCGTAGAAACACAGTTGCTTAGCAAGGTGCTCAAAGAGGCTATCGATATTAGGAGGGTCCCTAGGGTCTTCTTTGGTGTAAGGTATCCATAACTCGACATTTCTTGATGTCCCTTCCATGTACAATAAGATTCAAGGGTTTATTCAAGTGAATCAGACAGTAACTACATTCTAGTTCGACCAGGACTTGGTCCAGACCACGGTATAACTAGGCTAGATGGTACAGTGAGAAGCCACTAAATGTATAAGTGCCTCTAAATACACTTATTGGGAGAATGACCATATACAATCATGTTTTGAGATTAGCTTATGAAGGCTTGAGGTGCCAAAAGCATGCCAAAGTTTTCGAGACTTGGTATAGTTGTGGGATCATCAAAGGAAGCTTCCCTTGAGAGTTAAAAACACTGTCAAAAAGACGGCCTTGTCATCTACTTAAAAATAATCATAAAAATAGAAAAGCTCTTGTTTTCTTCTTCAACATTAGAAACGGCTATAGAAATACCTTCTCTTCCACATGCCCAACACAAGCAAATATCAGGTGGAAAAAACGATTAAATTAGCATCTAAGCTCAAACTTTGCTAACGCAAGAGTCTTTGTCATCAAGTCACCTCAATTTTTAGACATACAACCTCCTTTATTTGTATTTAACTTTTGGTTGTAATTTATCTTCTAAAGCGGTACTTGACGTTAATGTGATTTCGCATGGAACATTTGATCTTTGTTGAGATGTATGGCATATTAAATGTCGCAATGAACAATAATTTGTGTTTTTGACCCATGCCTAGTTGCTTTAGCAAATCCTTAAGCCATAACGCCTCCTTTGCAGCTTCTATTTTTGGCAAGTACTCTACTTCAGAAATGGATAGAGCAATAGCATTGTTTAAAAGTGGACTTCCAACTAACAATTGTGGATCCGATAGTGAACAAGTAATCGGAAAGACATCTCGTGTTGTTGAGGTCACCATTATAATCAAAGTCCAACTACCTTGGTGTGATGTTTGAAGTCCATGAATGACAAAGCAACTACTTGAAGTTACGCCCAAATACTTGATCTCCAATTGTTATAAAACACTACGCTCTATCAGAAAATGTGGTAAACTGAGATCCTTGCACGAAAGATGGTATCTTTTCATTCCATAAACAAATCTAAGGAATATACATTAAATAGCTCTAGGTTCTAGTTTTCTTGTACCAGAAGTTGATGGGCAAGATTAAGTTAATATAGCTTCTTCCCAGAAGGATTTGCCCAATCCCACATTAAGAAGCATAAATGGTCTTTTTCCGATAATATCAAGTTCATTCTTTCAGCATTGCCATTGGATCGAGGCGTGTGAGGGACATTGTGATGTCTTTAGATGCCATAATTCTTGCAGAAAAAACCAAACTCATGTGCATAAAACTTTAAGCCACGATCAATCTGTAAGGTCTCTATGATCTTGTCGATTCGATTTTCCATAAGAGCCTTCTATTGCTTAGAAGTTTAGAATGCTCGTCCTTACCCTTGACAAAATAACGACATACCATCCTTGGCAATGATCAACATATTATTTTGCACCACCTTTAAAAGGAACGCGGAAACAACATATTAAGTGGACGTAATCTAGGGCATCCTAGGAAAAGTGAAATGTCATGTCAAAGTTGCGCTTCGCCTTCTCAAAAATGTAATGTTAGAAGAAATCTACACTTCACCTTCTCAAAAAAGCAAAGCTAGCAAAAATTTGTCTTTATGATTATTTCGCAATCGCCTCATAACAGCCCTTGTTCAAAAGTGTCATCCCTTTCTCAGACATGCGTCCCAAACGCATGACACTAGGAAGCACAGACACAAACACGGATACTATGTCCAATACCAAATACAGTGTTTGATGTCAGACATGGGAAAAAAATAAATTATACAAAGATACACATAAGGTTCTCTGTGTGTAATCTTCTTTGACCAAGCAAGAGTAGGACTTTATTATTGAACATCTTGATGTACATACAATACGTGGTCTCATCCTCTTAGGACCCTAAGAACCAAGGTGTAGGACTTCGACTTAGCTAGGTGTGGAAGTGGAAGTTTGTGGAAACTTCGAGGAAGTTTTGAAAAAGTTTAGACACAAATTTTGATAGACTTCAATGTCATTTTTTGAAGGAAATGATGTGAATTTTGGAGAAAACTTCGATTAAAACATCTATTTTTCTATGTTCTATCTTACAAATGTTAATTTGACACAACAACGTGATTCTATTACTCTATAACCCTACGTAGGTCGATAATGCAATGTTGCACTTATAGTTGCAAGGTTTAAATGTGTAAAACAAATATAGAAATACATCCCACCATATGTCCTCCATACAATATGGAGTCAAATAGTAGTTACAACATCTTCTCCAGCAAAGAGTGGCAGACAACAAACATAAGAATTGATATTAGAAGTTTTGAAGGTGGTCGGAGGCTCTGATTATGCCTTATATGGCCTTTAGGGCACTAGTTAGGATAAGTGTTCTGGGTCGTATCAACTTCGCCCCAACATCGCCAACTTCGGGGAAACATCGACAACTTCGAGGATGTTGGGACGAAAATACATTGTAAGAATCCAACCACATTAACAAGGGGGAAACTTTGGTCTGAAGTCGGGACCAAGTCGACATAGTGGTGTTTCAACATCGCCTAGGGTGGAAGTTGGAAACTTCGGGGAAGTTTCGTTCCATGCTAAGAACCTACATACATGGAAGACCATGTTCCCTGTAGGAAACAAAAACAGACCCAAAGATTGTAGTCCCATACAGGGAACATTGAACAAACACAAAGAAAATAAAACCATTGACATGCAGGTCACAAACAACCACAAAATGATGAAAAGCATCACTCCCAAAGATCGAGTTCCACACAAGGAACCTTGATCAAACGAATAGCAAGAAGTCATTGCCATGCATGCCACAAACAACCACAAAATGATGCTAAGCATCACTACTAAGCATCAAGCTCTACGCAGAGAACGTAGATCAAACCAAGAGCAACACGCCATTGGTATGCAGACCAAAAGTAAAGGCCCTAAAAATAAGGAAGAACGATGCAAGCATCACCCCAAACAGACCATTGGAACTACAACAATGGGGAATCAGGGTCAAAGGCTCAAAGCTATCCCGGAATGGTCACAAAGCAAGAAGATCTAGGAATGTCACACTTGAGTAGGCCCGATGGAGATTTAAGTGCAACAATCACCCTCCACGGAATCAGATCTGTCAGAGCCACCTGGAAGCCAGATCTCGCCCGCTTGAGGGGCAAGAACAAGATTTGGAGCCAAGAGCCCCATCGGAGGAGCTCATCAGAGGCTCTATCAAACCAATATCCAGCGATGACAAGAGACAACCTCTCACAGTACTTGTACGAACTAAGAAATAGAGCTTGAAGGCTCAAGCTACAACATAGAAGAGGGGAGCATGATAACACCAATTTTTGTGATGTTTTAGACTATTTTTCTGTTATCAAAACTGCCCTTTTTAGCTATTTTCCTCTCTTTTATATGCACTTTCGCAATAATTGGCCAAGCAATGCTCTTAATCCAATATTTCCATCTTTTGCAGAGTTTTTCCTCATTTTGGTACAATAAGGCCGTCCCGGCCCTCAAATAAGTCCAAACCTGCATCGGCCTTCCAATGGCCCAATACAAGCACTGCCCGACAGGGTGGCGCGACGCAACGACGCGCGACACGGGGATACCCCGCAAGAAGAAGCTGACGGACGACACGCCCTTTACCCGACAGCGAGCCCAAGCTCGCCCGACACGGACCACCCACCGGCAGGCGCCGCCCGTCACGTGACCGATAGCCGAGATCCCCGTACCGGGCGATATGTGTATCGGTCGTCCACCAAACTCGCGAATACGGAGGACACGTGGCGCTTCGAGCACCATAACTTCCCCCAACCGCTGCCTATAAATAGCAGCTACAGGGAGCCGAAAAGACAGTTCGGACAGTTCGGATACTTCGGAATTCGGACAGTTGGGAGCTTTGAGTGATCTTCGGAGGAGACTGCGAGAGCAGGAGTATCGCGCCCCAGTGCTCGTGTCAGGCGACACTAGGTGAGCCCTTCCTCGTCCCGAGAGGGAGGGGATGGTTCACTTAGAACTGTCCCGGGCGACACTGCGGGCCGATATCGGCCAACGATGATGAGCGACACAAGTGCCCGACAGTAGAACGCGTCGCTCAATGTCCGACACGATATCGAACCCGATACGCTTCGCCCGTCATGCGTGCCGCCCGAGAGGGTGTGTCGTCCGACTTGAGCGTATCGGTCAGGTCCTTGAACGATACAGTCGGCCGTCACGGTGTGCCGCTCGAGAGAGTGTGTCGCCCGACACCGCTGTATCGGGCTAGGCCCCTGTCCGGTATCGGGCGGGAGAGCCGTTGTGGTCTGTCGCCCTTCTACATCAAGAAGGCGACATCTATCTTTAATTCTGTTATTTAATTCTTTATTTACGCATTGTAATTAAGACTTTTAATGTTTATGGAAACGGAATAGCTTCTTTACTTGTTGCTCTATGCTTGGTGCAATTGTTGGATGAACTGCCATGTTTAATATTTGAACGCTAGCTTGCATGTTTGGATCGCGTTTCGCTTAGCTACCGAACCGTGTTTTCCCGTCGCAACAACTTCGAGAGTTGTGTTGTGGCTCTAGTGTTCGGTCCGATTCTGGAGTACGAGAGTGCCTGGAACGGAGTTGTTTCAGTAACATTCCACCCTAACTTAAAGCCCAGCAACCTCGAGAGGGGTGTTGATGCTTGGTTAGGGGCACCCGCTCTGAGAGGAGGGGTGCAGGATGTTACTGGTACCGCTTGTTTTGCTGTAGTCTTATCCTTCGTACCTTGCCCTAGCTCTAGTATTATCTTTCTGTTTCTGTTGCATGAAAACCCCTAAAAACTGCTAAATGACTAAAACCTTAATTTTTCTAGTAGCTCCAGTTGGAGATAGTTTTCTTGTTTTGTTTGTGGCATCTTGTTGTTTCCCTTCTGGGGAATTTATTATCTCTTTATACCTGCCGGAGTGTAGCGTGTCGATTCTGGGTTCTCAACACTACCCCCATTGTCCCTGTGTTCGACCCCGTATATCTACTTCGACCCCGTAAACAAAGTTGCGGGGGCCTAGAAGGATTCGGGTTTATAAATGTAAAAGCTCGACTACCTCAAATCCGCCATCCAGTTTTAGGACGTGCGATTTAGGCCGGTCAACTTTTTGGCGCCGTTGCCGGGGACAAGGCAAAAACGGTATTGTAGACGAATTTGAATCCACTAACTACACTCCCGTGCCTCAAGCTTAGAAATGAGTTTGACAGCACTCTTTTTCTTTTTATTACTCTTTGCCTAAAATTAATAATTCCATTTTCTAAACTTGAGTTTTCATGCTCTTTCAGGAACCCTGAAAGCTGTAACCTGTTCTACCGAACTTTGATATCATATCTCATTGTGAGCGGTCTCTTTCTGAGGGTGAATGTCAGGGCCGAGGCGAGAGGGCGAGCCAACCTAACTTGGTTGGTCAGCTTTCCGCCTACATAAAGAGACAGGACACCATCATCAGCAAACTGGTGCAGGGCACGCTTCCTAGCCCTGGAGCTCTGAACTCCATGCAACGCCAGATGGCAAGTTTGCAGATGCGCCAGCGTGAGGTCGATCAGCGGCTGACCCAGATATCTGCTCTGATGAAGGATCCTGCAATAAAAGCACTCCCCTACCCGGAAACTGCCAAAATGGCAGTATTGAGGTCTGGAAGAACGCTGGAGCGCCCTGATGAAGTCAGGTCTGAGCCCAAGCCAAGGCCTGAGGGTGCAACTCCAGTAGAGGAGGAAGAAAGACAGGCAGGCATTCGAGAGTCTGCACAAGGGTTCCCTGAAGAGCTACCTGGCGGAAGGAATGCTTACGCTCCTAAGATTTTGTTCCCGTATAAGCTGATAAAGGCGAATCTGAAGAAGCGTCATGAGAAGTTCATGGAGTCGATCAGGAAACTACATCTCGAAGTGCCCTTCCTTGACGCTTTAGAGGAGATGCTTACATACGCCAAGTTCCTCAAGGACCTTATCACAAAGAAAAGAAGGGGAGGAAGGATAGAGATAGTGCACCTAGCTTCTGCCTCCTCTGCCTTCGTGAAGCCCGACTTGCCTAATAAGAGGAGGGACCCCAGGGCTTTCACGATCCCGTTCGCCATCGGGGACAATGTCGAGCGGAAGGGTCTAGCAGACTTGGGGGCAAGCATCAGTCTTATGCCCCTAAGTTTCGCGCAAAGGGTGGGCTTGACCGACATGGTTCGAACCAACATGCGGATTCAACTGGCAGACCACACCTTTAAGAGACCCGTTGGCATTGTCGAAGATGTGTCGATCAGGGTTGGCGATTTCTTTATCCCCTGTGATATAGTCGTCATCGACACAGCTGAAGACCCTCGTTGCCCGATCATCTTTGGACGTCCTTTCTTGGCAACAGGAAGAGCGTTGATTGATGTCTCTGAGGGGATGATCACTTTAAGAGTCGGAAACGACCATATGGACTTCAAGTTGAAGGAGATCATGAGAAGTCTGTCCCTGTCTGAATCAACATGTTTCGCAGATAGCTACAATAAATTCTGCGAGGAAATAGAGAAGGATATTCGGACAGTAGACCCCCTCGCGAGGGCCATAAGCTGTCAGGACCCCGACCTCGAAGATCCTGAAGTCGCGAGGTATCTCGACCTTTTCAACCTTTCTGACGAAGACTTGCAAGAAGAGGATAAGGTGGTGGAGTCTGCGAAGTATGCCTCTCTCGAGGGGGAGCCTCAAGAGAAGGCACCCAAACCAAAGCCAGAGTTAAAAGCGTTGCCTGAAGGTCTGAAGTACGAGTTCTTGGATGAAGAGCAGCGGAACCCTGTCATCGTAAACGCCAATCTTTCAAGCAATCAGCTAGACCGACTCCTTGAGGAGTTAAGGCTCCACAGGGGGGCTATAGGATATTTAGTAGATGATATCAAAGGCCTTAGCCCCGCCCTGTGCATGCATCGCATCAACTTAGATGAATCTTCCAAGCCTCTGGCTCAACCCCAGAGGAAGCTGAACCAGATGCTTAAGGAGGTCGTCAAGAAAGAGGTAATAAAGCTTAGGGATGCGGGAATCATTTACCCAATCAGCGATAGCAATTGGGTAAGTCCGATCCACGTAGTACCCAAAAAGGGCGGAATGACAGTGGTTAAGGGTGAGAAGGGCGACGAGGTGGCGGTAAGGACCGTCACCGGATGGCGGATGTGCATAGATTACCGAAAGCTAAATCAGGCTACAAAAAAGGATCATTTTCCGCTACCTTTTATTGACCAAGTTCTTGAAAGATTAGTGCATCACGATTTTTTTTTGTTTCCTTAATAGCTTTTCAGGATTTTACCAGGTACCCATCTTGCCCGACGATCAGGAGAAAACAACATTCACCTGCCTCTACGGCACTTATGCCTTCAGAAGGATGCCCTTCGGACTCTGCAACGCCCCCGCAACCTTTCAAAGATGCATGATATCCATGTTTTCAGATTTTCTTGAAGACATCGTAGAAGTTTTCATGGACGATTTTTCGGTCTATGGGAAGGACTTCGGTAGCTGCTTGAAGAATCTGTCCATGGTTCTACAGAGGTGCGAGGAGAACAGTCTAGTTTTAAACTGGGAAAAGTGTCATTTCATGGTGCGAGAGGGCATTGTTCTTGGGCATAAGATCTCAAGGCGTGGGATCGAGGTGGACACCAGCAAGGTCGAAGCCATATCCAAGCTTCCTCCCCCGAAATCCGTGACGGGAGTGAGGAGGTTCCTCGGGCACGCCGGATATTACCGAAGATTCATCAAGGACTTCTCGAAGATTTCCAAACCGCTGTCCAATCTTCTGGTAAAAGATGCTGAATTTTCTCTAACGATTGCCTCAATGCTTTTCAGGCCCTGAAAAACGTTTTGATATCACCACCTATCCTTCAAGCGCCAGAATGGGGTTACTTTTTGAGCTGATGTGCGACGCTAGCGACTACGCGGTTGGAGCAGTCCTGGGGCAAAAGAAAGACAAAAAGCACCATGTGATTTGCTACGCTAGTCGCACGTTGGATGAGGCCCAAGTAAACTACACAACAACTGAAAAGGAGATGCTCACGATCGTCTTCGCGTTTGATAAATTCAGGTCGTATCTGATCGGAGCAAAGGTCAAGGTATACACAGATCATGGGGCAATAAAATATTTAATGCAAAAGAAAGAAGCAAAGCCCAGACTGTTGAGGTGGGCCTTATTGCTCCAAGAATTCGACCATGAAATTATCGACAAGAAGGGCGCAGAAAATGTGGTCTCCGACCACCTATCAAGGATCGTGGCTGAGAGACAGGGAGGGCCACCAATCAACGACGACTATGCCGACGAGGCTCTTATGTTGGCAGATGCTCAAGAAGAAAATTTACCCTGGTTCGCAGACATCTGCAATTATCTTGCTTGCGAAGAACTGCCTCCTGACATATCGTACAATCAGAAAAAGAAGCTATTCGCGGATGCCAAGAACTATTACTGGGATGATCCTCTCCTGTTCAGAAGATGCGCTGACAGCTTATACAGGAGGTGTATCCCAGAAGAAGAAACCGCGGACATCCTGAAAGAATGTCACGCCTCCCCCTACGGTGGACACCTGGGTAGCGAAAGAACTGCGGCAAAAGTGCTACAGTCAGGTTTCTACTGGCCCTCCTTATTTAAAGATGTTGCACAATTTGTAAAAGTTTGCAAAGCGTGCTAGTTTACAGGGAACATAGGGCGGAGGAATGAAATGCCAATGGCAAGCTGGATCGAAGTAGAAATATTTGACGTGTGGGGGATCGACTACATGGGACTGTTTCCCCCATCTCGGGGGTATCAATACATACTCGTAGCAGTGGACTATGTATCAAAGTGGGTAGAAACGGTAGCCACCCAAACATGCGACGCCAAGTCGGTTATCAAGCTATTTGAGAGGACCATCTTTCCCCGTTTCGGTATACCGCGCACTGTTATTAGTGACGGAGGTTCGCACTTTGGAGAGAGACAGTTTGAAGCACTCCTGCGCAAGTACGGAGTTAAACACAAGATCGCTACACCCTACCACCCGCAGACGTCAGGGCAGGTAGAGGTTTCCAATAGGCAAATCAAGCAGATCTTGGAGAAAACTGTCAACCGAACGAGGAAAGACTGGTCCATGAAGCTTGACGACGCGCTTTGGGCCTACCGAACTGCTTACAAAACGCCCATTGGAACCACCCCCTACCGGCTTATCTACGGAAAGTCCTGCCATCTGCCTTTGGAGTTGGAACACAAGGCCCTTTGGGCAATCAAGTTCCTAAATATGGACCTCGACAAAGCAGGAGAAAAGAGGTTTTTGCAGCTTCAAGAGCTCGAAGAGCTGAGAATGAACGCCTACGAAAATGCAAAAATCTACAAACAGAGGACAAAATTGTGGCACGATGCCCACCTCAGGAGAAAAGATGTAAGCGAAGGGGATAAAGTCTTGTTATTCAAGTCCTCTATTCGTCTTTTCCCTGGGAAGTTACAAACGAGATGGTCAGGACCGTTCATTGTGTCAAAGATATACCCATCAAGAATGATGGAGCTCTACAACAAGGACGATCCGACCAAAGTCTTTCAAGTAAATGGGCACAGGGTAAAAAGGTTCTATGAGGATGAAGCCTTTGTCAAGAGAGCGGAGATCAACCTGCGAGATATGGGTACAGTCAAGAGCTGAACGAGATGATCCTACACCGGTCGAGCTGGCAACGCCAACTTCAGCGCTCCTCGGGAGGCAGCCCGAGTTTTTCTTTCTTTCGTAGAGTAGGATGCATTTTTCTTATTATCTGTAAAAATAAAATTTATGAATTGTAATAAGGCCCGAGTCGGTGCACGCGCCGAGCGCACCGGCTCCTCTGTTTTATGGGCCACCGCTGTAATACTTTCTGAGGTCGGGGACTTAACCCTAAACAGATGATGTTTTTCCTTCTCCTAGCTTTGGTTTTCGGCCGCCTGTTTTAAAGCCGTGTCGGGCAGCAGCTCAGCTGGCGCGCAGTCACGCTTGTATCAGGCTACAGTTTCTGGGGCACCACAAGAGCCATGGCAGATGGTATTCCCGAGCAACCATCGTATCGTGGATGGGAATAAATGCCCTAATTTAACTGGCGTGACCATCATCTCGGGAATTGCCTGACTTGTCGACCGACGCGCGCCCCAGATACGCCTGTTTTACCCCCAGATGAGCTTGCTATATATAGCAATGTGGGCTCAACGTGTCGGGCTGCCTCACTTCTCTTTTCAGCCACCTGTAACACATGCAGTGATCCACCTTTGCTCGCGTGTCGGCCAGCTTGCCTTCACCCTTATATCGGGCGATGGCTCCTATGAGCAAAGGTATCGCCCGACATGCTTATCGCCCGACACGAGTTTTCATATCGCGCTGCTTATCGAGTTTTACGAGCCTAGTCGATTTTGTATCGCCCAACGCAGTTAAGCACAAAATAACAACCGATTGTGTTTGCCAGATACGCCTTATCGGGCGACACATTTTTCTTTTGTGACGACCGGACGGGCAGTTGATCTTTGGCGACCTTATCGCCCGATACATCCGTGTCGGGCGGAGTGTTGTGCCGCACAGCCCTCCTCGTATCGTCCAACCCTGTATCGTCTCGAGCTTTCTTTTGATGGACGATACCCGGATTTTGAAATAAGTCTTATCGTGATTCCTGTCTTTGCCGACCTAACATTTAGATGATCGTTGGACTTGATAACAGGGACGGGTGACACAGGGCAAACCTCCAGCCGAGCAGAAGCAACAACTGTTGGGCAGAAACGTAAAAATCCCAAGGCAGCTAGCCGTCGACAACCGCAGATAGAAAGCGGGAGAATTTTTCTTGATTTGGTAGCTTCAGAGGAAGATCACTTTCTTATAATAGTCCGTCTTCTGTGGTGTTTGAGACATCCTACAGAGACAGCACGAGTATTTTGTCAGTGACCTCCGGATGGAACCTGGGCACCCCGGTTCCATCTTCTTAATAAGGAGGAAGCATCCACAAGTGTTTTCAAGAGCTCTCGAGCTTCCATCTTGAGAGCTTTGCACTTGTTCTGGCTGCTTCCAGCTGAGGAACGAAGGAGGCTGCAGCAAAGAAGCATATTGCAGCTTCTCCAAGGCACAAGCGAACCCGCTAGATAACCTTCACTGGGCTAACATGAACTCACCATGTATTCTTCGCTACTCTGGGACAAAGTGCGGAGTAAGTTTGGGGGGGTACCCATGTGCCAGTGAAGGAGGTATAAAAATTCTCTTGTGCCATTTTGTTCTCCTCCTATATCATGTATTTGTACCCTTGCTCATATAAAAATTTTGAAAAATTTTGCTTATTTTGTTCCCATGCATATCTACAAAGTCGCTAAATTAGTAAAAACCTGATGCAACTGCTTGCAAAGTTAGTTTTCTTTGTGCTTAACGAGATACAAGTTCCGTTATATCTTTCTGATAATGTTGCTTCAAACAAACAGAAGATTACGTTTTTCCATGCCAAAAATTTCGAAAAAATATAATAATCTCGCAAACAGCTAAGAGACGAGTATGGAGAAGGAAAAAGCTGCCCAAACAGCAGAAATCTCTTTGTTTCCCCTTTACCCAACAAAAATCCCAAAAAGAGAAAGTGGCCTTATGAGAGTGAATAAAAGCATGAGAGTTGTGCCCAATAAGAGAAAAGAAAAAATTTATATATACATACACTTGTTTTCCAAAAGTACCCATCTTTAGGCATGGTAGATCCGGGGCAGTGGTACGTAGGATGTGAAATCACTGCTCTAAAGCCAACTGGCTTGGACTGCAGGGACCACTTGCCTGCTAACGGATCCTTACCTGGATGGACTGATGGGAAACAAGATGAAAAACCCAAAAAGCCTTAGCCTACCCTTTACACAACTTTCTGCCCCGAAAATAAAGTTGTTTGGTGTGGAAGCTAACTTCGGAATCATACACTAAAGTCTCGCTGAAGCTGTAGAGAAAGATTTTACTGAAATAATAAGGCAGGAAACGCAAGGTCTTTTGTTCGTAATGAGACAGCATTATCTCTAAAGGCATTACTATACTTGCTTTACCTCTTGGCCTGAAAGCATACCAAGCAAGAAGAAGCATCACAAAATAAAGTTTAAATATTGATTGAGGACAATCAAAACGTTAAGTTTGGGGGAGTTGATAACACCAATTTTTGTGATGTTTTAGACTGTTTTTCTGTTATCAAAATTGCCCTTTTTAGCTATTTTCCTCTCTTTTATATGCACTTTCGCAATAATTGGCCAAGCAATGCTCTTAATCCAATATTTCCATCTTTTGCAGAGTTTTTCCTCATTTTGGTACAATAAGGCCGTCCCGGCCCTCAAATAAGTCCAAACCTGCATCGGCCTTCCAATGGCCCGATACAAGCACTGCCCGACAGGGTGGCGCGACGCAACGACGCGCGACACGGGGATACCGCGCAAGAAGAAGCTGACGGACGACACGCCCTTTACCCGACAGGGAGCCCAAGCTCGCTCGACAGCCATGGCTTGTCGCCCGACACGAACCACCCACCGGCAGGCAGCGCCCGTCACGTGATCGATAGCCGAGATCCCCGTGTCGGCGATATGTGTATCGGCCGTCCACCAAACTCGCAAATACGGAGGACACGTGGCGCTTCGAGCACCATAACTTCTCCCAACCGCTGCCTATAAATAGCAGCTACAGGGAGTCGAAAAGACAGTTCGGACAGTTCAGATACTTCGGAATTCGAACAGTTGGGAGCTTTGAGTGATCTTCGGAGGAGACTGCGAGAGCAGGAGTATCGCGCCCCAGTGCTCGTGTCGGGCGACACTAGGTGAGCCCTTCCTCGTCCCGAGAGGGAGGGGATGGTTCACTTAGAACCGTCCCGGGCGACACTGCGGGCCGATATCGGCCAACGATGATGAGCGACACAAGTGCCCGACAGTAGAACGCGTCGCTCAATGCCCGACACGATATCGAACCCGATACGCTTCGCCCGTCATGCGTGCCGCCCGATAGGGTGTGTCGCCCGACTTGAGCGTATCGACCAGGTCCTTGAACGATACAGTCGGTCGTCACGGTGTGCCGCTCGAGAGAGTGTTGGATGAACTGCCATGTTTGGTGCAATTGTTGGATGAACTGCCATGTTTAATATCTGAACGCTAGCTTGCATGTTTGGATCGCGTTTCGCTTAGCTACCGAACCGTGTTTTCCCGTAGCAACAACTTCGAGAGTTGTGTTGTGGCTCTAGTGTTCGGTCCGATTCTGGAGTACGAGAGTGCCTGGAACGGAGTTGTTTCAGTAACATTCCACCCTAACTTAAATCCCAGCAACCTCGAGAGGGGTGTTGATGCTTGGTTAGGGGCACCCGCTCTGAGAGAAGGGGTGCAGGATGTTACTGGTGCCGCTTGTTTTGCTGTAGTCTTATCCTTCGTACCTTGCCCTAGCTCTAGTATTATCTTTCTGTTTCTGTTGCATGAAAACCCCTAAAAACTGCTAAATGACTAAAACCTTAATTTTTCTAGTAGCTCTAGTTGGAGATAGTTTTCTTGTTTCGATTGTGGCATCTTGTTGTTTCCCTTCTATGGAATTTATTATCTCTTTATACCTGCCGGAGTGTAGCGTGTCGATTCTGGGTTCTCAACACTACCCCCATTGTCTCTGTGTTCGACCCCGTATATCTACTTCGACCCCGTAAACAAAGTTGCGGGGGCCTAGAAGGATTCGGGTTTATAAATGTAAAAGCTCGACTGCCTCAAATCCGCCTCCAGTTTTAGGACGCGCGATTTAGGCCGGTCAGAGCACGAATAGCGCTAAGGAGAACTACTACCACCCTAGTCCCTAGTAGGATCGATTGCATGCAGCCTGATCGACCCGGAAGGAACACTGAGAGCGGGATGGATGAAGCCATGGCCAAGCGTGGTCATGATCAAAGGACGGTCGGCGAGGGGCTTCATAGAAGTTGTTGATCCTCCGTCGTCGGTTTGGGCAGGCACGGGGAAGCGCACATAAGCCCACATCCGGGAACCTTCCAGATGATAACCAAGTATGCTCCTAGAAAAAGATCCCCAGTGATCGGTAGTAACAGTAGTGTGGGAAGCTATCTCCACTTCGTTGCATCACCCAGGGACATGTGAGGTCCAAGCATGGTGAGAACAAGCGGAGCGGCGTTACGATGTGTCTCGATCCATAGCCAAATGGAGGAAGAAGGGTGGAGGGAAGAGGAAAAGCAAGTGGAAGCAAAGGGGGAAAGAATGGAACAAGGAGGGGATTTGGGCGAGGCGCAAGACAGGTAGGCATGAAGGTGTCACACTCCCCCTGCAACTTCCATGTGTGTATATTAATAATATAAACACACAAAAAGATCTAAAAGGTTTATAAAGAAAGTGAGTCACATTTCCCAATTTAAATATATATATGCATACATGTAAATGTATACATGTGCATATATATGTTTGGAGTCATTGTAATTGTGGACTCCAGAGGCACTGGATTAATTTTCTAACTGAGCAATAAACACAAAGAAAGAATACAACCAATTCATTATATTAATTCGTGTTTGAAATCTAATCCACAATGCGATCACTATGAATTCGAACGAGCAACACCTTCATAAATCACAATATGAATGAACACAACATATAAATTAAAAATTGGTACAGGAAAAATAGAATAGTAAAATATAAGAGCAACATAAATTAAGGAATAATAAAAATTTATTGTTAGTGGTGTTAAGGTGGAGGATGAGGGTGTATGTTGAACAATAAAGGTGAAGAGGGGGAGGAGACAATAGTGACAGAGAAAAACAGGGTGGGTACTGGATAATACTTCCACGGTGGTGTAGGAGGGTGACTTGTGCTGAAAAATAGGGAAGACGGGAAGAAAACAGTAGAGATAGATTATATATGCTATTATTAAACATGGTCTCAGCATGGAGGGTAAAGGAGGGGCAGAAGGAAAGAAGTTGGAGTAACAGATAGAAGAAGTGATAGAGTAAGGACATGCAAGGAGCAGGAAGAAGAGGGGAACAAGAGGAAATAGAAAAGGGGGAAGCAACCTCTATGAGGAGATAAGATGCACAAGGAAGCTAGAATAGACAACCCTTATTATTGCTCCTTGCAAACTATTGAAGAGGCTTAAAGAGAAGAGAATGGTTGCCGCTAGAGAAGTCGGCGCCTACTGTTATAGCTAGAGGTGTATAGTTGTTGGATGTTGGAGAGGAGACCTCACTGCATACTATTACCATTGGAGGGGGAGACTACACAATTGTTGGAGAAGATCTTGCTAGCCATTCTTGTTGTTGGAAGAGCCTTGGCAGCCAACATGGTTCGGTGGTTGTAAGTCTAGGAAGCACGGATATTCCCCGGAGATCGTCGTGCCTTATCTGACATAGACACACTTTGGACAAGTCTGGACACGTGGCGGACACGCCTCCAATGTGTCCACTTTGAAATTTTTTTATTGCAATGTCAGACACAGCTCAGACACATCATGGACACACTCAAGACACACCACTCCAACCCACTTAAGCCTAAATCTATGAAAAAAACCAAGCCTTCTCCAAATTCCCGCCTGTTGTCCTCCGCTACTTCGTGCCCTACTAACATGCAGTGGTTAAGCTCCAACAGCTACAGTCAAGCCATCGACACCCTTCTTTAGCAACTGTAGCAGCCATCATCTGCAGTATCATCTCTGCCAACTGTTGCAACATTCAGGTTCTACCACATCAAACATGAGGATGAAACCAGTTGGATACACTGCCTTCTTTTCCAGTTCCATGTAACTCTTTGTTATTTGCTTCCTCCCCCCCCTCTTCCTCCTCTTCCTGCTTCTTCTTGTTCCCTTCCTCTTTTTCCTACTCTAAGTTGTAGTGTTGCAAAAATGTTCCCTCATTTCCTCTTTTTCCTACTTCTCTATGTCTACTTCTCCCTCATCTACTTTTCCTTCTCCCCCTCTTGTTCCTCTTTTCATTTCACCCCCTCATCTTTTTCCTATTTGAATGTGACAGCAGTTGCAACACTGCTCAGCATCCCCTTCCTCTTATTTCATGTTTTCCACACCTCCTTCTACCTTCTCTTGCCACTCATCTTCCTACTCTTCCTCTTGCTACTTCTCCAGGAAAAAGTAGCAGAGTATGTCCTCCCAACGTCTCCTTGTTTTCTTGCTTCTCTACATCTCCATCCCCCCTCCTCTTCTCTTATCCATCCATCTTATATAGCTCTCCTATGTATTCCTCTTCCTTTTCTTCCCTCTCAACCTCCAACACACCTTCCTTCTCCATCTCCTCCACCACCAGCAACAACATTTTTCCTTGCCCCTCCCCTTCATCATCTTGATAGTACATGTTCACCAATTCCACCAACGATAAAAAACTAATGTCCCCAAAATTCTGTCGCACTTAATTTTTACAATTTTGTATATTTTTATACGCATCATTTTTTCTAATCGAGCATCTTAATATATGTTGAGATTTAGTCCATACTATGACTTACACATATATTGTTATATGTTGACTGCTTGTTGGATTTCGTGGTGATTGCCCCTATGGGTGATCTATTTAGAACATTTTATGTGTTTATACATATAGCATAGTACATGTCATAATATATATACATATATATACATTCAATAAGTTAGTTACCCATGCATCTGTTTTTGTTACAGGAAGGCACAAAACTGTAATGAGATGGTCGAAATCGTAAAGACATGGCTAAAATTGTAATATAAAGACTCGTTTTGCAATACAACACAAATTTTTTATAATTTTGTCATAATATCATTTTTACTGTTTTTGACGAGACAAAAATTCACGTTGCATTTACAAAATGAGTCTTTTTGTTACAATTTTGATCGTCTCTTTATAATTTTGTACCGTTTTGTTACAGAATAGATCCACGAGTAACTAAAGTTAGTTCGTCGTGCAGGTAAAAATATATCCCATATACATACATGTCTATTTATACGTGTCGTGTCCAGTGTCGTGATCGTGTCCTACATTTTTAGAAATTGGTGTCCCATGTTCACGTTTATGTACATATCTGTGTATGTGTCCATGCTTCGTAGTTGTAAGGTCTAAGAAAATTATTTGGCAATTAGCAAAGAATAAATATAGGTGTCAATATCAACATTGATAAATATCATTATCTTTGTTTGTCCTCATGTATGTAAACAATATCCTAGGAAGGAAAAGAAAAATGGAATATGGATGCACTTAAACACCTTCGTGACATGGGCATATGAGGAAGAAAAGAATGAATAACAACAAAGTAAAATTTTATGAAAAGAAATGATACGTACTTGTAATGGGTAAGGATGAACTTTTAACAAAAGTAGGATAGTCATACCCCAATTACCTACACCAAGGTGGGGTGAAGAAGGCACCACTCCACTACTTTCTTTTTCTTCTCCCAACCTTTGAAAAAATAGCTAGGCCAATGTACCACTTTGTGATGCCTCTACATGTGGCTGACACACTTTCCATGACTTGCAACAAACACCTCGAAACCAACACTCTACGCCCACCTGAAACCTTTACTTTTTCCTCCTCATTACCTCCATTTAAACCATTATGCATCAAGTCCCATCCCTTCTTTGCGGATAGTATCCTAGCTCCAGATCCGTCCGATGAAAATCCTCCTTCCCGGAAATTTGCAGCACCACTCCATAATGAGTCTTTTTGTTACAATATTGATCGTCTTTTTATAATTTTGTACCTTTTTGTTACAAAATAGAGCCACGAGTAACTAAAGTTAGTTCGTCGTGCAGGTAACGAATATATCCCATACACACATACACACACATATATATAAATACATACATGTATATTTATATATTTGTCATGTCCATTGTCGTGACTGCGTCCTACATTTTAGAAATTGGCGTCACATGTTCATGTTTGTGTACATATCTGTGTCTGTGTCCATGCTTCGTAGTTGTAAGGTCTAAGAAAATTATTTGGTAACTAGCAATGAATAAATATAAGTGTTAATATCAGCATTGATAAATATCACTATCTTTGTTTGTCCTCATGTTTGTAGACTATATCCTAGGAAGGAAAAGAAAAATGGAACATGGATGCACTTAAACACCTTTGTGACATGGGCATATGGGGAAGAAAAGAATGAATAACAACAAAGTAAAATTTTATTAAAAGAAATGATACGTACTTGTAATGGGTAAGGATGAACTTTTGACAAAAGTAGGATGGCCATACCCCAGTTACCTACACCAAGATGGGGTGAAGAAGGCACCACTCCGCTACTTTCTTTTTCTTCTCCCTACCTTTGAAAAATAGCTAGGCCAATGTACCATTCCGTGATGCCTCTACATGTGGCTGACACACTTTCCATGACTTGCAACAAACACCTAGTAACCAACACTCTACGCCCACCTGAGACCTTTACTTTTTCCTCCTCATTACCTCCATTTAAACCATTATGCATCAGGTCCCATCCCTTCTTTGCGGATAGCATCCTAGCTCCAGATCCGTCCAATGAAAAACCTCTTACCTGAAGTTTGCAGCACCACTCCATCATATCTCGTGTTAGCAGCAAGACCGCAGGGCCATTGTCGACCTGTACCCGGCATCATTGCTATGTGTATAGAGCTGCAAGACAACTGCATCTTGGTGTTCTGCCTTTCTCCTCCCACTTTATCGTCTTTTTTTCTCTTCTTTCTTTTACTACTGCAATTAAGTACCATGCCTTGCTCCATGCTTCTGTAGCCACGCCTAAATGAATGATGTATGGTTGCTTTTTCATGCTAGGTAGCAAGTCACGTGAGTGCTTGATAGTTCTGGGATAACAAGGAAGAGAGATCTGGGTTTGCGTGACCAAATCAAGAATAAGGAGCTGCAGTCTTCACGTGTTGAGGGGTGGAATTTTAAGTGCAAGAGTTTAGTTTACAAAGTAGGGTTTTCAGATTTCGTGAAGGTACAACATGATATCCTTTTCCCTTGCTGTTTTAACGTGTTGTTCATGGAATGATTCACATATATGTCTAGTTAGTGAGACTAATCCAGCCAAAACGATTCTAGTATATTGGCTCGTGTCTTGATTGCTCGCCCCAGCACACACCCTTCAGTTACCCCTATGCTTTTGTTGTGGCCACGAGTTTATTTGCAGCTGCTCTAGGTAATATCAAGTAGGTATTTAGGCACATGCATGGTTGTGTAGTACTACACTACTAATACAGTTTTCTCTTAAGAATGAATTGACTAAGACCTAAGGAGTTATGGCTGTTTCAGAGTAAAGCATTAGAATTTGGTTTGTATCTTTTAATACAGCCGAAGTATCTCATAGGAAGAGAGCAAGACGTCATATGAAATGGGTACACATGTGAGTATGAATACTATCCATATGACATAATGTCATGTAACTCCTAGGTTTTTAGTAAACCATGCATATGTTTTTCATCTAATTCTGGCGCTCTAGTTATTTCAAGAAGATGTTGGAGATGAAGGAACATTGATTGTAAAGCTGTAAACCGTTATAGCTCTATGGTATCTTTGTGAATGCATCATGTAGTAGGAATGATCAGCATATTCTCGATAAATGTGTCTGAATTCCAAGGACACTTTCAGATCATACACCTGTCTTGTTTGATTTACAAACATCATAGTGCTGTTAGTCTCTAGAGTAAATATACATCTTGAATGTGGATGTCCCAGTTACTTATACATTTGGCGTCATGTACTTATAAACATAGTGATAATAATTTTTATTTAATTTGTAAAATGCTCTTGATGACAAATACCAAAGGGTAGTAGTGTTTGTACGTAGATATCTTGTATGATACTCAACTCATACTTGCTATTGGTGGGAAGGATATTGAAACTTAAGCTTATTCTTATAGAAAAGATGACAAATTAATAAATAATGAATTAAAAACAAGTGTCTACTAGTAACAGAACCGACACAAGGACGGGGATCTAATGATGTGTATAAGTGGTATCCGGACCACGTTTGGGGAGACATCAGTTACAAGAATAGGTTGGACTGGCGGAGCGACACATTTCGGAGTGGGTAAACTGTACCGCCTGTCTGTGATATAACCCCCGATGACTCGTGTAATACGTCCTTACCGGGTAACTATGTCCTAAGTCGCCTAACAGATCCACACGGGACCCAAGGGCAGTGAAAGGGATCAAAACCAACCCTCCGACCAATCCTAGGACAGGGACTGCGATACTACCAGCGTTACACAAAAAGGCGACCTGGGGAAAAATATGTACATGGGATTGGGAGACTCAGCATGGGCATCGAGAGATAAATGAAAAGACAGAAAAGCATAAGCAAGACAGCGAGATCCAAAACCCAAATAAGCAAAATAAGGTATTGAAGACCATAGACCGGACCAGACCGAATTGTATGGTCGGTCCAACAATGTGGACCAATATATGTACAGCCCTACACGTCCTTATCCACAACCGCATGATGCAACAACAACCGCAGCTTAAGCATCGTAGGCGCTGGTGGGGGACGCGGGTTGATGCCATCTCAGATTGGGAAAGTTAAGCATACGCATGGTCCATGGAGGGAAGTGTCGTGCCGACAAGCAAAAGTTGACAAACTGCAAGACTTTGGGGATTGAGTCCATTTAGGAAGCGACAGGTGATGAGTGTCTTGCTCCTTGGTGACTTTAGCAGAGGTAGTGTGTGAGAAGAAGTTGACTTGGTTAGTGAGCGCTTCATCCATTCACAGTATTTGGATAGCAGGCAGTCTCCCTACTACTTGGAGAAGATCATGTCCATCTTGTTGCAGACCTGAAGACATTGTCTTGTTGAATGTAGAAATGCTTCATCTCGTCCCACATCGCCTTGCATTGCAACGCCACATGTACTAGACACCAATTCTACTTCCATGCATCCCCATAGACTAGATAGAACCCGGTTGTTACCAGTGATCCAGGCGTCATCTGGTTCTGCTAGGCATTATGTATTTGAGTTTGTTGAGGACTCAAGGAAAGTTTGAACTGCATCGATCCAAAGTAGAAAATTGTTGCCATTAACTTAATGGTTAAAACAGTTGGCATACAGGAACCTTGTTGTCAGCCATAATGATAGATAACAGTACCGCATTAAAGGCAAAGTGCAAGAGAAGTAGAGAGGGCACTACCAGTTATAGAGGCACAGTAGGAACACAGAATCAAAAAAATAGAAACAGAGGGCGCTAATGGAATATAGGGCACAACAGGAGAGAAATCTCATAAATATAGCATTGTAATGTGAAAGCAAAAAAGCCCCTAATTTTAGCATGTAAAGCGCTTAACCAAGCAGTCTAGTGGAACCACACATGTGAAGAGGAGAAAAGAAAAGTTAGTGTGGTGCCCCTAGTTCCTTATGATGTGATTTATAAGACTAGTGTTGGGGTCTTTTATTTTCTTTTTCTTGTTTGATTTAGATCCAAAACAATAGATCAGTAGAACTAAGAAGAGGATGAAAAAACAAAGAGAATCAATTCATGAACGAAAGGCTACTCCGACAGTGCAGCCGAGGCCTGCTGGGCACAAGCCTTTGTTGTAGGTACAGATCCCGTAAGCCGTTGTTGGTGCAAGGGTCAGTGGCGGTTGCTCGTTGTCGATGGTTGTTGGCTTAGCAGACAATGGCTGCTGCTGCCACCTGAGCTGTTGGCAACTAGCTTAGCAGCCAGAAGGCAACATTGTTGCCTTAGGAGCCGCCATCGGCTGCTGCAGCGCCTAGGGTCACCAGCATTAGTAACTGTTGTTGTTTGGGGTTACAAGGCAGGGTGTGGGGGAGGTTGAGAGAGAGCCTAGGGGTTAGGTCTTAAAGAGTGATACGCTCGGATACCATGTAGAGTCAATTAAGAGAGCATCTTATTAGGTTGAAGATGAGTATAGAGATTCTCCTATATATTATATATGGGATTAAGTAGATACACTTAAGTGGGTAAATAGATCCTCACTTAAGTGTACCAAGGATAAACAAAGACATAATAAAAAGATAATAACAATGGGCCTAAGCCCAATAACCACTATACTAACATGTCGCACCCAGCCAGCAGGCAGCAGAGGAGGCAGCAACTGGATGAGAAGGATCTCGACATTCTGTTGTTGGACAAACTTCAAAAGAGAGGTGAGGAGATGATATGCATTCATCTTGACCCACATGCCTTTGAATTTACCAAAGTCAGAGGCAAACAAGGACTCTTCAGCTACAAGGAGTTGAACGTTTTGTAAGGCTATAAGATGAGGGAGGTGTTCTTCGAGGTGAATATGTTTGGAGATGTTCTTTTAGGAGAGTATGTCTGAGAAAGTTGCTTCAATGCCTCTTCCCCAATCAGTTGACTATCATATGTCAGGCAACATGTGGCTTTATACGAATAAGCAATGTTATCAAGACCGGACCGGTCATCGAACCGGTGAAGCTACTGGTTTGCGGTTAATTAGTTTGTCCTTTGGTTGAACCGGTTCAACCGGTGACATCAGCAATGGATAAGAAATAATTATTAAATGCTAAAAATATAGAAAATATAAGCAAAATATGAACTAGTTCAATTATGATGAAAGTAAAAGTAGAATTTTTAGAACCCACAATAAATTCATAATCTCATACATCACCAAATACTGATGTTTCATACAAAATGATACTTCAAAAACTCAAAGTTTGCTAACATAGTATAATCCTAAACATAGTTAGACCCGTGTGACTGTGAAAAGGGGTGTGGATTTTTTGTTTGTGTCTATGCCCAAAAAATGGGTCACATTTTGAGAGGTAAGGAGGGAATTATAGTCACCCACTCATTGGCTGAGATCAAGTTCTGGTTAAGCAAACCCGTGCTTTTGGTTAACCAGTGGACCAGTCAATTTTGACCGGTTGGACTGGCCATCTGACTGGTTGGATCGGTATTACCAGGTTCATACAATAACCGAACAAGTAGGGGTGCCGATTCATGGCCCGACCGTCCAACTGTATTTTGATAACACTGTGAATAAGTTTTTCAAGGGAGAACTTATGATTTCTCGCTCTACCCCTGTTTCCCACTTGCTGGGGTTTCTCGCATCTTTGATAATGACTAGTGATGTGCTTCACCCGACTCTGTGAGTGGGTATGGATCCATGAGGGGCTAACCCACAGTATAACTTTCAGCATTGAATTTCACTTATTTTACGCATCTGGACTGGTCATCAAGGTCCTCACAAGTTTATTAGAAGCCATAGTAGTAGCCATGTGTACATTTTGAAGGAGACAGGACAATTACAAGTAAATATGACCAAAACAAACGTCATCTCTACAAGTAGGCACAAAGGATCTGACCAAAACCACCACATCTGTAGGCAGGTACATCAAGGTGCATATATGCCCGTAGAGAGAAAAAAGCATGATGCTCAGAAGAACAAATTCTGATAATAAATTTGGAATAGATCCAAGACAATACAGAATTGGGATCTATGGAAAAACCTAAGTGGTGAAGAAGGGAGGAGAAAACAGAGAGGGGTTGTGTGATAACCAGAAAAGAGTGGAGTAAACCTAAACAATTCAGATGTAGCTGTGAGGAAGTAAAAGAACTCACAAAAAAACACTTTAAAAAACCTAGTTGGCAGTTTAAACTACCTTCATTCGTGCAAAATCTTGCTTTCTGAAGAATCTTTCTAGCTCGGTAGTGGCAGCAGCAAGAAGTCTTTCTTTGTTTTCGTCACATTCTTCAGCAGATTTCTCTAATGTTGCAGCAGCATAATACCTATAGAAATGAAGCTATTTCAAACACCTCTTCACATTTTCTTATATATTGAATTACAGGAAAATAACCAATAAATTGCCACAGAATTCAAGTGATCTAAATGAAGGGCCCTACGTGTTTACCCTGTAGACATGGCTTCTAGGAAACCAGTGCTAATAAAAGCACTCACGTGCAATATTGTGTAATCGTTCTCTATTATTTCAGAGAATCTATTCTTATATAATACATACAAAACTGATACCAAGCAAGATTTATATAAGGCATCAATATTTGCTAAAAGGATCTAATGGCAACCATTTTATTAGAACATTCCAATAAATTGGACATCCTGCTTATTAGTTTGAGTAACTTAATAACACCAGGAACATAAAATACCAAATTCCAAAACTCCAACTTGCATGTTTAATTGACTGTGCAACATTTATACTACAATTTATACCTGACGGACTTCTTATTCTGGGGCTTAAACTTGCTTGATTGCAAACATGATATAGCATGGCGTCTTCTTGTAAGTATGTCACGGGTGCAAAATTGTAAAGTGGAAAATGCAGTCCGTCCTGAACATGGTTTTAGAGTATCAACTACCGTACTAGAGAAATTCCTAGGAGGATTTTTCGCTAAGGTATCAGAATCTTCACTGGAAAGTTCTTCCAAATCATCTGCAGCACGATTTAGTTCTCCAAGCATCTCCTAGACAACGGACATAGATGTTAGGAAGATGATTTGTTAACAGAATGTACATGAAAGGCTAAGAATCAAAGAAAACACTTGAGCACAGAATACATCTAAGATATTTCTAGTTATCTTTACCTACTAATTCAGAATTCAAATTGCACGTCTAGGCACTGTCTTGGCGTGCCTAAGTTGAAGATAAACGTGGAAGGAGATTACAGACCTAAGTGCTTCAGTCCTTAAGTGGACTGGCTGGAGCCTTCTAGGCCCAAGCTAGGCCATTATAGGGACAAATTAGGTTAGTTTAGTTTTGAATTAGAGAATCCAGGTCATTAAGGAATGAATTTTAAGGTTTTGTTTAGGTCTGGTTTGGAAAATACAGGTCTGATTTAGGTCATAGTAGGAAAAGTAACATTAAATTTTGTCCATGTTAGATGCAATTCAGGTATTTATGGAATTAATTAAATCTACAGAAAATAATCATAGTGGTGTGCCTTGGCCTAGATGAGTGTGTAGCCAATATATCTAGCGCTCTGATCATCTAAGAAACATGTTACGATGAGCCTACGAGAGGCAATCAAATAACTATAAAGTTCGTTAACAAAATCCAACCGTGCCCACAGAAAGAGCATTTAATTTATTTATAGTCACGAAAAGCATTGTAATCAAAAAATATTTTTTACCTATCTGTCTATCAATATACATTTTTTTTCATCCAACAGATTGCCTGAAACTTTATATTGTCAAAAAAGTTCCGTTGTTGTGCAAAATTTACAAATTTGATATGAAATTTGGTATACACGTAACTACAATGGAAAACTTGTAAACCACACGGGTCGATTATGAAATTGATCCATGCAAAAAGTTATTCAAATCAGTGTTTCAAAAAGCGGTATGCGTTATGCGTTCGGAGAGGTCACCTTGTAGAGTATATGCGGTATGCGGGAGTATATGCGGTTTTGGATTTTTTTAATTAATTATTATATATATATATTAATCATGATTTACATATTTAATTTGTGCAATTGTGTATCTAAATAGTACAATTACAAGAATAATGGATGCAATTATGCAAATATGCAATCATCACGACTTAAATAAATACAAACATGCACTATAATCTAAATTTAAACAAACATAGATGAATGTAAATGTATAAAAGAAGAAATCAGAATATCTCTAACTAAAAATCGGGGTATAATCGGCCTTGTATGCGGCCGTACAACCGATTATGCGGCTTGGTCCGCTTTTTGGACCGATTTCCATTATGCGTTTTTTTAGAGGTCCGCACCTTGTATGCGGCCGGATAGACCGATTTTTAAAACACTGATTCAAATGCTTCTCAAGCTCTCACCAAGATTTGCCTCTCGCTGGATTGTTGTCATGTGTTGGAAACAAGTACATGCATATATACAGTGAAGTAAATAGGATTGTATTATTCAGATAACAAATACAAGCATAGGCATCCTCCTTAAATAGGATAGGAGTCACTCAATACAGAGTTCACCAATATGGGACAAAAGACAAAACGCGAAAGAGAGCACAAAATAGATAGATAAAAACAAATATATTAACACCCCCCCTCAAACTGGAGCATGGATATCATGCATTCCCAACTTGTCCACCATAGAAAGCAATGTTGTCTTTGGCAGAGATTTTGTAAATATGTCAGCGAGTTGATCCTCAATCTTAATGTATGGAGTGGATATGCGCTTGGATAGAATGGACTCTCTGACGAAGTGACAGTCTACCTCAATATGTTTGGTACGCTCAAGGGATGTTGGATTATTTGCAATGAAGGTAGTTGCATTATTATCACGGTACATAGGAATGGGGGTGGAATCATAGACTCTAAATTCCTTTAATTCCTTCAACCCACATAAACTCACAAGTGCTATGTGTCATTGCGTGATACTCAGCTTCAGCACTGGATTTAGCTCCAACAACCTACTTTTTGCTTCTCCAAGTGACAAGGTTACCACCTACAAAGGTGCAGTAACCTGAAGTAGATTTATGATCAGCCCTGCTGCCAACATAGTTTCAGTCAGAGAAACCAGAAATCTTGCAATGCCCATTGTTCATATATAGAAGACCCTTTCCAGGTGAGCTTTTTAAGTATTTGAGAAAGTGGCACACAGCATCCCGATGACATTGTCGAGGTTTATTAAGGCACCTACTGACAAGCCCAGCAACATAAGTGATATATGCTCGTGTAACTGCAAGAAAAATGAATTTGCCGACAAGTCTTCTATATTGCTTGTTGTCAGGGTAAGAAGGAGAAGAATCATCATCCCTATTGGTATTGGTATCTAGAGGTGTGTTGACTGCCTTGGCACCCAACATGCCAGCCTCCTGTAAACTATCAAGTACAGAAGAACGAGATACTTCAATCCCCGAAAAATAGCGCAATTTTCCTAAATTTTTTGTAATGAAGTGTTTCTATAAATATTCCTTAGTATCATGTATACCCTGATGGTCACTCCCAAAAAGGATGATATCATCCACATGCACTATCAGAATAACAAGTCCAAAGTAGTTTTTTTAACAAACACAGAGTGATCGGAATGCAAGCGCCGAAAGTCAAATTTTGCAATTTGACTTAATTGATCAAACCACGCTCTTGGACTCTGTTTTAGTCCATAAATCGCTTTCATAAGACGACAGATTTTAGAACACTCCCCCGAGCAACAGATCTGGGAGGTTGTTGTTGGCTAAATTGGACATTAGCATACCCTTTGTTTTGATGATGACAAACATTTCATTCTTGTGGATCTAACGTGCTACTTGAGTATTTCAGGGTTCAAGGAAAATAAGGAGATCATACTAAGTGGATAATTGAAGATCAATACAAATTGAAGATCAATACACTTAAATGTTTAATATTTTCATGATTGTACTCAATGTAAAAACTTGTACAATTATATAATGTACAAGTACTTAGATATCATGTAAATCAAACGTTAGATCCTCCATATCTACCCAAAACCCTATGTCACACTCACATGAATACTTTAGGGTTGATAGGTCTCATATGAGTCATCAATAGGACCTCACACACATTGCAAAACTTTGCAAATCTTTAGTTCTGAGCCAAAATTTGGTCGACAATATTGTGGACCGAAATATAGCCGTTGTAACAGGTTTAGTTGTCAGAACCAATCAGTCATCCGATCGACAATATTGTGGACCAAAATTTTATCTAGTCGACAATATTGTCGACCGAGAAAAGTTCTGGAAACTTCGCATTTAACGTGAATTTAGCCGTTGCAAGCCAACTACTTTATACCTAACGGCTAGTTAAGCACTAAGAACACTCTAGACACTCCCTAAAACGTCCCTGGACACTTGTAAACTATTCCTATAAATAGGATAGGCCTTAGGACACCCAAATCATCACTTGCATACAAAATACACAAGTTACACTTGAGCATCCATTCTTGAGAGCAACAAAGCTGAGATTTACTTGTTATCTTCTTCCTTGTGCTCTAGAGTTGTGTCCTATAGCTACAATCTCCTAGACACCACATATAGCCACGTCCATCTTAAGTGGATAGGAGATCTAAACGCTTGATATAGTATCAAAGCGATGTACTTCATTGGTTAAGCATTTCCTTTCTTCCAACCTTTTTCTTTTATATTGTATATTGTTCTCCTTGACTACTCCTAGGTTTGGAGGTTGTTGAAAAGAGGTTGCTTGGCGCTACTTCATCAAGAGAAGGCTGCTCTAAGGTAGACTTGAGGTTACCTCAAGAAGGCGCTTCAAAAGAGGTTGGAGCTACTTCAAGGTGAAGGCTATCTCAAGGTGGTGGAGCTACTTCAAGGAGGTGAAGGCTGCTCCAAGGTGGACTTGAAGTTACTTCAAGAAGGCTGCTTCAAGGATGTTGAAGCTACTTCAAGGGTGTAGAAGGAAGGTGATTGTATTTTATGTAACATCCTTGCGAGATAATAAAATAAATCGCTTTCAAAATCCTGGTTGGAAACAATCGGGTAGTGGACTGACTACCTTAGATTTCTAAGGTAGGAACCACTCTACATCCTTATGTCTTCCTTGTTTCCTCCTACTTCTTGTCCAAGTGTTTTAATTGTTTAATTAACTTTAAAACTCCAAAAAGCTCTATTCACCCCCCCTCTAGATCTTTCAGTTGCACCATATACACTTCCTCATGTAGGTCACCATATAAGAAAGCATTTTTAACATCCAACTGAAACAAAGACCAACCTTTATTAACAGCAACAGAAATAAAAATGGAATAGAGTTAAGCCACACAACGGGCGAAAAAATCTCAAAAGTAATTCACACCATAAGTTTGAGTGCAGCCCTTAGCAACTAGACGAGCTTTAAGACGTTCTACCGTGCCTGATACTTCATAGTGAAGATCCAGCGGCAACCTATAGGTTAGACATGAGCAGGAGCATCTACTAAGTCCCAAGTCTATTGAGTGTGTAAAGCTTCCATCTCCACTTCCATGGCACAATGCTAGGCAGGATAAGGGCCTCAGCCACAAGTTTTAGGAACACAAATAGCTGAAAGGGCAATAGTAAAGTTTGCAAAACTTGAACCAAGATTAGCATCAGAACAAAAATTGTTGATAGGATGGAAGGGTACAAGGGCGCACCCCTTTTCTTATGTTGATGCATGCTTACTTGCCTGTACTTATCCGGATTAGATTGCATTCGTATATCCATCGAACAAAATTATATGTTTGATTAGTTGTAGTCGTAGAAATTAAAAAATGCAGGGTTTTCGGTGATAGAAGGATTGCGGGATGTCAGCTCCATTTCAAAAGGGTCGGTCGGGGGGCGAAACAAGTGCGGAGAATAGGGGATGCGGATCAGAATGGCAAAGCGACCATAGAGGTGCGTGTTGGATTCAATTGAGTCGCCCATCCCATCGCTATCTAGCAAGGCGTCAGGCTTATCTCGCATCTACCCTGCGTGTTAAGTGGCAGGTAACTTTTTTTGAGCATAGGCCACGAAGGCTCTGACGTTTAGGCACTTAGTTTGCCTAAACACAAACTTCTCTAAATTTCAAAATTTCTGGAGAATCATAATCCTACACTTAATTAGTACCGGGATCTCCGTAAATCCAGTTAAACTTTGCAAACCAAACATTGCCTAATTGGAGTATCCAAATCAGAGTATACCTGAGTAGTGTCGCAGACTACCGACAAAGATGAAGGATTGGTTGAGGGAGGGGCCATATAGGGAGTTGTAGTCTTGCGGCATCTTTGATACACTGAGAGGTACTTCAGGAACAACATATTCTGAAGATTCTGGTTCAACGTGAATCGGAAGAGTGGAAACAAGAAGATCCATCGACAGAGTCAAACTCGTAGTAGAAAAATACGGAGTGTCTTCAAAAAGGATGGCATCCGCACAAACAAACCATTTCTTGGTAGTCGGATCATAACATTTGTACCCCTTCTGAGTGCGTGAGTACCCCAAGAAAATGCATTTCATAGATCGGGGATCAAGTTTACTCAACCTAGTAAGAAGATTTCATACAAAACATGTACTATCAAAAATTCTAAGGGGTATAAAAATAGGGGAGTTTCGAGGTACAAAATATTAAAAGGGACTTGGTTGTTTAGGACAGATGAGGGCATTCTATTGATCTGAAAACAAGCAGTGGGGACAATGTCAGCCCAAAAAGGTTAAGGCACATGATAGTTAAACATAAGGGTTCGTAACTTCAAGAAGATGATGATTCTTAAGCTCGGCAACCATTTTGTTGAGTGTAAGAACAAGATGTTTGACGAATGGTGTCAAGGTGTTTGCAGAAATGATTGACAAACTGTTGCATAATTGAAGGGCATTGTCTATCCTAAAAATTTGATGGGTTTATTATATTGATTCTTCATCTCAAAAAAGAAAACAGTAATAGTGTCAAGAACATGTGTCATGTACTTAAGTAAAAACAACCAAGTGGTTCCATAAAAGTCATCAATAATGGTCATAAAGTAAAGAAAGCCAGTTATACTTGTGACAGAATATGGGACCAATATATCAACATGAATAATATCAAAAATAGATTTTGAAGACAGTCATTTTCCTAGGAACACATCAATCGGTTTCCAAACCGGCAAGCTTCGCATTAAACGAAGTTTCAAAAACAATATGAATCAAATGTTTGAGCTTAGATAATGATGGATGTCCAAATCTGTAGTGCCACTAAAGTCCTGAAACCGTTGAGGAGAGAAGAGGAGCATTCTTCGAAGCATCAAGGTAGTATAAGCCGTCTGGTCCCTCATGGCCCAACCAATCTTCATCATCATGCAAAGATCCTGAAAAACACATCCATCAGGGTCAAAAGTTATAGAACATTGAAGTTGCTGGACAGGTTTTGCTAACTGAAAGAAAATTAAGAGGAAAGTGAGGGACATATAAAGCTGATTTGAGCAAGAAGTTATTTGCAGTTTGAATATTACCAACCCCATTAACTGGGGCTTGAGTGCCATCAGCAACAATCACAAGTAGAAAAGAAGAAGCAGTCAATTTAGAAAACAATTTTAAATTGCCAGAATTTGGGTAAAAGCACCCAAGTCGAAGACCCGTTTGTTTTTACCAAAGGTGTAGAGGATGCTAAAAAAGCAGAATCACCATCCGGACATGGAGTTGATGTCGGAGTCTGGAGTCGTTCTTGGAAAATCTTTTCAAATTCATCTCAAACCCAATTCACAAAAGCAGTAGAGGGTTGGGTCGGTTCAACCTCGGTGTAGTCAGTAGAAGCTTGATTGACCCATGTGTTGGGGTACCCATGTTTCACCCAAAATCGATCCTCAGTGTGATTGTTACGACTGCAGAATTTGCAATGTCGGGGTCTAGTAGGAGAGGTGTTGCTCGATCCAGCGGAGGGCTAAACACGTCCCAATCCAGTAGGGGGTTGGCCACATCCAGGTCCTGACGGGCCAAAACAACCACGTCCTCTACCATGGCCACGGCCAAAGTTGCCAGATCAGACCACAAGCGAAACCAGCAAAAGAGGAAGAGACAGATGGCAAGCATTGGACCTTTTTTAGGACATCACGTAGCTTAGGGAGAGGATCACTAGACAACATCTGATCCACGACTCCTGCAAAAGAGGCAAGTAATCCAGCAAGGAACTGTGCCAACTGAAGTTCATTCTAAAGTCTTCGAACTTCAGTGATATCAATAGTCAGGGGATGGTAAACTTCAAATTCATCCCACGAAGCACAGCATTGATTATAATGATACTCAACGGAGGTATCATTAGATAATTCCTTTTTCGCTAGATTTTTAAAGATTTCAAACACCTTTTTAGGGTTTTGTTGGTGTGAATACACATGTACTAACTGATCCCACATGACCTTTGCCATTCTAAGTTGTAAAAGAAATTGACTTATTTTTGGTTCCGCACTATGGACCATCCAGGTCATTACCACCCAGTCATCCTTGACCCACAAGTCACAGGATTGTTTAGCTTACCCATCACTGTTCTCGGCAGGAAGAGCAGGTCCTTAAGTAACAAGATGAGAGTACCGACCTTGGGCCTCGAGGTACAACTTAAAGGAAGCAGACCACGTATGGTAGTTAGAACCATCCAATTTTTTAGTGGTCACACAGAGAGTTCTTAAGTTATCAACAGAGGCCATGACTAAAAACCAGTCCTTGGATCAGTCCATGCAAGTTCTTAGTTCAGAGGGGCGTGAAGCATCACGTAAAAGCCCAACAGAAGAGTTCAGAGACCCAAAGAATTGGCATTAAGATTTTTTTAAAATTGATAAATCAACGCCACACCGTCAATTCAGATTGTCATGTAACAAAGGTGATGGGAGGGAGCAAGTCCCTCCCGAAGAAATAAGTCGAGCCAAAGAACAATTGTGTTATACCAACAGCAGTTTGTAGTGTTAACTCCGAACTAAGGAGGGGAAGAAGGTCTCTAGATCTGGGATTAGCCCAGTGAGAAGTAGGCTATTTTGGGAGAGGGGCAACGATTTGTGGTAAGTTGGATGGCTAGTTTGGGAAGGAGAACAGAGATCGGTTGGGAGGGGATCTGAGTGAGCGTGATTTTGAAGGAAAGAGGGTGGTTGGATATGTAGCAGTGGGAAGAGGAGCGACGGGTGATGGATGGCTTGCGGCTGGTGGTTGGATATCGGAGAGCAGCAGAAGAGCAGTAGCCTAGCAGGACAGAGGAGAGGTGTGGTAAGGTGGAAGGCTAGAGAACTAGGCGGGCGGTGACAGATGTATTCGGTGGATGTGTGGAGAAGAGATGGCAGTAGGACGGCTAGTGGTGAACTGGGTTGGCGGGCGGCTAGAAGCGCGGGCGGGCAACAGGGCGGTGTTTCCACAAACTTCAACTTCCACACATGTCGAAGTCGACTTGGAAGTCGATGTCCTATTCCATGGTATACATACATATGTGTATATATACTTATGCGCCGACAAGGAGTGGCTCAAGTACGGTATCTCCTAACAAAGAGACTCGGGTTTGAATCCCAGTTGCTGCCTTGATTTACCACCCTCTCGGACGTTCGGCCTCCGTTACGGGCATGGGAGAGGGGGAGAGAATGTCTCTCTTAATCCCATACTTACATTTATATGCATGTATACATCGGAAATCCTTGGTAAGTATATTCCCGACCCTCAAAGAGGGACAAAATTACACACTACACCCTAGACGTATAGTAACATGGATGATGTGTTCTAGGCCTAGGCCTTACAAGAAAAGAGGGACAAAATTACACACTACACCCTAGACGTATAGTAACATAGATGATGTGTTCTAGGCCTAGGCCTTACAAGAAAAGAGGCTAGTACTTACAATTAGTACTTACAAAATTCCCAATTTCGAATTAAAACTTTTGATACACTAGGTAACAACCTATGATATGTCTTGTAGTGTATCTGCAGCTCTTTCTCCATCTTGTTGAAGATCACTAGTTCATCGCGAGGTTTGTCTCCGTGCTTCCTGGAGTTTCTCTCCGTCCACATGGCATGGAAACAAAGAGTGACAGCCTAAAGGATGATTGTTCTATCATCTTTCTTGAATGTATCAAGGTTAAGGAGACAATCTTGCATACTAGAAGACGAGATTCCGCACTTCAAAGCAGATCTACCCCATAAGTAGTTCCACCATTTGTAGTTTGATATTAGGTGTGTAGTTGTTTCCTCCCTCTCCCGACATAAGCAGCAACTGCTATCTGCATTTGGACTCCATTTCAAGATCTTCTCCGTTGTAGGTAAAAAGTTTTTATGTGCTCTAAAGGCTGTGAAGCTCCATCTCGGATTATTCTTGCTACTCCAAAGATTTTTAGCAGCTTTGTCTTTGGCTTGTTTCTGTCTGCAGAGTTCCCAAAGAGCTTCATATGAAGTATCCTGGAACTCGGACCATTTTTCAGTGATTCTTCTCCATTGTGTAGAGAAACCCCATCTATGATTAGGTTGACTGAAGTCGTCTACTCCATATCTAGTTATCATCCATTTTGCCCAGATTGTTTCACCCTTGAGCAGGTTCTTCGTTCTCTTCATTGTATGAAAGTCAGTGAGGTTTTCCAGTTTCTTAAGGCCAAGTCCTCCTTCGTCTTCAGGGAAAGAGATATATGCATTTATACATATATACATATATGTATGTATATAAGACGTATACAGTTGTGTGTTTCCATGTGTACATATCACATTCTATTGAAAAACATTCTGAGCAGCCGCTTAAGTCGCCGCTTAATCAGTCAAGACCTTTAGCCGTTTAATTTTGTGGTTGAGCGCCAACTTAGCGGATCTACAGAAAAGCCACTTTTTGGCCGCTTAACCCGGTTTTCCCCCACTTTTGGCCCGTTTTCACCTTTTTTGTCCGCTTTTTAGCCTTTTTTTTAAACTGATGTAAACCTATACCATGAAGTAAATTATATTGTCCAAGTATTATTGACTATTATATTTTAAACTAATATACATTAAATGCTCTATAATAAGTTATGATTCTAATTTAGAATGCATACTTTGTATGTAAGTCGTGATAATAAGACTTTGTTGTAATTATACATGTAAATCACATGTAACTATTATCTGATTTAGAATGTACTTTGATTAAATATACTATTGTAGTGTATGACTAGTTGATGATATGCAAATATAAAAATAAGCTAGTAAGGTATCCATGATAAGTATATTGTTTATTGTTTATCTATATCAACATGTGATGCAAATTTTTTGTTGTATCATGTAAACAGAGTGTTTTATCCATGACATGTCTATTGTTTACTATATTATAGCTATAATCATTGTTTTATATTTGGGTGTTTTATATTGTTGGGTAGAGTGTTCAGACATATATAAAGTTCCAAAAAGAATAGTATTTATATACATATATACGTGTAATTTTGTATAATTTTATATAGAAAACTTAAACCCATTTTTTTTAAATCGCCAGCTTACCGCTTAACCAGTTACAAGGTATTGTCCGCACGCTTGCCGCTTAACGTTTTATAAAATATTAATCATGGTGCAGAACTTCGACTTCATGTCGACTACGCCAGGTGTGGAAGTGGAAGTTTGTGGAAACTTCAAGGAAGTTTCGAGGAAGTTTAGACGCAAACTTCGAAAAACTTCGATTCCATTTTTTGAAGAAAATGATGTGAATTTGAAGGAAACTTTAATTGAAAACTGCTATATATGTTATGCATCTATCTTATATATGTAAATTTAACACAAAACACATTTCACAACTCTCTAACCCTAGTTTCAAGGGTCAAATGTGCAATACACATATACAAATATAATTCACCATATGTATTCTATACAATATACAGTCAAATAGTAGTTAAAACACCCTATCTAGGAAAGAGTGGCAACAAACAACATAGGAGTTGATATTAGAAGTTGTGAAGAGGATTGGAGGCAACACTTATGCCTTATATGGCCTTTGGGACACTAGTTATGATTAATGCTCTGGGTCGTCTCAACTTCGACCAAACTTCGCCCAACTTCGCCAACTTCGAGGAAACATCGACAACTTCGGAGAAGTTGAGACGAAAATACACACAAAAAAGTCAACTTCGCCGACATCACTGAAACTTCGCCCCGAAGTTTGGACGAGGCCGAAGTATTTGGGATTCGACTTCGCCTATGGTCGAAGTTCGAAGTTTCGGCAAAATTTCGCCAAAAATCGTCAAAGTTATGTTCCATGATATTAATACATCATACATACATACATACATACATATATATATACATATCTATATATGTACATATCTATGTATATGTTAACTCTAAGATTATGGAGGCACAGCAACTTACATATACTATGAGTAGGAATGCCTATCAATATGGACTTGGGTGGCGGCCAACAACCCAATTACATAGTATAGAACTAAACCCATATATACACAAATAAGAATAAGTAAAAGATTCTTATACAGAAAATAGAAATATATTCTAGCGCTCCCCCTCAAGTTGGTGCATATATATCATAAGCACCAAGCTTGTTACATAAAAATTTTACCTAACACCCACTGAGACTTGGTAAAAAGATATGCAACTTGATCTTCTGACTGAAGAGGAATAAGTTCAATTTGTTGATCTTAAATCTATTCACAAATGAAGTGACAGACAACTTTGATGTGCTTTGTTTGTTCGTGAAAGACTAGATTTGAAGCAATATGGATAGAGGCTTGATTTTCGCAGTACAACTTCATTGCCCATGATTGATTGTCTAAGTTTCTCTAAAATATTCTTTATCGGGATCACTATTTGCATGAGCCATGGCTTGAAAATCTGATTTAGCACTAAACAGAGCCACCATAGTTTGCTTTTGCTTTTCTAGGACAAAAGATTGCCTCCCACAAACACAAAGTATCCTGTAAAACAGTCCAACAATCAACAACACAATTTGCTCAATCAGCATCAGGGAAACCCATCAATTTGAGATGCCCATGATTGGAATACAATATTCCTTTGCCTGTATACATTTTTAGATATCAAAGAAGCCAAACAATAGTCTCCATGTGTGCAATACATGGTTTGTCCAACAATTGAATAATCACATCGTAGAGAAGGATGTATCCTGGACGGGTAATGGTGGGTAATTACATTTTCGACCAGCCTTGTATATCTTCATTGATCTTCGGATGGCTCCCCCCAATCCCTATGTAGCTTGGCTTTAGGATCTGTTGAAAGGTGTGTTAATGTTATATTATATGGCACACCTTGTCCTATATATAGGAGAAAGGGTGGACACTTACAGACTTGGGACTCGAGGTAGGCTACATGGGCCTGGACACTTAAGCCCACTAATTAATTAACCTATTAACTAAATAGGCTAGCAATATACTCTAACACTCCCTCTCAAGTTGGAGCGTGGATGAAACTCATGTCCTGGCTTGGACTTACAGGACTCGATTAAACGATAAAGATAAAATTGTCACTCCCCATACAAAGAATGTCACTCCCCCTTAAACAATACTTCCTAACTAAAAACATATGATTATGCCTCTTTTGAGTTGTGTTCTGCGGGCTGGAAATCTTGACATTTATTAGTCTTTGAAGTGCATCTGGAATGAAGAACATCTAGAATCCAAATGCCATAGCAAAATCTCGCCTCAATCAATCTAGAGCAAACTATCAGAAGCACTACGACTACGCCATTTTCACTGGAGAGGAAGGTGTGAGTGGAATAAGTGCACAGTCAACACATCCCACGTACATAATGTGGCACAAACGCGGATGCAGAATGTTAATGTCGCGGCAGAGGTTTCTTCAAATCATTTGAGAAGTGTAGCCAACTAGAACAGAAGACCACAGACGAGCATAACATGGCACGAACACGAGCTGGACGAGGTGATGATGGCTGGCATATTGGTTCCATAAGTCTAGCGCATGAGTCTTGGGGGCTTGATAGGAATGAAGGCACCATCAAAGAGAAGCCTAAGCAGATCAGCAAAAGACGCAACTTGGACAAGACGAAACGGAAGTAGCTCGGTGAAGATAAATAAGGATGAATCCTTGCAGATACAAAATGCACAGGCTGGAAGATGACGAGCTTCAGTGAAATCTGATGAAGAAGCAGCCATTTATCTCATAGGAATGTAGCGAGAACAATCGGCTAAAACATCATTACTGCCAAGGGGAAGAGGCAGGAATTAGCGCAGCAGCTCTTATCCTGATGTACATAATGCGGTACGAATGCTTAAGGCTTGGTGTCAATGCTGCAATTGTGAGATACTTCAACGCCATCTAAAAGTGGTGGCCGACTGGAATTAGCAAAGATAGCCAACTCACATGTAAAGAGATGCTTAGTGGGAATGACGTGCCACAAAGATATTGAAAAAGAAGATGTGTTGAAGAATACGGAGCTCCATGATGATAGCCTAGGATATCACTCTCATCTATTGTTTACCTCCTCATATGCTCTCTCATGCTCTCCTCATACCCTCCTCTCTCTTTCTCCTCTATATCCCCCCGCATGACAACTACGAAATAAATTAGTAGTTGGTGTGGAAAAGAGACACATGATCCCCCCAGCACGTGAAAGACGCACACATGATAGATGGGAGGGTGGGAAAGAGAAACGTAAAACGATAGTAGTACCGGAATGTAGCACAGTACAAAGAATAGAATAAAAATACTACCGGAATGGAAACTTAGTAGAAAAAGGAGCCCCACAAAAAATTTGGGCTAGGCCAAAAAAAAGAAGGGGATCTGATTATCATGTAGTGTTGGAGAGAAAGACCTTTGGAGGGCATAACCCAATTGTAATGGTGTCGAGAATGGATCATGGTTTTGGGGGCTGGCAATATTTTCCTCCGCACGATTAGGTTGGTATACGAGGACTCCCTTAGCCAATGTGATACCGGCCTAGCAAGAATGCAAGGTTTGTCTGAAGTAGTATTTCTTCTAAGTCTTCTCATCTCAAATTTCATCCACTTCTGATCCTCTTGCTTAATAAACCCTAAAAGGTAATTTCCTTCTCATCTCAAGTTCGGGTTTTTGAGAAAAAGTAGGATTAAGGCATCATCCGCCAATCAATGTGCGTGTAATGTAGAACTAATGATAAAGTAAAGAAAAAAATGGTTTTATGGGTTTTCCGTTGCAAAAGTAAACCCTAGATGGAGCTAGGGTTGGTTTAGGAAAAACATTGGTAAGTCAATGGAATCAGAAAACCCTAAAGTGCAGTGGTCTCTAACCCGAACCCTAAACCCTAATCCTGGGAAATGGGAGTAGTGTGGGTTAGGAAAAACCCTACCCATATGAACCCTAATTAGGGTAAGAGAAAAGAGGGAATATAAATGATGCTTAGGTGACCTTGTCTCCCATGCATGTATGTGGAGAAATTTATTCATGATTCATGTGAAGGGTTTTAAGAAACCTAAGCAACATATGAGTAACACATAATATAAATACAACTTGCTCATCACCCTAATGCTATCTCTAGAGGAATGCAAGAATAAGGAATACCCCAACGAGTGGGTATGCTAACCCCAGCGAGTGGGTAAGCCATGATGATTGCCTTCAGCGAGTGGGTATGCTACCCCCAACGAGTGGGTATGCTATTGGAACTACCCCCAGCGAGTGGGTATGTTATTGAAAGTACCCCCAGCGAGTGGGTAGACCTCAGAGATTGAGCAACAAGGGTTGCAAAATTATAACATAAAATGCTAGTTCGAAAATATGAAACCCTCAATTCAACTTGTAGGGTTGGTGTCCCGACCTGGAGTGGGTCAACCCAAGAATGGGAAAAGAACCTATGGGGGAGGCAGAACCCTAAACCTGTGGGGTCAGGTTGTGGCTAGAGAGCCTAACCTCCTCCTGTGAGTCAAGAGGACACCCTAGGTTAGGACCCTCCTTAGAAGGGTGAGTTGACCAATCAGTTTAAGAATTTAGGTAACCTTGAATGTCACCTAAAACTTGGTGAGAAAAAAAGTGCACAGCATGAAAGCACATTTATTGAGTACAATTCTTGAACCCAAGTATGCCATCTCTGAGGGACAAGATGACCATGCCCCAGATAGGGAAGGTCACAAAGAGGTCAAGCCCCAGATTGGGAAAGCCGGTATGGAACCAAGCCCCAGATAGGAAAGGTGGCCCAAGTCCACTGTGTAGACGACTATGACCAAGCCCCAGATAGGGAAGGTCACCAAGAGGCCAAGTCCCATATAGGGAAGGTCGACATGGCACCAAGCCCCAAATAGGGAAGGTAGCCCAAGTCCACTGTAGGACAATAAAGTAAATGTTGTGTACCCAAGAGATGAAGGAAATCCGGTTAAAGAATTACATGAGAAAATAATGTGCTCAAAAATGTTAAAGTTGTGATATCTCAATAAATACTAGGCAGGGAGGAGCCCTAAGTCAATCATAAGGTTAGGTAGCGAGGATTGAAGGCATTACCTATGAGGTTAGGAGGTGATCATGCCCTAAGTGCATAAGACCATGGGGTCAGGAGATGGCCATCCATGTTTGTCTAAGGCCCATGGGTCAGGAGATTGGCCACCTTCATAAGTTCATGAGGCCCAAGGGGTAAATGTGAGAGGCACTCCATAATGTGCATAAGGCCCATGAAGCCAAGAGGAGATCACTCCAAAGGTACCTTACATGTGCCCCTAGAGACTTTGAGGAAATGACTAAGGCTAATGAGACGAGATATAAATATAAGGAATACAACGAGTCATAATGTTGGAATAAATCTTAAAGAGAGTTGTGCACAAACTCAAGAGTGAGAAAGGCACTTGACTTTATGAAATTGAAGAGATTTCATGGAAGCAAAAGTAATCATGGTTTGGAGTCATGGTTCAAGATAATTCAACCTAAAACTGAAAATTTTAAGGTAATGTGTGGACACACCATCTCAACTCTTGGAATGGGGTAAACTTTGTATTTGGGTTGCAGCCAAGCGCTTATTTCATCTTATTATGAGAGAGAGATTGGGTAGACACATGTTATGCTTAAAATTGACATATAAGAATGAATACCTTAAGTTGAGTTTTAATGACATAATCTTGGGTTTGAGGTGTTACCTCACCCTTATCTGGAAATAAATGAATAATAGGTTGAAAACCTAGGTGAAAAGGTAGTCACCAAGTGAAATTGAAATCATAAATGAAAATGTAATCACCAAGAGATGATATCATGTAAATACTAAGGAAGTGGATATAACTTGAATCGAATTTAGGTACCAAATCTTAGTAATAATATGAGGAATTTGCATATCAATAAAAAAATGTTAAAGATATCTCAATAGGGTTGCCAACCCTAAGGTTTGAGACTAAGTTGAGTTATCTTTCACTTAACCTTACTAGGTGTGAATTATGGGGACAAAATTCCTTTAGGGAGGGGTGAATGTAATATCCTCAAATTTGGTGAATTTTATATGTATTAATATAAGGCTTGTTTTGATAAACAAATTCCATGATTGTAATCGATAGAATAACAATGTTATCCACTTTGTGGCATGGGTGCAAGTAACCCATGGCCCAGTGAGGCCCATGAGACTATTTGTTTTGCAAATAGGTCCTTGTGGCACAAGTTTAAGAAATAAGATATTTCGTGCATATATAAAGATTAATGGCTTTATAATTTGTTAAAAAATAAAAATATAAAATAATTGGCAAGTTTCTAAAAGAAAATAAGATGTGGTATTTTAAATAATTAAGGGAGTAATTATCTAACCATGAATGGACCCACAAATTTTGAGGCATCACTAAGAATATCTCGGTCTAACCTTCGGTATACTTAAAGATAACAACAAAAAGAAGAGAATTCTAGAATTTGAGAGAAAAAAAGGATTTTTCCATATGGTGTGGATAATTAATTTAAGGATATAATAAAATACCAAGTTCCATTAATGGGAGTTATCCCAATAAACCCCAAATCTAAAATACAAGTTGGGAAAGGTATTGAATGTTTTTCTTTTTCATCAAAGTTTGCCAAATCCAAATTTTAGTAATGAGAAAATAGTGGTTTCCCTTTTTAGTGACCTTTGGGTATATGGATTAAAAGATATGAGTTTTGTTGCAAGGAAAGGAGGGATATAATGACTCTTGTCTTACGTGATACCTTCCCAAAACAATCAATCCATGAACACTGTACTATTTATACCGGGGGGCTCCAGGGAGATGGACTACCCCAATTTCCCCTCCTTTGTTGTGCACATCCTCTCTTAATAGTAACATGTAGAAGACCTCTCTCCCCTAGCATGACGATGTCCTTCCCTTCTTATTTGGTCTAGGTCTCGCCATGGTTGATGGTTGTCGACCAAGTGGTCCAGAATGGGCGGGGCGCCAATATGCACCTAGAAGTCTAGGCATCACTGATCTGCCTCTTTCCTTTACAATCGAGGGACGCAGCAGCTACAAGCAAAGACAGTGGCCCTAACAGCATAGCCTGGTGCGAGCGAACATTAGACAATTAGGCAGATACCGGAGATGGCGGGTAGCGGCTTGAGGGGCAGTAGGATGGAGCCAGACTGAAGCATGTGACATTCTTTGTGGGGCAGGTGACGATAAGGGCGTCGTCGAGGACCGCAGGAGACCTGCTGTAGTAGACCATGCACCGGTCACGAAGCGTAGCGAGTGTGAGCAGTAGCAGGGAGTGTAACGTCCCAGGATTTGAGGCCTAGATAAAATGATCTTAAAAGGAATGATTGGACTACCCATATCAACAAGGTGCACCTCCTTTTGGGGAGCTTGTCGCTAAGAACTCCATAGTTAAGCGTGCTTAGCTTGGAGTAGTACTAGGATGGTGACCAGTTAGGAAGTTTATCCTGACTTGCGCGTGAGTGAGGACAAAGCGCGCAATTAAGGCTACTGGTGGTCTGTGGGGTCAGTCGTCATTCCTGAAACTCTACTAGAGCCTTGGGCAGTGGGCCCGGGTGTTACAAATGGTATCAGATTCATAACCCCTCCAGTAGGTGGGGCCCAATAGGCATGTGGCATGCCAGTCTTGCGTTGATAGACATCATCAGGAACCAGATGTTCATAGGCCCTTTTGGGTTTGCACCGAAATGAGAGATATAACTGAGGCCATATAGTTGAGCCTTGACAAGGACATCAAAAGTCTAAGTGGGGGAGATTGTAACGTCCCAGGATTTAAGGCTTCAGATAAAATGATCTTAAAAGGAACAATTGGACTACCCATATCACCAAGGTGCACCTCCTTTTCAGGGAGCCCATCACTAAGAACTTTATAGTTAAGTGTGCTCATCTTGGAGTAGTTCTAAGATGGGTGACTAATCGGTAATTTTATCTTGACTTGCGCGTGAGTGGAGACAAAGCGCGCAGTTAAGGCTAGTGGTGGTCTGTGGGCTAGTCGTCATTCCTGAAACTCTACTAGAACCTTGCGCAGCGGGCACGGGTGTTACAGGAACCATTAAAGAAACTGAAGACGAGGCTGGTTGAGAAACTTTGTACTAACAAAACTGATTGTACTCCTTACATGTCACCTGAATCTGATAGTTGGTGTCCCCTGAAGCGCCGTCAGTTGATGCCATATTTGCAGATGTGATTTTGGGAGGATACCCATGAAGTTCATAGCAGGTTTCCTTGTAATTCCCCATCTTACCACAATGAGAGCATTCTGGGCGTCCACCGTCCTCCAGTAGACCTGCCTCCACGACCTCCTTGTCCCACTCATCCTCGTCCACGAGTAGCAGGGTTAGGGTTGATGTGACCCTTCATGGTAGAGACCGTGGCAAATTTGTTCAAGGTAGAATGTGAAGCTTGTCGGGAGACACGCTGATATGCTTCTACCAATTTGGGAAGCTCAGACTCAGCAAGGATTTGGCTACGAACTCCTTTGTATTAACGTCGAAGACCAACCAAGAATTTGATGACAGCCATTTGATCCTTCGGCTTCTGAAATTCATTGAGGTCCGCAATTAACGGAAGAAGAGAATGGAGATTGTCAGTAATGTGAGTTACCTCCCTGAAGTATTGAGTCAGAGATTTGTCATCTTGTTGAAGATTGTACATCTCCACGGTCATCTCGTACATGCGGGAGATGTTTGACCCGTACATTTGATTAAGATGATCACAGACATCTTTACATTTCTCAAAGTGACTGATGAGATCAGCAACTTGTGGCTCCATGGAATTCCACAAGATGGAGTGAAGATTGGCATCGTTCTGCTCCCATTGTTCCAGAGTGGCACCGGTTGAAGGACCCTCTATGAGATGCTTGTACTTTCCTTGTCCCTTGAATCAGATCTTGACCGTTCGGCTCCATTGAGTGAAGTTTTTCTCATTGAACTTCCGAGTGGTGATGATCTGATCACGGAAAAGGAGGGGCACTTCCTACTTTTCTGACATGATGAAGGAATGAAAATAGGCAGCAAGTGCCTTACAGGGCGTGTACGGAAAGGCACACGCGTGTACAAAGTACATGATAGATCTCTGACTGCTGACAACACGGTGTATCATTGATGGACACGGCGTGTATGTTGTCTGAGGCGTAACTTTGTCTCCTGTAAACATGGTGTCAAGGATGGACACGTTGTGTACCTTGTCAGAGGCGTAACTTCGTCTCTCGTCAACACGACGTGTCGGTAATGGACACGGCGTGTGACTTGTCGGGGGCGTAACCCTATCTTCTGTCAATACGCCATGTTGATGATGGACACGACATGCGTCGTGTCGTCGGCTTAGAAATCTTAGGTCTTCTACCCTACATATGGTACCTTGGAAGGATCTCCTTGGTGAGAGAACCTCTTAAGCATAGATCTATCTACCACTATGACAGTGGTGAAGATTTAGGGAAGAAGATGGAGATCCTTTGATAGGAGAGGATGGTGATGTCTCCGAAAATGACGCTTCAGAAGGTGATGGAGATGGCTTCCACCACTATGGAGACGGTTCCCATGGTGGAGATGATTTCTATGATAAGGAAGGAGAAAGCCTTCCACGGTGGAGACCGTTTTTACGATGGGAAAGGAGAAAGATTTCCACGGTGGAGATGATTTCTACGGAAGAGGAGGGACGGTAGCAATGGAGGAGCCTGGTGAGGATGACGTCAACACTGATAGAGATGACGGCTACTGCTACTGCGGGGTGCTCTCTCCAGGGAATTAGGGTATCGTTGGCTCTGATACCATGTAGACAGTAAAGGTAATGTGCGGAATGAGATACATTTGTATTGACAGGCAAGGAATTAAATGCCGATACCGACAACTTATCGACGGCGTGGAAATAGATATTTACAGGTATACCGACGGAAATATCGACAGATGCAATCCTGGACTTATCGACGCCTAAATGAACGAATTAAATCATGAAATTTTACAGGCGTGGTCTCAACACCTAGATGCAACGTTTTATGCAATAAAATTCTATATTGGGTATGTTGGGGGGGGGGTCAATCATGTGGGAGGTAAGGAATCAATCCAGTTTTTTTGAGATTTCGATGAAGGATTTCGATGACAAAATATAAGAATTAAGATCTGAAATTTTAGTAGCACAATCCATAAACGCATGTTTACACACTTATGCAATAATATTCAACTTACAACAAACATATAACAACATAGTAAATTACTAAGTACTAACTCACATCAGTTGTATGTTGAGTGGCACGCCGGCTGCTGATAAGGATATTGTTGTTCTACATATTGCTCCCATGTCATCAAAGCTCTATACGATTTGTTGTATGTGACAACATGCTCCTCATATACTTCAGGATTCACATACCGCATCATCCCAATCTTTGGAAAATGTTCTTGTAAATCTTTGAGATATTGAGCCTTGTTTGCTGAATTCCTGGGAGGCTGAGAAGAAGCGGGAGGAGGTGCGGGTGCCCTTGCTTGAGGAGCTGGAGGTTGAGGAAAAGGAGGTTGTAATGGAACTCCGGCAATAGGATAAATTGTAGTATGCCCACCACTCCATGTTTGCCCGAAATCACCAGAGTATGCTTCGGTGTTCACCCGAAAGCATCCATAAGGGCTACGGACAGAGTATGCTTCATGATATCCCATACCAGGTCCAAGTTCTAATTGTAACCTTGGTTGTGGGCCTTGTGGTTCAACTTGATATCCAGAATACCCATGTTGAGAAGTCTGAGATGGGTATGGAAGTGTCTGCCCAAATAACATATCTCCAAATGAATGTTCTTGAGATTGAGATTGAGAGTCAGATATACTCAATGCATCCATTGATTCAGCAACATCAGAATGATAATCACTTGGACTCCGGTATTGTGGTTGTGGTTGTGGATTAGATGGGTAGGAGTAGGGGTAGGGGCTTGGAGTTGTGGGCATTGCGGCATTTGGTGGAGGTGCACCACTGTAATCTTTCCCAGTTCGAGTTTTTCTTCTTTGATAATTTTTTTCAGGCATGGGATATTCTTGTTGTTGTGGAGGTGCACCCCTAGTAACATAAGGCCGATCATCATGTTGAGGATCCACAGCTGGAGGATATTCTGGAGAGCGTTGACTTTGATTACCACCATCATTATCATTGTCACTATCATCAGACTTAGATTTAGAACCAGCTGAAGAAGAAGAATTTGAGCTACCTAACTGCTCTTGTACTCTTCTATCTATTTCCATATCAACATTTACATGTGCAGCTTCAGGCTCAAGTCTTTCAGGCGGATTATCAAGAATAATATCATCACCGTTGTTTGGCTCAAATTGATCTTCTATGTATGGATCTGGACGCCCATCTAAATTATCAAGAACAGGACGACCTATCTCATTCATCCATTCCTCTAAAGGATTTTCTGAATCTTCCTCCAGCCCTCTACGTCTGTCAGTGCTGAAAGTGTATGCGGTGTCAATGGGATCGTGGACAACAGCAAAATCCACTTCCCTATAGTTGGCATCTCGTATTGCTCTAGCCCTCAACCGCATGTTGTAGTGAACGTAGACAAGGTCCCTCAACCTGTTTGCCCCAAGCTTGTTCCTTCTCTTTGAGTGTATCAGATTGAATGTGCTCCAATTTTTTTCACAACCCTCTGCAGATGTTGTTTGAGCAAGGAGACGAACAGCCACTTTTCTTAAATGGGGGGCACCTGTTCCATTCCAAACCCACCACTCACAAGGATCACCTGCCTCACGATCAGAAACCGCATTTGGATGTCCAAAACATCCAGTGCCTTCACGGAAATGGCGCAACTGCAAAAAAAAACATCATTTACGATATTTAGATGATGAAATCAAAGTGATGACTAATGAGTAATGACTAATGAGACATTAAGAATGTAAGTAATATAGTTATCTTATACCTCATCCAGTACTAGCAATCGCTCTTCTGGAGAGGTAATGAACTTGTTGGTGACTTCTCTCACTGCAGTCATTAGAGTCGGATTCAATCCAAGCGTTCGTGAGTATTGGAACCTCGGATTCAAATAGTAAGCTGTCACAAATATAAATAAGGAAATTAGAATGACATTTTAATAGGTAGACTATGAGTTAGACAAATAACTCAGAAGTTAGAAACTTAGAACATAATTGATTGAGATATATACCTGCTTTATGCAATGGATGCAAAAGCATATTTGTCCAACGAGACTCATAAATTCTGATGTATTGCTCATTGGACTTAGGAGTTGCTTCTTTGATGCGGTCCACCATTGAGGTCATTGCATCATATAAAAAAGGCATTGTTGCAGTTTTGTCACCATCTACCAGCCTCAATACCTTGACAATTGGTTCCATTATTCGCAACACCCTAGTAACCTTATCCCAAAAAGGTCTGCTGGCAATCAACTGCTCAATTCTACTGCCAACTGGGGTATTGTGCTCCTTCATGGAGGTCCACTCCACTCCATTGAAGAGCCTCCTAAGTCCATCCTTTTTGGACTTTAATGATTGTAAGGCAAGAAAGTTTGTTGCAAATCTAGTTGCACCTGTTCTAATCAAATCACCTCCACAATACTCACGTCGCCTCATTACATTCAATAGAAAAGAATGGTTGTAGATGAATCCTGTGATCAACCTACCATCAATGATAACAGATTTAATGAATTCAATTGAGCCAATGTCCTTGAGAATGAGATCTATGCAGTGGGCAGCACATGGTGTCCAGTATATGGGATATTTCTTCATTAAACTGTCCCCGGCCTTCTTGAAGGCAGAACCATTATCAGTAACTATCTGCACCACATTTTCCACACCAACCTGCTTCATGTATGTCTTCATTAGTTTCTTTATGAACCTGTGGTTCCTGACCTCACCTGAAGCATCAATAGAGTCCAAAAAAATTGTGGATCCACGACAATGTGCAAGAAAGTTGATAATTTGTCTTCTGTTGCCACTAGTCCACCCGTCACACATAAGTGTGACACCATATTCAGCCCACATATTTTTTTGGCCTGAAATCCAGACTTGTAGATCCTTCTTCTCTAGGGGAAGATACTTGTTCATTAATTCATATGAAGTGGGGGCCTTGACGCCCCTCCCAGAATCCCCTATCACATCTACCATATGTTGCAGATACGGTTCAGTTGCAACATGTGCAGGTATACCATGAGCAAAGAAGAACTTACCCACTGCCTTGCCGACCTTATCTTTTGCACCAGTGAACATTGCTTTAATGCCTTTTTGCCTAGCTTCAGGCCTCCTAACCCCTGGCTCATCAACATGCCTCAATCTCGTACTAGCAGAACGGAAAAGTGTATCAATGCCACCTTTCTTCCTTTTTCCATGACCAGCTCTGTCTTCATCATCATCTACATCAACAACAGGAATACGTGCAGTACCACTGCCTCCACCTGCACCAGATGGCCCATACCTCCTTGTAATTCGATCTGCCTCCTCTCTTTCCCACTCATCTCTGCGGGAATCTCTAAGGGCACGCCTATACGCACGACGTGAATAAGTTGTGTCACAATCAGGAGGATATGCAATGTCATCATCTGATTCTGCAGAAGAACCTGTGCCCCTAACATTGAATAATGTATCTGTGTAACCCCTGTCAGCCTCCTTCATCTTTTGTTGTTTGTGTTTCTTTGCACCCATAATATTTCTAAAATCATCCCTAACACTTTGGGGACACCTTGTGCACATTGCCACATTTTTGTCACCGCCAGTAATGTGACGTTTGAATCTAGTAATTCCCCCTCCACCAATTGTCTTGTTGCAGTAATTGCAAACTATCTTTGCCCTATTGCCTTCAAGAGGCGTGCAGTGATTCCATGCAAAATCCATCACATTCTTAGCTCCACCAACATTACCGGCCCCAGAACCCTCACCATCGCTTGAAGACATCTTCTCAAAAGTCAAAAGTGGACACTGTCACACTGCAAAAAGACAAAGACAAATAAAAATTAGGTGTATGAAATCTATAACCCATTAAGTTGCAAGAAATTAATCTATTTTATGTATTATAGAATCAAACACAACACTTTTAGGTGTATAAATGTTAAATGTATTTATAGAATCAAACACAATATTTTTTAAGATTTTTATTAACAAGAAAAAAGGCTTAAATAAAAAATTTAAGTCTGAAATTAATTTTAAAATTATAAAATCTAATAATTATCTAGTATTAAGTCAAGTGATGTATTACAACTTTACTCATTCCATCTTACATAACACTAACGCATACATTTCTGTAGAAAAAACAAAAAAAATGATTTTTTTTTATTTTCAGCATTTTAAATAAATAAAAAAACGAAAAATATAAATATTTTTACTATATTTTTGTTTGTATTTGTTCACATTGCTATTTGGTACAACTTCTTCTACTAAACCTAAGTTAGATACCTACTATTTCTAGTACTTATTGTATTATTACGAATTTAATATTAATTAGTGAAATTATATGATAATACTAATTAAAAGTAGTAGATCTAGTTATACATTAGTAGATCTACATATAATATTCATAGATCTAATGTTAAATAGCATTAATCCTAAGTTTTTTGAAGTAGATCTAAGATTTGGGTGTATTTAGAGATTTTTGGAGAGATTTTATGGTGAAAATAGATGGAAATAGATAGGAGATGGGTTGGAAATGATGAAGAATGCAAGAAATCAAGAAAACATACCTTGATTACAGCTGATTTGAGCTCCAACGAAGAAAATCACCCCAAATGTGTTTTTCTTTCACTCCAACAGCAGCAGCAGCAACGCACTCGCAAATGCCGGCATACCGGGGCGGTATACCGCCGATATCGCCAATAAGTGGGACATTTTACACTGAACCCCCTCCTTACCGCCGAAAACCGGTCGGTTTTACCGGTAAACCCACCGGTTTACCGAAATTTGCGGGAGCAGCGATAGAAATGCTTAAACCGATGCCAGGTTGGGTCGATATCGGTATACCGAGCGGTATACCGACGATATCGTCGGTATCTTCTTCCTTGTTGACAGGGCACACCTACCTATATGGATTTGTATTGACAGGGCACACCTACCTATATGGACACGGGTGGTAGTCAATACTCGTTTACTCAGTGTGGGACTAATCCCATATACACAGAGAATATACATGGAAATAATGAATAATGAATAAAGGGAATAAATATTTATTATTCTGCCATGGAGACAACACCAAGGAGAAAATGTTGTAGAGATGATGGCCAGCATCGACAGTGGTAGCCAGGAGCAGGCTTTTGCTTGACTTTTCTTTCAGAATGTGGGTGAGGGCCACTTTGCGCTAATACCATGTTAACACCAAGATTATTGACACAGAGCAACTTATATCTATTATGGACAAGGCACACCTATTTATATGGACGTGGGTGGCAGCCAACAACCCAAACACATTGTATGGACTAAACCCATATATACAAAAAAAGTAAAAATACTTATTCTCATATATTTTCTAACTATATATATGTACATAGTACATACAAACGCAATATATACTCATACATTACCCTAAGGGGTAGAATTTCTACAAGACCCACATAAATTTCATGTCAAATAGTTGTATATTTTGCACATATGCTACATTGATATTTTGTCTGCAAAAAATGTAGCATTTAGAAGCAAAATGTAACACATTAAAATCTAGGAAGCACGGGGACACTTCGATACCACCCCCACGTGCAAGCCGTGAATTGAAAAACGGCCCGTGCGGCCGATTAAATGGCTGATTAATCGGCCCAGCACCCAGGCCGTTTAAAATTTGCCAAAATCGCCGGTTAATTGTTTTGTAATTAATCGCCCGTTTTTCCCGCTTTTTGCCCTTTCTTCCTTTTTTTGCCCTTTTTCCCGCTTTTTGGCCCTTTTTTGTCCCTTTTTTTAAAAATTGTTGTACACCTGTAACATTAAGTAAATATATGGTCCCAAGTATTATTGACTGTAACATACTAAACTTATATACATTAAATATCCTATGATAAGCCTTAGTTCTAATATATAATGCATACTTTGTATGCAAGTCAGGATAATAGGATATTGCTGTAAAGTGTAATTTATACAAGTAAATTATATATAACTATTATCTAATTTTAGAATGCATACTTTAGTTAAATGTACTGTTGTAATGTATGACTAATTGATGATATGCACATATAACAATAACTTAGTAAGGTATCCAATGATTAGTCTATTGTTTACTGCTTAGCCATGCAAACATGTGATGCAAAAAAATTTGTATCATGTATGTAGGGTGTTTTATCCATGTCAAGTCTATTGTTTACTATATTATGGCTATAATTATTGTCTTATAGCTATCTTATAAACTATTTGGGTGTTTTGTATTGTTGGGTACAGTGTTTAGAATCTTTAGATATATATAAAAGTTCCAAAGAGTATAGTATTTATATACATATATGTGTAATCTTGTATAAAATTATATAAGAAACTAAAATCCGTTTTTTCAAAAATCGCCCGCTTACCTCTTAACCAGTTACAGGGTGTTGTCCGTGCATTTACCGCTTAACGTTTTTTAAAACACTGCGTGTAAGACATGCTTTTTGGACACGAACACTTCCCGGAAACAGCTAGAACGTCTTGGGCACAATTAGGATGTGTCATCTTTGATTTTTTAGCAGCCCAGACACTCCCTGGACACATTAATGTAGCAATTGTTGCTAAAATGGCATGTTTCGTAGTATAAGATCTGAACATACATGTATTGTTTAAGTATGTTTTGTTGTAAATGTGTAACACAGTGCTCAGATCTAACCAAAATTTCAAAGATAATCTTTCAAAACAATAAACATGTGTCCAAAAAACTTGATTTCCAATACCAAAAGAAAGATAGTAGCATACAAACCAAGTAGAGATGTTCTTGCACCCTAAACAGCCAAAATAGTAGTTATCTTCCCTTCTTCCTTTGTTATATCTCCGCCGTCTATATTTGATTCTAACATGGCGCTCTAGTAAGTAGGTATGAACAGAAGAAAGACTGCAACAAGAAGGGCAAAGATCCACGGAAAACTAAAGGGTAGTAGAGGCAAAGGGGAAGTGTATGAACACGACAAATACAGAAGTGCAGATCATATGTAGTAGATAATATGAATTACATGTTTGGTCTAATAAATTGTTTAACTGAGCATCTCTTTGATTTATTCAGAAAACCTACTATATTTACTAAAAAAGGCCACAAAATTAGTTGTCTACTTCATATTGTTTCTACTACACACAAACAATGCATAGTTAATATTTATAACAACATAATACATATGTACATAATTCCATAGTCCTATATTCAGCCTCAGCACTAGAACAACCAACAAATCTCGCTTTTTATTGCGCCAAGTCACCAGGCTGCCCCCAACTGATGTATAGAATCTAGATGTGGAGAATCTGTCTATCCTGCCAGCATAATCAGAATCTGTCAATCCTGCCAGCACAGCCCTTTCCTAGACAACTATTAGAGATATTAAAGAATATGACAGATTGCATTTTAATGACATTGATGTTTCTGTCTAGGTACCTGCTAACTAAGCAAGCCAACAACACTGAATTTTGGGAGAACTACAGCTAAATAAATAAGTTTTACATGTTTTATCATAAATCTCTCATTGTTGAGAAATAAAGGTGAACAGTTATCATCCCAAGGAATATTAGCATTGAGAGGTGTATTATGTTGGTTTGACACCAAGCATACCCATGTCACCAAAAAGGTTTAGTACATGACCCTCTATCACTGCACTCGGGTATCATTGTGTCGGAACTTTTTATATATTTATCACTGCACTAGGGTGCCGACGCAGCGCGTTGCTAGGTAGGGATGCTCTAATGAAGTTCGTAAAAGGATCCATGTCAGAAAAAGAGTGACAAAGTTATATGGTTAGTTGTCAACCTACCACCAACCCTCCTTTACTCGGCCTTGGGACCGACTACATTTGCACAAGATGTACGAAACATGGTCTATGTATGAGATTAGCTAAGAAAAATGCATTTAGTGGGACGAGGATCAAAGTCGTTATCTCTAGGGGTGAGAATTTTGGTGAAGCAAGTACAACCAAAAACTCTTGGTTGTAAAGGAAAGGGGCCAAATTTAGGGTATAGAATGGAGAAGGGGATTTTGTTATTATCTACTAAGACAAGAGTGTGGTTGATGAGGAAGCATGTTATGAGTAAAGCTTCAAGTCAGATTTGGGAACATGAGAGTGGAACATGATGGTTCGACAACATCTAGAAGATGGCATTATTTACGTTCTTGGTCCTTGTAGAAGCTGGTTAGATCCATCTGGAGAAACTCTAGGGCATTAGCAGTCATTAACATGGGTGAGGAGAATTGAGCCTTGATCTCAGCAAAGAAGGTTTTAACATTAGGAAAAAAACTACTATTGATGTTTGCGTACAGATTCATGTAGCTCTCAAAAAACATCAAATATAGGATAAAGTATTTGTAGCCATACATATGTGATATCTTGCATGCCCCCCCCATACATCAGAATGTATCTAACTAAAATTGCACTAGTTGATAAGGAAGAACATGTAGGAAAACAGACGTGAGTTTGCCTAGATGGTAGGATTCTCATTAGGAAATTAAAAATATTTGGCAAGATAGGGTGCCCAAGCCAAAAATGAAAAATGTCATTGAGAAGTTGAAGCCAAGGATGATGTTGCAGCTGCAAGTGTCTTTGTGTGGCGATTGGGGTACGAAGATCCTGCATAATAAAAATAGGAAGGGAAGAAGGTGAGGGAACATCGTTTGGATCGTATCAATTTGTTGACAAATAACATGTTAAGAGGGAACTTGGGCACAAGAGTAGAATGTAAAGACAGAGAAGATGTTGGTGTATATGCCCTAGAAGCACATCATTGGATGATGGTTATATGTATATTTTGTACTTTTGATTTGATTAATAAAGGCAATCGCAATTCATTGATGCACATTTGATTACTGTGATATTAATCTACATAAGTAATGTCCATAGAATGATTGGTTCAAAGCCATGGAACTTCAAGTGTGTGACTTGAACATGAGATCATTATGGATGCTAAGAACAATATTCTTAAATGCGCCTAGTCAAGTATTATTATTGTGGATAGGACAACAATAATACACTTGAAACTAGTATGTCTGGTGACTGATGACCATGTCTCATGGACCATAGACACGGAACAGGACATCGACTTCAAGTCTACTTCGACAGGTATGGAAGTGGAAGTTTGCGGAAACATTGAAGAAACTTCAAGGATTTTCACAACTATTTTTTGGTGCAACTTCGACAAAAATTAAGCTAAAAATAGTCCTTTTGTGATCAGAATCGATAGATTTCATCAAATCTAGCTAAAAAGCACAATATATGTTTACACATAGCCAACCATATAGGTTTGCATATGTAGAAAAATACACGATCGTCTCAGGACTACAAAGTTCTTCAATATATAAAGTTTATGACAGCAAACAAACTACATAAAAATGGTGTAAATCTATGGTAGATCTAGCAAAGAGGGGGGGTCTACTAATATTGGCTAGGAATAATAAAAACTAACATCAAAATTACCTTCAAGCTCCCAACACATTCCCCCCTCATGCAGCAAATTCCACAAAACACCAAAAGAATGTCGCCAACTTTGACGACTTCAACTAATGTCAAGTTAGGAAATTTTTGAATGGAACTGCTTCAATTTTGTGGACAAATGGACGGATGTCAACAACTTCAACAAAATGTTGAGGATGTTGTGAATGGGGATGTTTACGTGGATTGACATTGCCAATTGTCAACACTGACAAAATCTATAAGATTTCGCCAACTTCAACGATTTTTAATACCATGGTCGTAGATATTGGATACCAAGGCAGACGCATAAGTACTTGCTAGAGAACAAATGTACGGGACTAACCCACCTTGAGAGTGATTTATGGACTGTTATATGATAGTCATAATTAACTCTTAAATGTGATAGTGGTTTTGTGGTCCTTTGACCTTAAGTCACTACAATGGTGACGTGATAATTGTCATGCTTTAGTACTACCCAACGTGATCTTGAAGAAGTTCACCATAAAGGTAGTATTTGGGCGTGATGAGAATGATGCTACTCATTGTGAGTCATGTAGAAGGATTTGTCCTCCTATATAACAAGAGTAATATCTTAGACCTCTTGATAAGTAAGACTAGAGAAACGCATGGTCATGCTCATGTGAGTCAATATATTCTTTTACTTGGAGATCAAGAACTTAGATTGAATGTGATGAGGACAATGCTTCAATGCCTCTTGCTCAATGTGGATATATGTGACAATGGTATTATACAGCACGGTTACACTGGTCGTTGATGGTTTGGACTTGTCAAACCACTTGGGTAGCAATGATATGTAGCTAAACCCCTCTCATTACTAATGGATCTCAATATCTACTAGTGAATCCATTATCAAGGTAGTATGGTGCCTACAAGGTCACACGCATAGAAATAGCTTGGAGAAAGGTTGATTTGGACTCAATTGTAATTGTTACAAATATAGGGACTTGAAAGCAAGTTTTGAGGACCTGGAATTATGTGGATCTAGACTTAGGAAATTAGTTTGCATAAGTCAGGGACCCGCTCCTCAACAAAAGAGGGAAGTCCGCATCGCACAAGGACTCACAAGACGATGCTTTCCGCAAGAACCAGTGCAAATTGGAATCCCACATTCTGCTAGGGAGACCACAAGCCTAGTCAGATTAGGGTTCGTGAAACCCTACCCTCTCCATCCTCTACATATATGATATGATAGGAGACTCTCCAGACTAAACATCTCATTTTCTCATTGTTCCCTCTAAGGTTTGAGAAACCCTAAGAGCAACTAATAGAAAGAGAGAAAGAGAGGGAGGAGACCAGTGACTCCAGACCTACATCTTCAAGCACTCAAATGAATACCGTAGAGACGAGTTCGCACAGTGAATTTGTTTCGGATGAACGACATCATCGGCGGAATGTGTTTCCAGGAGAACGTCTCCATTGTGGAATGACGTGTTTCACAGACAGAGCCATCTGTGGAATCGCCCGTTCCACACTAGGCGTTTAGCCACAAAATAGTGTGTTTAGGCAGAGGCAACTTTGGGACCAGATCTGGGGTCAACAGAGCCAACTATGTGACCTTGAGATCTATTTGAAGTGCCAGGGGAAGTAGACAATCTGCCATAGACAGTCATCAGCGGATTCTTGCATTCCACCACTAGGGTTGTACACATCCAGGTCTAGACCGATGGACCGGACCAGAGCGGAGAAGCGGTCTGGCCCGGTCGTGGACTGATTATATATCAGTTCGATCTTTAGACCAACCGTTTCTCGTATTCGGTCTTCGATCTGTTCCAGTCCAAACCCGGTTAGAACTGTCTTGACCGGTTAGACCCATCAAAAAAATATAATATATACCAATCATCATCATACCTTCTCTTTTATTAATGATACTAAATATATCATTGTTATATCTTTAGTTTATGGTCCCTGTCTACAGTATATTGTTGGCTATAGAAGTGAATTTTTATGTTCCTTACAAGGTCAAATCAAATTTTAAATTGTATGATACGTTGAGGACAAATGGAACAATATGTGCACATATTATAGTTGAGTATTGCATGCTAATAGACACTAATTATGGTAGGCGCGTATAGTGATACTAATCATATAGAGTAAATATTGAAACTCACAAATCAGTAATTAAACTGATCAAACGTGAACCGAAAAGAACATTAAGTGATATACATCAACTTTCGTTTATTTAAATTATATGTGATTCGTAATTGAATGCATTAACATTGAATAACGTATCTTACGGTAGTGAATATAACTACTTAGTAATTAACAAAGCACAAAGATGTGAAGGGTATTATATATTGTTGTCAACTTTGGTCCAACCGGTCGTGAACCGAAAAGAACGTTAAGTGATATACATCAACTTTCGTTTATTTAAATTATATGTGATTCGTAATTGAATGCATTAACATTGAATAATGTATCTTACGGTAGTGAATATAACTACTTAGTAATTAACAAAGCACAAAGATGTGAAGGGTATTATATATTGTTGTCAACTTTGGTCCAACCGGTCCGATCCCGGTTTAATCCTATATTTATTAAGTTATTGTTGTCAACTTTGGCCCAACCGATTCCTTCCCGATTTGGTCCTGTATTTACTCGGTCCAATCTGGACCGGACAGGTTCCTATTCGGTCCGATCTTCGGTCCATTTTCTGTTGTTTAGTCTTCAGCCCGGTCCAGTCTTAATCGGTCCGGGCCAATTTTGAATCAATGTACAGCCCTATCTACCTCTGAAAAAATAAATTTCCACATGCAGCTCAAGGCAACTTTCAAAGTTCCAAACACATTGCAAATGAGTTATGATTTTTATCCAGCGAAGAAAGCAGCGTAGATTAGAAGGTTCGGATCTACACCGAGCATTGCAAGTTGAATCGTTGAAACCATTCCACAATTTGTAGACCCTAATCTGATATTATTGCATTCGATGAATCATGCTCAAAGGATTCTTGGGAGTGAATTTTATTCTTCTAAATTTTCCACTCAAAACCCAACAAAAGAACCATAAACAGTCCTAATGCCTTCTACAGTGGATCGAGAGTCATGAGCAAGTGGAACAGGTGGATACTTGGATGATAATTTTCGCTCAAAGAAATGTAAGGGCATTACCACAGAAATAAGAATCACCAAGTCAATATTGCAACGATCATGACCAAATGTAGGTAATACATTGAGGAGAGCGGGTTGCTCACTATGGAGGGGGCTAGAGGATGTGATTGTTTGACAACCACGGGTAATCATGCAAGCATGTGTTTGGTAGGATTAGGTGAGGGAGAAGAAATAACCAAAACCATCCTCAATACTGACCCAGTTTCACCCAAGCCAGAGTGTTATTTTTAGCACAATATCCCTTGGTGTGGTTGTTGCAACCACAGAAATTGCAATGACATAGTCCAAAAAATCACCCCTGCCCATTTTCTTGAAGAGCGACAACGATTGTGACCAGATTCAGCAAGAAGTGTAACGTTTGAGGGAGAGACAAGAAGGAGATCCTTGGGCGAGAGACGTTGAAAGTGCTTCAAGACTTCATCAATGTTGGGATGGGGTTGCTCCCAAGAATTTGATCAGTTAGGTTGGGGACAAAATCAATAAGGTTCGATGAGAAATGAACAAGTTGAATTTATGTGTTGCTTTTGGGGTTCAGTAATATTAAAGGTAAGAGGATGACACGTCTCAAGGTCTTCACAAGGGACTTTAAAGTGAGCATAGTGGTCTTTAATGTCAAGTTAGGCGCCAGCTTGAGTTTAGTCAAGATGCAATTTACATCATAGATTCTCTTTGGATTATGTTTTTGGGCATAAACACAAGAGTGATCCCATGTTTCTTGACCATACATAAGTCGAAGAATAGAGGTGTTGATGTGTGGTTTGACACTATTGATGTTCCAGCTCACGACCATGAAGTCAATTTCTGCCAAGTCACAAACTCAATCTTGGCTTGGACATCAGCATCGGTAGTTGGGGCACTAGGGGGCGCATCAGTGAGATGTGTTGGATTGTCTTGTGCAGTGACATAAATTTTGATGGAGCGATTCCATGTGAGATAGTTCTTGCCATCTAGTTTAGTGGCGGTCACTTGATGGCGATAGGGACCATAGAAGATATCATGGTGGCGAGAAGGTAGAAACGAAGAGTGCCAAAAAAGCATAAGTGATAGTGCAACGGCGTGTGAGGAAGGTAAACAACGTGATGGTACTTCACACACCATGTACGGTAACGGTACGGCATGCAGAAGAGGAACAGGAGCAAAGGATCATGCCATGTAAGAAGAGACATAATGTGTCTCAGTAGAGCAACGGCTGTAGGTGATTAACTACGCGTCATCTAGGAGCATCGTGCGCCATGTCATGGAGCAGCATGCGTGATCGAAGCACACGACTTGCCAAAGTCGAGGCGGTGAGGATGGTAAGCGCAATCACGTATTGCGTGATCGAGGCTCACACCATCATTGGAAGGTTAGCGGCAGTCAAAGCTCGATCACACACCATGCGATTTGAGGCACACGTCGTATGGTCAGAATATTGTCAGTAGCAAGTAGCTGAACAAGGTGTGAGGTAGGAGAGGGAAGGGGTTTCTCTAGGATTCCTGCTCTGATATCATGTAAAATAGTATTGTTTACTAAATTGGGTGATTTATATGTGACTAAAAAACTCTTACAAATAGGATTGACATGCTTAAACTCTCATAGTAATAGATATGGCACTAAAACACTTCACTATATCAACAAAACATAGGCCCATTTAATAGGGGATAAGGAAATTATACTCAAGAATTTCAAGGCTTATTTAGATGCAGGATAATGGTACCAAGTAACCAATAGTCCCTCACATATAATAAAGTAATAAACATCAAAAAGATTTAAGAGAATCGGTTGAATAGCAACTAAACAGATCTTCATAAGAAACCTATAAGCATAGCAAACTTCAGCTAGCGATGCCAAAACAAAGTTTTTGAGAATAATGGGGGTACAAAAACACGAAAAATTAGCACTACCTCTTTTCTGTAGCAGCTTTTTTTTACAATATCAGTAGTCAAGGTATTTGTCTTTGGTGTTTCTGCAGCATTCTTTGGAATTTGATGCAGTGTGGCAGTATCATCATCATAAAGGCATACAGAAGGTGAAGCACATGTTTTTTCCCCATGGCAGGACTGAACTTTATTTCTCATCAAAGGCAATTCAGTTATCAATTTACAGCTGCTTTCATGCTTTCTCTTGCTTACAGTGACGAACTTTGTAAGAGAAGATTGCACAACAGATGAGCGAGATGGAGGGCTGGCCATTTCAACAGAACCTTTCTTTGATGGTTTTACACAGAATTGACCTTGATTGATAGTTGGTGCACGTGGGGAAGAAAGATTTACAGTGAGACTCTCCTGGTATTCTAAGAAGCTTCTTGGTTTTTTAGTCTCACAAAGGCCATGTTGAAAAGGATTTGACAAAAGACTTCCAATCTTATTAGATATTGAAGGTGTTCCTTTCTCCAAGTTATCTGCTTGAGTGGCCTTGTCTAAATACAAATTATCTTCCATGTCAACATCCTGAATTTCCATGTTTTGATAAACACTTACTGGAGACTCTAACTCAACCAATGCATCTGAGTCTGAGTCTGCTTTCATTGGACCCTCAATATCATTAATAGGGAAGCTCAACTGATTAGGAGAATAAAGACTTTCTACAGTTTCTCTAAGAGACAGCAAAAGAGAACTTTCATCGGAGAAAAAGACCTTCCTTTTATCAGGAGTCACATTTACATCACACGTTTTAGTTGGTAGAATAAAATCCAGGATGGCAATTGGATACTGTTTGGGGTTGGAGGATCTATATAATTCATTCAACAACTTGCTTACTCTGGGCATGTCAACAGGCCGACCATTTACATAGAAAAATTGCCTATCTCCAAGATTACGGCCATTGCCATGTCCTAGTCTGGAAAGAAATCCCTCCACTTTGCAGCCTTCTGAGAGAGTGGCACTCAGAGGCTCCAAGCAGGAGAATGTATTCAAACCAAATACATTTATTATGTTATCTTTTAGCGATGTGGTGCCCTGAGTTTTTAGCACTGTGGACTTGGAACCTTTTGCTGTTGTATTGGTACAAACTAGACGAGCACCTTTTGCAATCAGAGCATATGCCTATAAGGAAATTTGAATCAGATAATAGTATGTTGAAAAGTAAGAAGTGTAATTAACAGCCAATATGCTAGATATGCTAGATTTGAGCCAAGTACAATGTATTTAACTACGTAATATGTATAGTTCTGTTACTCCTAAACATATCATTTGCAACTTGTTAAAAATCCTCTGAATACTATTTGGAAAGACCATAAAGACGAAAGAGATCATAGATTTTCTGGTGAGCAAGAAAAACAAACGCATTAAAAGATACCGCTAGTAATTAAAATTCAGTACGACCTATAATAACACGGTATTCTGAAGGAAAGTTCAAGAATAATCATTGTTACAAATCAGAAGTATAAACAGGATTCAGAGAACAAGTATATCTCACGTTCAGTGTTGAGACAAGCTTTCCATACTCGCGCCGAATATTGCGTTTAAATTCTTTGCTTCGCACAGGTAAAGTGGAGAACAATTTTCCAACGATAACTGTAGTACCTACTAGACGAGCTACTTTCTCTTCAGATATAATCGTGCCCGAATGATCAAATGTTATGCGAGTCCCGACTGGTTCATTTTTCGTTTTCGTTTCAACAGTCAGCTTCCCCAGTGCACAAATAGAACTTAAGGCCTCACCACGGAATCCAAAAGTTGTCAGAAACTGCAGGTCGCCAAAATCAGCTATTTTGGAGGTATGGTGCTTCAACGCAAGACTCTGAAACAAAGCAAACCCCGCAAGATTACGTTTGTGTAAATTGAATGATCAAAAAGTAGCAAATAGTAAACAGAGACAACGATGGGATACCGGTAGGTACCTGAAAGTTATCCGGGGATATCCCACAGCCATTATCGGTGACCTTGAAATACTCCTCTCCGTGTTCCTTCAGCATTACTTCAATGCACGTAGCGCCTGCATCCAGGCTATTCTCTACCAGCTCCTTGACGGCGGATGAAAGGTCAAGAATTACTTGCCCGGAACATATTCTATGAATCACACCCTTACTGATAGCTCTGATGGACGGGGAACCGGCTCTGCCTTCGTCCATCTTGTCTATAAAATCAGCACATTAAGGGGGTTTCCCTACATGCAATCCAACGTGTAGATGATGGATGGAAGACGAAAATATTTTAACGAAATATGATGCTAACGAAACGAAGGGGCTAAGGGTGAAGCTGGGAACGCCTTCGAGCAATCAAGGTCGAGCTCCTTTCTACGAGAACATACGATCCTTGAAGCTTGTTCTAAGGGCGGAGGGTTTTAGTAGAAAGGGGGTTTAACGAACTTTTGCCGAATAGAGGAAGCTATTTTTTTTTAGATTTTTTTTAGATACATGGAAGCTGATTGGCAGAAACAAATGAAACGAAGATGAAGATTAAAGGTAACAAATGAGAGATTTAGAAAACAAATTGTATAATTATAACAAATTGATGATGTGAAAAGTAAAATCTAGCAACTAGCTAATGAATGAGTATTAGATAGGCACAAATTGTGCTGCGGTTGCAGTACGAGGTAGGGAAGTATGTTCGATGACTACTGACCTGCCATGTCTTTATGTGGAGGTTTTCTCCCGAATAGTTCTCGGATGTCTAATGGAACGGATGCTTGGGCGTCAATTTTATATTTGTCTAATTAAAAGAAAATTCTAATTAATGTGATTGGGCTAAGATAAATCCTTTTGACATTAGATAATAATTGAGGGGTTTAGATTTTAATCGAGTTTGAATAGGTTTTAATCGAGTTTGAATTCAAGCTCAGTCTTGTTGAGGGTGAGGAATTGTTTTCAATTATTTGTTGCTCATTTCATGATGAATTTGACCTTTGCAATAAATTAGAAAGTGGTGTGACTTTAATCCTAAATAGAGCCACAAATTGAAAGGTTTTCACAGCAAACACCCTTTCTGTGATGACCCCTCTTCCAATTATCCATCATTGAAGGTAGACCATAGAGACAAGACCAATCATCTCATTTTTTTTAGGATCCAAACTTAAGAAATAATAAATAATGATAAATAATTTCATTGACAACTGATTCAAAAGGATGCTAAAATTTTTTCGGGAGAGTTTACAAAATCTTTCAATGTAAAGATGTTACATGAGAGGAAACATTATTACTACAATGAAGAAAATATCATGAATTACTACCTAACTACCATCTTTATACTCAAGCTTTATGATCTTTAATGGCTTCGTGTGTATTGTTCATGTATTCTCATACCAGTAAGCAAGTTAGCTACCTAAAATACCAACAACCGGATATAGATCAGTATATTGTTATATTGTGTACGTATAAAAGTATATATATCAACATGCACTGCTCATCAATCAAATAATTGTGCATACAAACTTTTATATCCATTTGAATATTCTGACCCATGCTTGTCATGCCACTTCGGGCGTATTCACTTCCATGTCCATCATTGGATCATATGAAATTCCCCTTAGTAGGTCTAACCCTAGGTTCAAAATATCTTTATGTTCCCTTATCTGATACACATCGGCATTATATTGAAACAAAATTGAATAAGCTTCTAAGCAATTTATTCCTAGAATCAATCATCCAAAAACCATCAAAATTACTCAAAATTTGGTATATGTGATTGTCATAAAATAAACTCGTACCACTTCCATGAAGAACACATGTTGTTATACTTCAAGTACTCCAAGTTGCATGCAATCCAAACAATCATAGTGTAGTTCCAAGCAATCAACATGATCTGAAATCACACACACCTTAAAGTATCACCACTAGGTCGTATGATACTAACCAGGGTTGGGTTTAGGTTTCAAAACCCTAATTCACTCATATATGGTCCAAAGACTTAGAAAACCTTAAAAGACATCACCATTATTCTAGTATCTTGGGTTCTCAGTAGTATTCAATCATATAACTTTATATAACAAGACAAACGTATTTAATACATTCAACGTCGGATTTATTAAATCTACGGTTTTCATGTATTAATCACCTTATATTCATGCATTACTACATACTTTTGAACTTATCAGAATTAGGAAAACATACTTTATTTAGTTTTTAAGTATTTTTTGGATAAATTTGATCTGCTTTCACTAGTACCCGATTTACCAACTAATTTCTAAAATTATTGCAAGTTAATAATATATGGGTCAATAAAATCACGCCATGTCAGCAAGTATAATCTTATCTATACTAGACACAGAGTTGGGTCCCAGCCAATGGGCTCACGCCACATCAGCACCCTACTTCATGCATGATGGGATGTTGAGAGGGCTATAAGACCTTATTACTCATGTGTTGTGAATCTTTTTGTCACGTGTGATAAGGGCAAATAGGAAACACCAGACCAGGGATTGTTCATCCCTCTCCTTGGCCCGGGCTTCAACTTCCACCAGTCATGGAGGACAAATCCATGGTTGACTCTGGGTGTTGGGAGCTTTGCCCAAGGGGGTATCGTCTGTGGTTGACCCTGACGAGGTTGTCGAGCTTCACTCCAAGCCACGAGATGATTGGAAGGGGTAGCTAGGTGCTAGATTGGGTCAGGTTGTAAAGAAAGTGAACTAGAGAAGTGTGGAGGGAAACCCACTACATCGTGAGGCACTCTAAAGGTTGAGGCAGACCATTGTGGTCCAGGCAAAGCTTTCCTTCTTCTTATGATGGTCGAAGACGGGATGGACCATGGTTCCTACTATACAACTTCCTCGTGGTAGAGGCCTAACTCAAGGAAAGGTCATAAGGCCTCCTCGTGCCAAGCTGACATGAGTACATTGGTGGCCTTTAACATCGGTTAATTAATGCATGTAACTCAGTTTTAAGGCCACTCTTGGGTGGCTGACATGGTAGATAGACAGATACAATGTCGATTAACTAAGGAAGAGGAAACCTACATAGTGCCTCTATGGCGGTTCCAGTAATCGGCATTTAGGACAAAAAATAGCAATGCAAAAAACTTATTAGCAAAATTTGTCTGAATAGGCAGTTTGTAAATGTTGGTTTTAGTAGAAAAACTAATGTGGTTGAACGTCTTAATGTCAATTTTGGGAAAAACAGATGTAGTAGGAAGCTAAAATATAGATTGCTGGAATTGCTCAAAGTCATTGATTTTGTTAGGAAACTGACATTATAGTGTTTCATCGTTGGTTTGGGCCAGCAAAACTGACGTAATAGACTAATTTTTCAGTTAAAAGGTTTAGTAATAAGATTATTTAATGAAGTCTATTTGGTTCTACAAAATTGATGTTATAAACGTCAATTTTTGGCTAATAACTAATATTGAGATTTGTGTATTTTTTTAAATGGTAAGTCTGCATAACTATTGTTCGTCTATTTAGTCGGATGCATAACCTTATGTTCATTAGAGCAACATGTTCCATCTTATGTTTAATTTAACAACATGCCATTTTAAGCATGCAAAACCTGCAATAAAAACACATACACATCCACATCCACATCTTCGACCCATTGCATTCATATACATATCTTTAAAATGTACTACTCTTCGCACACACATTCACACTTCATCTATATTCATTCACATTCACATCTTCAATTTCCCTTGATGCAAATCAAATTCAAATTCACTTGCATTCATTATAATTTCAATTTAAATACAATGTTTCAAAATACTTATGATCCATCACATAATGATACAAGTAATCAAATTTAAAATTTCATACATAATCACCAATCCCAGTCGACAAGACCAACTTGTTTGATGAAGCACTCTGTCCACTTTTCTCGTACACCATCTAGAGTGTCTCATCCATAAGCCAAATGGGTGTTAAATACTACAAAAAGAATGATATAGCCATAGCATAATGTTATATAAAGTGTGATTATAATTCAAATTAGAATTTATACTGGTGGTCAAAGTCTATACTACATGTAGTATATTTTGAACGTCTTATGATGTTGTTGGAAATGACATCCATACACTTTATTAGAAAGTATCTGCACCCCCAATCATTATCTTGTGTAGGGTACTAGAAATTCACGATACTAGACATCGATAAATAAAAATAAGCAGAGTTGGCATTAAATTTGGAGTCATTAAACTACCCTAACACTCCTCTATGATATATTTTCTTTTGTTTATCTACAACTCCTCTTCCGTCATAGAGTGCTTTTATACTCATATAAGTAAAAGTATACATGAAGTTGCATGATTAATTAGTTACATAATGATGCAAACTTTGATAAATAGTTTGACAATTAAAAACTTATCTTACCCTACAATTGAAAAGTTTAGTTGGTGTCCCCTACCCAACAATTTGCTATCCAAAGGGTCAAGATAACATACAATCAGTATACTTGGGCCAATATGTGGCAACCCACCATGCTAAATGAGATTACTCAAAAACACAATTGTTCACTAATTAACCACATTGCATGAACATCGAATAATTAAAATCAAATTAAACATGTCATCAACATTTACATATAATTCTAACATCCTACATAATAGCACATATCGTACTGACTATTTATACAACTTTCCAGTGGCCTCAGTCACAATCTACATACAAAAGTATTATCCACATCAACACGCTTTCAAAAACTTGAGTCAATATATATCATCTACAAAATTCCCTGCCCAGACCTAAGAGTACATGGACGACTCTATGACACACTAAATACTAGCCAACCTTTTGCTTCTATAGATCCCCAAGCTGCCCCTCCTCGCTACCACGGTCATGATGGCGCTGCTGACGATCACTTAAAAAGATGTAGTGACCCAAGAGGTGAGACTCATGTCCTAGCGAGAGATATAACTCTCAACAATGTTTATTTCTTACAACAGATTAAATATTCAAACATATAAAGAAGATAATAATACATATTTGAGAGATTAACATAGTATTCTAAAGAACAAGTAAAGCTAACACCATGTATAATTGATTTCTATTACCGCATTATATATCAACTAAATATTACAAGAAACAAGACAAGGGTTATCAAGTAATATGAATCGGCAAGTAACCCTAGCAGATATGCTACACGGTTGAGTTACACATTTTATTAAGCCCTGGGGAGTTTGAAGTATACCACTCAAACTTCAAAGTGACCATTGAGAAGTCGCAATCAGTTTCGTATAATATCTATGAGAGCTGGAATTCTAAGATATCTTCCGCTTGGTCAGTATGAGTATGTCGTAGTGACATACTAGTCAAGTTGAAATCAGCCTGCTCTGCCCTTGGTACACAAGTGAGGATACAAGAAACCAGGGTAATAAACCCTATCATCTGAGGTACAATCATGTAGTCCCCAACCACATAACATATACATACTCATTCATCTGAGATACGGTCTCGACCACTCTCCATAGCCTAGTGATTAAGATGGCAAGGATACACTCTCCCTACACCTGCATACACTCAACAATATATGTCTCCGAGTTTTCCTTCTAGAATACTCATTTTACTTTCCAACAAATTCTAGCATTGGAATAGCTCTATGGCATAGGGGACTACATGATTAGGGTTTCACTTAATTAGTTACTGCCAATTGGGTGATTTTAGACTGCATCAATCAAGTTACATACAAACCATTAAAGTTTTCTACAAAAATAATGGTATAGAACAACTCCTGAAGATATAAAACATATGAGATATAACCCTTATCACAACATCACATAGTACAAATCCTTTGTTCATCATGAAGATGATTTCACCTCCAATAGGACTCAAGTCATGCCCAAAGGCCATTTAGACCATTCACAATATCTCCTGCAAGAATATCATTATCTTTCAACACATTTGTAGAGGGTGTTGGGAAATCAGGGGGACAAATAAGGCAGTGAAAATAAAAAATTTAATGTATGATTCCCACACCAGTAGATCGTGTTAACAATAATGTATCTAAGAAGGAAGGTAGCAAGGGTTATACCTAGTCCTAGAGTAAGTTCAATGACGACTCTTGTTGTAGTGTGCTCCTTTTTCAAGTTGCACTTGGACGGCTGTCGGTGGAAGCCTCCTGGTTGAATACCAAGGACGGCGTTAGACTCTGTCCCCCTAGAGGGAAAATGCCTCCTTACCTCTAGATTAGTCCACGTGGACCACCATGAACTCCACGTTGTGCTGCCAAAGCCAACAAGGAGTTATCCCTTCGAATGTCGACGTGCTAGTGCCGACTTACTCTCCCTATTGTCTCTCCCTTGTTATCCCTCCCTTTGATGGGTAGGACTTACTTAGGCTCTCTTGGTTCCCACAACCAGAGAGGACAACACTTATCATAGCTTATTATTGTTGTTTCTGGGAAGCCCCCAGTACCCTCTATTTATAGGAGGGCGAAGGTTAGGGTTTCCAGTTGATCTGGGAGTCAAAGAGTTCATTAGTTTTTTTTTTTGAAGCTATGAACAGTGAATCAGTCAGTTCACTATTGAACCGGTCAGTTCACATGTGAATTGTTCGATTCAAGCCTTGAACATGTCAGTTCATATGCTTTCCTATTTTGAATCGTATTGGTATTCAATATTTAATTAATGCAAAACATGATGTCAACATCAATCCTTGATCCAATTGAATTGATCATTGAATGGGATGGTTCAACACTTAAATCGATTGTCTCAGACCTTGGATCGGGTGGTTCATGCCCTGGTTCAGGTATTGATCAGCCAATGTTGTTTCCAATTAACATGACACTTGAATCGATCGGTGTAACACTTGAACTGGTCGGTTCACAATCCAATTAGTCAAATTCCAACCATTGTTGTTTAAATTGGATACATAAACACTCTGTAATCAAATTAAACATCATTCATGAATAAACTCCTATTCCAGGTGTATCCTATGTGTGTGACCCTATAGGTCCCAAATTACATTGGCAGTGAATGTCTATAACCAATTTATGACATCACAAGCAATGAGCAGTATCTAGCAACACATCATTGCTACCTAAGTAATTTAGAAAGTTGAAGAACAACTTCAACCTACAATATGTGATCAATGTTACCATGTTTGTATAGTTCCTTTGTCTTTGATATCCGGATTGAACTCGAGGCATGGAATCATCATCCTCTCAATGTTCAATCCACGTTCCTTGAACTAGAGCAGACTGTATGAGATGCATGTGAGTTCACATATCTTATATTGAGTCACATGAGTATGGCCATACATTTCGTAGTCTCACTTATCTAGTGGCCAAGATATCAATCTCTTGTAGGAGGCATAAATCCCATCTACATCACTAACACTCAATTTCCATGTCTTACAATGCACCTGAGCATCACCTTTATGGCAACCCTTATTCAAGGTCACTTTGGATGATGACTAAATACATTGAACAACATGTGATGAGTGTAGTAACTTCAGGTCAAAGAACCACAATCACCACTATCACTATGAGAGCTAATGTTGACTACTATTCCATGGTATCCATGTATCACTCTCAAGATGGGTATATTCGATACACTTATCTATGACATGCATATGTGTGTTTGACTTGATATCACATATCATGACTAATGAGACTCTCATAAGTCAACACACACTCTAGTCTTATGTATTACTATTGTTTATTTTGCTTCCATGGTAATATCTGACTAGGGACATAACAAGAATGCATGTACTTTTATCATGCATATGATCTCATTGTTCATGTCCTCAACCTAAAGACACATATCATCGAGTAATGTCATTCTTTAGACTTCAACTATGTCTATGTCATCACCTGACGATTGAGTCAAACATAATAGATGTAATTACCTTTATCATTATCAAATCATGTGCCTAATGTCTCATTGCAATCATTGTATGATTGGATCTCTGGGCATACATACCAACAGACTCCCACTTGCAATCAGAGCCAATAACCCAAGAATATTATTCCAAGTGATCTCAACATGTCCATCTTGTTTCTGTTGCACTGGTGCTTTTCTAGCAGGCTAGTAATGTTTTCTTCTAGTCAGTATTTTGCAAGTCACACATCTCCTCATTTCACAACTTTTCATATGATAAGGAAGTGTCATAGTATGCTATTTGAGATTCCTTGTCTATCCAATAGTTCCATTATTTCTCAATATTTCTACTATGACATCAATGGTTGGAACCTCACATAAGTTCATCTATATGAAATTCTTAGTCCATGCAGTATCCTTTGTTGTTCACATAACACCAAGATACTCGGCTTCTATTGTAGAATTAGCAATTTCCTCTTGCTCAAAACTCTTCCAGATTACAGTTCTATTTCTATTTTAAGGTCAAATACAAATTTAGATTACAATCTTTGTCATTTTGGAAGCTTGCATCGATGTAACACTTTACACACAACTCTTCTTTATTACCATAACCAAGGAATTGAACCTTTTAGTGCTTCTTGAGTACTTAAGGATGTTCTTTATGACTGTCCATTGACTTTCACTGGGATTTGACAGATGCCCTCTCGTCATTTCCAATACATATTAGATAATGGGATGAGTGCACAACATTGCATACATGACAAATCCAATTTCATTTGGCATCTTACTCATGTGTTTCTCATTTTTCACAAGAACTGGGACACTAGACTCTAGAGAGAGTGATTTCACAAATTTTCTCTCATTGAGTCCTACATGTTGAACCCCTTCAACATCTTTTCAATGTATGTGATCTTTCTTAGGTCAATAATCTTCCTACATATATCTCTATAAATCTCAATTCCTATCTCATAGGACGCTTTGCCTAAACCCTTCATAGAGAAGGTGTCTCCCAGCCATGTTTTTATATTTGTAGTATAAGAATGTTATTCTCCATCATCATGTGTAATATTAATATGCTCCCACTAAATTCGTGTAATCACAGTTTTTCATCTTCATTCTGACTAGTCAAATTCTTTGACTATATTATTAAATCAGAGATTCCAGCTCTGAGATGTTTGCTTCAATCCATAGATTGACCTTTGTAGCTTATAGGCTTTACTTGCATTAAGGGACTTATAAAACCTTTAGGTAGTGTCACCCACACATCCTCGTGAATATTCCCATTTGAAGAATGTAATGTTAACATCCATATGACAAATCTCATAGTCATAACAAGCTGCAATGGCAAGCATGGTCCTGATTGATTTAACCATGGCAACTGGTGAGAAAATTTCATCATGTTCAACATCTTGAACTTGTTTGAAATCCTTTGTGACCAATCTTCTCTTATAAGTTTGTGCACTACCATCCATGTCGGCCTTTTCTCAAAGACCCTAAATGCATCCTAAGGGTTTTACCCCTTCAGGTGGATCCACTAAGGTCATACCTTGTTGGTTTACAAGAAGTCCATCTTTGATCCCATGTCCTCAAGCCATTTCTCAGACTTTGGTCCCTTAGTAGCTTCTAGGTAGGTTTTTCACTCATCATCTATGACCACCATATCGCCTTCTTGAGTTATAAGATATCCTAATATTTCGAACTCAAGGTCTATTCTACTAGATCTATGAGACTTTGTGTTACATAAGGAACTTGAGATTCCACAAAATTTGTGATTCTCCTTGTTCCTACTATACCTCTTTAGGTTCAATGTTTATCTTCACTACTACAGAAAATGCTTTTTACAACAGTTCCTTTTCTCAATTTACAACAGGTGTTAACCGTTGTATTAGATCGCGTGGTCTTATGGGGGGTGCTTTACACAACATGTGATCGCATGTTGTAATAGATGTATTTTATACAACAGTTGAAACATGTTGTCTTTTAAGGAATGGCCTGTTATAATATGGGTATTTTACACAACATGTGGTGCACCTATTGTAATATATATTATACAACAGTTGAACGACGTTGTCTTTCGCGAAACACACCAGTTGTAATAGGGGTATTTTTTACAACATGCGGTTCACCCATTGGAATATATAGTATACAACAGTCGAAGCATGTTGTCTTTAACTAAACACACTCGTTGTAATAGGTAGGTCTATTACAACATGCAGTGCACCTGTTGTAATATACATATTTATATAACAGTTGGAGTATGTTGTCTTTCCATACATTTAACCTTTGTAGTAAGATTGTTTAGACAACATGGTGTGTGTCTGTTGTAATATACACAATTTATACAACAGGTTATGCATGTTGTAGTTCACTAGAAACACCTGTTGTAATAGGTGTATTTTTTCCTGACAAACCTGTTGTAATAGGTGTGGATAACACAACATGTGTTGTTTGTTGTAGAATCATACATTTTACAACATATTATTAACTGTTGTCTTTGATTAGAGTTTGAAAGGTCATATATCGAACCAATTGTATTGATCAAATTAACCATATTATTAATCAATTATAATAAATATGCAATTATACTTTTTCATTTCACAAACAAACACATAGTTGAACAAAATTTCCATTAAACCTTGAAAGAAACTCGTACTAAATTTAATTAATATTAAATCATCCATACAACGATTCAATAATACAAAGTAATGAGTATCCACTCTAGAATCGAACTGAAAACTAACTAAAAAAGTTTCACACATTGGTCTATGGTAAAGAACAAATGTCTCCCCCACATGTCACATAATCTTATGTGTGCTCAAGAACACATGTCGCCCACTCGTTTCGGACCTCATTGATTTCTTCTTGGTTGAAGCAATGACCAATATACTTCGAATAATACTGCAATCATATGACAAATATATCAACATATTGTGATATTTTCAATTTATTTAGAAATTTGAACAAACTAAAAGAATATAATGTTAAGTAGCTTACACATTCAGGAATATTTCTATTTCTCACATCAAAGATGTCTTTCATATACTTCAACACATAATACCCGCAATATGTATTGTTCGGCTGCTTTGGACACTATACAAAATAAATATTAATTTGTTATCCAAATAATTGTGAGAATTTGTTAGCAAATAAGAGGATGGAAAGGTATAAATAGCCAGAAAACTTAATAAAAGGTATGTGTAAAAGCAGCATAAGCACGCAAGTAATTGTAAATGACATCAGCATCTCTGTGCTCTAATCCATCAATGAATACGAAGGCATTTAATTAAGGAACATGTTATACGAGGGCTTTGGGCCAAAGATGTTTTGGAACATGGAAGTGCTACATTATGGTTCTTGGCAATAGCAAGTAAGTGATGGTTTTTTTGCCAGCAATACTATTCTGCTGTTTGAGTATAGGCACAACGTCTGATGGAGAGTTCCATTGGTGCGGCAAAGGTATCAAGATTCTGCTGAACAAATTCGAATGCATCGTCAGTGCATAATGGACGAATGGGCAACATAAAATCGAGTTTTTTCAAAATAAGTTTCACAATATCGAACACATGCGATCTACCTTTTAAGAGATATAGCCAGGTTTCCCTAGAGATTTAATCAAGAAAAATTAATGAAATACATGTATCCAGATAGACTTGGGACCTTGCAAGGTCCCCACACATGAGATGAACCAACAAAGACAAACAACCTAACCAAGATTTACTTGGGCAGACAACACGAGTCTGCTTTTCAAGCTGACACAACTCCACTCAAATGACATGGAGTTTTAATCGAGCAACAGAACTCATACCTACTCAGTAGAAGGATGGCCTAGGCTATAGTGCATCATAGAGATGACACAAAGTTAGATAAAGCGCCGCATTCAATAGACAACTTGACAACATAATCCAGATTATAGATACAATCATGTCCTTTAGTACCCCCAGTGACCGTTCCTCATGCACATATCCTAGAAAAGATAAGAGTCACGTAAAAAGGTGGTTGAGCACTGTAAAGTGTAAAGGGGTCCCTTTGCTGATGAAATACTGAAGGTCTTTCGACAGTGGTACAACTGCAAACATGAGAAGAGAAGACAATAGCAGCAGAAAACGGAGAGAACCCTATGCACTTATGGGCATAGGCAATGACAAGCAGCAGTAGAGTGGAGTAGATTTACTCACATCAGGCAGTAGAAGCAACAATAGGGAAGGACACTCTTAAGATTGGGCCTAAACTGCAAGGTAAACTCTAGAGAAGAAAGGGAAGAGGAAAGAAGATCCTAGAAGTGGAGGTCCTTAGAAGGTTTGGACAAGTATTCAGGTAGAGATGGTGACCAAAGAAGGAGACATGAGAGATAAAGTCCCTCTGCTCTCTGCCTAGAAGCTGACCCCAGAATGGGGCTCCTCTCGCAGCCTTGCAGGTGCTTGCCTAACGCCGGTGCGAAAGAGAGGACGGACGAGCCCTGCGATGTTAGTAGCCATTGGTTCCAGTATCATAACGAAAATGGTGCAGTACTTGGTAAATAATCAACAACCGATAGAACGGATCTTAGATTAGTCACAACGCATGATATTTCTAGCTTCTCGGGCTTCAAATGAACTTATACAGTTTCCTGATAAAGGGGCTAGCAATAGCAGATTAATTGCTTAACATCTGCTGCAGACTATATGTGTACGAATCATATTCAGATGGTAGTACCTAGTGATATTGTTTTCAACCAATATGATAGATTGTAAAACTATAGATTGTAAGATAGGGGGCAAATCTACAGATTGCCTAGCTTCCGCTTCAGATTATGTGTATAAAATATATTATTCTGGCAAGTCCTTGGTGGTGATGTTCTCGGAGAATATGTAGATTATAACTATGTAACTGGTATAGATAATGTTCACTAATTACTTCAGATGTTTAAATGTTCATCTTCTACAAACATATCTGAGTTTCAAGCCACTACTTAATAATTCAAGATCAGCTTTACGAAGAAAAATAACTTGAGATCTGCCTGAGGTGCTTACTGAACCTTCTACTTATTGTGATCATAGGGGGAAAACTACAGGTCCTTTCAAAGGATCGTTATCGGTGTACCCCTGTTTGTAAAACTAAAATATAATCCTTTCCTTATAAATGCAAAGGCATGGTCTAGCCCTATGAAGTAAAAAAATGGTAGTCAAAAGAAAGAAGACCCCTTTTAATATCGTTGGAAACTTGATATTAGAAAGGAAGGAAAACCAAAGCACAAAGCAGCCAGCAGAACTCGTGGAAACCATGTATTGTCAGACAGAAAACCTTCAATAGAGTTGCTGCCTTCATCTTTTATTTAGCCAACGTTTAATCATTGGTAAATCACACGGAACTGTTGGCCTTCAATTGAACATGCCATTTTAATGGAATGATGTCAATCCTATTTTTTTTGAAATGGTAGCCTAGCAAGTTCTTCAAATTGAAGGCTAATGATGATGTCAAATTGAAAGCAACCATAGTTTTTAATGATATGAGCAACTTTTCCAGCTAAAGCTACTTGTATGAAACATAAAATTAAAAAACCATGTACACACGTCATTGCATACTACAGAAATTCACATTTATCGGTGATGTGTGGTTCTGATATCAGTTGATATGAACTAATAACTATGTGCTTATGGATTATTCATTATTATGCACACACAAAAAAAACATTTGCTAGACCCAGCCTTATCAACTAGCTTTTTTGTGAAAATAATTACTTTTCTGTTAATGAAGTAAACAAGCTAGCAGATGCTTATACAATATGTATCACTTCTCATACAAGATAGCAGAATGAGTGATACATTGAATCTTGGTTCAGTGTAGCCGGATGATGAAGTATGAACTTGCAATATCTATTTACACTGTAAGAGTACACTTTGCATCCCAACTATATCCTACCAGATTAAGTACAGATAATATAATGTATTAATATTCAGTATTGATAAAGAGTGCGATCACAGAACAGGGAGAAAGGAACAGGGAGAAGGGGCAATATTAGAAAATGATGCTAATTGAACATCAAATCAGTTGATGGTGATGAGTAAATCAAAGATGATGCTATGCACATTATTGACCTAAAAATGATGTTAATCAGAAAATCTAGAATAATATTGAGTATCTAATTTGCATGTGTTGCCTGCACTTTTTATCACGTCAAAATAAGTAAAGACCAGAAAAGGATGTCTAAACCACATAGTGCTATTAAGAATTCTCTTCTCATGGGAATATCATGTGAGATGTGAAAAGTGAAAACTGAAACCAAGGAGCTAGGAGCTAATGACAAATTATAAGCATTCTCAATGGAGGAACAACACACTATCAACTACACTCCCATCTATATTCACCTAAATCCTGTGTGGCCTGTTGGGCTTATTATTAGAGTATATAGGCAATATCCACAAACTCCCTCTTGGCAGACATGCCCGCGAATAGGTGCCTCCATTGCGCCGCACCCGTCGTGGAGCTGAGAAAAAGAAATGTATCCACTCCATTGGTGTAATTGAGGGGGCATGATTGTAAACATTGGTGTGAGAAATTAAACCTATCTAGCTGAGAAAAGCATAGCCTACAGGTAATATCATATAATAGGTGAAACAGTATGAGAAAAGGTCTAGTAATATGTATTTGACATAAACTATAATATGGAGTATGGCCACAATATAAGTATGAACCGAATAGTGATGCAATACCAAAACAATTGTGATACCAGAAAAAAAACATAAGACACTTGATAATTTCCTGGTCATCCTATGAAGTGAAGGAAGAAACACCTAAGAATATCACATACAATAATTAACAATTGCCTTGGATGCCCTTGATGATATTGACCCGAAGAAGATGTAATCGATATATGTAAAAATAAGAGCATTTGTAAAAATAACACCATATCAAATCAAGTAGCAGAATCTGGAGAAACTAGAACACTTCTATTGGTGAATCAGAAAGCAATATTTTTCTGGATCAAAGTGGTAAATTACCTTGATAATTTCCCATTTCAAATTCTTCCTATATTGCACATCTTTCTTTTGATAAACTTTATGAGTCCTATTCAAATTCATATCAAGAATTCTATGCATTAGTAACTATATATGGAACTTTCAATACATGTATTATGTAATTGAAATTGTTTTATGAAGTACTTACAACTCCATGAGTTTTTCCACGTTCCCACGTAATTTTCCTCGTAACGGATCAAGATAGTGGCACTTACCCCACATAGGGTCGAAGACGCAAAGTATCCAATGTCCCCTACGCATACATGAGTATTACATTTTAAGATTAATGTATTTTTAAGCAACATTTAAAGTAAACAAATAACAGACAATCGACAAAATGTATGCGTACCCCACATTTTAAGGCATAAAGAACAATTCTAATCTTTGTTTCTTCCCTCTAATGAACTGATATGCTATGTACTGCGCCCGAGTCTCCACTTTATCATTGTATAACGGATCTATAAAATGTGGACATATAAATCCAAATATATTTAATATATTTCCGGATGTCACTTTGTTGAACAAATGCCTACAAAAAAACACATAATTAGTCTTTGTACTTGTATAGAAACACATAATTAGTCTTTGTACTTGTATAGAAACTTGTATAGAAACACATATTACTCGTATAGAAACTTACTTTATGTACAGTGATATGTGCGAGGCTTCTAGTTGGTCTTTATCATGGCATATTTTAACCAATTCCGGTGTGATAATTAGCTCATGTGTGTAACCTACTACATCTTTAGACATCTGAAGAGAGATGTTACGATTCTCATCATCTTCCACATACACCATCAACAGTTTTAGCTTCGTTGGAGGCTTTTTGCATGTTGGCTTGACGGGACTTGAGACTTCATCACAATTTTTTCTAGTTTTTGAATTTCCTATTTGTGTGCTTATTGATTCCCTCACTTTTCTTTGAGACAATGAGTCTTGGGATTCCTTGCATATGATTATAAAAATAAAAAATATAGTTTATTAATATACATGATTCATTTCAATAAATTAATAAAAACACTGTCAAGTTATCGCATATACCTTCATATTTATTTTGATCAATTTGGCAGGCCAAGGAAGGTAGGTGCCTATGCCTTGACAAACTTGATAAACTTCAGCCATATCTAAAGGTATTGGCACACTTTCTTCAGGCATCAACGGGGTATCAATTATCACTTTTTGTGTTTTGGATCCAATGCCACATTGTGAAGGATAATTGGCTCATTTGTATGAGATATATACACCCTTCCATCAGCTACTAAACGTAATGGATTATCCAACATCAAAATACACTTGTGATAGCCCTACAAAAATCAAATATAGATATTGTCAACATGAGAAATGACTATCTCTAACATTTACTACATAACAGACTTATTGATTACCTCATGTAGATGTGAGAATTGTGCAAGTGAACAATTAGATTTGGAAGTAGGGTATTGGTATGTATACCCAACATTGTCGAGATCCTTGCCTGTATTCTTCCCTTCAAGATTCTTGATCTTCATGGCCAAAGCTTTAATGGTCTGTTGCATTTGTAACAGCATATGGGATGGTTGATCATCTGTTCGAGCCACACTTTGACAATATTTTGTAATTGTTATTCCTGGTCCAGTTGCTCTCGCATGTCCTGGGTGATCTTTTTTTCCCAATGCCATTGTTAACACATCATTACATCCCTTCTCACTAATGAGTCCCTCAGAAACTTCCTGAGATAGAGCATCCTTGCAAAATATAAAACATACATATGTAAAAATAATAAAAACTATATATTGTGATGAAAAATCAATGAGATAAAAAATCAAACTTACAATCTTTTACACCACTTCCTTGACCTTGTCACTAGTAACAACACCAGTTTTGTCCATTCTAGCTCTTTTCCATAATTCTGCTCTAGAAATCTTTGAAATAACTAGATCTAAACTATTCTCACTGATCTATTTATAATATGATAAAACCACAATACTTTTATACCTCTATATGAAATTTCACAAATCGCTTTTAAATGAATCAAATCTTACAATTTCTTGCTCTAGGCCTGCATATCCCTTACGAGAAATTCTAGGCCGATACTCATTCTTTGACGATAATTCTCTTCCAGCCTTACTTCTTCTCTGGTTATTTTTACGAACAATAAATATGAAAATATATTTAAATGTCTTACAAGCAAAACAACAAAAGTACACTAGTTTATATTATCACCTTAAATTCTTCAGTCAATTGACTCATGACAAAATCCTCCCATTGATCTGCAGATATAAAATCATATTCTTTGGGTGGGTATTTGCATATGTTTCCATCTCCGTCCCTCATGAATTTTCTTGATAACCGAGATTTGAATTCCCTCCATCTATCGTTGGCTCTTTGTAATACCCACTGCTTTCTGACAGATCCAATCGAAAAAACACCCTACAAATAACAAAATCACATACACATAAAATATAATATAATATTTTCATACAAAAAATATACAAAAATATTAACGTCTACATACTCACCTCAATCTCTTCCCAAATAAGGTCCTTGAGACCTTCTCCCACATCACTCCAAGTATTGATGTTGATTGGAACTCGCTCTCGGGATGCGAATCCAATATAGCTGCTGAAAATGTTTCGGGTTTTCCCAATTGGTTGTCCTTCTGAATTCCATTCCAATTGAATGTTTTGTCCTTTACGTCTCTTTCTCGAAACTTTAGGAATTGTGGTACGACCCCTACTAATCGTTGTGGTCATTGAGTCGTCTTCATTGGAAGACATCTACAACAAAATTTGGTACAAAAAATATTATCAAACTGCATATAAAACAACATAATAAAATCTTACAAAATTTAAGACATATTTACATTCATTACAGAAAGATATTAGTGCACATCAAGAAAATGCCAATACTTACTCTCACTTATGCGTACAATGTTTTTTATTTTTATGCACACTGACATCATCAACAAATGTCCCGTCATTATGATCTTCTCGAGCACATATCTCTTCTTCTTCAACAACAAGATCATCATTTACAGACACAGATGGAATGATTGAAGACAAAGAAGTTTCTTCTTCTAAAATGATGTCATCGTCATCATCATCTCCTTCATGGGGCCTTCTTCTGTGAGATAAGACTACAAATCAGCCCTTGTTAGCTGTGTCTATCACATAGAAAACTTGTTTTTCCTGTAATGCCATTATAAATGGATCGCGTTTACATCCCTCCCTATCTAGGTTCACTAAGATCAATCCATCTTCTGTGCGTACACCCTTATCATTTTCAGCCCACTTGCAACGAAAATTAGGAATCCAAAATGTGTTGTAGTCCAACTCATATATATCTTGGATCACACCATAATAGGACATGTCACACCAGACTGGATTTTTGTCTTTAGCACTAGCAATGTGCAAAGCTTCGGATACCAAAGACACCCCACTATTTTGCATCGTGCTTTTTTCATCTTGACATTTTGTATAGAAAGTGCATCCATTTATAAAATAACTAGAAAATGACAACACGGTTGATTTAGGCCCCACAGATAACCATTTCAAGGTCTTTGAAACAGAATTTGGTGAATGCTCAATCTGTTCACTAATATGATTCTTTAACCATTCGGCAAAACAACGGATGTGTAAGTTCATTATATCCTTCTCATTCTTAGATTGGTAACGAGTTTGTAAATAATCAATGTGTTCTTTAACATATGGTTCAACCTTAGTTGTATTACGAAGGACATACACATATGATGTGTGTAATTCATCAGTGGAAAGTCGTACAAACTTGCATCCTGTACTGCCTTGTCCATCAATTTTTCTGACATGCCATGATTTAGGAAGACCAATGACTTCAACATTGGATAAATGTCGGACACAAAATTCAATAGCCTCTTCTACTATGTAGCTTTCCACCATACAACCCTCAGGTCGATATCTATTCTTTACATACCCCTTTAATAGCTTCATATATCGCTCGAACGGATACATCCAACGTAAAAATACCGGACCACATAGTTTGACCTCTCTAACCAAGTGCACATTCAAATGAACCATTACATCAAAGAATGAAGGAGGGAAGTACATCTCAAGATGACACAAAGTGATGATGATATGATTTTGCAATGAGTCCAACGTCTTAAGGTCAATGACTTTTGAGCATAAAGCATTGAAGAACATACAAAGTTTAGTGATTGCATTTCTAACCCGCTTAGGCAAAATGGAACAGATAGCCAACGACAATCATGTGATTTCAAGCCCAACAGTTTCAAATCTTTCATATCCACAAATCTACTCTTGTTTGAAGAATATCCCTCTGGAACCTTAACTCCTTTTAGGAACCTGCAAAATACAGCTTTCTCAGACTTTGAAATTGTGTAACATGCTGGGGGCAAGTAGGTCTGACTTCCCCTCATTTGTGGAGCCAATCTATCTCGAATACCCATGTCAACCATGTCCAATCTTTCCTTGAGGCCATCTTTTGTCTTCCATGGGCTATTAAGCAATGTTCCAATCAGACTATCACATATGTTCTTCTCTATGTGCATCACATCTAAACAATGCCTCACATATAAAGACTTCCAATAAGGAAGATCAATGAATATAGACCTCTTCTTGTAGAGACCTTTGAGAATTGGAGATTTATTCTTTTTTCCAAATTTTACTTTCAAGTGTTTCACCTTAGTGAAGATTTCTTGTCCGGTTAATGGTCGTGGAGCTCTTCGTAGTTCTACTTTTCCGTTAAAAGCTTTCTTCACTCTACGATAATGATGATCCTTAGGCAAGAACCTGTGATGGCCGAGATAAATAGTTTTCTTCCCATGTTTCAGTTGGCAGAATGAGGTCTCGTCTTCACAGATAGGGCAACCAAGATGTCCTTTGATACTGTACCCAAATAGATTTCCATATGCCAGGTAATCATTAATCGTACAAAATAGCATCGCCCTCATATTAAAATTCTCTTTGCGGTATGCATCATATAACTCAACACCCTTGTCCCACAGAATCTTTAAATCTTCAACAGGTGGAGCCAAGTAAACGTCAATATCGTTTCCAGGCTGCTTTGGTCCTGAAATCAGCAAAGTCAAAAGCATATACTTGCGTTTCATACATACATCTGGATCAAGATTATATATAACCAAAATTACAGGCCATGTACTATGACTTCTGGAATTATGGGGATTCATTCCATCTGCAGAAAGTGCCAGTCTTATGTTTCTAGGTATACCACCAAATTCTGGAAGTATATTATCGATTGTCATCCATTGCGGAGAATCTGCAGGGTGTCTAAGAAAACCATCTCTTTTTCTATCCTCAGCATGTCAAACCAACTTCTTCGCATCATCAGCATTATTGAACAAGCACCTAAATCTCGGTATTATTGGTAAATACCACAACACCTTACTAGGGCTTTCATCCTTCTTGTATCGTGGTTCTCCACAGACTGGACAACTGTCCTTCAAAGCATGATCATTTCGATACAAAATGCAATCATTGGAGCATGCATGTATCTTTTCATAATCAAGGCCCATGGATGAAAGCACTTTATATGCCTCGTAAGTGCGACGAGGAAGCACATTATCCTCGGGAAGTATATCTTTCAAGAGATGTAGCAAGGTCATAAAACTTTTATCAGACCAACCATTGCTCGCCTTCAGGTGATATAACTTTAAAACAGTAGATAATTTGGTGAACTTGACACAACCATTGTATAATGGAGTTTCAGAGTCAGTCATTAACCTTTCAAACATTTTAGGACAATCTCATATCTTTTCTTCTACATTGTAAGCCATGTCAAGTAATGTGTCTCCTTCGCCTCCCTCAAATTGTTCACTCTGATCTACAATATGAAAATCTTCCCTCTCGCCATGATGTATCCATCGTGTGTAAGTCGTATCAATGCCGTCTCGAAATAAGTGATGACGCAATGCGTCTTTGTTGATTCCGCTTACCAAAATCACACTTTGTGCAAGGACAAAGAAGTCTAGTATCATTTCCTGCATGTTCAATTGCACACCTTACAAATTCATCCACTCCTTTTTCATACTCTTCAGATAAGCGATTTGAAGACATCCACTTTTGATCCATTGCTGCACAACGATAAAAGGGGTGAGTACAAATATGTGGATAGTTCTTGTAGGGAAGGCATAGTTGCAAACAACCCTCCAATAAAGGGAGCCCTACACCATACTTAGGTAAAACCAGATAAGAATCATAGACCATACATAGGATAGGAGACCACTAGATGGTCATGGTCCTAGTAAAATTTAAGATAAACAAACTGTATAACCCGCAATCCAGTTGCCATCTAACTGTATCAACACTAGCTTAAACAAATCTTTGCACTTAAACCAACAACAAACAAACTAATCATCAAGAGGTTGCCATAACTAAATCAACAGAAAAACCATATACTTTCATATTCTGTAAAATAGTAAGAAAATAAAACTATTCCACTTTAATGCATTCAATATAACATCAATTCATTAAGTCTATATCTATTCTTCATGCATCTCAAATGCTATAATCTTCAAACTGACATGAGCCTAGTAAATCTCTTTATTTTCTCAACACTCTAAAAATATATAAAGTGATAGACACAAAATAAATATATTTAATTACACAGATGTGCATACCTGATAGAACGATACATACTGTTACAACCTAATATCTTCTAAAGCTTGTTCTTTATGAGTGTGAAAGTATCCAAAATGTCTAGAATGAAATGGTAAAACTATCTAGTGGGATGAAAGGTCATGCCATTTGAGGGGGAAGATGTTAGAAGTCGTTCATGCTGGAAATCAATCTCTAGCACAATATCAAAACAAAATCGACATCTATACCCCCACGTCCATTGTCCAACTAAAACTTTATGGTCTCTTTTGTGATGGATGGTTGATTAACACTTTGTTATATTGATGGTAGTGACTCATGTTGCTTTTTTCATTTTTTTTTGGTAACTATACAAAACTTGTTGATTCCCAAAACAAGAATCAACAAAAAGAAACTATCTTTCTATCATTACATCAGAACATGCAAACTATGAGACCATGCCTCAAAAAACCAGAGAAAGGAGCCTCAGACCTACAAAGGCTTGAAGCTTCAAGGAACCCACAAGAAAAGGATAGAAAATAGACTCAGAAACGTAGAGCAAAACCATCCCCCAGCAACCAACCTCAAAAACCATCACCAAAGCAAGTGGGGAGCATATGAACAAAGGCACCAACTGCCGAACAGCCTTCAGCCTAATCTAGAAAAGAAAAAGGCAGCCTGTAGAACCAGGGCATCACAAACCTACTGCCTCCAAAGATAAACATGACAACCAAAACCACCCAGACTCAACCATCACAGAAAGTGAGAGGGGAGCACAAGCACATGAGCACATAAACAACCAACACTTCTTCAGCCTTCAACCACAACTCATCAAGAAGGAAAGAAAGAAACTACTAAACACTCTAGAATCAACCAACACCACCTAAGCAGTACAACGGCAACAACTTCCCTGCCCCATCCATCTTCAAATCAAAACAGACAAGGCAAGATAGCTCAAGCAAAGAAATCACAGACCAGGGGAGAAGCTATAGTTTTATGGGAAAGCACACCTAAATAACCAACATTTTCTAGCAGATTGCTGCAGGATGCCCTAATCAACTCATAAGCTTGTCAGTTACCAATAGGGTTGGTGTAAACAACAAAAATCATTTTTGTAGCACAAATAACAGTGGGGTAGATTCAATTATTGATATTTGACCATCAATCCTTCCTTTTGCTTTTCTTCACTCTAATTTTATGGGAATGATGTGGTACATAACAAAAAAAAAACATACTCTCTTTCATTTTCTTTCGATCCCTGTCACTTTGTCTAATAAATCATGAAAAACTTTGTCTCTGTGCTACGTCATTTTCCTCCTACCCTACCAAGTTTGTCTATTTTTCAAACAATTTTAAATTAGTGTATTAGTTATATTGATTGGTTAGAACTTCCTATTGATATAATTTTATTAAGTAGCATGGGTCACCCTATTTCCTCAAAACACTCCAAGAAAATACAATTGTTGACATGGATTTAAGATATGCATTTTCCATAATTTTTAATCTCAAATTATGTTATCATAATCCTTCTTATACAAATGCATTATGTTATATTTTCTTTGAACAATCTCAGCTCTAGATTGATTACATCATTTCCACTTGGGCTGAGCAACAACTGGGGTTGGCCTTAAACATCAAAGGAAAGTTTAGCAAATCATCTAGATAACTAGTAAGCAGGAAGGAGGGACATGAGATCTAGGTTGAATGTAGATATGGTTTCTTGAGGCAATGCTTGGAAAGCTGGTAGGTCAGTCTATTTTGGTTCCGCATCAGGTGAATGACCTCTTAGATGGATGTGTCTCTCTGAAGGTTAAGGATTGCACACATTAGTAGTTGGTATTTAAACTAGGTATTCTATAGTGTTGTTTATCCAGTGAACTGCATTGCTTGAGTTGTTGTTGATGATTCCTTGTGGGGTATTATTGTTCTTAGCATACCGTATATTTTTTAGGATAGCGAGGATCTCCCCCCCCCATTGAATCCAATCCCCTCACGACCTTGGCAGCACCTCCTAGCCACTGACCTTCAATGTCTCTAAGAGCTAGACTAGTACTTTTGATGTTCTCATTACTAGATACAGTTCTATCAACCTGCGTCAAGATAGTATTTGGAGGGATGTTGGTTGTGTTGATTTGTTGTGTAGCTCGAAGATATTGGGGGTTAGCTTTGTTGTGAAATACGAGCCTGACAGAGGCTTCTTCAGCTCACAACTGACCGCCATGACAGCTGGCAATCTGGACCTATTTTCCAAGATAAAAGAGGTATTGTCCTTCCATAGAAGCCAGCAAGTTACTGGGGGGAAAATCTATCCAACCCTCAATTTCGTTCAAGGATTTGAGGTTGTATCAAGGTCAAAGAAATCGGTAGCGTCCGTGGGTATTAGGAGCATCCAGGTTTGTTTGGCTTCCGCACAGCCTCGTAGAGAATGAAGGATCATCTCTGTGTAAGTAGAGGTTACCTTGGATTGAAGGGAGCTCGAGGTGGGTGTGAAACGCAGAGGGCAGCAGTGCTTTCCGGTCGTCTAGCAGTGAGCTCAAGAGTTGAAGATTGCTGGCCCCTGGGAACGTCAGCTCTGGGAAGCAGTGCTTTCCAGTCGTCGTCGATCTCTAGCTGCGGCGCTCTGGGACGCGATGCTTTCCAGCGATCTCTAGCTGCGGCGCTCTGGGACGCGGGGGGAGGGGGCAGTTTGCAAGAGGGGGGTTTGGGTTGCAACGAGGGGTTGTGGTGAAACTGCTGATCGTAGTTTTGGGGAAACTACGCGCGTGGAGGAAAAGAGGAAGCGCGGGGGAAAAAAAGCGCGGAGGAAAAGAGGAAAAAAATCAAAATAGACGGATTAGCAGTAAATAATGACCAAAATGAACGAGTTTAGAACAAATTTACTCAAATAGACGAGTTTGGGAGAGAGAAAGGGTCGAAGATGCCGAACTGAATGGTGTCTTCACCCCTATTGGCTCAAAAATAGCAAATTCGACCCCGCCCAATGGGTAGCTGGGGGTGTGGCGCCACGTGGCAGTCCCACGATGAAGACGCCGGTCTGACTGGCGTCTTCATCGTGGGACTGCCACGTGGCGCCACGCCCCAGCTACCCGTTGGGCGAGCCGATGTTTTTCTTTTTTAATTTTTTTATTATGATACCATGTATATTTTTTTATTATGATATATATACATATATATGTTAAATTGCTAAATAAATATAATCTACATTAACTTATATGAAATTAGCCATATATCTGAAATAATAACTGAAGATAATAAAAATATTAATAGAATATTATATTTATTAATACATATTATTTATAAATGTACATAAAAGTATTTAAAATTAATGAATATAGTACTAAAATTATATAATAAGTTTAAAATTATAAAAATAAAGAAAATATATACATGCATTTAATTGTAAACTTAGAAAAAAAAGAAAACTAATATAGCAATAAAAATAAGAAAATACTAAAATAAAAACTAATATGGTAGTATATAAGACACGCTGGTGCACATAAAACACACACACACACATGTGTGTGTGTGTATATATATATATATACATATATGTTTTATTTCTATAGTTTTAAACATCACTATATAATTTTAATATTGTATCCATTAATTTTAAATACTTCTATCTGCATTTATAAATAGTATGTATAAATGAAATATAAATGCAGATAGAAGTATTTAAAATTAATGGATACAATATCAAAATTATATAGTGATGTTTAAAACTATAGAATTAACACACACACACACACACACACACACACACACATATATATATATATATATATATATATATATATATATATATATATATATATATATATATATAGACACACACACACATATATTATACGCGAATAATTGAAAAATTTAGAGAATTATGTGAATATGATGTGTTGTTTTAACTATGGTCTTTTACAATATGTAGCTATTACAACAGGTGATATCATGTTGTGTAATTATAGTATATTACAATGGTTTAGTTAATGTTGTGTAATGGAGGTCTATTACAACGATGTTTTATGTGTGGATATTACAACAGGTTACAACATGTTGTGTAATTATAATATATAACAACAGGTTGGAGTCTGTTGTCTCATGTTGGGATATAACAACGAGTTTTAATATGTTGTATTATGGTGGTCTATTACAACATGTACCAAATACAACATGTAAAGGCATGTTGTATAATTAATACACACTACAACGGGTGAGTCTGTGTTGTGTAATGATGGTCTATTACAACATGTGACTATTACAACGGGTCAAAATATATTGTGTAAATAACATCTTTTACAACAGTTTTGAATATGTTGTGATACTACAACCTATTACAACACTTTAGCAGTTGTTGTAGTATCCTCCTATACTAAAACAGGTTTGGCATGTTGTAAATGACTTGTGTTGTATAAAATATACAATATACAACACAGAAATGGGCTTGTTGTGATAAGTATGCTAACTACAACACAATCATCAGAACTGTTGTCTATCTCCTGTTGTAAAAAGCATTTTCTGTAGTAGTGCTTTTTGGTCTTGAACTTTTCGAGTTCTACTTTTCTCCCACTGATTCCTTTGGAATTGAATTCCTTTAGGAATACAGTCGTCCTGGAAACAAACATTGTTGGATTGGAATATAAAAGTAATATTCAACGAAATAACATTTATGTGATTTGTAGACAAATCTTTTCAAGAAACTATTTTCTTACACATTCTTTCATTCTTAATCTTTATAAAAGACATATCGGGACACCTCCCATGCCATATCTCATATGGTGTCTTTTGAACCACTTTAGACAGGACATTGTTTAGTGTTAAGCATGTTCCTAGAAGGAAATTGGAAGATGTACTGTTTTTATTCATAATCACACCATGACTTAATATGGTGTGATTGCTTCTTTCTGATACATCATTATGTTTCAGGTGGAGTTCATTGTGATACATTATCACATTTTCTCAGGTTGTCCTCAAACTCTTGGTTCAAAGTATTTTCCACATAGATCATATCAAGGTGTTTGGGTTATGTACTTCAAACATGTTCTCCTTGAACACTTCTATATATCATACTAGTATATCATTAAGTACAAACTATCATATTGTGACAACCTGTTACACTAAACGAGATTATTCAAAACATAAAACACAATCAATCACCAATTAACCACATACCCAAAAATATGGGTAAATAAAAACCGATTTCCACATCAACACCCGCTCAGAAACATTTGCATAAGAGCCCAATATCTTTCGTGTATCCTTACTATGCCAAGAATTTGATACAAATTATTCTATCACCTTAGCTACAACATATCTACACAGGAGAACAATATTTGTATATGCCACACGAAAAACATTAACATGCTAACAAAATTTCGATTCATTTGAAACATCATATACAAACTTTCCTGCTCGGACCTGAGAGTACAGGGACGACTCTAGGACACACTAGACATCTAATCAACTTTCTCAAAGATTCATTACTATAGCTCCTCTTTGCTGCCACATGTTTATTTTTGTCAATTCCGATTATCTAAAAAAATGTGGCGAACCACAAGGGTGAAACCCATGTCCCAGCAAGAGATATAACATCCAACCATGCTTATTGATTACAACATTTCAAATAGTAGATAACTAAGCAGTTGGAGTATTTAATAATCAATTGAACAAATTGAACAGTTCAAGTATACTAAACATATTAAGCAAATCATCTTATCAACAAGTATGATCATCAATGCATATATAGATAACAAATAAATCCATTTCTCTGGATAGATATCTACTCAAATATCATCAAATTGCATCTAATAACAATCGTTATCATTAATCTAACTATCATCATATTCCTTGCTAACAGTACAAGCAATCTAGTAGCATAAGAATCCCTGACATCATGAATATGTCTAGTAACATAACATGGCTATCAATATTGGCATCTCAAATAAAGTGAACAGATCTATATCATAAGTAGAACTAACATCATAGCACAATTAACCACATAGGCATGATTAGAAGTTTAAGCATTTATAATTACATAGGCATGGATAGTAATATTAAACATAGCTAGTATCATCATCTTAACCATCAGTGTCAGTATATTTGACAACATAAGCATGTTTACAACATGAGTATAACTACAACATAAGTATATCTATTATCTCTTATTGTACTATACATGATCTCAATGAAAAGAAAGCAAACAAGGGTTATCATCCAATATGAAGCGTTGTGTATAACCCTAAATAGATATGCTACATGATTGTCTTACATCTTTTATTATGCCTTGGGAAATTTGAATCGTACCATCCAAATTCCAACTGACCCCTGCGAAGGGCTATTTGATTGTGTACAAGATCTAGGAGTGTCGGTATCCTAAGATCTCTTCCCCTCAGTCAGTATGAGTAAAACAACAGTGACATATTAGTCAAAGCTGCCACCACAGCGACATATAGTTAAGGTGCTAACCACTAGTCCGCCCTTGGTACAAGTCACGACACTAGAAACCAGGGTATACAAAACCCTCTAATCCGAGGTACAAACCGCAGTTGTCCTCAATCACATCAGATGTATGAGGCATGACCATAGACATCCTCCACAACCTGCATTGTGGATGACAAGGATTTATCCTCAACTTGCCACCCCCACATACTCAACAGTATGCGCTTTGAGTTTCCCTTAGGAATATTCATTTCACCATCCAGCAAGTTCTGACACTGAAGATTACTCTACGGAATAGGGCACTACATGATTAGAGTTGTGCTTGATTAGTTATGCCAATTGGGTGAATTAAGGTTGCATCAAACAAGTGGACATACAACCCCTAATTCACTTCTAGAAAGCATATAAATATCACAACTTTAAAAGATATAAAATGTGTGTAACATAATTTCTCATCTCATCATCACACGGTACTATTCACTTGCCATTCATGATACCACACCAGTCACCATACTATCACAAGATATAAATTCTTTTCACAATATCACAGGGTATCAACCCTTATCAACACAAGAGGATTACACCTCATTCAGGGCTCAACCATGCCCAAAGGTCATTAAGACCATCTTACTATCACATGATATAAATCCTTTTCACAATATCACAGGGTATCATCACTTATCAACACAAGAGGATTATACCTCATTCAGGGCTCAACCATGCCCAAAGGTCATTAAGACCATCATACTATTCCCTACAATATCATCATTATCTTTTCATGCCTTATAACAAGGCTCAACAACATCACTTACATATAATACACCAGATCAACACAATATTGCATTAATGAGCTAGGAGATATTCATAAATAATCATAGCAGGGTTATATTAACATTAAGAACATTCCTTTATTACATCAACATGCAAGGAATCTAGATATGATTAACCCTCATCATATTCATAATGCACATGTTTAGCATAAGAAAGTATCAACCATGTGGCTATGATAACCACCAATTAACACATTAAGGTTATGATTATATTAATAAGGTTATTTCACCATCATGCCATCATATAAGAAGGTTAAACATGAATACTCATCTTTATATATTTGCATTAGAGTTAGGTTCACAAGATAAATTATATTAATGTTACTAATCAGCACTCATACCCAAACCCTAACTCACGACATCCCCATTAGATCATGGATGTAAAAGGTGAAGCATTACCATCACATTCCATACTATTCTCAAGTATGAACCCACACATAAATCAAGGTGTAACAATCAAGTTATAGCATACTAGGGTTTCAAAAATAGTAATAGAGTACTCCATGATTGTATTAGTCGTTTAAGGACTATTCATACCCAATTACCATCATTTAGTTATATTAAAGCTAGGTATAACAAGATATACCTCACTAGGGTTGCCCATTAATTCCTTATGGTGATTATAAATCATAATCATATGAGGGAAAGGGTAAGACTAGAAGTTGAAGGGATTGAACCATCAAATTCTCATCATTTCAATCATAACATTACACTACATGCTTCACTCAAAACAATGGAAATATTGAGGCATCAACTTCTAACCATGAAATGTTGAAAAGGTAAATCCATTGGTCATTTACATAAGAAACACCTTGAATGAATCATCTATGATGTTATTGAGTCCTTATCTATAAAAGTTACCATTTAACCCTAGACATCCTTTGATTAACAGCAATAGGGGTTCTGTTGGGAGTAGGGTAAAACCCACAATCGATTGTTCATTTCAAACAAGCCATCCATTGTCAACGAGTAAGCTCCTTAAGTTGATCATATAAAGGAAAATATATAAATCACATTATTAGGGCCAATATATTACATTAGCCATCATTTCACTTTATTGGAGGAATAAACAGTAAATCTTGACCATTGGGTCAAGTTCATATGTTAAAACCATCAATTACAGTATAGGTCTGACCATTGCATCCAGTGACCCAAGAAACCATTGGTCTAAGGCTTAATTGATGCTACAACTATATTATTAACTCACCATAGGTTTTGAAGACCTTATCCACCATCATAAGTGACCATTAAGTCACCATAGGTTGTTAAATCAGCACTATATTCATTAATCAACATCAAATATCAAACTAATATCACCATTGATTGATAGCATCATTAGGGTACTTAGTTGTTAATTACTAGGATTCTAATTAGGCCAATACCTAAAGGGGTGAACGTAAGTTGACACCCTTGGTCACCACCATCAGTTGTCATGAAGACAACGCCATCGGTTGTTGCAATGGTACCACCGTCGAGTCATGTGTTTATAGAAGAAATCAGCTTTTTACCCTAAAATTGACCATTGGTTGATAGGTGCTTAGCATCATAGGTTGTCAAATCAACCTGATCCAAGTCATATTATACCTTTGGAATAACGTACACATGATCATAGGTTCATATAGAACTGAAATCATAATAGGAAACATTATAAAAATCAAAATCCGAGTCAAGCATAGCTTTTTAGTGCATGGATCATCATTTAAAAGTAAGAACATGAGCTAGCAAGCTTATTGTAAGCAATAAACGTGGAGCAAGTTATAAAACTTGCCTCTATTTAGAAGATAAACTCCCAAATAGAAGAAAACATGAGCAGGTAGGGTAGGAAATCCAAGCATAAGCTGTGAACTCGTCCATCTAGCATCTTTCCTCATCAAATGAGCAAACCCTAAGCATAATTAAGGAGCAAGAAAGGTAGGGTTTTAGAGATTTAGAGCAATTCCTACCATGGAACAACAAGGTTCCTACTTGGAGAAAGGTAGGAGGAAGGATAAAAAAGAAATAAATGGAAGAAAGAAGGGGATTCTTACTCTTTTAGGTCAAGATCATTAGAAGGAAGCTTTTTAAACCCTAAAAGGAAGTCAATTGCAACCCTAGATTCTTTTTCCAAGAAGATCCCCTCTTTCTTATTCCTTGGACAAGAAATTTGCAGAAGCACAAAGGGAGAACAAGTTTTGTAGAAGGAGGGAAGTGGTTGAGAGAAAATGGCTCGTTTGAGTGCTTAGGGATAAGTATATGAAACTTTAAGATAAAGAAAAAGAAAAAGTTGAAGTTCTAGTATCTTTCCAAGTGTCCATGGCCTTAAACTATTAAGAATATACAAGTACACACACAAGCATATCCCCCACCATAGATATATACCTCTTAGCTTTCCTTTGATGAATTTCCAAGCCAATCAAATAATTCATTAGTTGATAGCTACTAAAGGTAGCTCATCCATGAAAGGGTAAACCCTAAAATACCCTTGAGGAAAACACCTTCAAACCAAGGTTTAAATAGGTGCCCCATGGATCAAAAAGCTCAATAATGATGATATAATATCCAAATAACATAATGCAAGTGATAAATTGCAAATAAAACCTCTCAATTGGGTAAACTGTAGAAAAGTCCAAAATGTGCATAAAATTGCATAACTTGCTAAACAGTGTCCAAATTGGACCAAATTTGAAACTTAAGCTTGTATTATGATTTCAAAGCATATCAAAAGGTTATATTAGGGTTATAATAATTCAATTATGATAATTACGCTTATTCAACTCATTAAGCAAGTTTCGGGGCCTTACACGTATCTTTTGAGATCAATAGTAAATATAATGAGGTACTATTAACCACCTCTAAAATTAATTCTAAAAGGTCTATATACATCAGTGTGTATGAACCCAAATAGAATAGTCACTCTCCCAATACATCTAGTGAAGATGCTTTTTTCATATTACATAATAGATAAGACTTGCATATCTCTATTGGCTCAATAACCAAAAGATTCTAGACTACCATCATTATGGGTTCTAGAAATGCATATATCATTTATGTGATCTTGATGACAATGTTATAGGTATTCATTGTTTGAGTCATCAAGTCATTTAATATATATATCTGTCTCAAGAACTATCACATATAAACTATGAGACATTAGGGCCACTGCCATAAAAGATCATGTCTTTGAAAGCAAAACATAAAATATATTCATAATATTCTTGTCTGTACAAGATACATGATGTTTTTCATCAATGGCAGGTACATAATAGCAATTCACAAATTTTGTTACATGCCCATTACATGAATGATAGATTCCCAACTGTAGTGTCAACAACTATTGCTCTGTATAGTTCTAGATTACTTCTTCTCGGGTCCTGAAGTGGAGATATCTATATTTCTATCTTTTCTTTTTCTTGAGATCCTCTATATAAAGAGGGTAGTTCCTTTTCTAATGTCCAATATGGTGATAGTGGTGGCACTTTCCTTCCTTATTCACTCATCCTTTAGCTTTCAGTGTATAATACTTTGGTTTCTGGCTAGATTTAAAACTCTTCTTAGCTTTACGTTTGCCCTTGGACTTCCCTCTGTTGATCATCATCATAGATTTGGGTTTTTCCTTCTTCATCTGTGTTTTATCTATCCTCAACATGCCAAACAATTCTGACAACAACTTGTCAAAATTATTCATGTTGTAATTTATGACAATCTGCTTGTATGATTCTGTAGTGAATGCAGAATCACATATGTGGCTAACTCTTTACCCAAGGGAAATCCTAGTCTAGCAAGGTACTCCGCATACCCAATCAAATTGACTATGTGGGGACCTACTGGATATCCTTCTGCCATGTTGCACTTGAACAATGCCTTTGAGCATCATATCTCTCTTGTCTTGCCTGATCTTGGTACATGTTCTTAAGATGTGTAACCATCTCAATAACATCCATGTTCTCATGTTGTCTCTACAACTCATAGTTCATTGAGCACATCATCAGGCACTTGACATTCACAACATATGCAAATTGCTTCTAATAAGCATTCTTATCATCCTTAGGCATAGTGGGAGGAGGTTCATCTTGCTATGGTGTCTCCATGACATTCAACTTGCTCTCCTAAGTGAGAACGATTTTCAATGTCCAGAATCAGTCATGGAAGTTGTTCCTATTGATCTTGTCCTTCTCAATGACCGATCGCAAAGAAAATGTGTTTGTGTTTACCATTAGTATCTACAAAAGAAAGCTTACAGCTTTAGTCAAACACTTTTGATTAATTTGATTTGATAAGTTTGATGATATTAAATAGGCTTTTCATTAATTATCACTCCCACTATTTTGTTCAAATTGATAGCCCTCACTACCAATTTAGAAGATTGTAGCATACAACCTTCTCATGAGCCAAGATCCATATTTCATTAATTCATGAGTCAGCTTTGGCTAATCGCCCACAACTTGACTATTTAGGCAAGCTACTTTTGCAAATTGCATCTCATGCAACTCTTGGATAGATGTTGTGCACAACTCCTTGTCACTAACCATCTCTATGCTTCTAGGTACTTAATATCATTAAGATCACCAAGTTAAGCTTGATCTAAAAGCCAACATGATAAATTATGAACACTGCTTTGATAGACCCACATAACTACCATCACACTTTCATGAGATGGACATTGCATCGTGCTTTGGCGTAACCGACGCTTAGTTGATCAAGTTTTTTATGTGTTGCTTATGGAAAGCATATAAAACTTAATATTTTGATTGAGGGATTTCCTATAAGTACGTATACATATTCAATAACCACATACTTATGTATCATATACATGATATAACCATAAAAGAAAAACATGCAATCAAAAATATATGAGTGATGACTATGGCCATATTAATGTTATTCCTTGGGAGCCACAAGAAATTTCTACTACATGAGGTCCACATCATATGTAGCGACATGTTGTTCATGAAAATTGACAATGGAATTAGTCTGGGTTGATCAATTCAATACTTGAACCGATCGGCTCACCTCCAGGTGAGTCAGTTGATATGTCAGATCGATCGTTTGTTCCCTGGTCCAAACGATGTTTGGATACCTCCAATCGATCAATTGAACCACCAGACGATTGGTTCAGCTCCTCCCATCATTTTTCCTTCTCAATTCTCCATCCAATCAGTTCATTTTCTGAAATGGGTGGTTCATCTGGTGTTGAGTGTCTACTTTGCCATAACAAGAATTAAAAATATCCTATGTTATTTATCATATTTCATGGTAATAGGGAATCCTTGAGTTACATTTGGGGGAGGATAAGAAGGAAAGAATTAATACTTTTACATATGTAAAAGAAGAGATAGGCTCAGTATGCAAATCGAGATATAAACATGATAACAACCATGCAAACAAGCATACAAATCTAGGGGTTATTGGCCATAACCATGCTTAACATACACCATCAAAACCAATTTTAGGGCACCGCATACTGATTGCATATATATATTATCATATTATACATATTTATATTTGTAGGATGGCATGTGGTATTTAATCGGATATGCACATAAATCATTTTAGCATTCACATCATGTGTAATAAATGGTAAAAAAACTAAATCCAATCACATTGATTTAAATCCAGATACACCGTAAATTGGCGTGCCTCTAATACCACTATTGGAAATCGGGGCGATAGATAAGGCAGCGGAAATAAAATTTGTAATGTGTGATACCCAAATCAACAGATTGTGTCAGCAACAATGTATCTAGGAAGGAAGGTAACAAGAGTTACACATGGTCCTGGAGCAAGTCCAATGACAATTCTTGTTGCAATGTGCTTCTTTCTCAAGTTGACTTGGATGGTTGTTAGCAGCAGACTCCTGGTTTATTACCACGGTAGGTGGTTGATTACATCCTCCTAGCAGGAAAAATGCCTCCTCACCTCTAGAGTAGTCCACACGGACCACTGAGAACTCCATGTTGCGCTACTAGAGCCAACAGGAAGGAGTTGTCCCTTCGAACGTCAGCATGCTAGCACCAACTTTCTCTCCCTTGATATCCCTCCCTTTAATGGGTAGGACTTTCTCAGGCTCTCTTAGTTACCACAACCGTATAGGACAACAATTGTCAAAGCTTATTATTATTGTTTATGGGAAGCCCCCAGTACCCCTCTAATTATAGGAGGGCCAAAGTCAGGGTTTTTAGTCAATACGGGAGTCAAAGAGACAAAATTTCATGAACTTTTTGGAAGCTAAAAATGGTGAACCAGTTGGTTCACAGTTGAACCGGTTAGTTCATAGGTGAACCAGTATGTTCAAACCTTAAACTGATCATTTCATATTCTATCCTATTTTGAATCACATTGGCATCCAACATTTGATTAATGCAAAATATGATGTCAACATCAATCCTTGATCCAATCGAATTGATCATTGAATCGGGAAGCTCAACACTTATATCGATCATCTTAGACCTTGAACTAGTTATTACACATAGTGAACCGGTCGGTTCATGCCCTGGTTTAGGTATTGATCAGCCAATGTTGTTTCCAATTGACCTGACACTTGAATCGATCAGTTCAACACTTGAACCTGCTGGTTCAGAGTCCATTCAATCAATTTCCAACTATTGTTGTTTAAATTGAATACTTAAACACTTTAGTAATCAAGTTAAACACCATTCATGAATAAACTCCTATTCCAAGTGCATGCTATGTGTGTGACCCTATAGGTCCCAAATTACATGGACATACTATAACAAATTTATGAAATCACAAGAAATGAGTGGTATCTAGAAACACATCATTGCTACCCAAGTAATTCTAAAAGTTGGAGAACAACTTCAACCTTCATTATAAGATCAGTGTTACCTGTGTTAGTATAGTTCCTTTGTCTCTGATAATCAAATTGAACTCAAGGCATGGAATCATCATCCTCTCAAAGTTCTATACATGTTTCTTGAACGAGAGCAAACTGTATGAGATGCATGTGAGTTCACATATCTTATATTGAGTCACATGAGTATGAGCATACATTTCTCAGTATCACTTATCAATTGCCTAGGATATCAATCTCTTGTAGGAGGGATAAATGCCATATACATCACTCACACTTAATTCCATGTTTTACAATGCACCTTAGCATCACCTTTATGGAAACCCTTATTCAAGGTCACATTGGTTGATGTCAAAATATATTGAACAACATGTGATGAGTTTAGTGACTTCAGGTCTAAGAACTACAATCACCACTATCACTATGAGAGCTAACTATGACTACCATTCCATGGTATCCATGTATCACTCTCAAGTTGGGTCTGTATGATCAACTATTCTCTAACATGCATCTGTGTGTTTGACTTGATATCACATATCGTGACTGATGAGACTCTGTCATTAGTCAACACATCCTTTAGTCTTATGTATTAGTATTGTTTATTTTTCTTCCATAGTAATATCTGACTAGGGACTTAACAAGAATGTATGTACTCTTATCATACATATGATCTCATTGTTTAGGTCCTCCACTTGAAGACATATGTCATCCAGTAACATCATTCTTTAGACATCTACTACGTATGTGTCATCATATCATCACTGATACAAACATAACTAACAAAATTACCTTTATCATTATCAAACCATGTATCGAATGCCTCATTGCAATAATCGTATGATTGGGGCTTTGGGCATACATACCAACAGAGGGTTCTACAAATCATCAAAACACTTGTATTATACAAATTTAGCATAAGATTTCATCAAAAATAAGAGTTGTGATGTTCTATAGGTAACATAATACTGTTAGCATTAACACTATGAGAGTATTCCTTCATAATGACAACATTAGAGAAAGTTGGATATTTTAATCCTTCACCGCTTAATCATTTTAATGTCAGGTCCAATAAGTTGGTTTGAATTGATGCCACAAAGTAACACTCATAGGTAGTCCATCGATTCATACACACATAGATAAAAACATAACTCTTATACCTAGATTCCCCATCGTATTGTGGGTGCACTTGGTCAAAACACAACAATCAGATTATGGGCTATAAACAAAAACATCAGTTCCCATGTTACGAAAAACCATCAATTTTCATATCCAACAAAACTATCAGTTTCCATAGATACACTAAGAAAAATCATCGATAGATATACCTAGTGAAGCTATTTTTTCTTGAACGTAGTTGGTTAATTATCTCATAGACTAGTAGAGCCATTGGATGTCAACAATAGGTGAAATCAGTTCTTCTATACTAAGTAAAAACCATTGTTTAAGTTCTAGATAGACCATCATTTCAAGTGCTAGATAGACCATTGTTTCAAGTGCTAGATAGACCATCGTTTGTGAATATAGGCAAGCCATCATTTTAAATAACTAAGTAAACCATTGATTGATATTCTAGGTAAAGCATCACTTGATGTACTAGGTAGACCATCATTTGTCAAGACTAGGGAAGCCATCGTTTATCAAAGCTAGGGAAAGCATAAATTCATGATTCAAGAGAGAAATGAGTTCATGATACTAAAGGAGAAAACATCAATACATGATTCAAGAGAGAAATCAATTCATAATACTAAAGGAGAAACCATCAATTCTACACTTCCAAGAGCCATCAATTGTTAGACTTTCAAGGTTTAGGTCTCCTACTTCCAAAGAAGAATCATGACCAAGATTAAGGGTACTTTAAGTACACAAATACTACTATATATGCTCAAACCCTACTCAAAGAACCATCTTCTACTTGTTACTTTGTTTTTAGGGCAAGATCAACATGTAGCAAGTTAAGAGTAAACAAGAAACATGAATAAAGTTATATAACTCACCTCAAGGAGAGAGACTAAGGTCCAAACAACATGGTAGTTTGAAGAGAGAAGAGATACCCTAGCTTTAGCACTCCAGATGCTCCAAGCTAGCTCCCTTCTTCGAGAACAAGGAAGAACCTAGGGTAAGAGAGAGGAACAAAGATGCTCTTCAACCACATGCTCAAGTTCTACCAAGAACACCATGGATCCATCCAAGGAAGAAGAGAGAATAAGGAGGGAAGCAAGGAAAACAAAGGTAAGGAGGATGATCTTACTTTTTTAGGACAAGAGACTAGGCTAGGAAGCTCCAAACGATCCAAGAGAGGGTAGATCCAAACCTTAGAGCAACATGCAACTAATCTTGACCAAGCTTCATCCTCAAGAGCTCTTTTCTTCCACCAAGCAAGAAGGTCGGACCTCTCAAGCAGCAAGATGGAGATAAAGGTGTGTAAAGAGTTCGTTTGGGAGAAAGAATGGGAGTATATAAAGCTAGGATGAAAGAGGAAGGTGGGTTGATGGTCGAAAGCATGCATGCCATGTGTCCAATGGTCGAAACCTCCCATCAATGTAAATAGCTACCATCAACTCATGTACCTAGGTGAACCATCGAATCTTCGGTCGAGGAGGACCATCGATTTCTAGCATCAAAAGCGCCATCAGATCATGTCCCTTCATAGCCACAAAAGCAAATCCTAATACACCATCAATTATGTGACGACCACTATCAAACCGACAGCCAAATTGCATAGTAATTACGCAGAATAACCATTATCAATGGATTAATGAAAATCACTAAAAATTAAAACCATTTTGCAAAGAGATCCATTACTAGGAAACTCTTAAGGGAATAACCAAATCAATATATACATCATGGTTCACATTGTACATACATTGTACCATCTCATCTTGAGGATATCATATGCCAGTTGCTTTGCCCAATCATATACATAAGCAACATAAAACCTCGAGGCATACAAGCCAAAATCTCATATTGTTTATAAAACCATTATGTACTAACTCCCAAAGACCCGAGAGTACAGAGACAACACATAGGATTTCTGTCTACAAGACACGACAGATAGCACACTCAACCGAAGTTGTTACTGTTGTCCCTGTTGCTGTTATCCTCCCTCTACAGTATGGTCTCTGCCTCCTCATCTGCGTCCACCTAAAAATGTTGGGACCAACGGGGTGAGACAAAAGTCCCAGCGAGAGATATAACTCTCCATCAACAACATTATTATCATAGGTAAACAATATAAAACTGAGCAGATGATCTTTTATATTAATAATCAAGACTAATCATTGTTTATAAGTAGAACAGAGCAATATCATCTTTTCAAGCAATGCAACTATCTATGATAGATAAATAAATCATCTATTCACTTTATAAGGAATACGAAGAACACATATAACATTTATCCATTTAAGATGTATAAAAGTAATGTAACATCAACCAATGTTTCTGTATTCGATCTTTAATCAAATACGCTACACGGCTGATTACATATTTATAATCACACTTATGCCTTAAGGAGATGAGGTATACCGCTCGTGCTCCAACTGACCATGACTATATAAGAATCGATACCATACAAGGTCAAAGGAAGACCCAACTTCTAAGACCTCTCCTGTCTCGATCAATACGAGACCACCGATAGTGACATCACATGTCAAACTACAATTAGCTTGCCAGGGTATAGTGGCATCTTCACTATAGAGTTATAGTCACGGCATGCACTCTCTTCGAGGAGATCACACAACAACCCCAATATATTTTCTTCTTTAGGGAGATCACACAGCAACCCCAATATATGAGGGAAAGATCACACAACAATCCTTATTTGGACGTAAGGATATTTTAGCTCATCACCCCCACATATTAAAAAATATGCTCTCTCAGTTAAACTCATTTCACCATTCAACAAATTCTAACACTGAATGGATCTATGGCCAGGGCAACTACATGATAAGGTTCCACTTGATTGATTAGGTGCATTACAGTACCTTTTAGCATCAACCAAGTTACAAGCATGAATTTTATAACAAATTCTACAAAGAAATGTGTAATACATATATCAAGTACTTTCATAATCTTTAGAACACATTGCATGTATAACACTCAGGATCTCAGTCCCTTATCACATTACTGGTAATTCTTATCCCTTAACATTATCATCATCGTTATTGCTAGATCTGGGTATTAAAACCCTTAGTTCATCACTGAACATTGTCACATCTTATCACGTAACTATTACCTCTAGGTCCTCAGACCTAGGTATACAATATACTTGTTGCACAAGTATTTCACATGGCTCACAAGGCCCATTTAATCTGTAACATATGAAACATCATAGATCATACCTGGCTATGCTCATCATCTCATGATACCTGTATGGTTAGTATTTCATGATAAAAATAATATCAAGTACATATCATCACCATGCGATACAAGAGAAATACAACCTTCCCATTATTAGGGTTAGGGTTTCCCTTTTTAGTTGATTAGGGTTTCAAGTTCATATTATCAAGAATCAAAACCATAATTCATAGCTCCACACATATTAGGAGCATACATTGATATCATAAGTATTCGATCATACTTGTTTATTCTCATCATTTATCATTAAATGATTATTACATAAAGCATGACTTTCTCTTTCATCCTCACTAGGATATTGATTACATCATACTTTATTAAGTTTGCTCAACCCTTTTTTCAAGGTACATTGGCCTACGCTTATCAAAATGCATTAAACTCTTTACATCTTAATCTATCATTTGACATAACACACTCCATGTGTTACTCAATCAAGTATATCAGATTTGAGGTGCTTACCTCCATATTGGTTTTGAGATGCTTCCACCAAATCGGGCTAGAGGTGCTTCCACCATACCAGGCTAGAGGTGTGTACTTACCACCATATCGTCCAAGAGGTGTGTGTGTGTCACTTATATCCGGTTACTCAAGTGTAGGGTTTTGCATATCGGGTTAGAGGTGTTTCCACCATATTGGGCTAGAGGTGCTTCCACCATATCGGGCTAGAGGTGCTTCCACCATATCGAGCTAGAGGTGTGTGTGCGCCACTTATATTAGGTTACTCAAGTGTAGGGTTTTGCATATCCTTATGCTCATACCTTTTCAAACCTTCAAAGTATCAACCTACCATGTGTTGAGTGACAGCCTAGACAATTGGTTAGTCCTTTTTCAACTAGCCCAAATGTACAAAATGATAGGGGTGTGGGGTTCCAAGGTATAACATATTTCATATCACCATATTGGGTTTCATTGCCATATCGGGTTAGAGGTGCTTCAACCCGATATCGGTTTGTGCCATGATGATTTCATCATCATAAAGCTCTATACTTTCGTCCCTTACTGTTCTAGTTCATGGACAACAGTCCTATGCAACTATTAGAACTCATAGAATCATCAATCATTTAAGAAAAAACGAAATTGAAATTAGATCTACAAATATAGCAAGATTGAAGGTGAATAATAACATGATTGGGTTCAAGTTATATAACCCACCTCAAGAACAACTTCAAAGCTCCAAGCTCTAAATCTTTACGTTCCCAAGGTTGAAGATGAAATTATCAAAGATCCAAGACCTGTTCACAACTCCTCTATATGCAAAGAATCACCATAGATAAAACTTGGTGATGAAGAAAAGAAAGGAAGAATCACAACCTGTGATTCATGCTTCAACCAAGGTTGAAGATGACCATGGCTTCACCTTAAGCTTAAGGCTCAAGATCCTCCTTGCTCCATAACTACTATGCATGATATTTAAGAGAAAGAGAGTTGTAGGATTCAAAAAGTTTCACTAGTAGGTGAAAGGAGTGGTATATATAATTGGGGCTCATGAGAGAGTGTGTATAAGAGGTGTCATCACCTTACACTACTAGGTGACACATGTCCATGCATGGGTTGACACATGTCCATGCATGCACACATATTTATCTTGATATGAAAAAATCTTGAGGATAATCTATTGATAAGATTTCGTCCATTAGTTATCTTGTTGAATAAGATATTTCAACCCAACATCACTTTATTCACAAACTGATACAACTTTTCCAAGGAAAGTTGTAAACCGATATCCATCACCTTCTTAAGGTGCTTAACTCGTCATGGCCCTTTCCAAGAGTTGAAAAAATGATATGGGACCTCATATATGGCTTCTTGTCCGATAGGCACTCCCGTATAAGCTCTACAACTCAATACAACTCATTTTAGGGTTTCAACTATACACCTCTTCTTGGTCTTTTCATCAACAAGAATACCATCACTCAAATATGATTCAAACATGGTGCCTCTTTATTTCTATCTCCTCTAGACGATGATAAGAGAGACTAGGGACACTCTAGAGGTGGTAATATGCATATCAACTCTACGTTTTGGGTAAATTGCAATTTGCACCAAAATTGGTACACAAGGCACAAGCATTATTCAAACAAGCTCCAACTTGGAACTTAGGCTTTCCAAAAGCCACCCCTTAGCATAATTCTCTCTATTATGATTCTAAAGCACTTGAGGCACGTTCAACATGTGACATATTACAATATAACCCCTCATCTTGGGTAAATTATAATTTACACCCAAACTACCATATAATGCACAAACAGTTTGTAAATAAGCTCAAACTTGAAAATTAAACTCTCCTTGAGTCTTAATTACTTTTCAAAAGATTTAAAAAAGTTTATAAATAACTTAATTTAGCAAAACTTCTAGGTTTGGCATAACCCAGGTCTGGGATGTTACAATTATCAACTCCTAACAGGGACTTCGTCCCCAAAATCTCAAGAGAAAAGAGAAGGGTACTTCCTCCTCATTTCTTCCTCCAGCTCCCATGTGGCTTTTTCAAAGCCACAGTGATGTCAGAGAACTTTCACAAGAACTATGTTTTTCTTTTTCAACTTCTTGATTCTTCTATCAATAATCATCATTGGACCTTCCACATAGGATATATCTTCATTCAATTCTACCTCTACAGGTTACAACACCAACTCTGTGTTAAGATGACACTTTCTCATCATAGATATATGAACACTAGACGTAGTCTGTGTAGCTCAGGTGGCAACTCCAACCTGTAGGCTACCTTTCCAATATGTGCTGTCACTGGGTAAGGTCCCATAAATCTAGGAGCTAACTTACCCTTTTTCCTAAATTTGAGAACACCTTTCCAAGGAGAGACCTTGAGATACATCCTATCTCCAACTTGGAATTCTAAAGGTCTATGGCGTTTATCGGCATATGACTTTTGTCTATCCTGTGCAGCCTTCAACTGTTGTTGTATTACTTTAATCTTTTTAGTTGTCTATTGCACTAATTCAGGACCCAGAAGTTGGTATTCTCTTATCTCATACCATCATAACGGAGATCTACAATGTCTACCATACAATGCTTCATATGGTGCCATATCTATACTCTTTTGATAACTATTGTTGTAGGCAAACTCTATTAAGCTCAAGTGTAAGTCCCAACTTCCTACAAATTGAAGAACACATGCCCTAAGAAAGTCCTCCAAAGTATGTATAGTCCTTTCAGATTGTCCATCTATCTAAGGGTGAAAAGTTGTGCTAAACTTTAACTGCGTACCCAAGGCTTTATGTAGTCATTCCCAAAAATGACTTGTAAACTAGGGACCTCTATCATACACAATTGTGATTAGAACTCTGTGTAACCGCACTATCTCATCTATGTAGATCTGTGCAAGTTTTTCAGCAGTATAGGTTGTTTTAACAAGACGAAATTGTGTTGACTTAGTCAGCCTATCAACTATCACCCAAATGGAATCATGACTTTTGGTTGTTCTGGGTAGACCAACCACAAAGTCCATTGTCACGTGATCCCATTTCCACTGTGGTATAGGTAAGGGTTGTAATGATCCTGTAGGCTTTTGGTGTTCTGCTTTAACTTGCTGACACACTAGAAACTGCATAACAAACTCAGCTACATCCTTCTTCAAACCAGGCCACCAATACAGGTCTTTTAAGTTATGATACATTTTAGTACTCCCTGGATGCATTGCATACATGGATGAATGAGCTTCCTCCATAACTATCTTTCTTAAGTCGTTGGCATCAGGTACTACCATCCTACGATAGTAATAGACTACCTCATCCTCTGAATCATGGAAATCGTCCCGTTTCTCACTACCATACTCTGACCTGATCTGTTGAATCATAGTATCAACTTGTAGTGCCTCTTTAATCTGTTGTCTCATAGTAGGTTTCACATGCATCTCGGTCAGCAATCCCACTAACAAATATACTTTTAACTGTACATTTATTTATCTCAAAGAGACAAACATGTCCCATTTAAAGCACATTAAAGAATTCAACTGTGCTTTATTTATGGGTGGAGATGAAGATTTTCTACTTAGTGCATCTACCACTACATTAGATTTTCTTATATGATAATCAATTATACAATCGTAGTCCTTGATTAATTCCATTTAGAGACGTTGTCTCATATTCAACTCATGTTGTGAGAAGATGTACTTTAAGTTATTATGGTCTGTGAAAATCTGACATGTTTCTCCATAAAGATAATGCCTCCAAATCTTCAACGTGTGGACCACTACAGCTAACTCTAGAGATCATGCGTCAGGTAATTCTCCTCATATTTCTTAAGCTACCGGGAAGCAAAAGAAACTACATGATCACTCTACATCAACACACATCCTAGACCATTCTTAGAGGCATCACAGAAAACAATGTATCCCTTTCCCTGCTCAGGTAAAACCAACACATGTGCACTAGTCAACCTTTCTTTCAACAACTGGAAAGAACGTTGCACTTGTCATTCTAGACAAAAGGAACTTCCTTCCTAGTTAACCTAGTTAGGGGTAATGCTACAGAACTGAAGTCTTTAATAAACCTTCTATAGTAACCTGCCAGACCTAGGAAACTGTGAATCTCAATTGGTGTCTTGGGATGTTCCTACTCTACAACAGGCTCCACTTTCTTAGGATCAACACGAATACCTGAAGTAGATATAATGTGTCCTAGAAAAAACACTTCTGACAACCAAAACTCACACTTGCTAAACTTAGCATATAACTTGTATTGTCTGAACAAAATCAAGGCTTTACAAAGGTGTTGTTCATGTTGTTGACCATCTCTAATGTATATCAGGATATCATCTATGAAGACCACTATGAATTGATCAAGAAATGGACGAAAGATTCTATTCATCAGCTCCATGAATGTATCTGGTGCATTAGTTAGTCCAAACGACATAACTACAAACTCATAATGACCATACCTTGTCTGAAAGGCTGACTTAGGTATGTCATCCTCCTTGATACATAAATGATGATATCCTGACCTTATATCTATCTTAGAGAACACTGTTGCACCACGCAATTAGTCAAATAGATCATCTATCCTTGGCAAAGGATATTTGTTCTTTATAGTCACCTTGTTAAGCTATCTATAATCTATGAATAACCTCATAGACCCATCCTTCTTTTTAACAAAAAGAACTGGAGCACCCCATGGCAAAGTACTCGGTCGAATGAAACCTTTCTCAAACAACTCATGTAACTGTTTCTTGAGTCCTGTCATCTCAGCAGGTGCCATCCTATAAGGTGTTTGGGTTATGGGTTGCATACCCATGATGAGATTAATCTTGAAATAAATCTCTCGAGGTGGAGGAATATCTGAAAATTCTTCAGGAAACACATCCTTGAATTCCCCGACAATAGGAACTTCAGGAAGACTAGGACTTTCTGCTTTGATATCTACCACATGTGCCAAGAATGCTTCACATCCTTGTTGCATCAGTCTCTCATCTACCATTGTTGATACTAGACAGGTTGAAAGAATCTTTCTGTCCCCCTGAAAGACCCATGTCTCATCACTGTCTGCGAACATAGCTTGCTTGGAACCACAATCCAAGACAAGCTTATACTTTTCTAGGGTATCCTTCCCAAGAATTACACCAAACCCCTACCTCTCAAGTGGTATAAGATCCACCTAAATGTTGTGTTCTAAAAAACAATGAAACACTGGGAGAACATACCTCCTGTAACACTACATATCTGACTAACATAGTTTCTAATAACAGATTATCTACTCTACGACTGACAGTCATATTACAGTCATGAATTTTTTCTCGAGTGATAAAGGAATGTGTTTCACTTGGATCAATCAAAACATATATGAAGTAGGATGAAGACATATCAGAATGAAACAATTCCATCTAACCTGTCACGACTCATGGATTGACTACCGTTGCCGATGTGCTCTGTTGTTTGGTGCATATGATCCTGCTTGGGACACCTATCCACGTCCTTGTGTGCCATTGCTAAACTTTTGCCTCTGAGAGCCTTGTTGACTCTGCCTTAGTGGTTGGGTTACCTCCATGTCTCTAATTGGACATTCTCTTATCATATGTCCTTCCTGCCCACACTTGAAGCAGTATTTGTCTTGCTGTGGTCTAGATGGTCTTGTTACTGACATTGATGTCGTATTATGGGCTCCACTTGGCAGAAAACTATGGCCTCTACCTTTGGTTAACATCCACTGTATTTGTGCATTGAGCCTCTGTGGTGCTAATGGTGTAGGAAATCTTAGTTTCTTGAAACTTCAGACCTCTATCCCTAGAACTGGGCAGGTCCTTTCTTGTTGTTAGCCTCACGTTTCTCAATCATGGACATCTCTATACGCCTAACAGACTCTACAAAGGTGGCAAACCTCTCTCTATTCTCTAAAGTAGCTACAACTGTGGATAACTCAGCGTTCAGATCCTTCTTAAAATGTTGAATCCTCTCCTCCTCTGTAGTAGCCATGTGTGGACAAAACTACAAAAGCTCCATGAACTTAGCTTCATACTCACTAATATTCATCAGTCCTTATTTAATCCGCTCAAACTGCAAGATTTTATCATCCAAATAAGTCATGGGAAAGTATCTACTGACAAACTCACGTCAGAACTCCTCCCATCTGACCTCAACATCGGTCTTTTCCCTTCTTCAATGGCCCACCAATGACTAACACTTCCTTTTAAAAGGTACACAACATGCCTGACTTTATCAGTTTCTAGAATGCTAAGGATTCTAAAGTCTTTTTCCAGCTCAGTGAGTCATAAATCTGCATCTACTAGGTCAGATGTACCAGTATATTCAGTGGCTCCTACCTGGAGTAACCATTCAATACCAGACCCATGTCCCTCATTGGGAACTGGTGCCCTAGGTACTGGCATCCAATCTGCCATATGCGTTATTGTGGTCATGAACTGCCTGAAAAGAGCATGAAAGGTTGGGTTTTCTAACATGGCTTGATCAAGATGGGGATTCTTAGGCACTGATTCCTCTCTTGCCTGATCCCTTGCACCTCCTTCTGGTGCAACAATACTACTCTCAGTAGCATGTTCTTCGTGTGCTCCAACCATCTTTCATCTTTACTTCTTCTCCTTTATGAGAAGAAGCGACTATAAGATAAACTGGAGGATACTAGAATAGACTCAACAACCTTAATACTATGTCTCTGTAGACTCAGTAAACCTTAGGATCTGATACCAAAAAATTGTGATGACTGCTATCAAACCGACAACCAAATCGCATTGTAATTATGCGGAATAACTATTAGCAGCGGATTAACAAAAATCACTAAAAATTAAAATCATTTTGCAAAGAGATCCATTGCAAAGAAACTCTTAAGGGAAGAACCAAAGCAATATATACATCATGGTTCACATTGTACATACATTGTACCATCTCATCTCGAGGATATCATATGTCAGTTGCTTTGCCCAATCATATACATAAGCAACATAAAACCTCGAGGCATACAAGCTAAAATCTCATATTATTTATAAAACCATTACGTACTAACTCTCAAAGACCTGAGAGTACAAAGATGACACATAGGACTTCTACCTACTAGACGTGACAGACACCACACTCAACCGGAGATCTTATTGTTGTCCCTGTTGTTGTTATCCTCCCTCTGCAGTACGGTCTCTACCTCCTCGTATGCGTCCACCTAAAAATGTTGGGACCAACGGGGTGAGACAAAAGTCCCAGCGAGAGATATAACTCTCCGCCAACAACATTATCATCACAGGTAAACAGTATAAAACTGAGTAGAGGATCTTTTATATTAATAATCAAGACTAATCACTATTTTTAAGCAGAACAAAGCAATATCCTTTTTTCAAGCAATGCAACTACCTATGATAGAGAAATAAAACATCTATTCACTTTATAAGGAATATGGAGAACACATATAACATTTATCCATCTAAGATATATAAAAGTAATGTAATATCAACCAATGTTTCTGTATTCAATCCTTAATCAAATATGCTACATGGCTGATTATATATTTACAATCACACTTATGCCCCAAGGAGGTTAGGTATACCGCTCATGCTCCAATTGACCACGACTACGTAAGCATCAGTACCATACAAGTTTAAAGGAAGAGCCGGCTTCCAAGCCTCCCCTGCCTCAATCAGTATGAGACCACTGGAAGTGACATCACATGTCAAACTGCAATCAGCTTGCCAAGGTATAGTGGCATCTTCGCTATAGAGTTACAGCCGCAACATGCACTCTCTTTGGGGAGATCACACAACAACCCTGATATATTTTCTTCTTCGGGGAGATCACACAGGAACCCCAGTATATGAGGGAAAGATCACACAACAATCCCTATTTGGATGTAAGGATATTTTCACCCATCACCCCCACATATTCAAAAATATGCTCTCCGAGTTAAACTCGTTTCATCATTCTTAAATTTTGACACTAAATGGATCTATGGCCCGGGAAAATACATGATAAGGTTCTACTTGATTAATTAGGTGCATTACAACACCTTTTAGCATCAACCAATTTACAACCATGAATCATAACAAATGCTACAAAGAAAGGTGTAATACATTTATCAAGTACTTTCATAATCTTTGGAATACATTGAATGCATAACACTCAGTATCTCAGTCCCTTATCACATTAATGCGAATTATTATCCCTTAACATTATCATCATCATGATTGCTAGATCTAGGTATTCAAACCCTTAGTTCATCACTGAACATTGTCACCTCTTATCAGGTAACTATTACCTCTAGGTCCTCAGACCCATGTATACATTATACTTGTTGCACACGCATTTCACATGGCTCACAAGGCCCATTTAATTTGTATCATATGAAACATCATAGCTCATAACTGGCTATGATCATCATCTCATGATACCTGCATGGTTAGCATTTCATGATAAAATCAATATCAAGTACATATCATCACCATGCAATACAAGAGAAATACAACATTCCCATTATTAGGGTTAGGGTTTCCCTTTTTAGCCGATTAGGGTTTCAAGTTCATATTATCAAGAATCAAAACCCTAATTCATAGCTCCACACATATTAGTAGCATAAATTGATATCATAAGTATTCAATCATACTTGTTTATTCTCATCATTTATCATTAAATGATTATCACACAAAGTATGAGTTTCCCTCTCATCCTCACTAGGATATTGATTACATCATACTTTATTAAGTTGGCTCAATCCTTTTCTCAAGGTACATTGGCCTACACTTATCAAAATGCATTAAACTCTTTACATATTAATGTATCATTTGACATAACACACTTCATGTGTTACTCAATCAAGTATATCGAATTTGAGGTGCTTACCTCCATATTGTTTTAGGTGCTTCCACCATATTGGGCTAGAGGTGCTTCCACCATATCGGGCTAGAGGTGTGTACTTACCACCATATTGTCCAAGAGGTGTGTGTGTCACTTATATTAGGTTACTCAAGTGTAGGGTTTTGTATATCAGGTTAGAGGTGCTTCCACCATATCAGGCTAGAGGTGCTTCCACCATATCGAGCTAGAGGTGTGTGTGTGTCACTTGTATCAGGTTACTCAAGTGTAGGGTTTTGCATATCGGGTTAGACCCTTATGCTCATACCTTTTCAAACCTTCAAAGTATCAACCTACCATGTGTTGAGTGACAGCCTAGACAACTGTTTAGTCCCTTTTCAACCAACCCAAATGTACAAAATGATAGGGGTGTGGGGTTCCAAGGTATAATGGACTTCATATCACCATATTGGGTTTCATTACCATATTGGGTTAGAGGTGCTTCAACCTGATATCGGTTTGTGCCATGATGATGTCATCATAATGAATCTCTAGACTTTTGTCCCTTACTATTCTAGTTCATGGACAAAAGTCCTATGAAACTATTAAAACTCATAGAATCATCAATCATTCAAGAAAAATTGAAATTGAAAGTAGATCAACAAGTATAACAAGATTGAAGGTGAATAATAACATGATTGGGTTCAAGTTATATAACCCACCTCAAGAACAACTTCAAAGCTCCAAGATCCAAAGCTTCACGTTCCCAAGGTTGAAGATGAACTAATCAAAGATCCAAGAATTGTTCACAACTCCTCTATATGCAAAGAATCAACATAGATAAGAACTTAGTGACAAAGAAAAGAAAGGAAGAATCACAACCCGAGATTCATGCTTCAACTAAGGTTGAAGATGACCATGGCTTCACCTTAAGCTTAAGGCTCGAGCTCCTCTTTGCTCCTCAACTACTATGCATGATATATAAGAGAAAGAGAGTTGTAGGATTCGAAAAGTTTCACTAGTAGGTGAAAGGAGTGGTATATATAATTGAGGCTCATGAGAGAGAGTGTATAAGAGGTGTCATCACCTTATACTACTAGGTGACACATGTCCATGCATGGGTTCACACGTGTCCATGAATGCAAACATATTTATATTGACATGCAAAACTCTTGGGGATAATCTAGGGATAATATTTTGGCCATTAGTTATCTTGTTGAACAAGATATTTCAACCCAACATCACTTTATTCACAAACCGATATAACTTTTCTAAGGAAAGTTGTAAACCGATATTCATCACCTTATTAAGGTGTTTAACTCATCATGGCATTTTCCAAGAGTTAAAAAAACGATATGTGACCTCCTATATGGCTTCTCGGCCGATAGGCACTCCCATATACGCTCTACAACTCAATACAACTCATTTTAGGGTTTCAACTATACAACTCTTCTTGGTCTTTTCATCAGCAAGAATACCATCACTCAAATATGATTCAAACATGGTGCCTGTTTCTTTATATCTCCTCTAGATGATGCTAATAGAGAGTAGGGACACTCTAGAGGTGGTAATTTTCATATCAACCCTGCATTTTGGGTAAATTGCAATTTGCACCAAAATTGGTACACAAGGCACAAGCATTATTCAAACAAGCTCCAACTTGGAGCTTAGGCTTTCCACAAGCCACCCTTTAGCATAATTCTCTCTATTATGATTCTGAAGCACTTGAGTCACGTTCAACATGTAACATATTGCAATATAGCCCCTAAATCTTGGGTAAATTGCAATTCACACCCAAACTATCATATAATGCACAAATAGTTTGCAAATAAGCTCAAACTTGAAAATTAAAATCTCCTTGAGTCTTAATTACTTTTCAAAAATTAAAACAAGTTTAAAAATAACTTAATTAAGCAAAACTTCCAGGTTTATGCCAAAACCCAGGTTAGGGATGTTACATGTTAGTGCACCTTCCATGAAAGACCATTGACTATTGTGCCTCAAGAGGAAACCGTCAAATATCACGCAACCTAATAAGGCCATCGGATGCTACAACCTCATAGTTGAACCATCAAATCCAAGCTTACAAAGGGAAACCATCGAGTTGGGGCACTTAGGTGAGAAACCCTGAGTCTCAACCCTAAGTTAGAGAGCACACCACATCTAATGGTGCATATAGGTGCTCAAGGATGCAACTATATAAAACATGTTACAAAAACTTATGAATCACAACATACATGTGAAGATTACAGACAAATCCTAGATATGGAAAAATTGCATAAAAGTCCAGATAAGCACATCATTTGCAAAACTTACTCAAACAATGTCCAATCTGGACCAAACTTGAAACTTAGCTTTATCACATGATATCAAAGCATTAGTTAGAGTTTTATTTAGGTTTTAAGCACCCAATTAGATTAATAAGGCATATTGAACCATATCTAAGTCAACGGTCTTACAATCATAAACCCCTAATAGGGATTTTCCCCCCAAAATCCTACACAAACAAAGACAAGTACTTCTTATGCATCTCATCTTCTAACTCCCATGCAGCTTCCTATACACCACCATGATGCCACAAAACCTTCACTAAGGCAATGTCCTTTTTCCTTAGCTTCTAGACATGATTATCTAGGATCAACACATGACCTTCCACATTATAAACATCCTCATCCAACTCAATTTCCATTGGTTGTATCGTCTGCTCTGTATCTGGGTGACACTTTCCCAACATGGAAACATGTAAGACGACATTGTGCAACCTGTGTAACTCTGGAGGTAACTCTAGATCGTATGTCACCTTTCCAACTCATACCAAGATAGGTTACGGTCCCATAAACCTAGGAGCCAACTTACCCTTCTTTTTGAACCTCAACAAGCCTTTCCAAGGGGAAACCTTGAGATACATGTGGTATCCAACTTATAACTCCAATAGTTTGTGACAATTATAGGCATAAGACTTCTGACCGTCCTGAGCTGTCTTTATCTGTTGCTGGATCACTTTGATCTTTTATGTAGTTTAGTGAACTAACTCAGGACCCAAAAGTTAATATTTACCTATCTCATACCAACAAAGATCCGACCGACGATGTCTCTCATATAAAGCTTCATATAGTGTCATATCTATGCTTCTCTGATAGTTCTTGTTGTAGGAAAAACTCAGATGGATATCCCAACTGCCAAGAAACTGAAGAACACATGCTCTTAAAAGATATTCTAACATATGAATGATCCTTTCTGATTGTCCATCTGTCTGTGGATCGAAAGTTGTGCTAAACCTCAGTTGTGTACCCAAAGCTATATGCAAATTAATGTTCCCAAAACTTGCTCATAAACTGAGGACATCTGTCTGACTGTAACGAACCAAAACTTAGAATCTTACCCTATTCCATGATTAGAGATCTAGTAATAATGGTTTATTAGATATGAACCAAACAAGGATAAAAATTATGACATATTTACATAATAACTTAATTATGTGGAAACATATAAACAAAATCATAAAATATGTTACATATATTCTCTTTACTAACACGATGGCTAAATAAAATGAATAACATGCTTTGCAATAACGATTGGTAATTTCATGTCCATAAATATTAGTATTGTCATATAATTTTAATTAATATGGAATTAATGGATCAATATGTTAATTGAGTTAAAAGTGGGTTTTTGTGTATGATTATCAAATATAACTATGTTTTTAACAATGTAAAATTAATAGGACTCAATTATGTAAGTATTGATAATAAAGATATAATATTTTGATAAAAATAATGACAATGTTTCAAAAATCTTAATGGTGCCATAACTGATAAATGGAAACCTCAAAAGTAAAATATAATGATAAAAATGTGTTTCATGGGTGCCTATTAGCTTGGTTGTCAAGTTTCACATTATTTTCAATTCTATTTGGAAAAGAAAATAGGATAAGAACCAAAAGCATTAAATAAATTACTAAAAGTCTCCAAAGTGGAATTAAACCTCAAACTTGAGATCCACATACTACATTAGCCTATGTGTAAATTGTCATCTTAGTTCGATAAACCTTCCTATCCTAGTGTAATTTAGGAGAGAGGATGTACATTAAAGCCCAAAATATTAAATAACATGTTAAATAACCTCAAAAGGGAAAATTAATTATAAAATCATATTGCTCATGTATAGGTTTGCTTATAGGCTAAGTTTCATAATTTTTGAGAGTTTATAGATTCCTCAAATTCATAAAAGAAAGAGAATATATGTTATAATCTACAAGAATTAAATAAAATACTTGATGTCTTAAAAAGTGAAATCCAATGCCAAAATTGGAATCTGCATGTCTTAATTATCCTCTGTGAAAAATTTCATATTATTTGGATAATATTTGCACCCTCAATTTGAGAAATAAAATAAAATAATTAATGTATCACTTTATTTGATTTTTGATTTGGATAAGGTTTTCACATTTATTGCAACGTCACGTTGTCACTAACTTTAGGTGAAACATGTGTGTATCTCAGCAGTGGGATCTCGATCTAATGGTCGTGAGATTTTCTCCTAAATTTTTCCAAATGGGAAAACAACATTTGTGAATGTGGCTCAATAAAATACCGATTTCTCTCATCTCAGTTAATCATTACACGAAATTTCTTATCCAACAAATTCCCCAATTGGTCTCGCATCCAATGATGCCCTACTCGAAGCCTATCTTTATATATTATAGAAATGCCTAATTTCATTCTCCATGGATCTGAAGCTCCACACTCTTTGACCTAATGATGGAGACCTACATATATAACCCCCCTAGGGTTTTGCACGAGGGCAAGCATCAATTACATGGTCTCAATTGCATTGTGGGTCTAGTGCATGCTATTGCCAAACTCATTTTCGTTCCCCAAGTTTCCAGCCATAACAGATGGTGCCCTGCCTCATCAAAACTCAATCAAGTCGCATGGTAAGGTTCATTGCATGCACAACATGGCCTCTATTCTACCGATTTCTCGGTATCATTTCCCAATCAGTTTTCCCCAATTTTAGCTCGGCTGAGCTGATCCTTGCACAAAAACTATGGCACACGAGAGCAAGGATGGGGATGGTCCCTTGGTGGTTTCCCCGATCTAAGCTTTGCTCACATTTTCTTTTGTTTTTCCGACCAGGGGTATTATAATCTTTTCACCTGTGTTTTGTTTCATTTGATGCACGCCTTGCTAGTCACTGACATGGCATATTGCCGCCAATGATTGGGCCACCTCAGAGGGCCCAATCTCTGTGATTGGGTTGTGTTTTGCCTTCATGGCTTTTCTCAAAAAAATTATTGGCTGAAACTTCCAAAATTCATAATGTTCGCTCTGTTTATCCAAAAAATATGTTTTAGACTTCTTAGAATTTTCTTTATCTTCTGGTGTAGTTTTCATTGCCTGATTTCAAAGTTTTAACAACATGATTTTTAGGGTTTAATAATCATATTCACTTAATAATAATTGAACAAAGATTTTAATGGGTAAAAATTGGATCTTGGATTAAAGTCCACGATCAGTAACCTTGTACCCACTTTCTACATTAAAATTGTGAGTTAATCTAGGATTTTTCTAAAGGATTGGATTTGTAGGGTTTCACCTAATATATATCATTAAACCCTATTGATGGATCAAATATTATATTTAGGTTTGAGTTGACTCTAAACTCAGAAGATTAGGGCTTGATCTCTGACTTAACACTCAAGTCAAGGTATGATTTCATCCCACACCATTTCTATATTTAGCAATTTCTAATTACTCTCTCTAAATGTATGTTTGCATCTCATATTATTCTCTTTGAGCAATAAACCTACTTTCTCACTCTCTTGACATACTAGCCTACACAATCTCTCTCTTATGAGAATTTATTACATGTGATATATTCTACTTGATTATGATCCTATGATCATCCTTCTTTGTTGGACTTTCATTTCACTCCAGGTAGTATTTTTCTTCATGATGAAACCCTAGTTGATGATATGTAGCACTTTTGTCCACTTATGTGGTTGATGTTATTTTGTCCATTTTTGTGATGGAAATGTATTTATTTTACAAAAGACCAAACTTTTACTTGCCTCTACATTTTGCATGCTTTGTGATTCAGTTGCCCTAGAGTAATGTAATACTTTGGTTATTTGCGTTTTATTCCCCTGGGGTTTTATTCCCCTATATTCTATTATTAGGCATTGAGGTTTTAGTCCTCCTGCCATGCACTGAGGATTTAGTCCTCCTACACTTTTTATAAATTTGGGATGGAGGATCGTATGCCCCATACCCGACTTGCATGTCAAGGGAGTTTGGTTGTGTGCCATTCTCTGTCAGGTTAAAAGGCTGTGAGGCTTAGCCACCACTGACTTATATTATGCTAGTGCTATTCTTATCTCACATGCATGCATGTTGATATTATTGTGATGGGTTATGTGCCCAAGACTATATGTGCTTATGTGGCACAACTTTTTTTTAGTTAATGACAAGTATTTTCCATGTTATATGTTTTTGAAATTCATATTCTTTTATGCCCCGTTGGGTAGTCCTTTCAGTTTCTATGGGAAACCTTTTTATTTGACGTCCTTTATTCCTTATATTGCTCAATCCATATTTAGTGTGCACATACTAGCCTTTATGTTGATGTCATCTACTTTTGTCCTTTTATTGGGGTATGCTTCCAACCCCAGGTGTAGGACTTGGAAGACTGGACTTGGTGACATGGACCTATTAGGTGGAGCTCTTAGGAGATACAATTGAGATAGTTGGATATCCCTCTGCTTGGATCCTTATGTTGTAACATTCATGTAAACCCCTTTATGGGAGATGATCATGTACTTTTGTAAAAATTCAATATAGTCATGAAATTTAATTCCGCTGCTATACTTTGGTCTCTTTTTGTATATCATCATTTGAGAATTGAAAATTTTATGTCTATTCGAGCATCCTTGTAAGTATACTTGGATAGATGAGTTTATTCTCAAATTGAGTAGGTAGTGGATCGACTATCAGGTCCCATTCCTTACACAGACACTATGGTAACTGGTACACCATGCAAACAAACTATCTCATCAATGTTGATCTATCCCAACTTCTCTGACATATAGGCCGTCTTGATCGATAAAAAGTGAGTTGACTTAGTCAATTGGTCAAGTATCATCCATCTGTAATCATGACCCTTGGATGTTCTTGGATGACCAACCACAAAGTCTATAGTTATATGATCCCATTTCCACTGTGGTATTGCAAATGTTAAAATGTCCATGCAAGCTTCTGATGCTTTGCCTTGACTTACTGACATACTAGACACTTGGCAACAAACTCTTCCGCATGATGCTTTAGACATGGCCACCAATAAAAATACTTTAGATTATGATACATTTTCATACTTTTGGGATGCATCACGTACACCGAGGAATTAGATTCCTCAAGTACCATCTCCCTCGGGCCATCCACATCTAGAACCACTGCTCTGTTGTGAAAACACAATGTCCCTTCATCTAACTGATGGAAACCATCATGCTTCCTGGTGCCAAACTCTGATATGATATTCAATATCATGGTATCATTCTTCTATGCATCTTTGATCTACTATATCAATGTCAGATTAATATGCAACTGTGCCAACAATCCTGCCAATAAGGAAACCTCCAACTATTGGTTCATCTGCTGAAGCGATACTAACATGTCCCACTTGTAACATGCCATGGAGTGTAACTGTGCTTTATTTGCATATGATGATAAATATGACTTCCTTCTCAGTGCATCATCCACCACATTCACCTTCCCAAGATGATAGTATATCGTGTAGTCATAATATTTGATTAGCTCCATCCATCTTCTTTGTCTCATGTTCGACTCTTGCTTTAAGAAAATATACTGAAGGTTCTTTTGGTCTGTGAAGATCTGGCACTTCACCTCGTACATATAGTTTCTCCAAATCTTCAGGGCAAGAGCTACAACTGCTAACTCAAGTTCATGGGTTGTCTCGTATTTCTCAAGTTGTCGTTAAGCAAAAGAAATCACATTCTTATCCTGCATCAGCACACATCCCAAGCCATTCTTTGAAGCATCATAGAAAATGGTGTATCCTTTTCCTTGTTCTGGTAGCACTAACACTGGAGCACTCATCAACTTCTCCTTCAACAACTTAAAAGAACATTGGAACTTGTTACCCAAATGAAAGGAACACCCTTCCTATTCAACTTGGTTAGAGGTAACGCTACCGCACTACAATTCTTAATGAACTGTCTATAGTAGCCTGCTATACCTAGGAAGCTTTGAACCTTAGTCGGTGTCTTGGGTTGATACAACTCCAACAATGAATCCACTTTCTTAGTGTCTACAAAAACACCCTTAGCAGATGCGAAATGACCAAGAAAATATACCTCAGTCAGCCAAAACTCACTCTTGATGAACTTGGCATGCAATCAGAGTTGCCTCAACAACTTTTGTGCTCGGTGAAGATGTTTCTAATGTTGCTGACAGTCTTTGGAGTATATCAAGATATTATCTATGAACACAACTAGTAATTGATCAAGATACGATCAGAACATCATGTTCATCGAGTCTATGAAAGTTGTCGGTGCATTGGTTATCCCAAATGGCATAACCGTAAACTCATAATGGCCATACCTAGTCCTAAAAGCAGCCTTAGGTATGTCGTCCACCTTAATCCTCGACTGGTGATATCCTGACCTCAAATCTATCTTGGAGAACATTGTAGCACCTTTAAATTGATCAAACAGATCATCAATCCTTGGCAACGAGTACTTATCGTTTACTATGACCTTGTTCAACAGTCTGTAATATATGAAAAGCCTCATAGAAGCATCCTTATTCTTCACAAACAACATTGGAGCACCCCAAGGGGAAGTGCTCAATTGTATAAATCCCTTCTCCATCAACTCTTGCAATGGTTTCTTCAACTCCTTCATCTCTATCATTGCCATCCTATAGGGTGTCTAAGCTATGTTCCAGAAACTAAATTGAAGTCAAAATCAATCTCTCTAGGAGGTGGAACACCAGGAAGCTCATATGGAAAGATGTCCTCAAACTCTCATTGTAACACCCCACTTGTACCATTCATAGCGGAAGCACATATATTCATTCACGTCAAGGGGAATGTCACAACCACAATATTCATTGCACAAAATAAAGTTTAAATAAACCATCACATGATCAAAATCACAATTTCTCATTCTCAAATCTTAACAAAGTTTACATGTATATAATTATAGAAAAAGGAAAAGATCTATAAACTAGGTATGGTTGGCACCCCACCAATGCTTTTCTCCTTTATGGTCCTTGAACTGGGTTTTTCTCCTTATATGGCCTTTTACCTCCTAAGCTTGCTCCTACCTACGGGCGTCACACCCCCAGCCATGCATCAGACAAATGGTAAGTGGATTGAACATGTTATAATATGAAGAAAACTTAGAAACTGAAAATAAGCATTTAACATTGAACATTGAAAAGACATACAATTTCTTTTAGGTCAATTTCTCTTATCTTAACCTATATAAGTGTCCTCGGGTTGCACAAATGTACCTCTTCTCTTATGCACCAAAGTGCCTCTTAGGTTGCATCGAGGTGCCTCTTCTCTTATGCACTGAAGTGCCTCTTCTCTTATGAGGAACTTATATGAGTTTTAACATTTTCTTTCTATTAAATCTCTTAACATTACTTTGGACATTATTTGTAACTTTATCATTAAGATTCATGAAAGTGATAGCATATGTAACCTTCAATTCAATACATCATAATTTCACTGACTTCAGCAAATTAGAATAGTAAATAACATAAACATGACATTCATTGCAAATTCATACATACATACATAAATCAACCAATTTAACTATGTTCAATTGCATGGACCACTTACCTTTTTCACTTAGAGAGTGTATTCTCTGTATTTCTAGTTCAAGTCAGTCCTAGTCATTCATTGGGTCTAAAGAACCCTAACTATCATGTTCAAAACATATTTCACACCAATATCTATTTTATTCATAATATTAAACCCTAACTCTATTTCTACAAAAACCAAGAGATATATGGCAATTTAGAATCGGACTCTAAAAAACTACATATTCGGATTCCTCTCAAAAAATAATTTCCCAAACATGTTCTTGCTCATTTTTCTGAGCATCGAGCGATTTAATACGAATTTATGAAAATCAACCAATCGGGAATTAGAAAAATGTCACATAGGCGGCCTTTTATCCACTGGGTTGCTGGGCCCAACTGATGTGGTCCAATCATAGGCAGCCGCTCTAGCAAGGGGATCTCGCCCCAAAGGGTCTTCAGTCAAACAAGACAGGGTGATTGAAATCACTAAAATGCCCTTACAAAACAAATTGTTCGATTAATAACACAGGGGTACCAAGGTCAAACTAAGACCTGGTTTGTTCCCCATTCCAGGCCATGGAGAGACTGAAGGCCGAAGCCCTAATAAAATATAATGAAAAGGGGTTGATTGCGAGAAACTGAGACCTCAAGAGACTTCCTTGCCTCACAGCAGAGATAGGGAGTCAACTCCCAGACCATGGCGAGCATTGGAGCTCCAACACGGCTTCAGACATGGCCAAGCGCAGCCTGTAAGAACCAAATCCAGAGAAAACTCCACGAACACGATGTGAGGACAAGTTGGGAAACATCACAAGGTCATTATGAAAATGAAGGAGTCATTGCCGGGAGGAACCAGTCTGAGGACATCTCCACATTCCGAGCATAGGCGGGAATAGGGGAACATACTTGAGTTTACCCGCAATGAGTACAGAGCACAAAAGAGCCAACCGAAGGCTAGAGGAAGCCTGTCGGGGTCGAGTGGACTCACCCAAGGGGTTTCCTCAGTCAAAGGAGCCTCTGAGGCACCACGGCGACCAGTGTCAGTGAGGACCTTGCAGAGGTCTATAGGGTACAATGTTTAGAATAGATATAAGACAAAATAATGATGTCAAAATGAAGGGCAGTGGTCATGGATGCTTATTGCACTTGCGATTAAGTCGAGGTGGACGGAGGCGGCCAGATGAATCCAAAGTCATCAGAGATGGAGGAGGAGTAGGTCCTGGTGTTCGGGGATGCAGGCAAAGAAATTGAAGGTGGAAGATGGAAATTTGAGGGTTGGTCGTTCTCTTGAAACCCTGAGGTGAGGAGGAGAGGGAGTGTGGCGGCGATTGCATTTTTCGACAGAGAGGGCAACACAAGCCCTAATGGATGTTTCACGTATATAGAATGAGAGAGCATGACCAAAGGCTTGTATGGTACGAGGTAAAGAGACGAAGATAGAGGAGAAGAAATCTCCAAAAAAGGATCACTTAAGAGGGAGAAATCAATCGTAAAAGGAAATCACATTTTACTGTGCGACTTGCCAAAACGGGCGGAAGGTAGGGGATGACCTCCCCGCCGTTGGATCAAAAATCTGACGGACCACAAGGATCATGAAAAAGAAAAAAGAAAATTAAAGCGTGACAGGGATATGAATCCCGGAACTATAGGGAATCTAAGATATTAAATACAAATCCTATTATATATATAAATCTTTCATATTTTAATTGGAGGGCCAAACAAACTCCAAATGAGTCCAAATTTGGATCATTGGCTAATTAGATAGTATAGAATATTCCTAAATAATTAGATTTAGGTTTCTTTAATGTTAAGGCTATGATTTCTATTTTTGTCACTTATCTTAATTTAAATGCATAACTAAATTAAATAATTGATATAAAAGTTTCCATTGTGATTTCTTGCTCCAAATTTTGAGATAGAAATCACCAGTATCTTTAGGAGTCAATTCATACTTCTTTCTTCTCTTTTTAAGTATTTATTTGGAAGGAGAGAGAAAATAAGAGGCAACATCACTTCCCTTCTATATATTCATAAAATAAAAGAGAAAGTGGCTTTATGATGTCAAGTGAGTGTCTTTTCTCATATTTTCAAAATTAATGAACAAGAGGTATCTTATGATTCCTTTTTGATAAAACCAAGAAGAGGAGAGATAGAGATGAACATTAAAGATTTTATCTTGAAATCTATAAAAAGGAAAAGCATACTTACTGCCAAAGTATTTTATGTTTCAATGTCTTACTTCTTTATCTTTCTCTTTCTATTTCATCCCTTTTTAGACTTATTTCATAAAAAGAAAATGATTTGCAACACATTAAATAAAAGAGAAAAGTTATTTTTAGTCCTTTTCCTATTTCTCTTTGCATTGTAATCCTAGAAGTAACACTATTTTGAACTATTTGCATTAAGGCCCTTAACAAATTTTCATTTAGGGAAAACTACATAAAGGTTTTAAGATACTCATAAAAATAGGGATTCTACTCTCATACTATAGGAGCTTCCTGGATACTAGGACTCCTCATCTTGGTATCCACAACATGTGCTAAGAAATCCTCACACCCTTGTCTCATTAGCTTCTCTGCTATCATAGCTGACACCAAACACATAGGAAGAATCTTCCTATATCCTTGGAAGGTTCAAGAGACATCTCCATTATAGAATGTCTCAACCATAGAATTACATTCCTAAACAACATTATACTTCTCTAAGGTATCCATCCCTAGGATCGCATCCAAGCAATGCATATCAAGTTACATGAGATCCACTTGGATGTTGAGTCTCGAGTAAGAAAGAACACAAGTTGGTCACACCTCCCGCAACACAACATAATCAACTAAAGGGGTTTGTAGTAAGAGGCTATGATATCTATTATAAACAAGCATATACTAACTACTTATCACCACCTTAGTGATAAATGAGTTCATCACACCCAGGTCAACCAAAACAGATACGAAAGAAGAAGTAGATAAGTCAGAATGAAAAAGTTCCATCTGACCTGTGATGACCCGTGGGTTGGCCACTCCTTCCACTTGAATCATGGCATAGAGGCTAGACATCACCTACTATCATCCTCGTCCTCTGCCAGTTGGTCCTGATGACCCTACCTATGATGTCTAGCCTCATCCTCTACCACCACCACTACTATATTGTTGTTGTTGTTGTAAGCCCTGTTGACTCTTCCTCGACTGTTGTGTCACTTTGAAAACCACCTCACATGTCTGACTTGTCCACACTTTCAACAGGTCCTCAAATCATATTGTGGCCTAGATAGCCATGTCATTGACACCGAGGCTGAACTGTTTGCCCTTGTTGGTAGAAAGCTGCGACCTCTCCCTTTACTCGAGGATTGTTGTGACTGTACTTGTTCTCCTGACTAAGAAAAAGTTGACCTCTACTGTGACTATTGATGATGCGGTGAAGAGAACCTCGACTTCTTGAAGCTACTAGACGACTATCCTTGAAACTAGGTTGGTCTCTTCTTAGCATTAGCTTCTCACTTCTCCATAGCAGACCTCTCAATCCTCCTCACAGACTCCATAAAGTTGTTGACTTGAGAGTTATACATTGTCCATATTTTTATAATGACAACCATTCCATTCATATATATATCTAATATGTTTGTTTAAGATTGATTTTAGGCTTTAGGTATATGAAAACGATCAAATTACACAAGCCCTCGCTCGTCCAAGTTCAAGTTAAAAGATATGCAAGTGTGCAATTTGGAAAATTACTCCAAACCACCTTAGAATATTTTTGTAATCACTTGTATTGATGATATGACTTGTAACTAAGATGAGAAAAAACTAGGGACACTTAATTCCAACGTTTGGTCACTCTAAAACCATTTTGAAAAATTTGTCACAACAACTTTGTTGGTCGAGTTTGAATCTCGACCGATTAGTGATGGATTATTGGAAATGGATCGATTGGTCGAGTTGCACACTCACATAACTCAACCGACTGACTCTGACCAAAACTAATTTTGACTCATCGATTGAGTTTTCCAGGACAAACTCAACTGATAGTTTGAAAATTAGCTTTGTCAATCAATGGATCGGTCGAGTTATCTTTATTGAAACTAGACCAATTGTATAGTACAAAAAATGCCGAAAAAGTGATTCCAATCATTGGAGAGTTGTTATAAATGAAAATAGATTCGTTACAAGTTGTAAAATGGCTATTTTTCATTCTTAAGTAATCCCACACTTAAGGGAACACCCCCAGCTATAAATATTACCCCTTGGAGTTCATTCCAAGTTTTCTCATTCATGATATCTTTGGTCCTTGCTATAGTTGAGTGTGTTGCAACCCTTTGAGCCCCTTTCTCTCTCTCATTTACAAATCATTTTGCAATCATGCATGAGTTAGGCATGTTGTAACTACCTCCATGTTATCTTGTAAAGCTATCATTCCTTCCATCTTCCAAATCCCCTTTTTCAAAGAGCAAAGGTTGAAGTGAGCTTCTCTGAGTGAAGGTGAAGTTGTTGTTCTTCTTCAAGGTTGAGGAAGGTGTGAAGATCTTCTCCAGGTGAAGGAGAAGGTCAAGGCAACGATTTAAGAAGAGTGGGTAATTCCCTCAAGGCCCAAAGACTTAATGCAAGTGTGGGTAAGTCCTTGGTGAAGGCTGAAGACATCTTGATCAAGTGGGTAAGCCCTTGTGTAAATGAAAGACTCTTGTCTTGAATAGTTAAGTCCTTGGATGTGTGGTGGTCTCCTTGTATCTCTTATGATGGGATATAAGTATACATGGGTTGCAAAGTCCTAGAGGTTGACCTATCTAGGTAGTGGACTGACGGTCTCCTAGTCTGGAGATTGGAACCACTCTAACCCCCTTGTCCAAGTGTATGTTTCAATCTCTCTCATCCTTGTTATGCTTTCTTAGATATGACTTCAAATTATTCTTAATCATTTGGTTTCAATTGATACAATTTGAATATCTAACTATTCTTGTGAGAATTTTGAAGCTCTATTCACGCCCCCTCTAGAGCCCTAGATCCAACAAGTGCTATCAGATCTTGCATCTTCTCCAACAAATCTCCCACGAGATGCGAAGATGGGTGAGAACCTACTTTGTTCACTAAACCTATAGGGATGCTTCTCCATGCACCCCCCATTCTTTGACGACACCAACTTCCTCTATTGGAAGAGGTGAATGCAGTTCTACATTCAAGGGATGAACTTTGATATGTGAAAGGTGATAATTACACCCTACAAGGAGCCAACCGGAGTTGTGCCAACATGGGATGAAGCTTCCCTAAAGAATGCCTAGCTCAATGCTAAAGCAATTAGAATCCTCTATGAATCCCTCACTCCATCTGAGTTCAACCGCATCTCCTCATGGGACACAACCAATGAGATATGAGATAAGTTGTGCATCACTTATGAAGGAAAAAGCAAGTGAAGGAGGCAAATATATACATGTTGAACAACCTCCTAGAGAACTTCAAGATGGGGAAAAAGGAGTTTCTGAGATGTACTCAAGGCTCAACATCATCATCAATGACCTAGCTGCTTTGGGACACACTTTAGATAGAGGAGCAATCAACTCAAATATCTTGAGGTCTCTACCAAGGAGATGGGAGTCAAAGGTGACCTTCATTGAAGAAGTGGAAAATCTTGGTGACATTCCAACCTAGGAACTTATTAGGAATCTACAAGCTCATGAGCCAAGACTTGACAAGCAATAAGGGGAAGCCAAGCAAGAAGAGAAGGAAGCAAGGAAGATCAAAGATACAACCTTCAAAGCCCAAGTGGAGGGCCTCATCCTTCAACAACAACTTTCTTGCCGGACCACTCCCTCCTCCTCAAGGGAAGATGATGGCCCTAGTGAGTATGAATACAACTACTCTAAGGGAAATCACTTCAAAGGAAAGCAATCTTCTTCTTCTACTCCAAGGTTCTACAAGTGTGGTAAAAAAGGACACTGCAAGAGTGAATGTCCTAAGGCAAGAAGTCACACCACAAGAGCAGCTACAAGAAGGAGGAAGAGTACAAGAAATATAGAAAGTACAAGAGGAAGGACAAGAAGATAGGAGACACAACGACGTAACTCATGCATCTTGGGAAGCATCATCCCCTAGTGGCTCAATCTCCAATGAAGATGGAGAGTGACGCCTTGCACTCATGGCCTATACAAGTGAATATATTGATGAGGTAAGTGAGGTAAGTGAGGTAAGCTTGCATGAGTTATCTAAATAAACTCTTATTGATATGCTTATTACTACCCACTCTTCTTATTCTAAATATAAATCTAAAAAGAAGAGGTTAGGTAAAATAATTGATGACTTGTATGCTAAACTTGAGATTCTTGAGCAAAATGAGAAAATTCATCTTGAGAGCATTTATAACTTGCAAGGCCAATTTATTGATCTTGAGCTCTAATACAATGGAGTTGAGGTAGAGAATGGTGTCTTATCTTAAGAACATTGAAACTCTTAAGGAAGATAACCAAAAGTGCCTAAAAGAGCTTGAGATACTTAAAATTGAAAATGATGAATTCAAGTTTATTGTTGATGCTCGTAGATATGAGAAGGATGTTTATCTCAAAGAAATTCAAGTGCTTAAGTCTAAAAATGCTAGGTTGCTTGGTCAAGTTAATGATTTATCTTCTAGACCTATTTTACCTAGTAATGATGTTGCTTCTAATTCTCTTGAAAAACTATTTTTAGAGGTTGACCTTGTTCATTCTAGAGATGATCTTGCTAGTTTGTCTTCTACTGTTATATCTCTTACTGATGACAATCATAGACTTAGAGCCTCTATGTAGAAATTCCTCAAAATGAAAAACTCCCTAAATGAAATCCTTGACCATTCTACCAAACAAAGTGGTACTAGTGGTTTGGGATTTGTAGGGGGAGAACCAAAGGGCAATAACAAGGCCAAAGGTAAGAAGAGTAAGAAAACCTCCTTTTTCACTGAAGAGTTTTCTGGCACTAAGAACTCTATGATTGCTCTCATTGCAAAAGTGATGATCATTACTCTACTTATTGTCCTTACAAGCCTAAGGGTACCAACCCAAAGATGAAATGGGTCCCCAAGCTAACTTCGGATCCCAAAGTTTGAGTTGGGAACCGACACTCTCCTTTCTTGCACGAAAAAGGAAAATTAATTGTTGATAGTGGCTGCACTAAGGACATGATAGGTGATATAAGCCATTTCAACACATTCACAGAGAAGAAAGGAGGTTTGGTTACTTTTGAGAAAACAAGAAAGGTAAGGTAAAAGGTGATGGTGATGTAGGTTAATCCTTATGCAACAAGAATGTTCTTTTTATGGATGGCCTACATCATAATTTAATAAGTGTAAGTCAATTATGTGATAATGGTTACCTTGTGCTATTTACTTGTTTTGAATGCTTGATTCTATGTTCCCTCACTTATCATGTCATATATAAGGGAACTAGAAATGGTAATCTTTATGTAATTGTGCTTGACTCTATTAAGCCTATTGTTGGTAGATGCCTAGTAGTCAATTCGGATGATATTTTTCTTTGGCATCGTCATCTTGGTCATGTAGATATGCATCGATTGAAGAAGATGAGCGAAAAGGACTTAGTCAAGGGACTTCGCAAATTGTATTTTGAAAAGGATGAGAAATACCAATGTTGTACCCAAGGAAAGCAAACCAAGTCCTCCTTCAAATCCAAAGGAGTCCTTAGTACCAAGAGAGGTCTTGAACTTCCCATGTTGATCTATTTGGACCTATGAGAACTCAATTGCTTCGTGGTTCCAAGTATTGTCTTGTTATTGTAGATGATTTCTATCAATATACGTGGACTTTCTTTCTCGTTTCTAAGAGTAATACACTTGACGTTTTCTCTAGTTTTTGCAAACTAATTGAGAATGAAGTCTCTTGCCAGATTATTTCCATCTGTAGTGATCATGGGGGAGAATTTGAAAATAATATTTTTGAACTTTTTGTGAAGAATCTAGATATGCACATAACTTCTCTTCATCTCAAACACCTCAACAAAATGGGGTTGTAGATAGGAAGAACATGTCACTACATGTAATGACTATGCCCATGCTTTTAGATTATGACACACCAAAGAAGTTTTGGGCCGAATACGTTAGTACCTCATGTTTTGTGCAAAATTGAGTTTTCACACATCCGAAGAAAACCCCCTACAAGCTATGTCATTGTAGGAAGCCTTCTATCAAGTACTTTCATGTTTTTGAATGTCCTTGTTTTGTTTTGAGAATGAAAGATTCTCTCGACAAGTTCATGCAAGGCTTTCTCTCTTGGCTACAATACTACTAGCAAGGATTATAGAGTGTTTAATCTTGATCTTGATAAAGTAGAAGAATCTATTAATGTTAAGTTATTTGAGACTAAGCCCTCTATTCCCAAAGATATTGTTCCAAATGATGATGTTGTAGGTGAGGTGATTCCTATCTTAAAAGAACTCAACCTCACCCAAAAGGGAAAAGAGGTGGACACTCAAGAAGAAGAGAAAGATGAAGAGAAGAAGGATCCAACTCACCACTTTGCAAAGAACCATCCAAAAGAGCTAATTTTAGGTGACCCTTTCAAAAGAGTGAAGACAGTGGCTGCCTTCAACAAAGAACAAGCAAACAACGCCTTCATCTCACAACTCGAGCCAAAGAATGTCAAAGAAGCTATTGGGAATGATTAATGGATCCTATCCATGTAAGAAGAATTGGAGCAATTCGAGAAGAACAGAGTGTGGACCCCTAGTGCCAAGACCATGTGATAGAAAGATCATTGATACCAAGTGGGTCTACCAAAACAAGCTAGATGAAAGCAGCAAGGTGGTAAGAAACAAAGCAAGGTTAGTGGTGCAAGGCTACAATCAGTAGGAATGTATAGATTTTGATGAAACATATGTACCTGTAGCTAGACTTGAGTCCATTCGTATGTTACTCACTTTTACTAGTTATAAGAACTTTCCTCTTTATCAAATGGATGTTAAAAGTGTGTTTTTGAATGGTACAATTGTGGAGGAAGTGTATGTTGTACAACCCCGGGGCTTTGAACATGATAGTTTACCTAACCATGTTTATCTATTGCAAAAAGCTCTCTATGGACTCAAACAAGCACCTCGAGATTGGTATGAAAAATTAACGAACTTTTTGTTAGATCATGGGTATATCGTGGGCAAAGTGGATTCTACCTTGTTTCTTAAACACACTTCTAACAATTTTCTTATCATTCAAATATATGTTGATGATATCATTTTTGGTGGAACCAATCTTGATCTTTGCAAGGATTTTAGTGATCTTATGCAGAGTGAGTTCAAGATGAGCATGATGGGTGAGCTTACATTCTTACTCGGCTTTCAAATCAAGCAAAACAAAGATGAGAACTTCATCAACCAAGGCAAGTACACAAGTGAGCTACTCAAGCACTTTGGGATGGAGAATACCAAACTGGTGGACACCCCCATGTCAAACACTGCCAAACTTGATAAAGATGAAGAAGGTGATAAAGTGGACGAGAATATCTATAGAGGCATGATTAGAAGTTTACTTTATTTAACTGCCTCTAGACCTAATATAATGTTTAGTGTTGGCTTGTGTGCTCGCTTTCAATCAAATCCCAAGAAATCACATCTTATAGTTGTTAAGAGGATTTTAAGGTACTTAGCCAAAACTCCAAATTTTAGAGTATGGTATCCCAAGTCAAGGCACTTTACTCTTACGACTTATAGTGATGCGGATTGCACAGGATGCTTGATTGGTAGAAAGTGCACAAGTTGAACTTGGTTCCTCCTAGGACCATGCTTGATGTCTTGGTTTTCCAAGAAATAGAGCACAATGGCTTATCAACTACCAAGGCTGAATACATTGTAGCTGGGAGTTGTTGTGCCTAGGTTCTATGGATGAAGCAAATGCTCAAAGACTTTAACATTTATTTTGATGCTTCTCCTATCTATTGTGACAATACTAGTGCAATCAATTTATCTTATAATCCTATATTGCATAGTAGAGCCAAGCATATGGAGGTTCGTCATCATTTTCTTCGTGATCGCATTGCCAAAAAGGATATTTATATCACACATGTGGACACAAAAAATCAGTTGGCGGACATTTTCACTAAACATATAGCTAGAGAGCAATTTAATTTTATTAGATCTAAACTACTCATGACTGATTTGGATAAATCAGATATGTCTTCTAGCTAGTTGCTATATATCCTATATGCTTTGCTCATGTCTTGATCACCCTTGTTTGCTAATGTGCTAATTTTTTTTATCTCTTATGCCTTATTTTTTGCTTGTTTTGGGTAATTTTCACAAACGCTTATGTTATCGCTAAATAGTACCCAATGATGAGTGATATTTGCCTAAGTATGTTGAAAATGTAAAATGGAGTAGAAAAATAAATTTAATTAGCACTCAAATGGCTAGAAATTAAATTTTCTAATGTTGTTTTTGGTTGACCATCGGTAGAGTTACCAACTCAACCAATCCATGGCTGAGGGCTTTTGTAAAAAGCCATTCGGTCGAGTTTCCTAGCTTAGAACTCGATTGATGGCCAGGTTGGAGAAAACTTAAGTATGGTTAGGCCGACTTTTATCCATCTCAACTAGAGAAAAATCAACCGATTCACTCTCCATCTCCCTCAAATTCTCAGCCCTACCCCGATCTTCCCCTTCCTAGCCCTAGCCAGTCCTTGCTTGACCTTCCTATACCTTTTGCACATCATCCCTAGGTGTTTGGTCAATTCTTGGTGGAGTTCCCAACATTTTTTACCTCTCTTTTCTTCTTATCTCACCTCCATGGCTTCCAATAGGAGAAAAAGAGTGGGCCCCTCCGGATCACCATCCTCCTCTTCCAACTCTCACCTTATACCATTCAATGATACCTTCTTTGTCTCAAATGATGCTCTAGTTAGGTATAAGGAGCTCCTTCTTAGGAATCCTTTCCCTTTTCATGCCTTTTCATGTTGTTATACGATCACCACCTCTCTGCCTTGAGTGTTGAACATGTGTGCTACTACAATTCCATCACAAGCACTAAGGTCGTTTATGAATTCTATGAAAATTTGTAATAGAATTATGACACTCTTGTAACCCCACCAAATATTTAATTCGTTCTTACTTTCATGATTGCCGGGAAGAAATTCCAAGTCTCATAGGATATCTTGAATATATTTTTCTTTGGTACTGAGGTGACCGATACATGGAGGAAGGATTACCCTGAGTTTTTTACCTCCTAGACCTTGAAGCCTTCTACAAGCAATATGATATCACTCTCCCTTACATACATAAATTCTTAAAGAAGCCTCAATTTCCCTATAGGAAGAAGTCTACCCTTCCCTCCTCTGCCTTAGACCTTAAGAACTGCATTCTCACCCTAGTAGCCAACTGGAATATTTATCCAAAGAAAAATCAAACTAAAATTGTAGAGAATACAATGGTGATTATATTCTGTATCCTGAAAAAATCAGAGTCAAGTGGTCTCAATTTATTCTCCATCACATGACCTGCTTCGACTCTGGTAAGAACACCTGTGGTACCCACCCACCCTACCCAACCCTGATTTGTGGTATGTTTCAATCTACCACTGGAAAGTCTCTTTTTAATGACCTTCATTGCAAATATGCTAGAAAAGGAGTCTATATCAGTGAGACTACAATTCAGAAGAGTGTAAATACCCCTTCTTCTACCACACCTGGATCCTCCACCTCCACCCAGGCACCTTCACCTCCTCAGCCATCCCAACCTGCCCGCGCCTCTTTTCATGTATCAAATGAAACCCTCATGGGTTACATGATGCATCAATAGGTGTATAACCTTCAGGTTCAATAGCATATGCATCAGGATCTTTGTGTTATTATGTCTACTATGAACCTATCATGTCCCCATCCTTACCCTACCTACCAGCACTACCTAGGTGGTGTTATGCATCCTATGCATATAATAACTTTTACCCAGCCCCTCCATCTGCTGCTTTCGCTGCTACACCCTCTTCTGTTGGTGGATCTACCCCTGGCATGCTACCTCTCCATACTGGTCCTATAGCTACCTTGCTTGCAAGACTTGGCACCTTTGCTCCTACTTTACTCAAGCTCAAGAGCTGCATGACCTTAGTATGTCTTGGGCTGAGCAGAATGCCATGTGGCCCAGTCATGGTTTTGGTCCTTCTGTGGATGAGGAGATGCCTGACAATGTTGATGAGGAAGCGCCTACTGTTGCTGATGAGGAGGCATCTGAGGATGACGGCGAGGATGGTTCAGATGGTTCTGATGATGGCTTTACTGGTGCATCTGGTGATGAAGGTGATGCTACTACCTCTGTTGTGCCTTCAGATGGAGATGATGACTATGAGCCTAAAGTTTATGATGATGATGGCGATGATGTGACATAGATAGCCTAGACATTTCGATGTTTTAGTTTTTAGTCTTTAGATGATGATCATATATATCTTTCTAGACTATTTTTGTAGTACAAACATCTGGTCACATTATCTGAGATGTACTATTTCTATCATCATGTTGTTTTCATCTCTTTAGCTTGTAGTTATTTTGAGAACATGCTTTCAGTGTTGTCATCTTAATCATATGTACCCTTACTCTTTGGTTGACTATATCTCATGAGTTGGTGGTATGTTACCCATATTTTGATTATGACATAGCTTGGTTGTCTCTCTCTCATCTCTGTTTGATATGTGCTATGAGGTTGCATGCTTTATCTTGTGGATTGAATGTTTTGGTTGTGCTTGGTGAAGACCTATTTTTTTGCTCTTCTACCCCCTTCCTTTTTGATAATGCCAAAAGGGGGAGAGAAGTTCAATGTTTTAAAGCTCAACCATATTGCTTTTATCGCCTATGTGATCCTTTTCTTGTCTAAAATTATATTGTGTCATGTGACTTGCTAAAAGACCATATAGTATACATGCTATATTACTTTGTGTAGAAAGACTAATTATGCATGTAAGAGTGAGCATAGATTGAGGGGGAGCAATTCACATTGTTAAAATTATGAATCCCCCTGCAATTCACAAGGCCAAGGTATTAATTTACATATCCTTTTCAATATGACTGAGGAATGGTTTGTCATTGTCAAAAAGGGGGAGAATGTTGGCTTGAGAGTTATACATTGTCCATATTTTGATAATGACTTAACCATTCCATTCATATGTATCTAATATGTTTTTTTAAGATTGATTTTAGGCTTTAGGTACATGAAAAGGATCAATTACACAAGCCCTATCTTGTCCAAGTTCAAGTCAAAATCTATGCAAGTGTGCAATTTGTAAAATCACTTCAAACCACCTTAGAATATTTTCATAATCACTTGTATTGATTATATGACTAGTAACTAAGATGAGAAAAAATCAGCGACACTTAATTCCAATATTTGGTCACTCTAAAACCATTTTGAAAAATTTATCACAACAACTTTATGGGTTGGGTTTGAATCTCGACCGATCAATGATGGATTTTTGGAAATGGATCAATCGATCGAGTTGCACACTCACAGAACTCAACTGTTACAACCCCAATTTTTGGGTTTATATTGATTGAAATGCAATTTCTCAAATAAAATGTATATGCATGGAAATTGTATGATTTATGGGTTTCTTTTGCAATATTTCCCTTGAATTTATGTTTTCGTGGATCCTACTGATTTAGTGAGTCCAATGTGAGGAAAAGGGAAGAAAAGATAAAAGAAATATCATAATAAATAAAAAGGATAAAGAAATAAGGATAATGGTGAGAGTTATGTGGAATTCTCTAGAAAGTGGTATGGATGACCACTATTGACTAAATTTCGTTTCCACTTCTTGGTTTCTAATGAGAAAAGAAATCAAAATAAAGAAAATATAAGAGAAAGAAAGAGAAAAATGAATTTTAATTGCATAATATATGCCTAATAAGTGGATGACTTACATATGAAGAAATGTCTCTGTTATTTTTGAATTTTGGTTTCAAACTTGTCACACAAAAAGTTTAAGCCATTATGGACTTTCCCTTAAAGTTTGGAATAAAAATGATAAAAGGAGAGAAAGATATGTGTTATTTAATTAAAAGTTCACATATAAGTCCTTGTGAAACAAAATAGGAAAAAAAAAAGGGAATCTCGTACCCAAAATAAATGTCCTAGATAATTTTATATGAGAGAGAATCCCGATTTTAGAGTATGGGAGAAAATCTAGAGGATTCCAAGATATCTTGTAGACTAAGTAATTTATTTGGAAATATTTGGTATTATCATAAAAATCAAGTTTCGGGGATGTAAAGGATTAATTGAGGAGTAATCATTCTTCCAACTAAAGATGATAAAGTGGATGGAGTTTTCCTAAAATTTGATGAGAAAATAAGTTAGGGAGAGTAAGGAATAATTATTTCTCACATCAGGGTATTATATTAAAACTTAGAAGGACTTTCCTTTTTCCTTCACCAAGAACCCTAAAACCCTGTTAATCGATCATCTATCCTTCATACACCTAACGTATATAAGTATGCATGGGGGGTGTTTGAGTAGAGGAAGCAGACTAGGAGAACCCCTCCTAGGTGGTACAACCATACGGGAACCAGAGATAATCACATGATGTCGACGATACTCATCTCCATCTTCACAGTGAACTAGGTTCATACAAGGAAATCAATAGGCTGTAGAACCTGAAAAGACAGTGGAAGGCTTTCTGTAGGTCTACCCTACCCAACCATGGCATAAAGGAGCTTGGATAGGTTCTCCGATCAACATGTTTATCATCTCCCTCTGTCGCGACCTACAACCACGGGAGACCAAACTGGTTTGCCTTTGACCATCTAGAGCGGTGCACTCGCCCTCCTCAACTCCAGTGAGTATTGGGTGATCTTTCCTGACCACCTTTGAGGCTTGGGAACGCAAGAACAACCTGGGAGGGGAGCTGTCTCAGGCACATAGCTGCACAGGTTTTGTGGCAGCTTGCATCCCGAGGTGGGAGGCGAATCATAATGAAAAGACTTGAATGCCCCTCAGCGTGCATTCAAGAGGGAGGGACACGGAGGTCTTTCCCCATATTATAGTCGGTCCAGATATAGAATTAAGGAAAAGCATATTTTGCTGATGTGTCAAGCTGCCATTGGCCCAAGGTACTTTAACTTGCAAAATTCGTAATGAATTCTTGGTAGCTCAGATGACAACATGTTATATATGATAATAAAAATCCATAGAATCCGTTAAAAATGTAGTCAAGACCTAAATCTGCTTGCAAATCGAAAAGTATGTAAATGTGCTACCTTTAATGGTTTTAATGAATTTGAAACCCTAAGTTGAAGATTAAAGTATTTAATGGTGTTCCTTGATTGTTGTTAAGCAAAGTTTAGCCTTTTGACATAAAAGGGATGGATTAGATCTAATTGGATGAGATTTGTTTGTAATTTTCTTAATGAGGGTTCCATGATTATAAAAGTGCATTAATAGAATTAGAAGCCCTAATTTTGTTAATTATGAGGTTTAATGGATTTAAATATGGAAATCAATCACGAGGGCATGAAAAAGATGTTCTTGATCTAATTTGCAAATAAAGACCCTTAATCTGGATAATTTGAGTAATTAGGGTTTTTATGAGTAGAAAAGATGTTTTAGGGTTTGTTGACCTAAAAAGGATAAAAGATGATAAATAGATCTAAGAAACCCTACTGAATCCTAATAAGGCTTAGAAACCTTAGAAAGGAGTCCTAAGTTAATAAGGAGTTGTTTGGGATGTGATGGTAACAATTAGGAATTATACATGTTTTTTAGGATCAAGGGTTGCTTGATTGGTTGCTTGGCTTGCTTGATATCACATATTGTTTGGATTGGATATCTTGCATCTTTTGACTCTAAATTATGCATGTGGTTACACTTATGTCTAATCGCTCTAGTTTCACAGTGACTTCTGAGGTTTTACCGGTTGCTTGAAATTAACTATTTGGTTGACTTTTATTTCATGCAACTATAAAGTGACTATGGTTGTCACCATGAATATATGTACATAACTAGCTCAGATCCTAGTCCTACTTTGTATCTTTGAGTACTTGTGAGAGATGGGTGATTAGTTATAGGTCTACCCTTGGGGTAGGATCATCATGTTATCATGAGTCTATGTTTGGTCTACCTTTGGTTAGGACCATACGACTATACATCTGTATGTCTTGGTATACCTATAGGGTAGGATCAAAGGGGTTATTTGGGATCTACCATATGAGAAAGGTAGTATCCATGTCCACTACAGGGACAACAAGAATCTTGGATATATCAAGATTGAGTAGTTATGTTTAAGATGTAAAGTTTGATCTGTTAAGCAATAATTTGGTTGCAATATGTTGTTACAAATAGATACAAGCTTTTGGTTCCCCCATATACCAGTATAATTCATTATACCGAATGACATTTTGTTTGTCTGTGTTTTAGGAATACATGAAAGTGGATGAATATTTAAACTGACATTGGAGGAATAAAGTTAAATAAAGATTAGAGGATTTAGATAGATAGAACTCTACTTTGGTAAAAGTTCCAAACTCCTATTTTTTGAAAGGTATGTGAAAGGAATTTTTTTATTCTATTTTAAGCTTAGTTGTGATATAATTTATTAATTATTTTTTATTATTTGCAAAACCAGTTGATCCTATTTTTGGGATAATGACACCAACTTCTTAGCCTTCCTTAAATGGGGGTTGATGAGGGGTGGGGTCGTTACATTTGGTATCAGAGCCTCATTTTCCATCTAATCTCTAATAATTATTTAATTTTACAAATTCTTTAGAGCCCAAGGGAGTTATTAAAGGATTTTTCAAAGATGGAGGTGTCTAGAAAAGGATCACGGTCCGGGGGCTGGCAAGATTTTCCTTCGCCCCACTAGTCAGTTTACAAGGACTCCCGAAATCCATATACTGCCTGGCCAAAATATGAGGATATGACTCAAAATAAGATACCTCTAGGTCTTCTCATATGTTTTCATCCCTTCTCTACCCCTTTTCATTGAGCAACTATAAGTTCTTAGGGTTTTCTCTCTTCTCCACCTCTTCCTAATTTTGAGGGTCACGAGTACTAAGGATTAAGGAATCCTCCACCAAATAATGAATGACATGTAAGAAAGATGTCATGGACATAAGTTTTAATTTAGACTAAGATTAGTTACATGCTTAGGTTGCATGGCTAGGGTTGTTGTGCCCTCAGGAGAATGTTGAGGTTAGACCATCTCGTAGGAAGTAGAGGATAGGGATAGCCTTGGAGGAGAAAGACTCTAGGGAGAGGAAGAGACCTTATGCATCCTTTGAGGATGATACTCAACCTGAAACCTTAAACAGTGGATAGAGAAGGAGAGGACACAATGAGTCGGGTACCTTATTTGTCCATGCATGCATGAACGTGGGTTAGACATGCATGCTATACGCAGACGCTTTGAGTATGCATGAGGAACATAGACTATGAGTGGTTGCATGATTCCTAGTGCCTTTTGGTGACTCGACCTTGGGTGGGTCATGCCTGATAAGGAGAACAGATCTAGGAGAGAGGGTTAGCACCCTAATTCATAAGGTTAGTGGTGACCGAATAGGAATCCTAATGGGCATATACGAGCAAGAAAGAGGCATGCACCTACATAGAAGTGTGCGACATCAAGGCTGGCATCAAGTTTTAGTCCTAAGCCAGAGGGGTTATGCCTATTGGTTTATGAGTTAGGCATGCTGTAAGATATGAACAAGGGGATTTGTAGTGGTCTCAGCCGGACATAAGATTTGATAGTACATTTCATAGACCATGTGAGAATAGATGTGTACCTTAGGAGCCTTAATCTAATCTACAAAGAAGGGACCTTTAGCTTTAGGTCAGTTAGAGGATTAGCTCAAGAGATCGTGAGACCCAGATGAAGAAGGTTGGAAACCTAGATTTAGAGACATGAGGAATCACGAGAAGGGTTGGTATGATGTGGCCTAGAATAGATGACCCATGAGTAGATGTGTGGAGTTACTTCATTCATGAACAAAAGAGGTTGTCGTACCTTAGATACCTTTAGAGGAACCAAACCCTAGAAAAGAGAAATAGGCTTATTGTACATATATACAAATGATATGAGTGCCTACCTTTTAGGTGTAGGAAAGAGAGTTCCAAAGACCCTGGAGAGGTATGATACGATAACAAGTCACGAGGCCTCATACCCAGTTGGTTGTCCTTGTGTAGGACTCTTAAGGGTTGTTCACATGGAAGAATGTTAGGAAGTATACGCCATAACTTGTTGGGTACATGTTTGCACAACTGAGCATGTGGTTTAAATAATTGATGCATAAGGGGTGAGCCTGACATTTCGAGACCAAAGAGGGGATATAGTGGTACCTGGTGCACATAATGCTCACGGGGTTGAAGTGTGTTCATAAGAATTAAGCATGGCACCCCCCATGTGTTGGAATAAAAGGAAACCCCACTTGAAGTGAGATATATGATTGGTGGGCCACTCACCCAAGTTGAGGACATATGATATTGGCCCAAACTGGGGGAATGATGAACAAGTACGGCATACCAAGGAACTTAGAAATGTTTTAATAAGTTGTCTACTTGCCAACCGTGTGCATGGGTAGCATGATAGGAGCTATGCATATACGTGGTGATATAAACATTCGATGCAAGAATGTTTTGTGACCTTTGTTTCTATCAAGTGATAGTTTTCTCTTGTCCTTGGAAAGGACCCTTCATGTAGGAGTGAATACCAACTCTTGTTTAGGTTCAAGGTGACCTTAAAGGTCATTTATAAGAGCTTGATAGGATAAGTGTAAGAGCATATATGAGTATGAATCTATAGACCCGTATATGACCAACTCTAAGGGGTTTAAGTACACGTTACCAGGAGGGTAACCGGTAGAATGGGGCCAGGCCTAGATAGGTAGGTTTCCATGTTTCCCATTAGGGAATGTAAGGTTAACCATGAGTGCCCAAAGAGATGATGGAGTTTTGGGTGAGGATTCTAAGGATGAATCAAAGAAACCACCAGCTACAATAGAATCCTAAGTCAGTATTAAGGTCAAGGAGGGATGAGACCGATGGAAGTAGGAGTTGATGGTTCCCTGAATGTAGCAAACCATAGGGTCGGGAGGTAACAACTACCATTACCCGAGGCCCATGGGTTAGGAGGTTGGCCACCTTCATGATCTCATGGTGCCTAAGGGGTAAATGTGAGAGGCACTCCCTAGATGCATAAGGGTAAGATCACCCCAAAAGTACCAACACCCTAGAGACCTTGAGGAAATGACTAAGGATTGTATATAGGAGTGATGTTAAGACCCAAAAGTGATGGGGAAAAGCCTTTCCATATATGTAAACATATAATTGAGATAATCATGGTGTGGAGTCATGTGAAGTATGTTTCAAATTAAACTGGAAAGTGTAGTGGTGATGTGTGATGCACCATCTCTACTCTTGGAATAGGATGAACTCTATATTTGGAATGCAACCGAATGCTTATTTCATCTTGTTATGAGTGTGAGAAACAGGACAAAACACATGCCATACTAAGGATAAAAGTGATATGAGAGATAAATACTTGAGTTGAAACCTTTTTATGATAATCGAGGATTGGAGGAAGTACCACACCCTTTTGAGAGTATATTGGATAGATAATTTGAAAGCATAAGGTGAACAAAGGTAATCTCTATATGAGGATATACCTATAAAGAGTAGTTGGATTCTATGAGTTAAAGTTTTGGTTTGGTAACCAAGATAATGGATACAAGAGCTCAGGGTTTTTCCTGACTTAGATAGACCTGAACCCAAAGAAAAAGGTAATGAGTGGAGTATATGAAGGTTTGTGTTTTCACCATCATCAATCACTTAGGGAAGATAATGTGATATCATATGCTCTTAGTTAGAAATTGCTAATGTGTGCAATTTTCTTATTTAGCCAGTGGAGAGGGCTGGAAGAGGTTGCTAGGTGGACCCTACGACCATTGGAAAACTAGACCTGTGCGGCAAACATCCAGATACAACCATACCTGTAGACCGAGTTGGTGGTTGCCCGGTTAGCCAACCCAGAGCTTAACAAGATGAAAGGTTTGAAAGAGAAACCTCAGATGCACCTCTCAGGAAGAGTAGGTGGTGAAATCCACTACTAGAGTGTTTTAGGGTTTATGAGGATTCACCCTTGAAGAATCACGTCATGCAAGAAGCTCATGATTCTAAGTACACTGTACACCTTGGTACTACCAAGATGGTTAAGGTTTGCAATGCTACCTTGGAGGCCTGGAATGAAGAAGGATATAGAGGCATATGTGGCCAGATGTCACGCATGCCAGAGGGTGAAGGCTGAACAACAGTAACCCAGTGGATTGCAATAGATGGTTGGAAGTTCCTGAGTGGAATGGGGGCAAATCACCATGGACCTTGTGGTGGGTCTCCCCAAGACAAAGAGAGGTCATGATGCAATATGGGTTATGGTTGATCGCCTTACCAAGTCATCATGTTTCCTTTCCTTAGAGACCACTGCCAATATCCAGATCCAGTTGAACTATATATATGAGAGAGATAGTTCGACCGTGCGGTAATCCGAGTTTAAATATTCTTGAGCATGGTCTTAAGTTCACTTCCATGTCGTGGATGTAGGTACATGAAGAACTCAATACTAAATTGAAGTTTAGCACAACATATCACCCCCTGACTTATGGACAGTCAAGAGAGTATGATCCAGACTTTAGAAGGTCTGATGAGAGCATATGTACTCATTTGGGGTGGATCCCAGGAGTAGTACCTGCCCCTAGCTGAGTTCGTTTGTTATAACAGCTACCAAAGCCAGTATCAGGATGTATGAAGCTCTTTATGGGAGGTCATGTCAATCACCGCTTCACTAGGGTGATGTCGGTGAGAGGATCTTATAGAGGCCATAGAAACCATAGTGTATGCTGATGAAGTCATTTTGATCAAGAAATGGCTGAAGAAAGCCTAGGATCGACAGGAGTCGCATGCTGATGTGAAGCAGACTGACTTACAGTTCACTGTGGGTGAGCATGTGTTTTGAAAATATGAACCCTCCAAGCTATAGCTAAGAATAGAGTAAAGTTAAGTCCTTGATACATGGGTCCATTTGAGATTTTGGAACGGATTGGTGAAGCTACTTTTTGGTTATAACTTTAACCCCTCAGGATAATATGATGGATGATGTGTTCCATGTGCCCAATCTAGAGCACTATGTGAGGTACCCAAGCCATGTGCCTAGCATTGAACCTATTGAACTCCAAGGGAGACTGACTTACCTTGAGTCATCTATGAGGGTATGAGATACCAAGGTGAGAGAGGTCAGGAGTAAAGGATAGAGATGGTAAAGGTTCTTTGGAAGCACCATGGAGAGGATGAAGCCACATGAGAGCTGAAGATGGACATGGAAAAGTCTTATCCTGAATTGTTTGTATGTTTGGTGGAATTTTGAGAGCAAAATTTGTATAAGAGGGGAAGGATGTTACAACCCCAATATTTTGGTTTATATCAATTGAAATGCAATTTCCCAAATAAAATGTATATGCATGGAAATTGTATGATTTATGGGCTTCTTTTGCAATATTTCCCTTTAATGTATGTTTTCGTGGATCATACTGATTTAGTGAGTCCAATGTGAGGAAAAGGGAACAAATGATAAAAGAAATCTCAAAATAAATAAAAAGGATAAAGAAATAAGGATAATGGTGAGAATTATGTGGAATTATCTAGAAAGTGGTATGGATAACCACTATTGACTAAGTTTCGTTTGCACTTGGTTTCTAGTGAGAAAAAGAAATCAAAATAAAGAAAATAGAAGAGAAATAAAGAGAAAAATGAATTTTAATTGCATAATATATGCCTAATGAGTGGATGACTTGCATATGAAGAAATGTCTCTTTTATTTTTGAATTTCGGTTCCAAACTTGGCACACAAGAAGTTTAAGCCATTATGGACTTTCCTTTAAAGTTTGGAATTAAAATGATAAAATGGGAGAAATATGTGTTATTTAATTTAAAGTTCACATATAAGTCCTTGTGAAACAAAATAGGAAAAAAGGGAATCTCGTGCCCAAGATAAATGTCCTAGATAATTTTATATGAGAGGTAATCCCAATTTAAGAGTATGGGAGAAAATCTAGAGGATTACAAGATATCTTGTAGACTAAGTAATTTATTTGGGAAATAATTGGTATTATCTTAAAAATCAAGTTTCGGGGATGTAAATGATTAATTGAGGAGTAATCCTTATTCCAAGTAAAGATGATAAAGTGGATGGAGTTTTCCTAAAGTTTGATGAGAAAGTAAGTTATGGAGAGTAAGGAATAATTATTTCTCACAATAGGGTTTTATATTAAAACTTAGAAGGACTTTCCTTTTTCCTTCACCAAGAACCCGAAAACCATGTTAATCGTTCCACTCTCCCTCATACCTTCTAAGTATATAAATATGCATGGGGGGTCTTCGAGTAGAGGAAGCAGACCAGGAGAACCCCTCCTAGGTGGTACAGTCGTATGGGAACCAGAGATAATCACATGACGCCGACAATACTCTTCTCCATCTTCTTAGTGAACCAGGTTCATATAAGGAAACCAATTGGCTCTAGAACCTAGAAAGCCAGTAAAAGGCTTTCTGTAGGTCTCCCCTACCCAACCATGGCGTAAAGGTGCTTGGATAGGGTCTCCGATTAACCTGTTTGTCATCCCTCACTCTATCGCGACCTACAACCACGGGGGGCCAGATTGGTTCGCCTTTGACCACCTCCAGCGGTGCACTTGACCTCCCCAACTCTGGTGAGTGGCGGGTGATCTTTGTTGACCATCTCTGAGGTATGGGAACGCAAGAACAAGCTGGGAGGGGAGTTATCTCAGGCACGTAGCCACATGGGGTTTGCGGCATCCTGCGTCGCGAGGTGGGAGGCGAGTCATAATGAAAAGACTTGACTGCCCCTCAGCGCACGTTCAGGAGGGAGGGGCACGAAGATCTTTCACCATATTATAGCCAGCCCAGATATGGAATTAAGGAAAAGCATATTTCGCTGATGTGTCAAGCTGCCATTGGCCCAAGGTACATTAACTTGTGAAATTCGTAATTATTTCTTGGTAGCTCGGATGACAACATGTTATATATGATTTTTGATAAGAAATATCCATAGAATCCATTAAAAATGTACTCAAGGCCTAAATCTGGTTGCAAATAGAAAAGTATGTAAAGGTTCTACCTTTAATGGTTTTAATGAATTTGAAACCCTAAGTTGAAGATTAAAGGATTTAATGATGCTCCTTGATTGTTGTTAAGCAAAGTTTAGCCTTTTGACATAAAAAGAATGGATTAGATCTAATTGTATGAGATTTTGTTTGTGATTTGCTTAATGAGGGTTCCATGATTATAAAAGTGCATTAATGGACTTAGAAACCCCAATTTTGCTAATTATGAGGTTTAATGGATTTAAATATGGAAATCAATCAAGAGGACATGAAAAAGATGTTCTTGGTCTAATTTTCAAATAAAGACCCTTAATTTGGATAATTTAAGTAATTAGGATTTTTATGAGTAGAAAAGATGTTTTCAGGTTTGTTGACCTAAAAAGGATAAAAGATGAGAATATATCTAAGAAACCCTAATGAATCCTAATAAGGCTTAGAAACCTTAGAAAGGAATCCCATGTCAATAAGGTGTTGTTTGGGATATGACGGTAACAATTGGGAATTATACATGTTTTTCAGGATCAAGGGTTGCTTGATTGGTTGCTTGGCTTGCTTGATAGGACATCTTGTTTGGATTTTATATCTTGCATCTTTTGACTCTGAATCAGGTATGTGGTTATGCTTATCGCTAATTGCTCTAGTTTCACAGTGATTTTCGAGGTTTTACCGGTTGCTTGAAATTAACTATTTGGTTGACTTTCATTTTATGCAACTATAAAGTGACTATGGCTATCACCATGAATATATGTACGTAACTACCTCAGATCCTAGTCCTACTATGTAGCTTTGAGTACTTGTGAGAGATGGGTGACTAGTTATTGGTCTACCCTTGGGGTAGGATCATCATGTTATAATGAGTCGATGTTTGGTCTACCTTTGGGTAGGACCATACGATTATATATCTCTATGTCTCAGTCTACCTGTAGGGTAGGATCAAAGGGGTTATTTGGGATCTACCATATGAGAAAGGTAGTATCCATGTCCACTGTAGGGACAACAAGAATCTTGGATATATCAAGATTGAGTAGTTATGTTTAAGATGTAAAGTTTGATCTGTTAAGTAATAATTTGGTTGCAATATGTTGTTACAAATAGATATAAGCTTTTGGTTCCTCTACATACTAGTATAATTTATTATACTGACTGACGTTTTGTTTGTCGGCATTTTAGGAATACATGAAAGTGAATGAATATTTAAAGCGACATTGGAGGAATAAAGCTAAATAAATATTGGAGTATTTAGATGGATAGAATTCTACTTTGGGTAAAGTTTGAAACTCCTATTTTTTGAAAGGTATGTGAAAGGAAATTTTTTATCTTGTTTTAAGCTTACTTGTGGTATAATTTATTAATTATTTTTTATTATTTACAAAACCAGTTGATCCTATTTTGGGATAATGGCACCAACTTATTAGCCTTCCTTAAATGGGGTTCGCCGAGGGGTGGGGTCAATCGAGTTTAAATCTCAATCGATCAGTGATGGATTTTTGGAAATGGATCAATCAGTCAATTTGCACACTCACATAACTCAACCAACCGTTTCACTGACCAAAACTGATATTCACTCATCAGTTGAGTTTCCCAGGACAAATTCAACCGATAGTTTGAAATTAGCTTTGTCAGTTAGTGGATTGGTCAAGTTATCTTTATTGAAACTCGACCGAATGTACTGTACAAAAAATGTAGAAAAAATGATTCCAAACGTTGGAGAGTTGTTAGAAATAAAAATAGATATGTTGCATGTTGTAAAGAAGCTATTTTTCATTCTTAAGTGATCCCACACTCAAGCAAATGCCCCCAACTATAAATAGGACCCTTGGAGTTAATTCCAAGTTTGCTCATTCATGCTATCCTTGGTCATTTCTATAGTTGAGTGTGTTGCAACCCTTTAAGCCCCTTTATCTCTCTCATTTACAAAGAATTTCGTGATCATGAGTGAATTAGGCATGTTGTAAGAGAGCTACCTCCATGTTATATTGTAAAGCTCTCATTCCTTTCATCTTCCCAATCCCCTTTCTCAAAGAGCAAAAGTTGAAGTGAACTTCTCCTAGTGAAGGTGAAGCTGTTGTTCTTCTTCAAGGTTGAAGAAGGTGTGAAGATCTTCTCCAGGTGAAGGAGAAGGGCAAGGCGAAGATTCAAGAAGAGTGGGTAATTCCTTCAAGGCCAAAGACTTGATGCAAGTAAGGGTAAGTCCTTGGAAAAGGCTGAAGACATCTTGATCAAGTGGGCAAGTCCTTGTGTAGGTGAAAGAATCTTGTCTTGAATTAAGTCCTTGGATATACGGTGGTCTCCTTGTATTTCTTATGATGGAGTATAAGTATACATGGGTTGTAAAGTCCTAAAGGTAGGTAGTGAATTGACGGTTTACTAATTAGGAGATTGGAACCACTCTAACCACCTTGCCCTAGTGTATGTTTCAATCTCTCTCATCTTTACTATGCTTGATTAGATAAGACTTCAAATTGTTCTTAAGCATTTGGTTTCAACTGCTATAATTTGAGGTTCTAACTATTTTTGTGAGAATTTTAAAGCTCTATTCACCCCCCTCTAGAGCCCTAGATCAAACAAAAGGTAGAAAACTTCTCCTGGTTCTCCAAAGCTGATGTTGTTGTAGACAACTCAGAGTCCTGACCCTTCTCAAACCTCTAGATTCTCCCCTTCTCTATGGTTTCCATATGAGGATAGAACCTCAACAACTCCATAAACCTCACATCATAGTTATTGATAGACAGTGACCCTTGGTGCAACCATTCAAACGGAGCGGTCTTATAATCCAGGTACTTCTCTGGGAAGTAGCAGTTCACAAAATCTTGCCAAAACTCTTCCCAACTTACTGCAACTCCCAATCTCTTCTCCTCTTCTATGGTCTACCAATGTTCAACACTGCCTTAAAAGAGGTAACTTGCATGATTCACCTTGTTTTCATCTGAGATGTTCATGATCTTAAACGCCTTCTCCAACTCTATTAATCACATATTGGTGTCTGTCAGGTCTGCTATACGTGCATACTCGGTGGCTCCCATGCACTTCAACCTATCAAAGGTTTTTCCTGGACTCAGAGATTTCGCATTAGGGATGAGTGCTCTAGGTTGAGGTGCAGGCGCCTTATCTGCTAAATGTGTAATTGTCGTCATGAGCTATCCAAACATGAACTAGAAGGCTAGATTACCCATGGCTAAAGGGTCAAATGGAGGTGGTGTCGGTTGTTCTAGCCCTGTCTCTGGTACTCTTCCATCTGGTACTAGCCTCCTACCGCCACCTCCCGGTGCTATGTATCTACTCTCAGCATGATCTTCATGTTCTCCAGACATATCTACATAACTATAAGCTAAGATCAGATATCTTAGATTACATAAGTATAGACACATAACCTAAATCATATGTCCCTATAGACTCAGCAAATCCTAAGCCCTGGTACCAACTGAATTGTGGCAACCCACCATGCTAAACGAGATTACTCAAAAACACAATCAATCACTGATTAGCCACACTGTAAGAATAGGGAAAATTAAACATGTCTAGAAACATTTACATATAAGTCCAACATCCTGCATAATAGCACATACTATACCAGGTATCTATACAACTGTCCAGTGGACTCAGGCACAACCTATATACAAAAGTATTGTCCACATATACATGCCATGTATGACATCAACATACTGCCAAAAACTCAAGTTGATATACATCATTTATAGAACTTCCCCACCTGGACCTGAGAGTACATGGATGACTCTAAAACACACTAAACACTAACCAACCTTCTGCTTCTATAGATTCCCAAGTTGCTCCTCCTCGCTACCATGAGCCTGATCACACTATTGATGGTCATCTAAAAGATGTGGTGGCGCATGAGGTGAGACCCATTACCTGAAAAAGCTACCCAGAACAACAAAGTCCAAGATATATCTCAAGGTTTGAGGAGGAAGTCCTATCTAGGTTGAAAAGATTTGATGATGTGCAAATGAATGTGAAAAGGCTTGATAAAAAAAAGAACAACTCTCTTCAATACTTTCTCTTCAAGTAGAAGTAAAGTTGTCTTCCCAACCCAAAATGAACTTCAATGGAGCAAGTGGACCAATACATTCCTCTCAAGTTATATATAGTCCAACACTAATGCAAATGCATCCCATTTATCATTTCTAAGGACATCCCAACCCTTATACACCTCATCCCCCTCCATCACCACAACCATAAAATCAATTCACCTACCAACCTCAATTTTCTTCTCCACCTCAATTCTAGTACCAAGTATCACCTCCACCTCCTCCACAGCCATAACAAACTCCCCCTCTCCAACACAAGCAAGGCAGTGTTGTGACAGTTCTAAGTAGTGGAAAATCACTTGAGTAGCCCACAAGTCAAGGAAATGTTGATAAAACAAGGCAAATGTAGCACAAGGGTTATACTGTGATTGAAATTTCTAAAGATGCCTATAACACCTTGTGTTGAACATGTGATATCATGTGTTCCACCTTCTACTCCATTTGTAGGTTCTACAGTTCCACCTATGATTCCTAGAGTCCCTCATGTGACACCACAAGGAAATCATGTTGATTAAAGTGTTGCAAAATTGAGCCACCATTCCATGAAGCATTGGATGAGCCACCAGAAGTAAAAAGGAGGCAGAAGCACAACATTGACATTCTAGAGGTGTTTTTCTAAGTGAAGGTGAACATTCCATTGTTGGATGCTATCGAGCATATTCCATCTTATGCAAGTTTCTCAAGAACCTGTGTAATGTGAAGAGGAAGTCCACATGGAGAATGCCTAAAACAATCACTGAACAAGCGAGCTCTATCATCCAACACTCACTTCCCATGAAGAGGAAAGACCTAAGAGCCTCACTCATATCTAGATACATAGGGGGACATCGCATAGACCAATCCCCACTTGATTTGGGATCTAGTGTGAATCTGATTTTATATATTCTCTATGTGGAGTTGGGATTAGGCAAGTTGAAACATGCTCATTGCACTCTCTAATTAGCGGATCGCTCTGTCAAAGTGCCTAGCAGAAGAGTGGATGACATTTTGGTGATGATAAACAAAGAAAGGGAATCAATGTTATCGACATATATCACTGTTCTTGACATGTATCCAGATGATAGGAATATTCCCATGATCATGGGAAGGCCATTCTTATCTACAAGTGATGCCAACATACATATGCGCAGTGGCACAATGACTGTCTCGTCCATGGACACAAAGATATAGATCAACATGTACAAGGCCCCAACCTGGTAAGAATGAGATGAGGATATTGGACATGGTCACTTGAAGAGTTTGACTGATCATTTGAAAGAAGGAGATATAGATGGAATACCTCATGATAGCTTTTATGGTAAACAAGACAAGGAACACATTTTGAATGCAAATGAGGGATGTATCTATTGCAAGAGTGGACACGTGATGATGCCAAATGGTTGAACGATTGAAGGAACTACATGAAACTCGACTAAAGGCATGAAACTTAGCACTAGTGGGAGGCAACCCACCTAGGTTTGGGGAATTTTTCACCTAACCTTTCATTTCTAATACTTTTTGCTATTTTTACACTTTTTCAAGGAAACACACACGCACATACTATACTTGATGGTTTTATTGTTTGTGAATAATTTTAGAATAGGTACATAGGAGGAAGGATGATCCATGGATGATCCAACCAAATGGAAGATCAATAATGGAAAGATAATTGCAAATCAATAGAAAAGCTACATGAAGGCAACCGACACGACCTTTCTACACAACACGGCTGTAGTACTAGCAAGCCAGAAAGGTTGTTCTGCATAGCACAAACATGGTGGCTCTATCCTTCACACTGGACACCCTCTGATCTCTCTCCCCTCTTGACATTTGTCTATACGACTCCATACACTCTACCCTATCATCTTAGACTTCTATTTCATGTTGAGGACAACATGGTTTAAAAATTTGGGGTGGTAGGGTGGTAAGCCCTTTCTTTACCCCACTTTTCTCTATGTTCCTTATTCTAATTTTTTAATCAAGATGATCAAATAGTATAACCATCTATCATACTTGTGTATCCATACTTTGTGTGCTTGCTTTACATAAATGCATATCATATAGGTTAATTTCATGCATTTTTTGTGTAATTTTCAAAATTTTTGCTTTTCTTGCTATGAATTTCATATCATGTAGCTTTTTGTAATTTCTAGATGTTTCTAGATAAGATTTGATTGTTTCTTGCTTTTTGCTTCATAAGAAAGGCTTAGATGTGGTTGAAGGCAATTTGGCACCATTTTGGCCATTTTTTCCCCAAATTTAGAACTTCTTGCCAAAAAGCGTGTTTTGACTCAATCTCTACTTTGTGAATTGAAAATGATGACCTTTTACACATGCAAGTGAATTATCACAATTTATGGCTGAATGGTATCAATGCCTGAATTTTTACATGTGAATCACCTCTCTCATGCTTGTGAATTGTTTGGTTGACTTGTGATTTAAGCAAGACGCATACACTTAGGGTTTTGTAGAATCTCATAATAAAAGTTTGCTTTAAATACTGCTCATTCATGTGGTGTGTCATTACTTGATGAAATTGTTGGAGTAGCTTTCATGTAGGGAATCTCATGTTGAACTTCATACTAGTAACCCCTCTTTGACTCACTTTTCTACTCTCAAATTCTTACCTCTCTACCTCATGAAAGGGTGCCAAAGTACACATATTCAGCCTTGGTCATCTACACTTTTGGGATGGCCATATCTATATCCCCTGCTTTATTCTCACCACCATGTTCCCTAAATACAAGAAGGGCAAAGAAAAAGAGAAAAAGTGCAAAAAGAAAATAAAGATGCTCCTATGTAATAATAGCTAAATTATATTAAAAAAAAGATGAGTGCCCCTATGTAATAGCACTCCAAACTCTTACTGCAACCCTTTCTTCCATTTTCATGCCCACTGAGCTAGGAAACATCAAACCTAGCTCATTTTGCCCTTTTTCGTAGCCACATGGGTCACTTAGTGTGGATTGACATATGAGATTGAATGCATTAATGTAAAACAACAACATTAGTAATTTTTTTATCTTCACCGCCATGAAACGATTTACCCTAAGTGATATGATAGCCATGTGGATTGATTGTGTATTCTATGATCTATATCTGAAGTTTGTATGCTCAGTGCTTTAATCATGATTGGTTTGTGAAAGAGGAGATGAGAGAAGTGAAATGCATGTACTTAGTCATCATTGAGCCTATTTAGTCAATACACATCTATTGCAATGCATTTGTCATCTCTTGTTTGTTGAAAAAATATAGAGAGATTGAGTTGGAGCATACTTGAGGACAAGTATATTGTAAGTTTGAGGTGGTGATGAATTCCAATTTTAGGGCTTCATCTTGTGTCTTATAGCACTTCATTTACATCTATACCTATTAGATTACATGTTATTTCCCTCAATATGTGTTTTACTATCAAATGCACTTATGGAGGATTTTTGCATGTTTTATGGGTACTTTGTCCAGTCCTTTATGAAAGGGAGAGAGGAAGGTTGAGTATAGGGTTTCCCCTTGCTTGGAGGATTCCAAAATGAAGTCAAAATGACTCCCAACATACCCCAAGTGATCAAAGAGTGTATTGAAGCAATAACCTCCATGTATGACAAAGTTCAAGACACAAAGGCATGAGAATGACCTTAGAACAGCCGTGCTACCAAGGAATGGCCATTCTGGGACATGCCCCAAACACTATCCACATATTCCACATATATAAGAATCAACATGCTATCGAAAACTTAATTCAATCGAAACATCATATGTAAAATTTTCACTTGGACCTGAGAGTACATGGATGACTCTAGGACACACTAGACAACTAAACAACCATCTCTAGGGTTCATCACCTTGATTTCTCCTTGCTGCCATGGTTTTGCTATTGTTGTTGTTGTCGATCACCTAAAAATATGTGGTGACCCATGAGGTGAGACCCAGCCCCGACAAGAGATATAACTCTTTCCAACATATATTGATTACATCAGATTAAGCAGTAAATAGCTGAGAAGTTGAAGTATCTAACCATCATTTGAGCAGATTGAATAGTTCAATTATGCTAAACATATTAAGCAAATAAGCTAAGCAACAAGTATGATTATTAATGGATATACATGTAACAAATAAAACATTTTCTTCTATCAGATATTTAATCAGATTTCATGCCATAAGATTGCATCTAATAACAACCATCATCATTAGTCTGACAATCATCATATGCCTTGCTAACAACATAAGAAATCTAGTAGCATACATATCTCTAACATCATGAATATGTCTAGCAACATAAGTATAACTAACATTGTTAGCATGTCTATGTAGTTGAACATATCTACATCATAAGTAGAAATAACATCAAAGCATAATTATTTGCATAAGCATGATTAGTAATTTAAGCATTTCCAATCATAGAGGTGTGTCTAGAAATATTAGACATAGCTAGCAACATAATCTTAACTATCACTGTCAATATATTTGACAACATAAATAGGTTCATGACATGATCATATCTACAACATAAGAATATCAATCATCTTTTATTGTATTATAAATAATCTCTATATAAGGAAAGCAAACAAGGGTTATCATCCAATGTGAGGTGTTGTGTATAACCCAAAATAGATATGCTACACGATTGTATTACATCTTTTATTAAGCCCTGAGGAATTTGAGGATACCACTCAAAATCCAACTGACCACTGCTAAGTCAAAACCAGTGCCATATAAGATCTAGGGAAGACCTGGACTCTAAGATCTTATCTGCCCCCTGTCAGTACGAGTTTGCCACAGTGACACATAAGGTCAAGCTACGAACAACCTAGTCTGTCCTTGGTACATGTCACAACACTAGTGAAAGGAGGTGGGTACACATACCCTACCATCCTAGATAGTTGTCCTCCAATCTCATCACATACATAATCACCAAGACATGACCGCAACCATTCTCAAACTGAGGGCTAGGTATGACCGCAGTCATCCTCCCTAAACACTTAGATTCAGGATGAAAAGCACCCCACATACTCAAAAATATGCGCTCTGAGTTTCCCTTAGGAATACTCATTTCATCATCAGGCAAATTCTGACACTTAGGTGGATCTATGGCACATGTCACTACATGATTAAAATTTCACTTGATTAGTTATTGCCAATTGGGTGAATTAAGGCTGCATCAAACAAGTGGACATACAAACCCTAATTCATCTCTAGCAGGCATTACCATATAACAACTTTATAAAATATAAAATATATAAAACTTATTGTTCCCCATCTCATCATCACATGGTACTATTCACTTTCCATTCATGAGACTACACTTGTCATCATACTGTCACAAGATATAAATCCTTATCACAACATCACAGGGTATCAACCCTTATCAACATAAAAGGCGATCATACCTCATTCAGGACTCAACCATGCCCAAAGGTCATTAAGTCTATCATATCATTTCCTGCAAGTTCATCATTCTTATTGCAAGGCTTGACATACATCACAATTCATGTGATACACATGCTTAGAATGATATTGCATTATGGAACTAATACATGTTCATAGGTTATCATTGAAGAAATATCTTAGCATTAAGAGAATTCGTTTATTATATCAACATATAAGGAAGATATATAATTGTCCATCATCACACTTAAAATGTAAAATTTTAGTATAAGAAAACATAGATCATGAAACTATGATGACCACCAGTTAAACACATTGGAGTTTCAATCTATCATTAGGAAGGATATTATATCATTATATTAACCACTCAAGAAATGTTAGTATGATTAATCACCATTCTCTACTTGTATTAGGGTTAGGTTTAGCAAGGTAGGTTACATTAAAGTTATATTTTGAGCATTCATTCAAAAACTTTAACCCATAACATCCCCATCTAATCTTAGATACACAAGGTACAACATCATCATTACATTCCATACCATTGTCAAGTATGGATTCATGCATAACTCAGAATGCTACCACTAGATTATAGTATACAAGTGTTCCACAACAATAAGAGACTACTCCATTGTTCTATTATTCCACTAATGAAGGTTGATCATAATTAATCATTATCACCTAAGTTTATTAGGATTAAGTGTAGCAAGCTATAACCCATTAAGGTTATATATCAACAGAATATGTTCATTATTTATTCTATTCATATGAGGGAAAAGGTAAGGCTACCTTATTAAGGAAAAACCTCCATTAGTTCCAACCTCATTCAACCCATATCACCATAACACAACATCCCAGAACCATTGGATGTTAAAAAGTTAAGACCATTGGTGATTTACATAAATAAACACCTTAAACAAATCATATGTAAAGCCATCAAGTTGTGACCTAGAAAGAGTCACAATTTAACCTTAGACATCCCTCATTTAATAACATAAATGGGCACTATAGGTTGTGGGGTTAAAACCCATCATTGGTGGTACATTTTAAGTAAGCCATCATCTCAACCATCAAGCTCCTTAAATTGATCACATAAGGAAAACCATTAGATTTAGATTATTAGAAATCACATGTAATACTATAGGTTTCAATCCAAACCATTGGATGTTAAAGCATCCAATCTCAACCATTGAATCTAGTCCATTATTCAAAACTATTAGATGGTGAAGTGTTAGATCCTAACCATTGGATCAGGTTCATATTTCAAAACCATCCATTAGAGTATAAGTCTAACCATTAGATTAATTGAACTAAGAAACCATTGGTTTAGGGATTAATTGAAGCCACATCTAAAACCTTGACTCACCATCAGTTGTGATGACTTGATACACCATCGGTTTTGGCACATAGTGTCACCATCAGTTGATAGGATCAACACTACTATCATCTTTCACCATCAATTGTTGCATTGATGTCACCATTGATATCTTCATTAGGGTACTTAGTGGTTGATCATTAAGCTTTTAATTGAACCAAAGTCTAACCTAAGGGGTGACCATTAGTTGTAACCATCGGTTTACACCCTTGGTCACCACCATAGGTTGTCAAGTTAGCAAACCCATAGCTTGTTGCATGGTATCACCATCGGTTGTGTGGTAGTGAAGGAAAAAGCTTGAAACCCCTAAATTTGGACCATCGATTGTTAGGTGCTTAGCACCATCGATTGTGCTATAAACCTGTTCTAGACCATCCTATACCTTAGGAAGGTCATAAACCTACTTACAGGTTTATCTAGAACTGGAACAGAACAAGGAACACCATAAAAAATTTGAAATCTCAAGCAAACTTAGCTTCTTAAGGATTAAGTCACCATTTTTAAGCAAGAACATGAACTAACAAGCTTATAGTAAGCAATATAAGTAAAGAGGGTTATAAAACTCACCTCTAGAGAGTAGATTAGATCCCAAAAAGCAACAAGAGTCTCAAGAAAAGAAGGTAATAAAACCCAAGATATATATCTGAATTTGGCCAAGTAGGCACTTTTTCCACTAAAGCAAAACCCTAGAAGAAGAAGCAAGAAAGGCAGATTCTTGAGTTCTAGGGCAGCTTCTACCATGGAACAACTAAGTTCCAACCTAGAAAAAGGTAGGAGGAATAATAAAAGAGAACTAAATAGAGGAAAGAAGGAGACACTTACTCATTTAGGTCAAGATCTCCAAAAAGGAAGCTTTAGAAGCCCTAAAGGAAGCAAAACAAAACCCTAGGTGCTTCCACCAAGTAGATCAACGCATTCTTCTTCCTTGGGAAGATCCTCTGCCTACCAGTAGAGGAAAGATGAGCTATGGAGAGATAAGAATAGATAGGGGACCAAAGGTTTTGTTTAGGTGCTTAAGGATAGGTATATAAAACTTTAGGATAAAGAAAAAGAAAAACTTGAGGTGTCCTAGTAGCTCTCCATGTATCAATGGCCTTAAACTATTAAGGATATACAAACAGCCACACAAGTATCTGCCCCACCATTCATGGAGACCTGCTTAGAGACCGTTTTTTGAATTTCCTTACCAATCAAATAAGCCATTGGTTGATAGCTCCTAAAGGTAGCTCATCCATGAAGGGGTAAACCCTAAAATACCCTTGAAGAAAACACCTCCAAACAAAGGTTCAACTAGGTGCCCGATGACTCAAAAAGCTCAAGAATGATAATATAACATATAATGAATATAATTCATGTGACAAATTACAAGTAAAACTTAAATTTGGGTAAATTGCAAAAAAAAGTCCAAAATGTACATAAAATTGCATAACTTGCACAAACAATGTCCGAATTGGACCAAATTTGAAACTTAAGCTTGTCTTATGATTCTAAAGCAAATAAAAAGGATATATTAGAGTTATAAGACTTCAAATATGGTAATTAAGCTTGTTCAACACTTGAATCAAGGTTAGGGGGTCTCTTAATCATAAACCCCTAACATGGATTTTGCCCCTAAAATCCAAGATAAACATAGATGGATACTTATCATGCACCTCATACTCAATATTTCCCATGGCTACTTTATATCATGGTTATGTCACATCATTATAATAGAAGTCATATTCTATCTTTCTCAACTCTTGCATGTGTCACCTTGATTCAACATAGGTATTGTTGTGCCACCTGTACAGGTCTGGTAGTACCTTTAAACTTGGCACTCTAACTGTCGTCCTGAAATATTATATATATTGTACCACACATCACTCAGAGTCCACACTTGCTGGCTCTTACCAAACATGAAACATCATGTATCTCTTATCATATGTAACTTTACAAAGTTTCATCTCTATTATCCTTTGATGGTTGTTTTAATTAGCAACTCAATCAATCATGTGAGTATCCCCTAATTGTTAACAACTATAAGGCATATGTTCTTAGAAGATTCTTCAATCATCTCAATGATGGATTGGCCATCTATCTAGTTGAAGAATCATACACTTGTCTACAACCATAATCAAATATAACTTCCTGGTTGACCTTGTTAGGGATAGGGCAATGACATTGTCTTCATCTTACCAGGATTCACACAACCCACTTAGCAGATGTACCATAACTCCAAGAGGGTACCCTAGTTAACCCCCAACTCACTCTTGTTGAACTTGTCACACATAAGTATAGTTGCTTCAACATTCTTAAGATTTAGCAAAGATGTTAACCATGCTACTGACCATCTCTAAAATACTTTAAGATGTCATCATCCAAAGCTTGACACAACTTATGAGACATAACTTGATTACTATGTTCCTCCTATTTATGAATTCAATGATGCCTTGGTTAGTCTAAACAACATAACCCTAAACTCATTATGGTCATGTAACTTATGTCATCCACTCTAGCTCTTATCCATTGATATTCTGATTATAGGTTTATCTCGAAGGAACGCGGTAACACATGTTTGTTGATCAACAGACTATAGGAACACAGTAACACATGTTTGTTGATCAACAAACCATCTATCCTTGATAACAGTCTTACCCAACCATCAACAGATCGTACACAACATTATAAAATCACACTTCTTTTCCCAAACAACACTTGGAGGATCAACATCAGATGTCTCTCTGTCGGAGAGAAAAACTAGATGGCTCATCTAATAGATATCTTTAACTCATATATAACTGGTACACTCTGGATACTAGGATTCATGACCTTGGTATCCACTACATGTTCAATAAAGAACTCATACCCTAGTTTCATCCACTTCCTTAACATCATAACTGTTTGGAAATACAGACCCATAATAAGGCAACAGAAACAAAATTTTAATCTATCTGTATTCCCCATAATATCAAGATTGTGTCAACTACTATGAAATGGGATGTATGCTTTTAGCAAGTTATACCTAGTCCTGGAGCAAGTCCAATGACAAAACTTGCTTCTTTGCAACTACTGATTAGTTGGTCTTGGACAGTGGTTGTGTAGCTCCTGGTCTTCACGAAGAGATGTATGTGAAACTTCTACAGTGACTCTGATAGACTAGCCACAGACTGTAGGTTGACTTTGCTCTCCGAGCAGGAGCCAAAGGACTCCTTCCTCTAGAGTAGTCCACACGGATCAAATACATCTCATGTCTTTCACCGAGAATAATCAAGGAGTTGCCCTTCCCATTAGTGTACTAGTCACTAACGTGCTCTCCCACAATGACAGCTATCCTCGGTTGTTCTGTCTCGTAGCTATCCCTCACTATCAGGTAGGACTTGCTTCGGCTCTTGCGGTTACCAAAACCAGAGAGGACAATAGGTGTCAGAGCAACTGATTCTCAATTATACGTGTTGTGCTTGTTCTTCTTTGGGAAGCCCCTAGTACCCCTATATTTATAGGAGGGGTCAGGCTCAGGGTTCCCAGTCCCCGATCAATACGAGACTATAAATGGGAGTGTGCGGGAGTGGGAAAGGACCAAAAAAACTCAAACTTTTGCAATCTGCTATAGTCAAAATGACCATTTCACACACCTAGATGGTCGTATGGTGTGTGAGACGGTCATCTCGCATTTCCAAATGGCCGTTTGGTAGTTCCCAACCATACATGAATTTGGCAATTTTGATTCCAATTAATATACATATTAATTTACTTGTTTTTCAAGTATATGTAATCGAAACTATTCGAGAAACATCCTGAAACCTTGTTCTTCCTCAACTGGAACATCTCACCCAAGCGAGACGCCCATCACACTCACCCAGACAACTGTGTGGTGAGTCTGAGATGAGTTGATCGATTCAATCACATTGAATCGATCGGTTCAAGGGCAGAACTAAGCTAGTTCAAACTTCGATCAACCTGACTCCAAATGGTCGTCTCAACTTCTTGAGATGCATGTATGGCTGCCCAAACGCCTATATCACTAGTGATATGGTCATTTGGCAGACTTGGTCAGCCAATCAAGCAATTAGTTGCATGAATTGAATACCTACACACTTTACTAATCAACCCAATTGTCATTCAAGATCAAACTCCTCTTTTAAATGAGTTCCTATGTGTGTGACCCTATAGGTCCCATGTCACTTTGGCAGTGAATATCCATAACTATCTTATTATATCACAAGCAAAGAGTGGTGCCTAATCACACATCAGTGCTACCCAAGTGAATGGAAAGTTGGAGAACAACTTCAACCTACAATCTGTGTAAGGTGTTGCAGTGATTGTATAATTCATTTGTCTCTGGTATCTGGAGTGAACTTGAGGCATGGATTTGTAATCCTCTCTATGTTCATCTCATGTTCCTTGAACCAAGAGTAGGTTTTATGAGATAATGTGGCCGCAATATCATATATTTGTTCACATGTGCATGCACATGTGTTTCTCAGTCTTGCTTGTCAAGTGGCCAGTATATCATATTCCAATAGGAGTGACAAATCCCATATATATCACTCACAGTCAAACCCCATGTGTCAAAGTCACCCAATCATCACTGTTATAACAATCCATGTTTTAAGATTGGGTTTGATGAGGTCAAGGTGTACCCAACAACATGTGATGAGTGTAGTGATTACAGGTCTAATAATCACAATCACCACCTTCACTTATGAGAGATGACTATGACCACCAAAGATGGTTTCCATGTGTCACTCTCTAGGTGGGTCTGTCTCATACACTGTTCTCTAACATGTATCTGTGTGTTTGGTTTGACATAGCCATATCATGACTAATGAGATTCTATCATCAACCAACCCACACTCTAGTCTTGTGTGTTACTAGTGTCTATCAACCTTCCATAGTAACAACCGACGAGAGACATAATGAGAATGTATATGCCTACTCTTGAAATCTGTATGATCTCATTGTTCAAGTCTTATATTTGACAACATACGTCATTGAGTAAACATCATTCTCTAGACATTCATAGTGTCCTCATTGTCTCATAACTAAGTGGAACATAATGAATTGGAAGCTTGCCATTATTATTATTATTATTAATAAAATCCTTTATGGTATACGCCATGTCAATCATCATTGGATTGGCTCTCTGGGCATTCCTTACAAAAAAACTCCTACTTGCACTTAGAGCCCATCACCCATAAATCCCTTTCGCAGTGATCTAAACATGTCTGCCATGCTTCTGTTGCGCCGATGTCGATCTAGTGGGCTAGCAACACTTTGCTATTTAGTCAGTATATTACTTATCTCTTCATTGTGAGATGAAGACACCGTAGTATGGTACTTGATATTCCTCGCAAAACAAGTAGCTCCATTGTTGTCACAATATTTCTATTGAGTCATTAATGGTTGGAACATCTATAAGTTCATCACATGAACTTCTAGATCCATGTTGTATCACTTTGTGTTCATAACACAAGTATACTTGGTTCCTACTGCAAAATTTATGGCTATTAGTTTGGAACTCTTCCAACTAATAACATCACTTTCTTTTATAATTATATTATTGCAATCACTTCTATCATCTCAAAAGCTTGCATAGGTGTAACCCCTTACACCCAACTCTTCCTTTTATTGTTGTCTCCATTGACTAGAAATCTAACCTTAAGTACTTCATACGTGCTAAATGGATATTTTTCAATGATATTCCAATAATTGTTTATTGGATTTCATTATTATCTTTTCATGTCTAATACATACAATATTTTATGGGATAAATACATTTATAGCATTCGAGATAGATCCATTGCCATAGCATATGGCATCTTATCTTTGATATTTCCATTTCTCACAAGAATTGAAATATGTGGTTCATGAGAGACAAATCTGGATTCTCTCTCAATGAATTCTCTATGTTGAACTTTTTCAATATTTTGCTATTTGTGAAACTTTTAAGAACTATCTCTATAGGTCTTGATTCCTAACTTATAGGATATTTCACCCAATACTTCATTACTGAAGTTAATTTTCTACCAATTTTCAATATTCATAATATTGAGATGCTATTCCTCATCACATGGGGAATATGTATATATGCCCCCACTAAATCTTTTGTAATCACATATTTCATCCTTTATCTTGATCTAAGTCAAACCATTTGACTATTTTGTCCAGTCAAAAGATCCCATCTCTGAGTTTCTTGTTACAAACCCTGATTGATCATTGTAGTTTATAGACTTTATTTGCGTTCATGAATTTAAAACCATTTAGTTCGTGTCATGTACACATCCTTACATGTATTCCTTTTAAGGAATCTAGTTTGAATTTCATATGCCAAATTTCATAGTCTGTTCTAACTACAATAACAAGCATGACAATTGGTAAGGGAATTTCTATCATGTTCAACACTTTGAACTTATTTGAAAAACTTTCAACCAATTCATCCTTTTATGTTGTCCATGTAGGTCTTTTCACAAGACCTTATTTCACCCTTCAGGTATCACCCTTTAAGGTGGCACTATCAAGGTCCTACCTTGTTAGTTTATATGAAATTCATGATGGCCTTAAGCCATTACTCATATTATGGTTCTACACAGTTGCTAGCTCATTAGTTGACTCATCTTCTTATGATCAACCTTGTTTGAGTTGTTGGATTCACAACCCTCCAATCTCAAACATCATCTACTAGAACTATTTTGTTCTGTGTTACACGAGGATCTTTGAGATTCCACAACAACTTGTGATTCTCATAGTTCTCATTGTATCTTTTAGTTGATCTCAAACATTTTGAGTTCTTCTATAACTCCCACTAATTCTTTAAGAACTCAGTTATCCGTTTCAAGAAAACACTTTTGTTGTTGGATTGGGATTAATAGCAATATTTCTATAGATATGATTTGTGGATAAAACCCCTTTATAAAGAAACTACTTTCTCAATGTGGGTTTTATTCCTTTAGACATATTGGGACATTCCCAAGTCATATCATATATGATGTCTAATAAACCATTCAAGCAGTACATTATATAGTGATAGATGATTATTTAATTGAGGATTTAAGAAGACTCAGATTAATTAATAATCATATCATAACTCTTTATGATGTGATCCCTTTGTTCTGACACAACATTATGCTCAGATGGATTTGAACTGTGATACACTATCACAAATCTATCCTAAAGGTCCTCAATATTTTGATGTAATGTATTTCAACATTTTATCTCATCAAAGTTTCTTAATACCTTTATTAAGGTTATACTTCATTTATAATATTCTTGAACACTTCAAGAGAATTATGTTTTACTTTGTACACATTGGTATATTACAAGTAATTGAAGCATAAGTTATTATCCTTAGCATTTATTCCATTAAGATCTACATGCATCATATGTATGAGGTCTAGTGGAAACCGTATCCTCCCACTACACTTAGTGAAGGATGTTTTCTCACATTGTATGTAAGTAAGACTTGCATGTCTCCTTAGGTTCAGTAACCAAGAGGAGTCTAGATTAACATCAATATGTATTCTAGACATGCATTTCTAATGCTAAAGATTATTATTTAGTTATCAATTATAATCTTTCGGTATTAACATTCATCTCATGATTCTTTCATAAAAAAATATTTGATGTTTGGGCATTGCCACTTAAGATCATATCTTTGAAACAGAGACATAAACCATATTTTATTAATTTATCAGCATTGTCTCGCAAGATGCATAAAGGAAATGCTTATGATGGTAGAATGAAATAGCAGTTCTAATAACTCTATTACATGACCATTGGGCTAAGATAAATTTAAAAATTCAGACTAAGGCTTCCGCAACACTTGCTCCTCCTTTTCCTTCTTTGACCTTTCTTGAAGACTTCTATTTCTTATCAGATCCTGCACATCAATATGTCATATCAGTATCTAGTATCATATACCAAGATATAGAAGTAAACAATTTATCTTATAATGTTTATACCTGAAATGGAGGCATCAATGCCTTCCTTCTTCTTCTTTTGCTCCTCTAACCAGAGTGGATAATTTCTCTTCCAATGTCTAGGCTGTTGACAGTGGTGACAATTGCCTCTTTTCTTTATCCCTCCTTTAGCCTTGAGATCTGAAGACTTGGACCTCTGGCTGGCTTTAGAACTCTTCTTAGCTTTGCCCTTGCCCTTAGATATCCCCTTAGTCTTGCTGATCATCATCACAAACTTAGGTTTTTCTTTCTTCATTTGTGCATCTGTTGTCCTCAACATGCCCAACAACTCTATCGACGGCTTGTCAAAGTCATTCATGTTGTAGTTCATGACAAACTGACTACATGACTCTGACAGGGACTGCAAAATCACGTCAGTGGACAACTCTTGGCCTAAGGGAAATCCTAATCTAGCTAGGTTCTCCACATACCCAATCATCTTGAGTACATGAGGACCTACTAGGTCTCCTTCTATCATGACACACTCAGACAATGTCTTAGAGACATCATCTCTCTCTTACTTCACCTGAACTTGATACATTATCTGGAGATGCATAACCATCTCTATCACATCCATGTTCTCATGTTGCCTCTACAACTCATAGTTCATGGCACATTACATCATACATTTGACATCCATGATGTCATCAATATGCTTCTTGTAAGCATTCCTTTCCGCCTTTGGCACATTGGCTACATGTTCCTATGGTTCCGGCATGTCCAAGACATAGAGCTTACACTCTTGAGTGAGGACAATCCTCAACGTCCTAAACCAATTATGAAAGTTGTTCACAACATGTTTGTCCTTTTCAAGGACAGATCGCATAGAGAAGTGATTGTTGTTCATTGTCAAGTGATTCTATAAAAAGATTTACAATTTGTCAAAACTCATTTTGATTTGATTTGATTAAAATTGTGCGCGAGAAAATTAGGTATTTAGTTAATTATCGTTCTCGTTATTTTGATCAGATTGATAACCCTTGATTATCAATTTGGAAAATTTCAACGAAACAATTTTCTAATGAGCAAGATCCTAATTTCCTCCAAATCATGATCCAACTAGGGTTGTCACCCATAACTTGATTCTATCAGGTAGGCAACTTTTTCCAATTGCATCATATGAAACTCTTGATAGATATCATGCGCAATACCTTGCCATGATTATCTTTATGCCTCTGGGATGAGACGCTCTGAGAATCACTAGTTAAGTCTATCCTAATAGCCAATACGATAATAATGTACCCCACTAGGGCGGAACCTACATTACTACCATCACACTTTCATGAGGTAGATGGTGCACCACGCTAGGACGTAACCTATGCTTGGTCAAACATGCTTTTCATGTGTATTGCTATTGGAAGGCATCTTAAACTTAATATGTTTGATTGAGGGATTTATATATATCATACACACACACACACACACACACACACACATATATATATATATATATATATATATATATATATATATATATATATATATATTATATATTGTATCCAATCAGCAAATATATATATTACGTATCATATACATTCTATATCCCACAACGTAAATATGCAATATAAAACAAAAGGCGATGGTTATGTATGTATCAACTTGTAATTCCTTGGAGCCACAAGGAATTACCACCACCTAGGTTAATCACATCCCATGTATGAACCTGTGCTTGGTGTAGACCTGTGTTTGCCAATCTGGGTAGATCGGTTGGTCACTTGAGACAGTTGTCTGACCCTACTATCCAACCAGTGTCTGGACGCCTTCCAGACAGTTGGTTGGTTCTACTCGGACGATCGTTCAGATCCATGTCGAGCTGATGTTTGGACTCCTTCCAAACGGCCGACTGGTCCCACTAGGCAATCGGCTTGCTCCTGCAATCTGTCCTCCAAGGTCCTCTAGACGGTCATCTCGATATATTGAGATGGTCGTCTTGTCTGACGTTACATAAAGAAAAACCATCCTATTGCTAAAATTATTACATTGTAAAAGGAAACCTCAAGTTACATTTGAGGGGAGCAAAGGTAGGAAAGAGTTAACTTTACATTAGTAATAAGGAGGTGAGATCAGTTTGTAGATCGAGATAAATAGGAATAAAAACCATACCATTCAACCATACACAGACATAAGAGTTATTGGCCATAACCACGCTACACATCCATCATAAAATCGATTTTAGGGTGACACCTGTAAATTGCATATATATATATATATATATATATATATATATATATATATATATTAGTTTGAGATTATGTGGTCTTTGATCGGATACACATATTAGACGGTTTAAATATTTGCATCTCATGCAATAAATAAATGATTAAAACCAAAATATAATCATATCAATTATCCTAAATCATAGTAAATTGACGTGGCTCTGATACCACTGTTGGGAAATACAGGCACAGAATAAAGCAACGGAAACAAAATTTTAATCTGTCCATATTCCTCATAATAGTAAGATCGTGTCAACTACTATGAGATAGGAATAATGATTTTAGCAAGTTATACCTGGTCCTGGAGCAAGTTCAGTGACACACTTACTTCTTTGCAACTTTTGATTAGTTACTCTTGGACGGTGGTTGTGCAGCTCCTGGTCTTCACCACGAATAGATGTTTGTGCAACTTTTGCAGTGACTCTGGTAGACTAGCCATGGACTGCAGGTTGACTATGCTCTCCGAGCAGTAGCCAAAGGACTCCTTTCTCTAGAGTATTCCACACAGACCAATTAACTAGAACTCATGTTGTTCACCAAGAACATATAGAAAGGATTTGTCCTTCCTGTTGGTGTACTAGTCACCAACCTGCTCTCCCACAATGACAACTGTCCTTAGTTGTTCTCTCTCATAGCTATCCCTCCCTGTTGGGTAGGACTTTCTTGGGCTCTCGCAGTTACCAAACCCAGAGAGGACAACAAGTGTCAGAGCAACTGATTCTCAGTTATTTGTATTCTGCTTATTCTTATTTGGGAAGCCCCAAGTACCCCTATATTTATAAGAGGGGTCAGACTCAGGGTTTCCAGTCCCCAGTCAATATGGGACTAAAAATGGGAGTGGGAAAGGACCAGAAGAACTTGAACTTTTGCAATCTGCCATAGTTGAAACGACCGTTTTACGCACCCAAACGGTCGTCTAGCATTACCAAATGACCGTTTGACAGTTTTCCAATCATACACGAATTTGGCAATTTTGATTCCAATTAATATACATATTAATTTTACTTGCTTTCTAAGTACGTAATTGAAACTATTCGAGAAACATCCCAAAACCTCATTCTGCCTCAACTAGGTCATCTCACCTAAGCTAGATGCCTATCTCACTCACGCAGACGGCCGTCTAATGAGTCTAAGATGAGTCGGTCGGTCTAATCACATTGAATTGGTCGGTTCATGGGTAGAACAATGCCAATTTGAACTTCAATCAACCTGACCCCCAAACGGCCATCTCAACTTCTTAAGATGCCTGTCTGGCTTCCCAAACGCCCATCTCACTAGTGAGATGGTCGTTTGGCAGACCTGGTCAACCAATCAAGCAATTAGTTGCATGAATTGAATACTTAAATGCTTTAGTAATCAACCCAATTACCGTTCAAGATCAAACCCCTCTTCTAGATGAGTTCCTATGTGTGTGACCCTATAGGTCCCATGTCATGTTGGCAGTAAATGTCCATAATTATCTTATGACATCACAAGCAAAGAGTGGTGCCTAGTCACACATCAGTGCTACCCAAGTGAATGCAAAGTTAGAGAACAACTTCAACCTACAATCCGTGTAAGGTGTTGCAGTGATCGTATAATTCATTTATCTCTGATATCCAGAGTGAACTCGAGGCATGGATTTTTCATCCTCTCTATGTTCATCTCATGTTCCTTGAACCAAGAGTAGTCTGTCTGAGATAATGTGACCTCAATATCATATATTGATTCACATGTGCATGCACATGCATTCTCAGTTTCGCTTATCAAGTGGCCAGGATATCATACTCCAATAGGAATGACAAATCCCATATCTATCACTCATAATCAAACCCCATGTGTCAAAGTCACCCAATAATCACCATTATAACAATGCATGTTTTAGGACTTCTTTTGATGATGTCAAGGTGTACCCATCAGCATGTGATGAGTGCAATGATTTCAGGTCTAAGAATCACAATCACCACCTTCACTTATGAGAGATGACTATGACCACCAAAGATGGTTTCCATGTGCTCTCTAGGTGGGTCTGTCTGATACACTTTTCTCTAACATGTATTTGTGTGTTTGGTTTGATAGAGCCATATCATGACTAATGAGATTCTGTTATCAACCAACCCACACTCTAGTCTTATGTGTTACTAGTGTCTATCAACCTTCCATAGTAAAAACTGACTAGGGACATAATGAGAATGTTTATGCCTACTCTTGACATCCGTATGCTCTCATCATTTAAGTCTTATACTTGACAACATACGCCATTGAGTAAACATCATTCTCTAGACATTCATAATGTCTCCTCATTACCTCATAACTGAGTGAAACATAATGAATTGGAAGCTTGCCTTTATTATTAATAATAATCAAATACTTTATGGTATATGCCATGTAAATCATCATATGATTGTCTCTCTAGGTATACCTTACCAACAATAACTAGCTAAGAACATATAGGAGGAATCCCCCTAGCTCTTGGAAGACTCAAAAAGCATGCTCATTACCAAACATAAAGATTTTGGAACTATAGTCCAAGGCAATCACACATCATATCAAAATATCCATCCCTGGATTATAGAGAATCCATACATACTAGGTGGCATGAGATCCACTTGAAGGATATGCCTAAAAAATAAGGAACACAAAGGGAAACACACTTCCCTCACCACTGCAACATTGTCCAGTGGTTACTAGCAAAAAGGTAATCAATTCTATTTTTCCCATGAAGGTTACACTTTTATGTATCATTTTACCTCTTACAACCTGGGTTCCTTTCCATTAGCATAGTAATTATTAAAATTATCATATGCCATTTCTCTTTTCTCATTAATTGTTCATCATTCTTGTATATGTCTTCTCATGTTACATGTTTTTCAACCACTGACCAAGGAATAAATCATCATACACTACAAAAAATGTTGATCTAGCTACACTTATTCTAACTACATATATGACATTTGTAACTAAAATCTAGTTTTCTTTACAAATTGTATAGTTGTAACTAAAGTAAATGTAGTTAATTCTTATAACTACAAAAATGAATACATATATAAACTAACAACAAAATTTACTTTCCAACGCTCACCCCTCCCCCCTTCCAAATGACAACACCTTCCGAAAAATTGAACTTTACGGTGGGCTAGTCCCTCCTTAATTTTTGGCGCGATCAGTACTCCCTTCTCCCCCAATTATTGTGGACTCTGTCCTCCCTCCCCCTGACCTGCATCGTGTTCTTCCCAACCTCTCTCTTCTCGTCCCCTCCCCCCCAACCCTAGATTTGATTTCTCTCTCTCTCTCTCTTCGTCACCCTCTTCTCCTCCCTTACATCGTAGACTAGCAGAGAGAAGATCCTAGAATGACTAAACCCCACGACGAAACTGAAAAGAGGAGAAGCCCTCACCTATAGCTCTGTGACAACCTCCTCAAACAACAACCATATCAAGACATGTCAGAGTCAATTCCTCAAGGGGAAGGCCACACTCGAAGCTCCTGCGGTAGTGCTCATTTAAGAATGAAATAATTATTTTGGGTCTTCTCATTTAAGAGTGTTTTGCGTTGGATGTTTTTTTAATACAGAAAGCAAAATGTTTTATACCTCAACCACAAATCTCGACCGGCGTTCTCTTGGCGATCTGAGAATGATCGTGCCCTGAACCGCATTAGCTATTGCCGCTAGTCTTCCTCCTCCAAGCCTCAAGCTCTCCTATTTATGTTGTGGATGTGTCAATCGTAGGATTTTCCCCTCAACTCTGTATTATTCCATTGCCAAGCATTGCTCTCCTAGACGAAGAGTTCTCTTTTTGTTGAACATATTTCAATTTTATAGTCACATTTATGACTTTTGCATACACCTTCTTGCACGATATCCTTGATCGACAAACAAACTTAAACCACAAAATCCTCAACTAAAATTCTTTAAATCTCCATGTTCCTTTGAACGTAGGATATCCTTCTAAATGTAGAATTTGTTTCAAACCCTTTTATGTGATGCTACAATTATCTTTTTAATATTTTAATTTATTCCTAATCATTTTGTGTTAGTTATTATGGTGCTATAAATTTCTTGGTTGTATGCCCTGTGCATATATTTAAAATACACAAATAGATAATGAACCTAGAGATGATAACACAATGCTTATATTATTAGTACATGTGAATAGATTACAAATTTTCTTATCCTTTTTTTCCTTGAAACATCCCAGATGTACTTGAACATCGTTTTTCCTTGTGGCCATGTGAGTTCACTTTTTCCTCCGTATTGCTGCTAAATTGATATGGCTGAGAAACACAACGAAATTGAAAGTTTAACTAAACTTGCTGACAGGGGATGGTGGTTGTGATGAGTTGTGGAGGCATTTTCAAGAAGTTGGTGTTGTTAGAGATGGAAGATATTTCATGTATTTAGCATTCTAGCCAATAGGAATGCAATGTTGGTGACCTTTTCTTACATAGGGCCTGATGCAAGCAGAGTCTTTTTCTTTTCCTGGTAATGATGTGACGTACCATTGGATTTTCCTTTTTGTGTTAGCCTCTTGTCTTCCTTTTTGTAAATTAGATATGTCTTAATGATCTATTCATTAGTTTTTATTGTTTTGGGTGCAATCTCTAATTTTTCAATAACTATTTTCAGCATAGGACACGATGGCCTTATAGGAACATGGCCATTGCTATGAATTTCTTCCCTCTCGTCTGAGACCTTCCTTATAATGTCAATAGGTGGCACAACCCTCCATAAAAACACTTTAACTTCGCCATGCCCACTTTCCACAAGATCACTAAGCATTTATGTCAAGATTGTGCTTGTGGCATATAAAAGGTATGTTGTCTATACTCAATGTTATTTTTGACGTTATTCCTGTTTTTGTATCCTATGTAATATGTTGGAAATCTATATATTTTTAGGTCGAGTTCGTACTCACAATAAATCATAAAATTATTTCATTGGGATGGTATGCATTCAGGTGGAAAGTTACTCCTAAGTATAATATCCTTACACAGGCCAAAACCCAAATCAGCAAAATTATGTACAGCTATATTACCTTTATGATATATTGGGGAAGATTGAAGGATGTAAGTAGAGGGAGATAAATGATTTATATTATGCATAATGGGACGAAACTTTTTGTAATTCAACTTTGTGATGATGATCACCTTCCGGGCGTCTGTTTCCAAGGCTAGCTGATTGAAATTCATTGTTGCAACAGATCTGGTATCCATCAGCACCACATAGATCTCAGCTATCAGCACCGGCCAACAACTTGGGATTGTGTGTACCACATCAGTAATAGTTTGTCCCATACGATCTATAACAGTTGCTGCAAAATTGGTGGAAATGCCTTTGGGAGTGGAAGCATCTGTACTCATTTTGACAACCCATGTTGGAGATTTTCCATGAGCACAATAACATGTGATGTATCTGCAATATTTATGGTTGCATATACCTATTAGAAATCTACATGTGTGTCATCAACTATTGAATCATGTTTTAGTCATCAACATGTTTGATCTAGAGATATTGTATATGGCATCATTTCTGCATTTCCGCATAGAAATGTAGTGCATGACTCCACAACTTCAGTAGCATCAGCCATGCAAAGCTTCTACGACAACCACCTCCATGATTCCAGGGAAGATACTCTAGGAATTTTGTTCAATTGGTAGAAATGAGGGATTGGTCCCCATGCTACAGCAAAACTACAAGGGTTTCTTACTTATAGACGAGTTTCTTACTTATAGACGAGTTTCTTAGTTGTTCCAAGTAAGGGTTCTAGGTGTGATTTTGCAATATAATATTCCATTGTGAAAATGGGTTGTCGTTGTTCTGTAATCTGTCTTCCATTCATGACATGATATTATAATTTATATCTTATTGGCCCAAATTTTCCATAGCATCCATTTTCTGCTTCTCAAATTCAACTATCTTAATACATCTGCAGACACAAGAAAAGGGCTATGTTGTCTTGTGATCCATTCAGAGACACACTAGAAGAGAGACGAGTTAATCTCAAGAAGTCAAGGTACAACTCTACTTTGACAAAGTCAAGCTATAATGGTTATTTAGTATAGAACAATCCGTCAAACGAATTTTGAGTGGCTCCTTCAATTGGTAACGTTTAGAATACGTTCCCAACTGATTTACTTAATAAACTATTTTTTGTTTGTCTAGAAACTATTATAGTTAGGCGTTGTAATGAAAACAACCACCTTAATTTCATATTATACAAGTTTCCAGCTCAACAGGTCACTTCTTCCTAGAATCCTTTTCAAATCATAGTTATTTTGCATCGTATGAATGTAAATTATATTAAAAAAGCATGCATGTAAGTTTCCCTTGAGCCACATATCACTCTTTTCTTCCAAAGGTACCATTTACTGTACTCAATATGGTATGTAAGTTTCACTTGGAACTGAAACACTATATCCACTCAGGAACATTAAAACTTGTGCAGAACAAATAGTTGAATAAGTACAAAATTTTATTAATTAATTCTTGCTATACAAGATCCAGCCGTAGTTCACTCAGTGATGATTTTGGTTGATAATATATTACAGATTGATTTTTAACTTGTTAGTTTATTTAAGGACTTGCATATTTTGCAAGTTCAATGGATTTACCTAGCCTTCAAGCTCTCAGATGGAACAATGATATCAGTAATTTTCTGCAACTGCATCACTAATCAACCAAGTGCACTACTACGATCATAGGTATTTTCTTCTTCATCTTTTGAGGTAATGCCACACGACTGTCATCACACTAGAAGCAGGGCTACTCAGCTGAACCTTCACTATGTAGTCATTGATCTAAGCAAGCTCCAACACACCACTGCCTGTGCCAGCAAGCTAGGGCCTTAGTTTAGCTATCAACCATGTGCCATACGTGAAGTTCATTTTTTGTATCTATTCCTGCTATCACGGTGCTCTTAGTTTATCTTATTTTTGCTTAAAAGTAAGCTGCTCAATCATTGCGTATAATATGTAGAAGCCCAATATAGACATGATGTCAGAGTTCAATGTGGTTTTCAGACTTTCATTTGTGAGAACCTTCTTTGCAATCACTTGGAGTGTAACTATAAATACTGAAACAAAATATTAATAATAATAGTTAACACCATGATTAGTACTAATAGTAAATTCTTATAGTAAATATGTGGTTATCATCAAGAGAGCTCGAATTTAACACTGAAATGCAACTGTAGATATAGCAAGTCCCTTTTGCTTGAGTTGTCTAGTTCAACGTCAGTTCATTAAGAAGACCATTACTGTCTTTTCCATGATTTGTTTCTTAAGTTGAAACAATTTCAAAAATTCTGTCTCAAATAGCAATTGTGTGAATAAGGAATCTCAGTTATTGGTTGAGGATTTGGGTTGAAACTCCTTCGGCCACGGTCGTGCTTGGGCTGGCTTGCCGCGGTAGCAGTCGTTGCTTTGTATTGGTCGAGATCGAGGTCGCGGCCTGTGAACATGTCGCGGTCTTTTGCTGGTCGCGACTCTTGGGCTGACCATGGCTTCAAGCACTCTCGGTCCTCTGTTGACCGCGGTCTTTGACTGGTCACGGCCATGAAGTGACTGTGTCCTTTCAAGTGGTCACGGCTTCAAGGCTGACCGCGTCTTCACAAATCCCTAAGGCAGACTGCAACCCCTTGGCTTATCACGACCCTAGGTGGTCGCGGTACTCTGGTCATCACGGTTTAGAAAGGACTAGGTCTTAAAAATGGACCACGGGTTGTCTATATAAGCACCTACATTTCATAAAAAGATGTGTAAGTGGAATAATTAACAAAAGATGTTGAAATATGGGTGAAAATTAACATAAGGTGTCCTAAAGGAGATATAAAATGTATATAAAAAGTGTGAAAAATAGAGTGTTATCAGCATGCACTTCGTTGAAGAAGGTATATTGTCTAGAAAAGTGTTTGTACTTCCTAACATGTACGTTGATCTTGTAGGTTATCAATTACAAACTTTTTTTAATAAGACTGATGTTAATCCAAAAGTAGAGAGTAGTGGCTCTCTACTTCTCTACACATCATCCCTTTGCTTCTACATTGGTGTTTTATGATCCATTATGTTTTATGCTCTTGCAGTACATGACTGAATCATGGTGAATAGAGCATGCTATTGAAAGGAGGTTATTGTATGTGTACATGCACTCCGTTATAGAAGGTAATAATCTATAAATCCTATGACACCAATGCTGGATTATAATTGATACTATTGTTCAAATTTGAATTCAAATTGAATTTGTTGAATCTTGTAGGTGGACTTAATCTATTTTCTTCAGTGCCTTGAGAATTAGAAAATTTTAGTGTACTATCTTTTGATTGGGAAGATTGATGGATACATATGCTCAATGTGATCTACCTTTAAATGGCCTAAGATATTTGTTCTCTAAGTTGAAGATGTTTCAAGTCTACTTTTTGTTGCAGTGGTAATCTGGTCTGATCATATGAAATTTGAACATGATCCTGTGGGTCCCGATCCAAGTGATTTGAAGCTTCTTGAAAAAGTTGAGAGCTAGGTGACAATGTGGGGTGAAATTTCAAGAGAGATGTAAACTTATATTCTCATAAGGGTCATTGTATACATGTATCTTCTTTCCATGTTGTAAAATTGGAGCAAGGTTTATGTCCTCCCCATGTGTACTCATGTTTCAATATAAATAAAAGTATGATTATTGACATCACAAGCAGAACTTGATTTGAATCACTATTGATTTCAACTTCTTTCTAAAAAGTACTTTTGTATTGATAATTTAGTGAATGTATACACAATCTAACTACATATGCATGCATATGTAGTTAGTGATGTCTCTAACTACACACTAACTACAATTACAAGTGTAGTAAGTGCTAATATTTGCTACACATGAACTACATATACAATTGTAACAAATGGCATGTCCCCCTACATATCGTAGCTACAAATACAATTGTAGTCATCTATTTAACTACAATTGTAACTACATTTGGATGTGTAAAGAAAACATTTATCTATGATTGGGGTTATAATTACAATTGTAGCTAGACGAATCTCTAACTACATATTTGAAAAATGTAGTTAAAACAATTAGCTACACGGGTATTGGCTTCATATCCTAAATGTAAGGATAAATGTAGCTAAAACTTTTAGCTACAAAACTTAGGGTTTTGCTACACTTTTTTTTTGTAGTTAAAGACCATTTTTTTGGTAATGATATTCCATATTTTCTTCATTAAACAAGGAGCTTATCCCTTGATTTCTTTCACATGCCATGCATATTTTACATTAACACTTTCTTACACACATAGGTTGGTCTGAGATTAACTCAGGTTCCACTTGATTCCTCTATCGTATTCTCATTCATCTTTTCATATTATACTTATAACAAGAGCTCTCTCCCTTGATTTCTTATTGTACTATATATCATCTCTATATAAGAAGAGCAAACAAGGGTTATCATCCAACATTAGGCTTTGTGTATAACCCTAAACAAATACGCTACACGACTGTATTACATCTTTTATCAAGCCCTGAGGAATTTGAGGATACCACTCAAAATCCAACTGACCACTTCTAAGTCAAAACCAGTGCCATATAAAATCTAGGGAAGAGCCGGACTCCAAGATCTTCTCCACCCTCAGTCACTATGGGTCCGCCACAGTGACACATAAGTTCAAGCTACTAACAGCCTAGTCCGTCCTTGGTTCATGTCATGACACTAGTGAAAGGAGGTGGGTACGCATACCCTACCATCTAAGGTACAACCACAGTTGTCCTCCAATCTCATCACATATATAATCACAAAGACATGACCACAACTGTGCTCAAACTAAGGGCTAGGTATGACCATAGTCATCCTCCCTAAACACTTGGATTAAGGATAACAAGAAACCCACATACTCAACAGTATGCACTCTGAGTTTCCCTTAGGAATACTCGTTTCACCGTTAGGAATGTTTTGACACTCATATGGATCTATGGCACAAGGTACTACATGATTAGAATTTCACTTGATTAGTTATTGCCAATTGGGTGAATTAAAGCTGCATCAAATGGACATACAAACCCTAATTCATATCTAGCAGGCATTAACATATAACAACTTCAGAAAATATAAAACATATGAAACTATTTGTTCCCCATCTCATCATCACATGGTACTATTCACTTGCCATTCATGAGACTACACTTGTCATCATAATGTCACAGGATATAAATCCTTATCACAACATCACATGGTATTAACCCTTGTCAACATAAAAGGATTATACCTCATTTGGGGATCAACCATGCCTAAAGGTCATTAAGACCATCATATCATTTCTTGCAAGTTCATCATTATCTTTCCATGCCTTATTGAAAGGCTTGACACATATCACCATTCATGTGATACATAGTCTTGGCATGATATTGCATTAAAGAACTAGCATATGTTTACAGGATAACATTGCAAGATCACGTTAGCATCAAGAGCATTCCTTTATTATATCAACATATAAGGAAGCTATATAATTGGCCATCATCACACAGAAAATGTACACGTTTAGTATAAGAAAACATAGATCATGGAACTATGATAACCACCAGTTAAACACATTAGAGTTTCAATCAATCATTATGAAGGATATTCTATCATTATATTAATCATTCAAGAAAGGATAATATGATTAATCACCATTCTCAACTTGCATTAGGGTCATGTTTGGCAAGGTAGGTTGCATTAAAGTTATATTTCAGTATTCATTCACAAACCTTAACCCATAGCATCCCCATATAATCTTAGATGCATAAGGTACAAATACATCATTACATTCCATACCATTCTCAAGTGTGGATTCATGCATAACTCAGAATGCTACCACTAGATTATAGTATACCAGTGTTCCACAACAATAAGAGAGTACTCCATTTTTCTATTATTCCACTAAGGAAGGCTGATCATAGTTAATCAATATCAGGAAGGATGATAATAGTTAATCAGTATCACTTGAGTTCATTAGAATTAAGTGTAGCAAGTTATAATCCATTAGGGTTATATATCAACACAATATGTCCATTATTCATTCTATTCATATGAGGGCAAAGGTAAGACTGCCTTATTAAGGACAAACCTCCATTAGTTCTAACCTCATTAAACCCATATCACCATATCACAACATCACCCAGAACAATTAGATGTTGAAAAGGTAAGACCACTGGTTATTTACATAAATAAACACCTTAAACAAACCATCTATTAAAGCCATCAATTTGTGACCTAGAAAGAGTCATCATTTAACCCTAGACATCCCTTATTTAATAACATAAAGGGGCACTATAGGCTGTGGGGTTAAAACCCATCATTGGTTGTACATTTTAAGTAAGCCATCATCTCAACCATCAAGCTCCTTAAATTGATCACATAAGGAAAACCATTATATTCAGATTATTAGAAATCACGTGCAATACTATAGGTTTCAATTCAAACCATTGAATGTTGAAGAATACAATCTCAACCATTGGATCAAGTCCATTATTAAAAACTATTAGATGTAGAAGTGATAGATCCTAACCATAATATCAGACTCATATTTCAAAACCATCCATTGGAGTATAAGTTCAACCATTAGATCAATTGAACCAAGAAACCATTGGTTTAGGGCTTAATTGAAGCAACATCTAAAACCTTGACTCACCATCAGTTTGGGTGACTTGATCCACCATCGGTTGTGGCACATGGTGTCACCATTGGTTGATAAGATCAACATTACTATCATCTTTCACCATCAGTTGTTGCATTGATGTCACCATTGGTTGATATCTTCATTAGGGTACTTAGTGGTTGATCATTAAGCGTCTAATTGAGCCAGAACCTGACCTAAGGGGTGACCATTGGTTTTCACCATTGGTTGAGATCCTTGGTCACCACCATAGGTTTTCAAGGTAGCAACCCCATTGATTGTTGCATGGTATCACCATTGGTTGTGTGGTAGTGAAGGAAAAAGCTTGAAAACACTAAATTTGGACCATTGATTGTTAGGTGCTTAACACCATCTGTTGTGTTATCAACATGTTATAGACCATCCTATAACTTAGGAAGGTATTAAAACTATTTTACTGGTTCATATAGAACTGGAACAGAACCCAGAACACCATAAAAATTTGAAATCTCAAGCAAGCTTAGCTTCTTAAGGCTTAAATCACCATTTTTAAGCAAGAACACGAGCTAACAGCTTATAATAAGCAATATGAGTAAAGAGGTTATAAAACTCACCTCTAGGGAGTATTTAAGATCCCAAAAAGCAAGAGTCTTGAGAAAAGAAGGTAAGAAAACCCTAGATATATATCTGAATTTGGCCAAGTCGGCACTTTTCTCCACAAAGAAGCAAAACCCTACAAGAAGAAGTAAGAAAGGTAGATTCTTGAGTTCTAGAGCAACTTCTACCATGGAACAACAGAGTTCCGACCTGGAAAAAGTAAGAGGAATAATTATAGAGAAAGAAACATAGAAAATAAGGAGATACTTACTCGTTTAGATTGAGATCTCCAAAAAGGAAGCTTTAGAAACCTTAAAGGAAGCAAAACAAAACCCTAGGTGTTTCCACCAAGTAGTCAACACCTTCTTCTTCCTTGGGTAGATCATCTACCTACCTATAAGGGGAAAGAAGCAATCTGGAGAGATAAGAACATATAGGGGACCAAAGGTTTTGTTTGGGTGCTTAAGGATAGGTATATAAAACTTTAGGATAAAGAAAAAGAAAAACTTGAGGTGTCTTAGTAGCTCTCCATGTGTCCATGGCCTTAAACTATTAAGGATATATAACCAAACACACAAGAATATGCCCCACCATTCATGGATAACTTCTTAGCAACCTCTTGTTGAATTTACAAGTCAATCAAATAAACCATTGGTTGATAGCTCCTAAACGTAGCTCATCCATAAAGGGGTAAACCCTAAAATACCCTTAAAGAAAACACCTCCAAACCAAGGTTCAATTAGGTTCCCCATGGATCAAAAAGCTCAATAATGATAAGATAACATCTAAGGAACATAATGCATGTGACAAATTGCAAGTAAAACCTCATATTTGGGTAAATTATAGAAAAGTCCAAAAAAATACATAAAATTGCATAACTTGCACAAACAATGTTCAAATTGGACCAAATTTGAAACTTATGCTTGTATTATGATTCCAAAGCACATAAAAAGGTTAGATTAGAGTTATAAGCATTCAATTTTGGTATTTAAGCTTGTTCAACTCTTTAAGCAAGGTTAGGGGTCTCTCACATAGGAGGAAATAGAGGTGGGCAGACAAATCATACAAGAAAAGCCTCCTTGGTAACAAGTGGAAGAAACCATTTCTTGGTTATTCCCATGATAAGGGTATTGTGATTGAGAAAATTGGTATTGAAGCTAAGTAGCCAAACTCTGATATCTGTAAATGTGCTTGTATGCAGTTGATCAAGAAAGGAAAGAAGATTGTTGCTTTTGTTCCCAGCGATGGTTGTTCGAACTACATTGAGGAGAATGATGAGGTGCCAATCGCTGGGTTTGGTAGTAAAGGACATGGTATGGGTTATATCCCTGATGTCAAGTTCAAGGTCGTTAAGGTTTCAAGTCTCTCCTTGCTATCTCTTTTCAAGGAGAAAAAGGAAAAGCCTAGATCCTAGGTCATGAGAAATCAGTTTTGCCTAGTAGAGGTTGTAAGGATACCATTACAATATTTAGATTTATTGGCACTCTGATGCGTTAGTCATTTTTAAAAGTTTTCTATTGAACTATTCAATGTATTTCTGAAGGCAACATCGCTGGGGCCTATTATCATTGGTTGGAATTAGAAATTATATTCAACTATACAAATGGTTTACTTCTCTATAAAAAAACTATATATATATATATATATAATGAATATAGGTTGGTGTGACCCTTGCCATGATCTTGTGTTGTATTGGATATTTAGGATTTCAACTAAGATATGTGCATCTTTTCTATTATCTAAGCACTGCTATTATGACCAAACATTCTTTCCCATATGAGGCATGGGTTGATATTCTCTTTTTCGTCATTATGAAATTCTTATTTTTTTCTTGGACAACACTTATGGGTCCTCTGACCCCATATGATATATTTTGGATGTTCTCATCCTATTATTTCACATGGACTAAACTTATACTTGCTTTTCCTTATTTATGTGCATGCTTAGACTAGCTTTATTTATTAGAGTGGTACATGCGTACAACCATATATACATGGGTGTGCTATCTCCGCACAAGGTATGCTTTTCCACTCATTATTTATAGGGGTGTGTTATTTCTACCCAGGGTATGCTATATCCACCCATTATTTATTTAATATGAGATCTAATGGTGTCTCAACCTTGCTTGAAATAATTTTACTCTTTGTTTGTTTCATGCACAATTCACGTTTGATATCGTTAGTGGAAAATTTTCAAAGGCAAGAATCTGTATTTGATATTATTTAGTGGGACATGCCGCATCTCTTGACCTGATGTTTCTCTTGGGACTTAATTTTCTTGAACATCCCTTATTTTGATGCTCTTCTTTTGAACTTTCTAAAGTAGTCCATAGTTGTTATTACTGCATATACTCAATTTTTGCTGACATCGTTTCCTTTTGTTTTCCAACTCCTAGGTGTTTTTTTTAACCTTCTCAGAGGTAGCACAACCATGGTGTAGGACATGTAGGACATGACATGCATGTGTGGACCTAGCATAAGGAGTTGATGTGTAAAGAGTGAGACCCAATAGGGAATCCACTCTTCACTGAATTGAAGAAATAGCCCATCCAATCCCAAACGTACCAAAAGGTAATAAGGAAAGGAGGAATTTCATTCATTTCTCAAATGGCACATATTACAGAGCATGATAATGAATAAGCAGTGGAAACAAAACTATTACAAAGTTACAATGTGTATCATTATACAATTGCTCATCACCATAAAAGGTGATATTACAAATACTTTAACTAAGCACAACTAAGCCAGTAGCAGAGGGTAACCCAACCATTCCAAGCTATCCTTAAGTCCATGTCATGTGGGCGATCTTTTTGAGCTCATGTCTTCCAATGTACCTAAACCTGGGTGGAAGGAAACATCACCCAGAACATAGGAAACAACACAGAGGTCAGCAAAGGCTGAGTATGTATATATATAAAACACTTTGGACATTATGTAGGGTTAAAAGTCCAAAAAGAGATGTTCCCACAAGAAAAGGGGGGCTATTTGCAATTAGGTATGTTCAAGAGAAAAGTAACAAAAGAAATGAAGCAAAAGAAATGAGGCATATTGAATTCAGATTGCAAGCATGATAATAAAAGTGTATTGACATAACAATCATCCACATATATTTATATTTGAACAATAAACATTTGCATGCATAAAAATGTAGACTAAATATACCTAAAACAAGGTCATAACACCATAGGATCATGGCATAAAAGTAAACAAGGGTGGAAACGCACACCCCGGGCAGAATACACACACCCTATAAAAGTATGGTTGTACATAAGTACCACTATTCTAGATAATCTAGTCAAACATGTAGCATCCATAAAATAGAGAGGCAAGACTAGCAGTTCAGTCAATTCTTCACAAAATGGAAATCATAGCAAGGGGGTCCAAGAACCCATATAAACAGAGTAGTTCCTCAACCACATGAATATAATGAATAAGAAACATGAGATATGAATGCCCAAGTAAATGAATTTCAAGTGGAATTAAAAGTTCAAGAGATGCATCATTAAAAGAAAAGTAGGTTTCAGTAAAATAATGCCCAAATTAAAATAGAGGATGTACATACCTGATTTTGTGACTAACTCTTTATTTTTTAGAGGTCAATCAAACAATTCATCCTTCTCATCCTATAAATGGTTTATATACCTATTAGTTCACATTCACCAAGAAAAACATAAACGAGAGTATATTTAAACCCATTATTAGTTAACTGATGTGGATTTCATATTTTAATTATTAGTGTGAAAGTCGTGATCGACTATTATTGGTGATAATAGCCTTAGTAGGTCCGTCTAGGGTTTAATAGGTCATGCCTTTATATATTTATATTGGTCATACACTCATACTTAGATCATGTTATGTATATGAATACACATATATTCCACATAGTAATATGAGATACATAAGAGTCGTATATAGTTCAACTAACAAGTCATCTAGGGTTTTAAAATCTCAAAACAAACACATTGATATATTTAGAAATGATCATTAATGATTATTGAAGCTTAGAATATGCTAATCATATAATCAATATCTAAGGTGATTGATAGAATGATTTTGATTATCGGTTTTAGAATGTTGTCTACATAAAATCTTCTAGTTATTATCTTTATGGATTGGTATTATGTAGCCAAAGATTACATATTCATTAACTACTACTTAAATGCATATATCATAAGATATATATGTTTACATGATCACTTGTCTAGGTTATGGTCGTATTAAGTTACTACAATACATACATCAACTTATATACATATTGTAAAGATATATGACTGAATAACATACATAACCAATTCAGATTATCTAAACCAATGTTGACCTTAATCATGTTATATGTATTTGTGTGATTAATTAAAATGTTAAATAAATCCAAATACATGTAATGATAGGCTGACATACCACTCGTTCATCTATTTGATCTCTACAGTTCCGGTTGCTCCATAGTAGCATTGCATGATAGAAAGTGGACTTCTCATGGACAAATCTGACCCCATTGCAGGTGAAGTAGGTGGGTGCTTCATCTCCAAGCTCCTTTAGTCTAATCGACAATGACCCTAGTTGGTGACTTTCAGCATTGAGACATGGCATTAGGTCACCCTCTTCATGACAAATTTGGTTGTAGCAACCATTCATGACTAACAAGCGGTAGGGATGAGGATGATCTTCATGGGATTGAGGTTGCAGATGTTAGCAGTGTGTTGAGAGAGAGAGCAGCTGGTGGGGTTCGGGCTTCATCTCCGATGATGAAGAAGGAGTAGGGAGATTTGGGTGTGAAGGAAATCTTGAGACATGTGATTGTTGGTTGCATGTATGGATGAAGAGAGGATGACCATGAAGGGAATATGATGTCTACAATTCTAGGGTGTGTAGATGTCCTGTCTTTGTGTCTCGTTGGTAGCCATGGGGCCGGTGATGGCCTGTGCACCTGGCAGTTTTCATCGTGAGGGAGGAGCATGGAATAGAGTGAGAAGGCGATATGTGGCTATCTAGCATCATTACGACAAACAAGGTAGGGATGAAGTGTATGTTGTCGGGTGTCTACCACTGCTAGCGGCAATCAAGGTAGCAGGAGGAGTCGACTTCCAGATTTCCTGATGATTGTGGAAATATGATGAGAGGTTATCAAGAGGAGTCGGTGTCCTTCTTTCTTGTATGGTCGTCGATGGTCATGATGGAGAGGTCTTGTGGCCATAGGTGGCAGCGCAAGGAGGGAGAAGGAGACTCGGCTAGGTGTGGAGAGGAGAGAAAGGTCACCGATCTGGAACTTGTAGGTCCACCGCCAACAACAGACGGTGGCCATGGTTTCCTCTGTTAGGCGGTCAGCTGTAGGAATAGAGAAGAAGATGGAGGTTGGGGCAAAGAATGAGAAAGGAAGGAAGAAGATGGCCCCAATGGTGGCGGTCGGCGGCGTCGAGTCTGTACCCAGTGGTGATCTTCCGTGGTGGATATGATGAGGCACTTATGGGTGGAAGGCGGCAGTGCCTGGAGGCGTTCTGTGCTGCATGGCTCTTTTCGATGTTGTCGGGCACATGTGGAGAAGCAACCCGAGGAGAGGCGAGGGAGAAGGGGGATAGGTCAGGTGGCAGATTGCTGAAGTGGCGGTGAGGCTAGATGTTGATGGCGGCAGATGTGCCTGCCACGGTGGCTGGCTGCAGGTGCTAGCCAAAGGAATCGGATTTCCAAAGGCCCGAAGTGAAGATGGGTATGCGGAGAGTGCTTGCAGCTCTCAAGGCGGATCTGGTGGTCGTCGGCCACTGCAGTAGATGGCCACTGGGGCGCTAGGAGAGAAAGAATAGCGGTGGCTAGGGTTAGCTTGAAGAAAGGAAGAAGAAAGGAATAGTGAGGAGGAATAGAAGAGATGAGGAGAGAGTGGAATAGAAGAGGAAGGGAAGAGAGGTAGTGGAGAGGAGAAATGGACCTGCCAGCCGCCTGTGATCCACAGAGAACACGTTGATCGCGTAAGAGGAGGGAGCGGGTCTCCCGGACAAAGAGAACCGGTGGCATGGAATGTAAATAGCATGAATACAAGGGTGTATACTAAGTTAAGAATTCAAATTAGTAAATGGTTGTGCAATTGATGTTCAATTAATACCAAAATTGATAACTAGATCAATTAACATGTGAGAAATCCAATGGTGCCATCAATTTCACATTTTGAAGATGTTTAATGGTAGATTTCATTATTTGTATATCATACATACATTTAATGTACTCACTAATTTTAATACTTATTACACATTAATTTGATTCATTTCATCTTATATTCCTAAGAATATGTTAGGGTGTAAAATTAGAGTCAAGCATGATATTTGGTGTATTTGTTCCTTAAGTCTTGTTATTGAGTGTATTATGGTTATTTTATCATATATAAAGGGTATTAATGAATTTATGATAATGAATGGCTCTGATTATTTCTAATGCATTGCGAACTAGGTAGATCAGGTATTCATTGTAAATATAATCGATTAGGGCCTAGAAAAAGGGAGGCTACAACTATGTGTCTAGATTTGAGTATGTTACAACACTCCACCCCTTAAAAGGGATTTCGTCCTCGAAATCCATCCACTTTAGGTATGGTAAACTAAGTTATAAACTTAACCAAGTTATTCATTTCTAGTATACTTAATGTCGGGGGTCATATCATACTATGCATGTCACACTTATGATCTACTCTTAAGGTGAAGCCATATGTCTCCATATATCATGCATCCATTAATATAATTATTTTAGATGTTGGGCTAGAAAAGTTACAACAAGTCCTTGGATTATGTTAACCACTTTGTATCAATTAGTGCTACCCACAATGTTATCATAGTTTTGTCATTCTTTAATCATGGTCCACATCATTTTCCTTATCATCATTATCATCATCATTATCATCAAAATCTCATCATCATCAACAACAACAATATCATCATCTACTCATCATCACTGTCGTCATCACCATCATCAACATCAACAACAGCAATATCACCATCTACTCCTCATCAATATCATCAACATTATCACCTAGAGGGGAAAAAAGGGTGAACTGGTGTCTTAAGTATCCAAGGCTTCTTTGTACTCTCTACACAACACTTAGTCCTAGGGTTTCATGTCCATCATTCCATTTAAGTACTTCTTCATTCAAAGGGTTCCTCTACAGATCAAACTTCCTTGTGGCAATGACTTGGTTCTAAAACCTTTGATAAAATATGAAAATTTTTCCTTTGTACATATAAATTACTAATGAAAATAAGTTTGACAGAAAGAAAAAGAAAAAAAATCTTACGATGAAAAATCCAAAATTGGCACCAAAAATCAATTCGAGAACCAAGTCCACCACTTATCCACCAGATGATACCTATAGTATTATTCTATTATCATTTCATTCTACAAAAGGGGTCTACTCCTTCTATCACCTAAAAGGGAATATGTCTACATCTCTAATTCGAAGGCATACGAGGGTAAAAACTTCGTATTACACATAATCAACTTCTATAAAATCCTAATAATGCATGACATACACCATTACCCATGACACTCTTAATGATAATTCAAAATGCCTCATCTCAGGACCTACTGAAGTCATAAGATTACCCAATGTTATAGGATGAATTTATTACCATCACTAGCTGGTTTACAACCATTGTTCTTCAAAAGATAAGGTAACCTATAAAGTCAACCTACTCATATCATTCACTAGGTAAACTAAGTGCACTATTTGGTTTAGAGAGGTGAACACTGAAGGATATCTACCAAAAGTTATAACTTTCACCAAACAATTCTCATGTATGAGGCATAACAAGCTCAATGAGTCAGCACCCTGCCTTTAGATAAATGGCCATGGGGCATAGCTATGATGAGGTATTCCATGTTGAGGGAGAGTCATGCCAAACCATAATAGAGCTATTTCTAATTATCACATAGTATCAAAGAAATAATATCAACTCTATAAATTACATCAGGGTTTTATGTTGTCTTTCACACATGCTCAACCCAAAATGGATGTATGTGAGGTGTGCTAGGTAACAACAAATATAAGGGGTAAAGGTGATAACTAAGGCAATCCAATTCTATAACCATCTAGCCAACCCAGACTTCATAGCTCTAAGGAAGAATCCTAGAAAATAGGAAGTAGAAACCAAAGTCTACAAAAGTCAGTTCCATGTGGCGGCATCCCACATACATATAGAGGACATGGTTGTTAAGGGTTACTAATGACTAACCCACATCCACATTGGTGAGTTGAGGAGTGTAAGTGACCAAAATAATCAGGATTTAAAAACCATAATTTGTATTCTATGACTAGGTAATCAGTTTTCCAAAAAGCTCTAAGGGTCACCTACCTAATTAAGAGTCATCCTAGGATAATTTGAAATATCCAAGTTACCGACTGCTTAGGCTCTGATACCATTTTGTAAAGAGTGAGACCCAATAGGGAATCCACTCTTCACTAAATTGAAGAAATAGCCCATCCAATCCCAAACGTACCAAAAGGTAATAAGGAAAGGAGGAATTTCATTCATTTCTCAAATGGCACATATTACAGAGCATGATAATGAATAAGCAGTGGAAACAAAACTATTACAAAGTTACAATGTGTATCATTATACAATTGCTCATCACCATAAAAGGTGATATTACAAATACTTAAACTAAGCACAACTAAGCCAGTAGCAGAGGGTAACCCAACCATTCCAAGCTATCCTTAAATCCATGTCATGTGGGTGATCTTTTTGAGCTCATGTCTTCCAACGTACCTAAACCTGGGTGGAAGGGAACATCACCCAGAACATAGGAAACAACACAGAGGTCAGCAAAGGCTGAGTATGTATATATATATAACACTTTGGGCATTATATAGGGTTAAAAGTCCAAAAAGAGATGTTCCCACAAGAAAAGGGGGGCTATTTGCAATTAGGTATGTTCAAGAGAAAAGTAACAAAAGAAATGAGGCATATTAAATTCAGATTACAAGCATGATAATAAAAGTGTCTTGCCATAACAATCATCCACATATATTCATATTTGAACAATAAACATTTGCATGCATAACAATGTAGACTACATATACCTAAAACTGGGCCATAACACCATAGGATCATGGCCTAAAAGTAAACAAGGGTGGAAACACACACCCCGGGCGGAATACATACGCCCTATAAAAGTATGGTTGTACATAAGTACCACTATTCTAGATAATCTAGTCAAACATGTAGCATGCATAAAATAGAGAGGCAAGACTAGCAGTTTAGTCAATTCTTCATAAAATGGCAATCATAGCAAGGGGGTCCAAGAACCCATATAAACAGAGTAGTTCCTCAACCACATGAATATAATGAATAAGAAACATGAGACATGAATGCCCAAGTAAATGAATTTCAAGTGGAATTAAAATTTCAAGAGATGCCTCATTAAAAGAAAAGTAGGTTTCAGTCAAATAATGCCCAAATTAAAATAGAGGATGTACATACTTGATTTCGTGACTAACTCTTTGTTTTCTAGAGGTCAATCAAACAATTCATCCTTCTCATCGTATAAATGGTTTATATACATATTAGTCCACATTCACCAAGAAAAACATAAATGAGATTATATTTAAACCCATTATTACTTACATGATGTGGATTTCATATTTTAATTATTAGTGTGAAAGTCGTGATCGACTATTATTGGTGATAATAGCCTTAGTAGGTCCGTCTAGGGTTTAATAGGTCATGCCTTTATATATTTATATTGGCCATAAACTCATACTCAGATCATGTTATGTATATGAATACACATATATTCCAGATAGTAATATGAAATACAGTAGAGTCGTATATAGTTCAACTAACAAGTCATCTAGGGTTTTAAAATCTCAAAACAAACACATTGATATATTTAGAAATGCTCATTAATGATTATTGAAGCTTAGAATATGCTAATCATATAATCAATATCTAAGGTGATTGATAGAATGATTTCGATTATCGGTTTTAGAATGTTGTCTACATAAAATCTTCTAGTTATTATCTTTATGGATTGGTATTATGTAGCCAAAGATTACATATTCATTAACTACTACTTAAATGCATATATCATACGATATATATGTTTACATGATCACTTGTCTAGGTTATGGTCGTATTAAGTTACTACAATACATACATCAACTTATATATATATTGTAAAGATATATGACTAAATAACATACATAACCAATTCATATTATCTAAACCAATGCTGACCTTAATCATGTTATATGTATTTGTGTGATTAATTAAAATGTTAAATAAATCCAAATACATGTAATGATAGGCTGACATACCTCTCGTTCATCTATTTGATCTCTACTGAACCAGTTCCGGTTGCTCCATAGTAGCATTACATGATAGAAAGTGGACTTTTCATGGACAAATCTGACCCCGTTGCAGGTGAAGTAGGTGGGTGCTTCATCTCCAAGTTCCTTTAGTCTAATCGACCATGACCGTAGTTGGTGACTTTCAGCATTGAGACATGGCATTAGGTCACCCTCTTCACAACAGATTTGGTTGTAGCAACCATTCATGACTAACATGCGGTAGGGATGAGGATGATCTTCATGGGATTGAGGTTACAGATGTCAGCAGTGTGTTGAGAGAGAGAGAGCAACTGGTGGGGTTTGGGCTTCATCTCCGATGATGAAGAAAGAGTAGGGAGATTTGGGTGTGAAGGAAATATTGAGACATGTGATTGTTGGTTGCGTGTATGGATGAAGAGAGGATGACCATGAAGGGAATATGATGTCTATAGTTCTAAGGTGTGTAGATGTCCTGTCTTCGTGTCTCGTTGGTAACCGTGGGGCCGGCGATGGCCTGTTCACCTGGCAGTTTTCATCGTGAGGGAGGAGCATGGAATAGAGTGAGAAGGCAATATGTGGCTATCTAGCATCACTGTGACAAATAAGGTAGGGATGAAGTGTAGGTTGTCGGGTGTCTACCACTGCTAGCGGCAGTCAAGGTAGCAGGAGGAGTCGGCTTCTAGATTTCCTGATGATTGTGGAAATATGATGAGAGGTTATCAAGAGGAGTCGGCATCCTTGTTTCTTGTATGGTCGTCGATGGTCATGATGGAGAGGTCTTGTGGCCATAGGTGGCAGCGCAAGGAGGGAGAAGGAGACTGGGCTAGGTGTGGAGAGGAGAGAAAGGTCACTGATCTGGGACTTGCAGGTCCACCGCCAACAACAGACGATGGCCATGATTTCCTCTGTTAGGCGGTCAGCTGTAGGAACAGAGAAGAAGATGGAGGTTGGGGCAAAGAAGGAGGAAGGAAGGAAGAAGATGGCCCCAATGGTGGCGGTCGGTGGCGTCGGGTCTGTACCCAGTGGTGATCTTCCGTGGTGGAGATGATGAGGTGCCGATGGGTGAAAGGCGGCAGTGCCTGGAGGCACTATGTGTTGCATGGCTCTTTTCAATGTTGTCGGGCACAGGTGGAGTTGCAACCCGAGGAGAGGCAAGGGAGAACATGGACAGGTCAAGTGGTAGATTGCTGAAGTGGTGGTGAGGCTATATGTTTATGGCAGCAGATGTGCCTGCCACGGTGGCTGGCTACAGGTGCTAGCCAAAGGAATCTGATTTCCAATGGCCCGAAGTGAAGATGGGTATGCGGAGAGTGCTTACAGCTCTCAAGGCAGATCTGGTGGTCGTTGGCCATTGCAGTAGATGGCCGCTGGGGCGCTAGGAGAGAAAGAATAGCGGCGGCTAGGGTTAGCTTGAAGAAAGGAAGAAGAAAGGAATAGTGAGGAGGAATAGAAGAGATGATGAGAGAGTGGAATAGAAGAGGAAGGGAAGAGAGGTAGTGGGGAGGAGAAATGGCCCTGGCGGCCGCCTGTGATCCGCAAAGAATGCGTTGATCGCGTAAGAGGAGGGAGCGGGTCTCCCGGACAAAGAGAACTGGTGGCATGGAATGTAAATAGCATGAATACAACGGTGTATACTAAGTTAAGAATTAAAATTAGTAAATGGTTGTGCAATTGATGTTCAATTAATACCAAAATTGATAACTAGATCAATTAACATGTGAGAAATCCAATGGTGCCATCAATTTCACATTTTGAAGATGTTTAATGGTAGATTTCATTATTTGTATATCATACATACATTTAATGTACTTACTAATTTTAATACTTATTACACATTAATTTGATTCATTTCATCTTATACTCCTAAGAATATGTTAGGGTGTCAAATTAGAGTCAAGCATGATATTTGGTGTATTTGTTCCTTAAGTCTTGTTATTGAGTGTATTATGATTATTTTATCATATATAAAGGGTATTAATGAATTTATGATAATGAATGGCTCTGATTATTTCTAATGCATTGCGAACTAGGAAGATCAGGTATTCGTTGTAAATATAATCGATTAGGGCCTGGAAAAAGGGAGGCTACAACTATGTGTCTAGATTCGAGTATGTTACATGATGCTTGGAAGATAACCTTAATATAGTTTAGATAACCCTATATTGATCCTATGATTAGTTTAGTTTTCATATGTATTACCCTGTGTGGTGATGGATAGTGATCACATCAAGCATTGTAATATATTTCACTATTACATTTGGTATCTTGAATCATACTTTGAACAAATTGGTTATCATCCCTTGTATAAAAAGAATAGTGGTCTTTGGCTTATGGGATGTTCCTTTTTATTTAATTTAGTAGGGAGTGGACCCCGTCTTGGGTCCCACTCCTTATAGTATGGTATCAGAGCCAGGTTAGTGGTTAGAATCTGACTATTTCAATTTTGTCTCCCTAGTTAGAACCCTTAACTTGCATAGTCAACCTCTACGTGAGATATTTACATTAGAATTGACCTATGATATTCATGGAATGGTAAGAGGTCGAGTTAGAATTATATGAGGTACACATAAGAATCTTGAAGAGTAAACCCTAATTTGAGGAGACGATCATATGTAGGTTTGTTGTAACATATCTCTTTGGATGATACGGTTTTTGACTTTAGGATGGAGATAGGTATGAGGATGGAAAAGTAGTAGGATACTAAGATGTTACTAGGAAATACTTTGTGACTCAGCTCTCATAACTGATTTTAGAGCCACCTTTTGTTTTATATCTAATAGATTTCTTCGTCAAATTTTTTTTCTATTATATTATTATACATGCAAAAGAAAATTTTATGGATTTCATTGATGTTTTCTTGAGCCACGCCATAGAGAAGAGATGAATGAAGAGTTGATAGGGAAGCCCTAGAGTAACCCTAGTTTAGTGAATAAAGTGATGACTAGGAATGTGTAGCATTATCTAAATGTTTACTTGACCTACTGATGCAAGGATTTTGAGTCGCTTTTATAGACTAGTTTTACATGCATTTTATGTGTTTATTAGTCACATTTGTGGTTAGTATCACATGATTCACTCGCTTTAGTCTATAATATCATTTTGCATCAAATATCCTATATTTGATCTTTTTGGTTATAAATGATCATATTGATGTGTTGTAGCAAGGCTGATTCGAAATTATCTTGAAATTTCAGGAAAAATGAATATATGTAGTTGTCAAGACCATCGACAGATGTCGATAGTATCGACTCAGCCACAGTGAGACAGTCGCAAGGAACAAGGATGAGTTGATACCATCGACACTGAAGTCGATGGCAGTGAGATACCTACAGCGAGCCAGCAGTCAACTGGTCGATACTATCGACGCAAAGTCGATTCTATCGACCTTACCCAGCTTCAGCGTCAGATTGGTGATAAAAGCGACGCCTAAAGGTGTCGATACCATAGACACTAAAGTCGATGGTATCGAGTCTGCATCAGCCCGAAACGTCAGAAAAAGGAAGAATCGTCGATATTATGACGGGTCGATACCATCGACCTGCGTCAATGGTATCGACGCCGTTAGATTAGATTTTGCTACAGATTATTTCTAATCAGACTGTGGTGATCTTTTGGCGATCTAAAGTGGTGCATATACCTAATTACGACGGCCCTAAGTAGGGGATCACGTCATTAGTCATTGCACAAGTCTCAAAGAGGAGAGGAGAGAAGAACGGAGCCCAGAGCTATGCCCCGATCATTCCGAGATCCACAGAAGACATTTTCCACCACTAGACGGTTGTAGATCGCTCATTCACACCAAGGAACGCCCATATATCCTCCGTTCAGGGGTTTACATCACTTTTATTCACATTTTCTCCATGTTTTCCCTTTCTCTCATCATGTCTTTCATAGAGATGAACATGTGGGGCTAATCCCCTTTATCTTTAGGACCGAGAGTAGCTCGGGTAATCATTGTATGCCATTTTTACCATAGTAATTCATAATTTGTCTCTTAAATCGGTGGTATGATTTAGTTTTCTCCATTATATCATTATGATTGACCACCCTAATGATAATCTAATGCCTTTAATTACTTTGAAAGAAGAATTAACAGTTGAAAAGATACAAAATTCACATTAACTAATAAATCCTTTGAATAAGGTGATGTATAGTTAATAGTGGAAACCCAGAGTACGGTCTTCATGCACCTAGTTTAGGGTATAGGTTACTACTACCGTGGAACCGACCTAGATTTAGGTAGTGAATTGTATCACGAAAGTGAGCAATTATGAATACATGCCACTACTCGGAATGAGAGACAAATTAGAATAGCGGTGTAGGAATTAATACAATGAGAACCTGTGGTGAAACCACAATCCTAAAGATTCCCATTTGAATTGATTAAACCAAACATTTAATCGATTGCTCTGTTTTCTTTCATTTTTCTATTCTTTTTCAATCAACTCTCAAATCATTTTAGTTGGTCTATCTGATTGCGAGTAGTTAGTAGTAGTCTACCAATAATTACATTTCCCTGAGTTCGACTCGGGCCTCACAAAGGCCTATATTACTCTAACGCGTGCACTTGCATTCTACGCACGGTAAATTCGTGTCAAGTTTTTGGCACCGTTGCCGGGGAAACGACAATTGTTGGCACTACGAGTGCTACAAACGACCACTCTGGGCTACCTTTTTCTTTTAGTTACATTTTTAATTCTTGCAATTGATTGTCTATTTTTTAGAAATCTATATTCGTCTAGCATTGTACTTAACTAAATATATCATTTTGTAGGTACCAGTGCATGGTGAGCATGCGTAGCACAGACTACGTGCAGTCATTACCAGAGGTCCCATCTTCGGGATCAGACGATGAGGAGTACTATATTCAGAATCAATCTGAGAGAGTAAATTCAGATTCTAAACAAGAAGAGATGGCTGAAGAAAAGACGATATGGGAAAAGATCAAGGCGTCTTCTTCCTCTGCATCAAAAGGACCGATCAAGAGGCAGGCAATCAGCATCCTGACTTATAAAATTGATCTGGCACTAATAAATCTAGTCAAATCTCAAGCATTCCATGGACTAAAGAACGAAGATCCAATGGCTCACATAAGCACCTTCGTGGAGAATTGTGACATGATCAAGATCGATTGTTTTCTGCAGGAGACACTATATTTGAAACTGTTCCCAAGTTCTCTTACAGGAAATGCAAGGGAGTGGTTTCATAATCCATAGGATGAGATTGTTGAGACTTGGGATCAGATGATCAAGGTTTTTTTCAAACGTTTCTTCCCACCTGAGAAGACTAATGATTTAATTAGGAAAATCCAAAACTTCACTCAGAATGCATGGGAAAATTATTCAGAGACCTGGAAAAGATTTCAGATAATGCTTAGAAGATGCCCTCATCATGGGTTAGACAAGGAAAAATAGGTGAAGATTTTCTATTTCGCGCTTAATGAGCATGACAGAAGCAACCTAGATTCAGCAGGTTCAAGATTCTTTCTGAACAATAATGATACAAGGTGTTGGGAGATTCTTAAAAACATGGCAAAGAAGCAGTCCTGGGGTACCAGAGATGCACCTGAACAAGTTAGATCTGTAGGGGATGTAAAAGTTATTAAAGAACTGAATGATAAGATGGATCGTATTGCAAAGAGACTTCTGGAAAAAGAAAATGAAGAGTCTGATGATGAAACACAAGTGAAATTCATGCGTCAGCAACAGGGATATAGAAATAACGACTATTCCTGGAGGAAGGATAAGAAATTTTCCTGGAAAGATCCCAACAATTTCTTGCAGGACCCGGAAGCTAAGCCACAACCCACTGCAGAAGAAAAGAGCAACGAGTTGCTCAATCAAGTAATCATGCAGAATCAAGAACTCATGAGCACGTTTGGTCAACAAATCAAGCAACAAGGAGAGTTTATGAACCAGTTTGGGCAAACTTTACAAAGTCATGGGGCTCAGATGAGGACACTCAAGACATCTTTAGCACATATGGCAGCAGATATTTCAAGCTTGAAGAAACCAACGCAACAAGGTTTTCCAGGAAATACAAATGTTCCAAGAGGAAATCAACAAGACAAAGCAATTATGTTAAGGAGTGGAAAGAATATTTTAAACTCTAAGGCCGATGAACCAATCACACCCCAGCCAGAGACCACAGGTGAGGCAACAGAGGAGGTCACAATCACAGAGCCAATAGAGGATCTTGTAGAGGAAGCCACAACAGAGCTCATTGCTGAGGAAGAGACTGAAAAGAGGACGCCATATGTGCCGCCACATCAGAGGGCACAGACCATTCCAGCTCCTTATCCAAATATTCTGAAGGCAAATAAAGTGGATGCCTAGTTCAAAAAGTTCCTAGATAGTTTTAGGAAACTTTCTGTCAACATCCCGCTGTTAGAAGCTATCGAGCAAATACCCTCTTATGGTAAGTTTCTGAAGGATATAATTACTAAGAAGAGAAAAATTCCTGATACTGAGGTGGTGGTTCTTAAAGAGCAGATTAACGCCTTCATTTTGGGAACATTACCACCAAAACGACAAGATCCGGGCTGCTTCAATATTTCATGTTACATTGGTAAGGTGAAATTCGGTGAAGCGTTGTGTGATTCTGGGGCAAGTATAAACTTGATGCCCCTCTCGACATTCAAGAAGCTGGGTCTTAAGGAATCTAGATAAAGCAACATGACGATTCAACTCAAAGATAATTCTGTGGTACGGCCATATGGTATTTGTGAGGATGTTTTGGTAAAGGTTGATAGATTTGTATTTCCAGCTGATTTTGTAGTAATGGAGATGCAAGATGAGCAGGGGAATGAGCTACTCCTTGGAAGACCCTTCCAGGCTACTACAGATATGATACTGGAAATGGGTAGAGGCTATCTGACATTGGGAATAGCAGATGACATATTTGAGATGGTCATGCCACCAAGTACAAAACAATCACAGGCAAAGGAGCAATGTCGTATGCTTAATCACTGTGAACAGAACATTTCTCTTTGTTTAGGGAAGCCATTTTTGGATATGGCTCATGTGATGACTAAGGTAGATAAGGGGACACTGGTCATGGATATCATGGAATAAACAAAAGTTGTGTCTCTTTGTAAAGATGTGGGTTATCCAAATGATGAAGAGGAGGAAATTCCTCTTTCTACTGAGGATGATGCAATAGCAAGTTTTGTCCTTGACTCATATCCAGAACTGCCCCTTGAAGCTTGCCTTATCAACATCATGCATGATTGGATGAGAAGCACATTGTTACAAGAATGTGTCAAGATGCTTCAAGTGCTCCCTTGCTATTATGCCAAGCACTATGAGGATCTTGGGCTGCTCCCACCACTACTTTAATCATCATTGATCTGTCCACCAGAATTAGAACTGAAGCCACCACCCCCTCACTTGAAACATGCATTCTTAGCTGATGGTGAAAAACTACTGGTGATTATTTCGGCATATCTGAGTGTCGGTGAAGAAGAGCAGTTGATGATCGTGCTGAAGAACCACCGTGGCGCATTCAGGTGGTCAGTTGCTGATATTAAGGGGATTTCCCCTATGCTTTGTCATCACAAGATTTGGCTCGAGGAAGGAGCCAAGTCTTTGATTCAGCCACAACGTCGACTCAACCCGAGCATGATGGAGGTCGTCAAGAAGGAGCTGATCAAGCTCCTTTCTACGGGCATCATCTACGCTATTTCAAACTCGACGTGGGTAAGCCCCACACAGGTAGTCCCTAAAAGGGGGGAATCACGGTTACTCAGGATCTTATGAATGAACCCGTTACTACCCGATTGGTAATCAGGTGGCGTGTTTGCATCGACTATCGCCGCTTGAATTCCACAACTCTAAAGGATCATTTTCCGCTCCTATTTATTGATCAGATTTTAGAGCGACTGGCTGACCGCTCTCATTTTTGCTTTTTGGACGGCTATTTCAGCTATAATCAGATTTCTATAGACCCTAAGGATCAAGAGAAGTCCACCTTCACTTGTCCTTATGGGACTTTTGCATATTGCCGCATGCCGTTTGGGTTGTGTAACGCACCAGCTACTTTTCAGCATTGTATGCTTGCTATTTTCTCGGATATGGTTGAGCGTTGTTTAGAGGTTTTTATGGACGATTTTTCCATCCACGGTGCATCCTTTGATGAGTGTATGTACAATTTGGATAGAGTGCTACAAATATGTGAACATACGCATTTGGTCTTAAATTGGGAAAAGTGCCATATGATGGTCAACGAAGGAATAGTGCTTGGGCACAAGGTGTCTAGCAAAGGACTGGAGGTAGATCCAATAAAAATCGAGGTTATTGCCAAATTACCTCCACCGAACTCGGTGAAGGGAGTGCGGAGTTTCCTTGGGCATGCAGGTTTCTATCGCCGTTTTATCAAAGATTTTTCCAAAATTGCTAAACCTTTGTCTGAATTGCTTGAGAAGGACGCAGTGTTTGATTTTAATGATAAATGCATGCATTCCTTCAATGTTGTTAAAGAAAAATTAATTTCGGCACCGGTTGTTCAAACACCGGATTGGACCAAACCGTTTGAGCTCATGTGCGATGCATCAGATTTTGCTGTTGGAGCTATTCTTAGGCAGCATTTTGAGAACAAACCTGTAGTAATTTTCTATGCATCAAAGACTTTAAATGATGCACAATTTAACTATACTATCACTGAAAAAGAACTGGTTGTCCTGGTTTTCACATTTGAAAATTTTAGGCAATATTTAGTGGGGTCAAAAGTTGTGGTTTGGACGGACCACACTACTATTAAATATTTAATGGAAAAGAAAGATGCCAAGCCTAGATTAATTAGGTAGATCTTACTCTTACAAGAGTTTGCCATTGAAATTAATGATAAGGCAGGTATTGAGAATGTGGTTGCAGACCATTTGTCTCGGTTAGAATGGATAGATGAGCGAGATATCAATATACCCATTACTGAGACGTTTCCCGATGAGCAAATCCTTTCCATAAAATCCAAAGATCTGTGGTTTTCGCACATTGTAAATTATCTTGCATGTAAGGAAATACCGAACGATTGGAATTTTCAAGAAAAGAACAGATTTTTCCATTCTTTAAGATAGTACTTTTGGGATGACCCCATTTTGTTGAGGCAATGCTGGGATGACATCTTACGTAGGTGTGTACTACAAGGTGAATATGATAGTGTGCTTAGTCACTGTCATACACTACCCATTGGCGGTCATCATGTGAGCACAAGGACAGTGGCCAAAGTGTTAGAGAGTGGTCTTTATTGGCCTATACTCTTTCGGGATGCCTATGACTATGTGAAAAGATGTGACGTGTGTCAAAGGGCAGGTAATATCTCAAAGTGGCAAGAGATGCCCCTCAATGTGTTTCAAGAAGTTGAGGTATTTGATTTATGGGGCATTGATTTCATGGGACCATTTGTGTCCTCAAATTCCAATTTGTATATTTTGCTTGCCGTGGATTATGTGTCGAAGTGGGTAGAGGCAATACCCACAAGAACTAATGACGTTGCGGTAGTGTGCAGGTTCGTGAAAGAACATATCTTTTGCAGGTTTGGTGTGCCACAGATGATTATAAGTGATGGAGCCACCCACTTTACTAACAAGAAATTTGCTACACTAATAAGTAAATATGGGGTCAAGCACAATGTCGGTACCCCGTACCACCCGCAGACTCAAGATCAAGTTGAGGTTTCCAATCGAGAGATCAAAAAGATATTGGAACGCAAAGTGGCATCTTCCAGGAAGAATTGGAGTGCACTCCTACCAGATGCTTTATGGGCATATAGGACCGCGTTTAAAACACCTATAGGCACTACGCCTTTTAGGTTGGTTTATGGGTGGGCTTGCCATTTGCTGGTTGAGTTAGAGCACAAGGCGCACTGGGCGCTACGGAAGCTCAATGTGAGTTATGATGATGTAGGGAAAAAGAGACTATTGGAGCTAAATGAGCTAGATGAGCTTAGGATGAATGCCTATGAGAATCAAAGGATCTATAAAGAAAGGACAAAGTGAATCCATGACCGCCACATTCAAACACGTGTTTTCAAAAAGGTTGATCGCATTTTACTGTTCAACTCGAGACTAAAGCTTCATCCTGGGAAATTGAAATCTAGGTGGAGTGGACCTTTTGTGGTGGCTATTATGGTGAGAGATGGAGAGCTCACATTCTTAGTGAATGGTCAAAGGTTGAAGCTTTACTTTGGAGAGAATTACACGAGAAAAGTGCATGAGGTTAAACTCATGGCACTCAAGGAAGAATGAAGAGCCTTATCATGTCTAGCCTAAGACAATAAACAAGGGCACTTGTTGGGAGGCAACCCAACCATCAGTAGTTGTAATTTGTAGTTCTTTCATTTTCTTTCGCATTTTCAAGTTAGTTTTGTTTAATTTCATTTTTAGTGTAAAAATGATACCCTAATCATTTTGCTCAGTGTGTAGTATTGAATCAAAGTCGATACCATCGACCATAGTGTCAATGGTAGTGACGTGGGTGCAGGCAAGCAGCTATAGAAAATTTTCTGAGTCGATACCATCTACGGCCTCGTCGATGGTATCGACCTACCATCAGCGACATTGGAAAAAAAAGAGCACCAGGTCGATAGTATCGACGGCCCCGTCGATGCTCGCGAGATCCCTGAAGATTTTCAGAGAAATTCATCTCAGTAAAATCGATACCATCGACGGGGAAGTCGATGGTATCGACCCGGCAACAGTGAGGAAGTGGCGCCCGGGCCTCGCGAGTGTAATTGAACCATACAAAGTCGATACCATCGACATGCAGTCGATGGTATCGACGTGACACGTCATCGATCCGCGAGAAGAAATCAATGGAGCATGCCAAAATGAAGTAGTCGATCTGTGGGATGGGTCGATACCATCGAACCATGTTGATAGTATCGATGTGTCATCGATCTGGGCCCCCACATCAAGCAATCGACAACCGTCGATGGTCGTGAAGAGCAGATTGTGCTCCAGGTGTCGATACCATCGACACCCCGTCGATGGTATCGACGGAGCGACAGTGGCGACAGGTTCAGATATAAAAGGAGGGGTAGTTTCTCATTTCTATTCACACCTTCAGAGAGAATCCCCTTAACTCTTGCTCCAAGCATCCCGAGCAACCAAATATCTTCACCGGGCATAAAGAAATCGAGCATCTTCACCGAGCTCTTCATCGACATTGGAGATCATCTTCTCCGAGCAACTCTGATCGTCACCGAGCTCTATTCTTTTGTCTCCTTTCTTTCACAATGGTGAGGACAATAGGAGCTTCTTCCTCGCGGGCGACCCCAATGGAGATTGACACGTTCGTGCCTCCACCACCGAGCTCTATTCCCCGTCTGAGGATTGTCCACCCCTCGGCGGACGTGAAGAAAATCTTTGATGAGTTAATGAAGCGTCCACTCGAGCCTACTCATTATGTTGATCGGTCTATGATTCGGGACCTTGGCTTTGAGGACAACCTCAACCATGTCCTCCTTGGCCAAGTTGGGAGGATGGCAACAGCATGGGAGGAGGCAATTCCCTACCACGTTGAGGGTCATCCTTTCTTTGGCGAGTGGCCAACTTATAAGGAGATTGTGGCGGAATTCATGGCCTCCCTCGACATCTGTGTTGTGCCTAATGACCTTATCGCCACTAACCATGAGTGGATCAAGGGTCGTGTTTCCTTCTGTTTGTTCAAAGGCAATTATAATATTACGCTCGACCAATTCAACTCGATTTACAATTGGTGGCACTCACCCGAGCAATACCGGCGGCCGGATAATCGGGCCGATTGTGATGCGATGTTTGCGGCGCTGGTAACCACTCCTGCTGGAAAATCTATCAGCTATCATAATGCAGTGGTGGCCGACTTCGAGCACTCGTTCGTGTGGGTTTTACACTATATGCTTTGCATCACCTTCTTTTCTCACGGCGAGCTTTCGTTGAGCAAATTCCAGGAGACAGATTTATTCTTCCTCTACAAGCTGATGAAGAGGGAAAAGTTGAACTGGGGCACATTTTTCTTGACGCGCGTGATGGCCGTGAAGAGGAGTACCAAAAGAGACCCTATTCATTTTGGGGGACTTATCACGCCACTAGCCCTCTACCTTGGGCTAGACCTGTCATCAATTCCTCCATTGGTTAGTAAAAATCTGGTGAATCTTGCTCATTTCCACCGCTCCAACCTTCTGACAGTTCATGACAGCGTGGTCTATGCACATTGCCACATCAATAAGGAGTATCAAGAGTGCACCCTTCCAGATCATGTCTTCAACATTCAGGGGGCCCAGCATTTCTGATGGCCCATAATTGCCATCGATGACTCCAACAGTGGAGAGGACGACAATGACAATGACAACGACAACGACAATGATGACAGTGACGAGCAAGAGGAGGAAGAGGAGACTTTCAGCCCTCTTTCGGGCATGAGTGGCACTGAGGAAGAGGCCACGCTTCTACGTGGGTGCATCATCATCCTCACAGCCTCAACCACCACAACCCTCTCAACAAGGAGAGGATGTTTATTCTATGCAGGGCATGTACACCATGCTACAGAGCATTTAGGAGATGCAACAACAGCACACTGTGTCATTTGCTTATATCCAAGATACTATGAATCGGTTGTATGTTAATCAACAAGCTATCTTCGAGAATGAACGTCAGTTGTTCGCCAATCAACAACATGTCTACGACTGGTTGGGGAGGATCGAGCAGCAGCAGCAGCCGTTCTATGATCACTACTGGAGCTAAAACTACTTTGGGGGATATCCTCAACATCCACCGATGCTCCCATATGATCCAAACTTCCACGGGCAATATCCATCATGGGATCCCATCGCCCCACATTATCCGCCACCTGAGCAATAAATGGTATCACTGTTCCACCTACTGAGTTTGTTTTTTACTATGAGGCCATAGTCGAATTCAAGCTTGGGGGGGATGGAACAGTTTCTCTCTTTTATTTTCCGTTGTTTTATCCTTTATTGCCTTTTCTTTTATTTTAGCAATTTTCTTAAGCTTTTAGCTTTTAGGATCCACATGCTATCTAGTGTATCCGTGGATGTCTAATGTAATTTGTCATCTCTATGTTTTTCACATGGGAGTTATGGGTAAATTTGATTTTTTTTCATGTAATTGCAAGCTTGCTTTGTTTGAACTTGAGCACTTAACTTATGAAAATAATTGGGTTTGTGAACTTTAAAACATAAGACCACAACTGTACATGCCTATGATTCAAGGAAGTGGACGGAATTGGATGTTGAGCCTAAACTGACCAAATGGTAATGGGACTTTAATCTGAAATAAGAGAGAGAAACCCCTTGATTTTACACATGTCAGTAAGGAGGGACATATAATATCTTCCAATGGTTTTGTCAATTAATTTTGTGATCTATCCACCTCATCTAATTTAGACTCCACCATAAGAATTGGGAGCACCTTACAGTTTGTCATCTCTTGATTGCATATCATGTAGATAGGATTCCATTGTAGTTAGTTTTTACATCTCTTGCATTTATGAAAAGAAAAAAAATGTTGCATTATAGTCATGCATGCACAAATTTTAGAATGCATGTCAATGTCATGTTAGTTGCATTTTGCATAATCTTAATCATTTTGTACATGATGTGCCTTGCTTCTTCTGAAAATAAGGAACTTGTTTCATACTTTCTGAAAATAAAATACAATGAAAAAAATAGTAGTTATGAGAATAAGCCCAAGATGAAGATGTAAAAATTTCATATTAGTCATTAAGCAAAATAAGGGATAAAAATAAAAAAAAATAATAAGTGAAGATCAGAAAGAGGAAGGAACTTGTTCACATGCATAATAAGAAGGACAATCACGTGTAGTTTTGTAGATATTCTGTTTCCCGTTGGGATGGAATGATAGTGCATGCATCATTCCACCTAAAATGTAAGCATTAGGTCATTTTCATATGCATGAGAATCATGTAGGTCATTTTTTTGTACCGTTGCATGTCAAATTGTATTGTGCTACTCTTTCTTACATAAACCACCTATCCCATCCACCCATTGCTCAAAATGGTAGGCCACCCGTGATTATCTCCTCACTTTTGTATTTTAGGAGATCTGCTTCCATTTAGATGGTAGTTAGGTTATGAGCAACGTAGATAGGAGATCACAAGATGCACCAAGCTTGAACTGGAAGATTTTATTATATTAACTGCCTTATTTGATAGTGTTCACCAATCTTGGAGTGGATATCTATTATGGATGATCATCGTCACCTGTAGGGTAGTTACCATTTTGTGGTTAGTGAGGGCCGGTATGTGAATGTCTAGTGGGAATCATACAGTAATGTCTGTTGTGATAGTATGTTCTTTATTTGACCTTTGCAATTTTATTCTATAGTTTTGTTGCTCGAGGACAAGAAATGTTTAAGCTTAGGGGAGTTTGATGCGAGGATTTTGAGTCACTTTTATAGACTAGTTTTACATGCATTTTATGTGTTTATTAGTCACATTTGTGGTTAGTATCGCATGATTCACTCGCTTTAGTCTATAATCTCATTTTGCATCAAATCTCCTATATTTAATCTTTTTGGTTATAAATGATCATATTGATGTGTTGTAGCAAGGCTGATTCAAAATTATCTTGAAATTTCAGGAAAAATGAATATATGCAGCTATCGATACCATCGACAGATGTCGATAGTATCGACACGGTCACAGTGAGACAGCCGCAAGGAATAAAGATGAGTTGATACCATCGACACTGAAGTCGATGGCAGCGAGATACCTACAGCGAGCCAACAGTCAATTGGTCGATACTATCGACCTTGCCCAGCTTCAACGTCGGATTGGTGATAAAAGTGACGCCTAAAGGTGTCGATACCATCAACACTAAAGTTGATGGTATCGAGTCTGCATCAGCCCGAAATGTCAAAAAAAGGAAGAATCGTCGATATTATGACGGGTCGATACCATCGACCTGCGTCGATGGTATCAATGTCGTCAGATCAGGTTTTGTTACAGATCGTTTCTAATCAGACGGTGGTGATCTTTTGGCGATCTAAAGTGGTGCATATACCTAATTACGACAGCCCTAAGCAGGGGATCACGGTATTAGTCATTGCACAAGTCTCAAGGAGGAGAGCAGAGAAGAACGGAGCCCAGAGATACGCCTCGATCGTTTTGAGAGCCGCAGAAGATCTTTTCCACCGCCGGAAGGCTGTAGATCGCTCATTCTATGCCAAGGAATGCCCGGATCTCCTCCGTTCAGGGGTTTACATCACTTTTATTCACGTTTTCTCCATGTTTTCCCTTTCTCTCATCATGTCTTTCATAGAGATGAACATGCGGGGCTAATCCCCTTTATCTTTAGGACCGAGAGTAGCCCGGGTAATCGTTGTATGACATTTTTACCATAGTAATTCATAATTTGTCTCTTAAATCTGTGGTATGATTTCGTTTTCTCCATTATATCATTATGATTGATCACCCTAATGATAATCTAATGCTTTTAATTACTTTGAAAGAAGAATTAACGGTTGAAAAGAGATGAAATTCACATTAACTAATAAATCCTTTGAACAAGGTGATGTACAATTAATGGTGGAAACCCAGAGTATGGTCTTCATGCACCTAGTTTAGGGTATAGGTTACTACTACTATGGAACCGACCTAGATTTAGGTAGTGAATTGTATCACGAAAGTGAGCAATTCTGAATACAGGCCACTACCCAGAATGAGAGACAAATTAGGATAACAGTGTAGGAATTAATACAACGAGAACCTGTGGTGAAACCGCAATCCTAAAGATTCCCATTTGAATTGATTAAACCAAACATTTAATCGATTGCTCTATTTTCTTTCATTTTTCTATTCTTTTTCAATCAACTCTCAAATCATTTTAATTGGTCTAGCTGATTGCGAGTAGTTAGTAGTAGTCTACCAATATTTACATTTCCCTGAGTTCGACTCGGGCCTCACAAAGGCCTATATTACTCTGACGCGTGCACTTGCGTTCTACGCATGGTAAATTCATGTCACCTACCCTTTTGAACACTATGACCTTTGGTTGTTGAATTGAATCTTAGGGTTGTAGGTTAGAAACACAAGGACCTAAAGCTCAACCCTAGTGGGATACATGAACAATATAAAACCCCAAAATATTCACAACTAAAAGATACATAAGAGACCATAGTACCTTGATGTTGTTTAGCTTGACTTATTAGGTTAAGCATTTTTCAGGGGTGGAGAATAGGTGATTCATAATGTTTGGACATTTAGATTCTGAAGATGAAATCCTTTTAAGGGGTGGACTTTCCAAGGATCTAGTAGAGCTTTAAGAATGACGACTGGCCCCACAAACCACCACTAGTCTTAACAACACGCTTTATCCTCACTCACGCGCAAGCTAGGGTCAATTTCTTGACTGGTCACCCATCCTAGTACTACTCCCGTGGCATCCAACACACAAAAACAAGATTAACGGAAGTGGAAGCGAATTATTTGCAGCGGATTACTGAAAAATCACTGAAAATTAAAACTTTTTGCAAAGAGATCCACACATAGGAAATCTTTCCCATCAAGAACCATTGTATAACATTTACATTCTGGTTCAAACGTACATAACCTGTACCATCTCTTTTCAGAGATTACATCATCAACTGCCTTATAAACATTATATACAGATAGCATACGAATCTCGAGGCATCAAGCCAAAACCTCAGATTGATTTATCAAATAATTGACCAAAAACTCCGAGGACCTGAGAATACAGAGACGACACATAGGACTTTCTGGCTACATAACTTGACAGACAATATCTCCACCTGAGATCTCACTGATGTCCCTGATTTTACTATTGTTGTCCTTTCCTGCAAAAGGATTTCTACTCCTCTATCCGCATTCACCTAAAAAGTTGGATCCCGCGGGGGTGAGACAATTGTAAATTGCCCCAGCGGGAGATATAACTCTCCGCCCAAACATTGTTATAGCAGTTTATTAAAATAAAATGAGCAGAAGGATTTATATATATAATCAACAGTAGGTAATTCATTGTGTGAACAAGGTGAAGTAATCTCCTTTCCCAAGGAGAACATTGTATCTACACATGGTAGAATCATAGTTCATCCATCTACTTGTAATGAATACAAATAGATATGAATAACATCAAAGAACTATGGTTGCATAAAAGAAATGTAATATTAGCCAATGAATTTCCGTATTCGATCCTTAAGCAAACATGCTATACGACTGATTTTCATTTTACAAACACACTTATGTCCTGAGGAGATGAGGTATACCGCTCATACTCCAATCAAACACTGCGAAGTTGAAATCAGTACCATACACAGGTCAATGGAAGAGCCGGATTTCCATGACCTCTCACATCCCGGTCAGTGCAAGATAACAAGTAGGACCGTTTCGACTGCTCAAAATAGCTTTCCAGGGTATACTAGAACTTCGCTATAGAGTTACAGCGTCAACTGCACTCTCATCGGCCATCGAGAGATTTAATGTTTATCTCCTTGACCCGACATAAAATATCATTGGGAGATTAATGTTACATCTATCCCAACCATCAGGAGATTTATGATACATCCATCCCGACACATGAAGGATTGAGAGGTTTGATGTTTACCTTCCCTCAATCTCTTCACCGAACATAAGGATATTTTTCGCCCATTCACCCCCACATATTGAAAATATGCATTCCAAGTTTTGCCGCATGCACCCGTTTCACCATCACCTTATTACTGATGATGATGGATCTATGGTCAGGGCTCTACATGAAAAGATTTCACTGGATTAATTAAGTACATTTTCATATTCTTTTAGCATCAGCCAAGTTTTCAAACAAGACTTGTTACAACAATGTTATAAAGAGACATGTACTACTTTCATTAGATACTTATCAGTCTTTCAAAGACCTTGGGAACTCAGTCCCTCATTTCAAAACTGGGAATTCTCATCCCTTCACATTCTAATCACCATAATCATATGGTTCTGGGTATTCAAACCCTTAACTCATCATTGAGCATCATTACCATCTATTAGGTAACTATCACCTTTAGGTCATCTAACCAAGGCATTCATGATACTTGTTACACAAGCATCACACATGGCTCTCAAGGCCACAGAGAATCTTGTCACCTCTTTATAGGCAACAGCTTACTCATATGACTCATAAAATCCATGCACATTGCTACTTTTACTAAGCAACAACAACATTAGGGCACATAAGGCCAATCAACATTTATTATATAAATGTCACAGCTCAAACCTGGCTAAATTCATCATCTCATAATATCTGCATGGTTATTAGACATCATGACAGTCATACAAGTTATTCATCACATCCTGTGATACAATAGTAATGCCATTATTCCTTTACCAGGAATTAGGGTTTACTATCAGACAGGGCTTTTCATTCCCTTTACCCAAAATTAGGGTTAGGGTTCCCCATTTCTCATTAATTAGGGTCTCATGAATATTTTATCTGTCCAACCCTTAATTCATTATTCCATACCTATGGGGCATTCAAAGATATCATAAATAATTATTCAAGATCATTACTCTCATCATCTAGCATTAATGATCATCAATTCAAGGTATGAGTTCATTTCTCATCATCATCATGGTATGACTACATCATACTCATCATTTGGTCTTAACCCCATTCTCAAGGTACATTAATTAACACTCATCAAAGTGAAACAACTCATTACATTTCATTGTAATAGTTGCATAACACACTTCATATGTTTCTTACCCAATTATATTGGATTTAAAGTGTATCAAGGTATATAAACCTTGAAGTGCTAAATGTGATAACTATCATATCTTGATGTATCACTTTCTCATCATTTCAGACCCTCTTGAGTTAATCAATTTATCTTGTATTAAAGTATTCCCCTCTTAATACATTCCATCACTAAACTCTCACCTTTAGCATATAATGCATAGGCCACACATGAGAATTGTCCAACTATCTTTAATGATATGGACTTGTCTAATGATAAAAACATTGCTTACAATTAGGTTGCATATAATCAACCACGTGAAATGTTTCACCTTTATAATGTCATTCCTTCTACCTCATCATTAGGGTTTCCTTATACCCTTATTTGAAATTAGGATTATGATTCATTGTCATATTGCCCAGGATTAGGGCTTTGTGCATTATGACATCACATTAGAGTCTCATATACCTTCACCCTTCTTAGGGCCTCTCATCACAACATAGTATTAGAACATCATGTGGTATTAATTCTTAGTCAGGGTTTCTCATGGAATTACCCTCAACTAGGGTTTCACATGGAATCACCCTCAACTAGGGTTTCACATGGAATCACCCTCAACTAGGGTTTCACATGTCATTACATAACATCACCCTAATTTAGATTCTCACATCACATCACCACATCAATGTTCCATATACATCATTCTAACTTAGGGTTTCTCATGACATAACCCTAGAATAGGATTTCACATGGAATCATCCTTAATTAGGACTTCACATGGAATCACCCTCAACTAGGGTTACACATGGAATCATCCTTAATTAGGATTTCCGCCATAGTCACCCACAATTTGGGTTTACTATTCATCTCCATTAGGATTTTACATCTCATTTCCCTAAATTAGAGTTTCACATATCATTACCCTAGATTAGGGCTACATCCTCACCCTAGATTAGGGTTTTATTTAGAATTGCACTCAATTAGGGTTAGAGTTCAATAGCCCTGTCAATTAGGGTTTATATTTATGATTAGGGTTTCATGATCTCTTTACTAAAGATCATACCCTTAATCACCACATGAATCATACTCATGTATGAATTCCATTCTATCATCCTCTCAAATTGATTAGGTTATATCAACCTTTAAAGGTACTAGCCACACCATTACTTAGTGTTACACTCATTACTCCTAAGAGTGTCTTACTCTCACCTTTACAAGGTGTCTCGGGTTGGAGGTGTATGAGCACCATCCATATCGGGCTAGAGGTACATTCAATCACCATATCAGGTGGCTCACCATCTAGGGTTGGCTGTGACGAATTAGGGTTTGCCATATCATGCTCAACCCAATATACAAGTCAATGAGAGTGTAGGGCACCAATCCATATCAGGCTACACCATCAAACATTAGGTTGCAACACCCATGTTGGGTTAGGTTTGGTTGTGATGGGCACATGGTACATATATGTGTTGCCCATGTTGTTAAAGAAGTATCAACTCTTCACCATATCGGGCAACCCTATCGTGCAAGATCATGTGTCGTTCAACCATGTAGGCCTCATGATACTAAGTACCAATGATGTATCATATGATCATACCGTGCATTAGCACTTGTTACTCTTCACTTATATCAGGTTACCCAAATTAGGGTTTCTTGTCATCTTACAAGTATACAATTGACCTTATATCGTTCTTGGAGTCTATGCTTGACTCCCTATCATGAAAGAGGTGTATAGTACACCCCCATATCATGAGAGAAGGTATAAAATCATATCCATAACGTTTTAGTGAAGTAGGTGCATCATCATATCGGGTTAGGGGTGCTTGCTTGTGTGCATGCACCCGATATCACTTTTATAGGGTGATATCATCATCTTCAAGCTCTAGACCTTTATTCTAAACAATATAGTTCATGTCAACAAGTCTAAGCAACTACTATAACTCATAATTTCATCAAATATTTCAGGAAATTTTGGAATTAAAAGTAGATCATTAAATACAGCAATTTAGGTGATGAACAATAACATGGTTGAGTTCAAGTTATATAACCCACCTTAAGAACAACTTCAAAGCTCCAAGCTCCAAAGCTCCACGTTCCTACGGTTGAAGATGACTTTATCGAACGTCCAAGGCTCATTCACAAATCCTTCATATACAAGGAATCACCATGGATAAGCAATTGGTGAAGAAGAAAAGAAAGGTAGATCATAACCCTAGTTCCATGCTTCAATTCAAGGTTGAAGATGATATTATCCTTACCTTAGGGTTAAGTATGAGCTCCTTCTTGCTCCTTAACACATTTTCACAATACACTAGTGTCCCTGCACGATATGGCAACCCTCTTGAACGACATGACACTCACTTGCATGATATGCCACTAAACTCTTCACCCTATTGGCTGATATCACCTTATATGGCCAATTTCACCTACTTGGCTGATATGCTCTTGCCATGGGCGATATCCCAAGGCCCATGCATGATACCACAGCATGCCTTCATGATATGGGATCTCTATGCACGATACCTTAGGGTAGGAGGGTGGTAAGGGTCGCAAAATTGCTCCAAGGGGTGAAACTAGGGGTATATATACTTGTTGTTCATGAAGGAAGGCAAAAATGAGGTGTCAACATTTTGAGCTAGTAGGTGCCACGTGTCATGCATGGATGACACGTGTACATGCATGAATCAACATTTATATTGACATTCAAAAAGGTTGAGGATCATCTATAGATGCAAATTCGTCCATTTCTTATCCATTTGGATAAGTCATCCAGGTTTAATCACCATTTTAAGTCAAGTCGATACACTTTTTCTAAGGAAGCTTGTTGGCTGTCACACCTCACCTCCTTGAGGTGATTTTCACGATATGGACTTTTCCAAGAGTTCACAAAACTATATGGGACACCTCCTTGGGATCCATGGCCGATAGGCACTCATATATAAGCTTTTCAACTTGATACAACTCAAGTTAAGCTTTCATATTCAACCCTTTTCTTGGTCATTTCATCACCAAGATAACCATCATTCATAAATGATTCAAACATGGTGTATCATTCATTCTCTCTCCTATAAATGATTCATAGAGGAAGTAGAAACACTCTAGAGGTGGTAATTTGCATATCAACCCCACATTTTGAGTAAATTACAATTTGTACCAAAATTGGTGCACAAGGTACCAGTATTGTTCAAACAAGTTCAAACTTGGAATTTAGGCTTTCCACAAGCCACCAACTTGCATAATTCTCTCTCTTATGATGCTAAAACATATAAGGCACGTTCAACATGTGAAATTTTTCAATATAACCCCTCAACTTGGGTAAATTGCACTTTGGTCCAAAACAAAGGAACATTGCTCAAACATCATTCAATCGGGACCAAACTTGAAACATAAGTGTGTCACATGATAACAAAACACCTTAGAGGATTATATTAAAGTTCTAAGCAACTTTATTAGCCAAAACAAATAGGGTTACCTCATAACCCATGTCAGGGTCATTACAAGTTATAAACCCCTAACAAGGATTTTGTCCCCGAAATCCAGATAAAGGAATACAGATGTATTTTATTCATAATATTATCTAGTCTTCACTTAACATCTCCTTATTATGGAGACACCATAAAACTTTGATCAACACAAAGTGTTTCCATACATGATTCTTATAGAATCAACACACAAATCACATGCTCCACAGTTTTTCATCATAGACTGTGGACTCAATTTTGTGTTAAATAACACGTTTCTTATTCAGAGAGAGACATCATACATTCTTTATTAATATCATGTTTATGCAAAGCATAAATCCCTAACATATGATGTTCATATCATTTTATATAATCAAACTGATTTCATAGTTGACCACTCCAAGTAGCCAATCTAAACCATCTGATATTTCTCAGATACCAGAATCTTTCACCTTGGTATCTATCACACGTGTTGAGAACACATCACATATTTCTCTTCCTTTCATCTTGGAACATTAATTGTTACATATGTCCTCATCTTGGAACTAAAGTCCGAGATAAGCTGATACTTTTCTAAGTATCCATCACATGAACATAGTTATCTTATGCACATCAAGTGTCTTAAGACCCACTTGATTGCAATGTCCCTAAAAGGAAAGAAAACAAGGATTCATATTCCTCTTATTAATTCATGTATTATTCATGAACCATTTACTCTTTGTCTCATCCTAGGTTCCTTGCCTTTAGCATAGGAATTTGTAAGGATGATTCCATGTCATTATCCCTTTCTTTATTATTATCTAGCATGTTTATGATCATCTCATGATCTCATCACATTTCCCATTTCCTCAATTATGGGAAAGATCTTTATTATTCTTGCATCATTATTGAACAGGGTTCATCTCCCTTATTCTTATTCTTATCATATGAGGAGTACACTTTTAGTTCCTCATACAACTTGCTCATTTTAGATTATCTCAGACTTCTCTTTCTTATGCATAGGATATGACACATTTATTCATTCCATATTTCTGATTTCATGATACTCATTAGATTCTATCAGAATGACTACTTGATCAGAGCAATCAAAAGACAACAATCTAAGAGTTTCCATACTCACTTTATCATCAATAATTGTATACCTGGCCAGGGTATATAAATACTGAGATTAAGTGGTATGCTCTTTGTATACTATCATACTCCTTTTCATATTATCACAAGCATAAGGTTTAACATCCTTGGATTTTATCCAGGCATCTCTTCTATACCTCATCTTCTCTTATAGAGGTAAGAACAACATAAAACATTTGTAATGTTTTACTATGCAAAACATAAGTCCTCATAGGACTAAACAAGGAAAGTTCAATCAATTCCTTTCTCAGTTAATCCAGGAATTCATAATATGACATATTTGAATGACATTATCTTGTCTAACTTGTCATAATTCATGAATTATTCACTGCATCAGGCTAACTTTGCTTCAAAGGTTGATTCAACAGGTTAAGGTTGAGCACAGACTCAATTTAAGTCCAGAAATTCATCATTTCCTTTTGCTTCAACATGCTGATGCTAATTATAAATCTTGTTGATATCTAAAACATTATCATTGAGGCTGGTAATCTAAGTTACACTGCCAATGCTTGATCCACTAAATACATTACTGTTACCCTAACTTATCCAATAGTAATACTTAAATAAGGATTTTCTTATTATAGTTGGATCAGCTAGGAGATTCTCAGGCAATTATCTCTCTCTTGCATGTTCCCATGCACCTCTTCTTGGCGCAACATTGCTGCTTTCAGCAGCAACCTCCTCATGTGACCCAGTCATCTTTAAGTTCTTCTTCTCTTATATGAGCAGAAGACACTATCAGATACACTGGATGACACCAGAACATACTCTACTACCTTAGTCCTATGTCTCTATAGACTCAGCGAACCTAGAGCTCTGATACCACTAATTTGTGGCATCCAACTCACAAAAACAAGATTAACTTAAGCGGAAGCGAATTATTTGCAGCGGATTACTGAAAAATCACTAAAAATTAAAACTTTTTGCAAAGAGATCCACACATAGGAAATCTTTCCCATCAAGAACCATTATATAACATTTACATTCTTATTTAAACGTACATAACCTGTACCATCTCTTTTTAGAGATTGCATCATCAGCTGCCTTATAAACATTATATACATACATCATACGAATCTCGAGGCATCAAGCCAAAACCTCAGATCGATTTATCAAAAACACTGACCAAAAACTTCGAGGACCTGAGAGTACAGAGACGACACATAGGACTTTCTAGCTACATAACTTGACAGACAATATCTCCACCTGAGATCTCACTGTTGTCCCTAATTTTACTGCTGCTGTCCTTTCCTGCAAAAGGATTTCTGCTCCTCTGTCCTCGTTCACCTAAAAAGTTGGATCCCACGAGGGTGAGACAATTGTAAATTGCCTCAACGAGAGATATAACTCTCCACCCAAACATTGTTATAGCAGTTTATTAAAATAAACTGAGCAGAAGGATTTATATATATAATCAACAGTAGGTAATTCATTGTATGAACAAGGTGAAGTAATCTCCTTTCCCAAGGAGAACATTGTATCTACACATGGTAGAATCATAGTTCATCCATCTACTTGTAATGAATACAAACAGATATGAATAACATCAAAGAACTAGGGTTGCATAAAAGAAATGTAATATCAGCCAATGAATTTCCATATTCAATCCTTAAGCAAACATGCTATATGGCTAATTTTCATTTTATAAACACACTTATGTCCTGAGGAGATGAGGTATACCGCTCATACTCCAACCGACCACTGCGAAGTCGAAATCAATACCATACATAGGTTAATGGAAGAGCCAGATTCCCATGACATCTCACATTCCGGTCAGTGCAGGACAACAAGCAGGACTGTGTCGACTGCTCAAAATAGCTTTCCAGGGTATACTGGAACTTCGCTATAGAATTACAGCGTCAACTGCACTCTCATCGGCCATCGAGAGATTTAATGTTTATCTCCTCGACCCGACATTAAATATCATTGGGAGATTAATGTTACATCTATCCCAACCATCGAGAGATTTATGATACATCCATCCCGACACATGAAGGATTGGGAGGTTTGATGTTTACCTTCCCTCAATCTCTTCATCGGAAGTAAGGATATTTTTTGCCCATTCACCCCCACATATTCAAAATATGCGTTCCGGGTTTTGCCGCAGGCACCCGTTTCACCATCACCTTATTACTGACGATGATGGATCTATGGTCAGAGCTCTACATGAAAAAATTTCACTTGATTAATTAAGTACATTTTCATATTATTTTAGCATCAGCCAAGTTCTCAAACAAGACTTATTACAAAAATGCTATAAAGAGACATGTACTACTTTCATCAGATACTTATCAGTCTTTCAAAGACCTTAGGAACTCAGTCCCTCATTTCAAAACTGGGAATTCTCATCCCTTCACATTCTCATCACCATAATCATATGGTTTTGGGTATTCAAACACTTAACTCATCATTGAGCATCATTACCATCTATTAGGTAACTATCACCTTCAGGTCATCTGACCAAGGCATTCATGATACTTATTACACAAGCATCACACATGGCTCTTAAGGCCACAGAGAATCTTATCACCTCTTTCTAGGCAACAGCTTACTCATATGACTCATAAAATCCATGCACATTGCTACTTTTACTAAGCAACAACAACATTAGGGCACATAAGGCCAATCAACATTTATTATATAAATGTCACAGCTCAAATCTGGCTAAATTCATCATCTCATAATATATGCATGGTTATTAGACATGATGACAGTCATACAAGTTATTCATCACATCCTGTGATATAATAGTAACGCCATTATTCCTTTACTAGGAATTAGGGTTTACTATCAGATAGGGCTTTTCATTCCCTTTACCCAAAATTAGGGTTAGGGTTCCCCATTTCTCATTAATTAGGGTCTCATGAATATTTTATATCTCCAACCCTTAATTCATTATTCCATACCTCTGGGATATTGAAAGATATCATAAATAATTATTCAAGATCATTACTCTCATCGTATAGCATTAATGATCATCAATTCAAGGTATGAGTTCATTTCTCATCCTCATCATGGTATGACTACATCATACTCATCATTTAGGCTTAACCCCATTCTCAAGGTACATTACTTAACACTCATCAAAGTGCAACAACTCATTACATTTCATTGTAATAGTTGCATAACACACTTCATATGTTTCTTACCCAATTATATTGGATTTAAAGTGTATCAAGGTATATAAACCTTGAAGTGCTAAATGTGATAACTATCATATCTTGATGTATCACTTTCTCATCATTTCAGACCCTCTTGAGTTAATCAACTTATCTTGTATTAAGGTATTCCCCTCTTAATACATTCCATCACTAAACTCTCACCTTTAGCATATAATGCATAGGCCACACATGAGAATTGTCCAACTATCTTTAATGATATGAACTTGTCTAATGATAGAGACATTGCTTACAATTAGGTTGCATATAATCAACCACATGAAATGTTTCACCTTTATAAGGTCATTCCTTCTATCTCATCATTAGGGTTTCCGTATACCCTTATTTGAAATTAGGATTATGATTCATTGTCATATTGCCCAGGATTAGGGCTTTATGCATTATGACATCACATTAGAGTCTCATATACCTTCACCCTTCTTAGGGCCTCTCATCACAACATAGTATTAGAGCATCATGTGGTATTAATTCTTAGTCAGGGTTTCTCATGGAATTACCCTCAACTAGGGTTTCACATGGAATCACCCTCAACTAGGGTTTCACATGGAATCACCCTCAACTAGGGTTTCACATGTCATTACATAACATCGCCCTAAATTTGATTCTCACATCACATCACCACATAAATGTTCCATATACATCATTCTAACTTAGGGTTTCTCATGACATAACCCTAGAATAGGATTTCACATGGAATCATCCTTAATTAGGACTTCACATGGAATCACCCTCAACTAGGGTTTCACATGGAATCATCCTTAATTAGGATTTCCACCATAGTCATCCACAATTTGGGTCTACTATTCATCTCCATTAAGATTTTACATCTCAATTCCTTAAATTAGAGTTTCACATATCATTACCCTAGATTAGGGCTACATCCTCACCCTGGATTAGGGTTTTATTTAGAATTGCACTCAATTAGGGTTAGAGTTCAATAGCCCTGTCAATTAGGGTTTATATTTATGATTAGGGTTTCATGATCTCTTTACTAAGGATCATACCCTTAATCACCACATGAATCATACTCATGTATGAATTCCATTCTATCATCCTCTCAAATTGATTAGGTTATATCAGCCTTTCAAGGTACTAGCCACACCATTACTTAGTGTTACACTCATTACTCCTAAGAGTGTCTTACTCTCACCTTTACAAGGTGTCTCGGGTTGGAGGTGTATGAGCACCATCCATATCAGGCTAGAGGTGCATTCAATCACCATATCGGGTGGCTCACCATCTAGGGTTGGTTGTGACAAATCAGGGTTTGCCATATCAGGCTCAACCCAATATACAAGTCAATGAGAGTGTAGGGCGCCAATCCATATCAGGCTACACCATCAAACATTAGGTTGCAACACCCATGTTGGGTTAGGTTTGGTTGTGATAGGGACATGGTACATATATGTGTTGCCCATGTTGTTAAAGAAGTATCAACTCTTCACCATATCGGGCAACCCTATCATGCAAGATCATGTGTCGTGCAAGGTCATGTAGGCCTCATGATACTAAGTACCAATGATGTATCATATGATCATATCGTGCATTAGCACTTGTTACTCTTCACTTATATCAGGTTACCCAAATTAGGGTTTCTTGTCATCTTTCAAGTATACAATTGACCTTGTATCATTCTTGGAGTCTATGCTTGACTCCCTATTGTGCAAGAGCTATATAGTACACCCCCATATCATGCAAGAAGGTATAAAATCATATCCATAACGTTTTAGTGAAGTAGGTGCATCATCATATCGGGTTAGGGGTGCTTGCTTGTGTGCATGCACCCGATATCACTTTTATAGGGTGATATCATCATCTTCAAGCTCTAGACCTTTGTTCTAAACAATATAGTTCATGTCAACAGGTCTAAGAAACTACTAGAACTCATAATTTCATCAACTATTTTAGGAAATTTTGGAATTAAAAGTAGATCATTAAATACAACAATTTAGGTGATGAACAATAACATGGTTGAGTTCAAGTTATATAACCCGCCTTAAGAACAACTTCAAAGCTCCAAGCTCCATGTTCCTAAGGTTGAAGATCACTTTATCAAACGTCCAAGGCTCGTTCACAATTCCTTCATATACAAGGAATAACCATGTGTTGGGTTTTAAGGGAGGCAGAGAAGGCAGCGGAAACAAAAAAAAATCTCCTCCCCAAACCCAGAACAAGGAAACGCGTCAACGTCTATATAATAGGAAGGGATGGTTTGTGGAATCATACCTTGTCCCGAGGCTTGCTCAGTGAAAATACCTCGCGGCTTGCACGGTCTTCACCTCCAGTCTTTGACGGTGTCTGTGCAGCTCCTGGTCGCACCGGGACTGACGACTCCTGGTCTCATCGGGACTGTCGGGATTAACAACTGTCCTCCGAGCGGCAGAAATCTCTCGCCTCTGAAGTAGTCCACACGGACCACCTGGAACTCCAATCTCCTTGTCCCACAAGGAATTAGAAGGAGTCGCACCTTCCTGTCGGCGTACTAGTCACTGACACACTCTCTTGCCACCAGTCGCTTTCTGTAGTTGTCTTTCCCTTATTGTGCCTCCCTTATCGGGTAGCACTTGCCTGGGCTCTCTCAGTTACCAAAACCAGAGAGAATGACAACTTTACAGAGCAACTAGTTGCACTGAGTTGTACTTGGAGAAGCCCCCAATACCCCTATATATATAGGAGGGTCATGGGACATGGTTCTCTATCCCGGGCAATGTGGGACTAAAGCAGGAGTAGAAGGGTTCAAGATTTTCCACAAAAACAACCAACTGTGCAACATGAACCGATCATTTCATTTCTAAAATGGTCGGTTGGGGACCTGAGCCGCTTGGTTGACACCTCAACTGATCGGTTGGGACCCATGAAATGGTCGTTTCACTTCTGAACCGGTCAGTTCGTGGTCCTGATCAGTTCCCGATTGACTTTTCTTCTTTTGTTTCTAATTGGTACCTAATACCAATCCTTGTTTCAATCAAATTGGGCAAGTGAAACGAAAAGAAATTTCTCACCAACCTGACTTTCCCAACTTGCTCGGCTGGACCAGTTGAACCGATCATTTCAATACTTGAAGCGATTGTTTCACCTTGTCCATCAGCCGATCGACTCACCATCTGAGCCGATCGGTTCACCAAGCTCAGCCGATCGGTTCATCACATGAGCCGATCGGTTGGGAGTGTTGATTGTGCAGAATCAGTCAATTGCAATTTTAGTCAATCTGATACTCCAATCAATTTGTCCAACACCTTGAACATTATGACATTGAGCTATCAATTAATTAAGTGTTTAATTGAACTACTAAACTCCTTTAGTAATCAATCTAAACATTGTTTGTGGACAAAAATCCTCTTCCAGGTTAAATCCTATGTGTGTGACCCTACAGGTCCATTTCACGTTGGCAGTGAAAGTCCATAACACTTATGACTTCACAAGCAAAGAGTGGTGCCTAGTCACACATCAGCGCTACCCAAGTGAAATAGAAAGTTGGAGAACAACTTTCAATCCTACAATCTGTGAATGGTGTTATAGTGAATGTATAATTCCTTTGTCACTGATATTCCGAATGAACTCGAGGCATGGAACAATCATCATGTCAACGTTCATTCACTTTCTTGATCTCAGAGTAGGTTGGAAGAGATATGTTATGACATCAGTATCACATACTGATTCACACATGCGTGCACACCTTTCTCAATCCTACTCATCAAGTGGCCATGGATATCATACTCCCTCAGGAGGGACAAATCCCATATCTATCACTCACCCCTCAAAAGCCCCATGTGTCAAATCCACCCAATCATCACCTTTATAACAGCCCATGTTTCAGGACTGCATTTGATGATGTAAAAGTGTGCCTAACGACATGTGTTGAGTGTAGTGATTTCAGGTCAAAGAATCACACTCACCACCATCACTGTGAGTACTGATTGTGACTACCATGTCATGGTTCCATGTGTCAAACTCACGGTGGGTCTGTCCGGTACACTTGTTCTCTAACAAGTACCTATGTGTTTGGTTTGATATCTCTATATCATGACTAATGAGATTCTGTCATCAACCAACACCACAATCTAGTCTTGTGTGTCATTGTTGTCTATCTACCTTCCACAATGACATCCGACTAGGGACATAACAAGAATGTACAAACTCTTAGCATTCGTATGATCTCATCGTTCAGGTCCTGAACCTGAAAGCATATGTCATTAAGTACTGTCATTCTCTAGACATTCAATCTGTTCTATCACTATCTCATATGACTGAACCAGAAATAATTGGAAGCTTGCCTTTGATGTTTATCAAATCAATCTTAATGTATCCCACCAATCATCCCATGATTAGCTCTCAGGGCATACATACCAACAGACTCCCACTTGCACTGCAAGCCAATCACCCTTGAATCATATTCATAGTGATCTTCAAACATGTCCCACATGTTACTGTGCTCTAGTGTGAACATAAAAGGTTATGACAACACCTTGCCAAAGTCAGTATAAATTGCATGTCTCACATCTCTTCGTTGTATGTCACACGTATGAGATGGAGTTGTCGTAATATGTGATCTAGTATTCCTTTGCTAACCTTTAGCCACATTGCATGATCAAGGATTCCATACTTATCATCAATGAGCAGAATATCTATAAGTTCATCTCATGAACTTCCAGATCCATATAGTATCCACTGTTGTTCTCAAACACATAGATACTCGACATTTCCTTTTAAATGGTTTTATTGGAACACTTCCAATTATCAACAAACTTTCACTTTTATATATCCTATATATATTTTGCAATTAATTTTCTGTCCTTTCAGAAGTTCGCATCAATGCAACTCTTTACATTGAACTCTTCCTTATCTCCATAGAACTAGTACTTCACAAGTACTTATCAAGTTCTCATGGTATTCCAGTAACCCTTACTGGAAGTAGACAGACATCCACTCGTCATGTCTCACATACGAGTTATCAGGATGAGCACATCATATTGCCATGTCCTACATACAAGATGATGAATGCATTTTGTTCTTGCCATGTCGATACATGCAAGATAATGGGATGATTACATACATGATAGATCCATATCTATTCTTAGTGTTCCCATTCTTCATAAGAATTGGACACTTGGCCTTGGGATACTAACTCCATATAACATGGACAAGTTTTTCTCCCACTGAATCTGTGCATACTGAACCCTTCAGTACAGATTGCCAATGTATGCCTTCTTTTCAGGTCAAGAGGTTTTCGAGAACTATCTCTATAAATCTCTATTCCTATCACATAGGAAACATCTCTATCTTCCTTAAAGATAATTTTCACTTTTTGTATTTACATTCTAGAACATCAACATGTGGAATGTGAATACGCTCCCACTAAATCACAAATCCTTCTTTATCTTTGACATATCAGTCAAGCCCCTTTGACTATATCATCAAAGTAAAGATCCAATTCTGAGTTGCTTGTACTCAATCAATCACATTGATTAGTCCATTATAACTTATAGACTTCATTTGCATTAGTGGATTCATAAACCTTATAGGTTGTGTCACATACACATCCTTGTTTTATTCCTCATAGGAATGCAATTTTAGTATCCATATGCCAAATGTCTTAGTCATTAAGTTGCAATCAGCAAGCTTCATCCTTCTGAAAATGTTATCCATGTGTCTTAACACTTAAGATTCATTTGCACTTATGGATTTCATCCAATGGGTGCTACCATCAAGGTCATACCTTATGGTTCACATGGATGTCATTTAGGATGTAATGGTCATAAACCATAACTAAAAATTCGGTTCCTCATATTCATCTAGATAGTTGACTCATCACATGAACAACTCATCACATAGATAATTGAGGTGTAAGGATATAAGAATTCACAACCCTTATGATTCTTAATTTCTTTTATTAGTGAGGGGTATTCTTTTATTAAGAAGAATTCATTTATTTGATAATCATTCTCTAACTCCTTAGAGTATGATTCCTTCTTGATTTAGACATCACCATGCCTTAATCATGAGTTCACTATGATACACTATCATAATCACTCATAAGGATCTCAAACATTTGGTCCAAGTATTTCATTCATTGATCTCATCAAGAATTAACACTTTACCAAATTTGCACTTCATCTATGATAATATTGAACACTTCAAGATATTCATATTGGTATTTCTCTAAACACCATTTGAAGATTAGCATTTGTTCCAATAGGTATGTAAATGCATCACATGTATCATACGTAATAGGATAATCATTCTCCCACTACCTTTAGTGAAGATTGATTAATCATGTCCAAGATATTCATGTCTCTTACTGGTTCTCTAACCAAAAGAGTCTAGATTTATCCATCACATGGAAACTAGAAATGAATTTCTCATGATTGATTGTAATTTGATTGTTTGAGTTATCTATAACTTTTAGGTATCATTTTATCTTATGCATATCAAATACCACAAGATAAACAAGGAATTGCCACAAAGATCATATTGAAACATCTCTTTATTAATTGCCATCATTGTCATACAATATGCAAAAATAAAGTGTTTCTATCTATTGGAAAATATGAAATAGCAGTTCATAACTGTATTACATGCCTTTTAGGCTGAAAATAAACTAAATTACTCCTATCTATGGCAGAAACACTTGCCCCATTTATTGAGTGCTTTACACTTTACATCTTGGTATCATATACCTCAAAAGTGTTACAAGTTTACTTTCATGACACCTTTAAGTAGAGACGTTTGTCGCATCCTTCTTCTTTTGTTCTTCTAGATAGAGAGGACAATTCCTTTTCCAATGTCCTAGCTTTTGACAATGGTGGCAATTGCCTTTCTTGGTCATGCCTCCCTTGTCCTTGAGAGCTGAAGACGACTTGGGCTCCTGGCTAGCATCAGAACCTTTCTTAGCTTTGCCCTTGCCCTTGTTCTTGGACTTGCCTTTCTTGCTCGTGATCACCATCACAGACTTAGGCTTGTCCTTCTTCATCTGTGTCTCGGCTATCCTCAACATGCCCAACAACTCTGACATTGGCCTATCAAAGTTGTTCATGTTGTAGTTCATCACAAACTGACTGTAGGATTCTGGCAACGATTGCAGTATCACGTCAGTAGCCAACTCTTAGCTCAGTGGAAATCCCAGTCTTGTCAGGTTCTCCACATACCCAATCATCTTGAGTGTGTGAGGACCAACTAAATCTCCTTCTATCATGACGCACTTGAACAGTGCCCTTGAGACATCATATCTCTCTTGTCGTGCTTGATCTTCATACATGTTCTTAAGATGCTGAATCATCTCAATGACACCCATGTTCTCATGTTGTCTCTGCAACTCGTGGTTCATATAGCACAACATCAAGCACTTTGCATCAATGGCATCATCAGAATGCTTCTTGTAAGCGTCCCTTTCTGTCTTTGGTGCATTAGGAGCAGGTTCCTCTGGAATTGGAGTATCCAGGACATAGAGCTTTCGCTCTTGAGTGAGAACAATTCTCAATGTCCTATACCAGTCGTGGAAGTTTGTCCCATTCAGCATGTCCTTTTCAAGGACCGATCGCAAAGAGAAGTGATTGTTGTTTGTTGTCATTTGTACTACAAAAGGAAATATGCAATTTTAGTCCAAAACTCATTTTTGACTTATTTGATTGATTTGAAAAGTTGACGATATAATTAGGCCTTTAATTAATTATCGCTCCCACTATTTTAGTTCAAATTGATAGCCCTCACCATCAATTTGGAAGATTGCAGCGTACAACCTTCTAGTGGGCAAGATCCTGAAATCCTCTAAGTCATGGACCAGCTAGGGCTGTCACCCACAACTTAGATCTCTCAGGTAGGCAACTCTTACCAATTGCATCATATGCAACTCTTGATAAGATGTCATATGCAACTCCTTGCCATGATCATCTCCATGCCTCAAGGTACTAGATCATATCTAGGTCACCTTGTTAAATCTGACCCAAAGCAAACACGATGAATATGCACCATGCTAGGGCAGACCCACATATCCATCCTTCACGTTTCCACGAGATAGACAGTGCACCACGCTAGGGCGTGCCCACACTTGGTCGATCAAGCTTTTCACGTGTGTCGCATTTGGAAGGCATCTAAAACTTAATATTTAATGAGGGATTTGGTTTTATATACATATACATATCCAATCACCACAATATATAGTACGTATCATATACATGCTATATCCCACAGAAAATATGCGAAATGATAAAAGCGATGATTACGGCCATCCTAATGTGATTCCATGAGCCAAGAGGAATCACGGTCATCTAGGTCTACATCAAATGCAACATGTACAAGATGAACTCTGTGCTTTGCCTTTTTGGGTTTGATCAACTCATCACATGACAGATCGGCTCGCCATCAGGCCGGTCGGCTGGGTGCCACCAGCCGATCGGTTGGCTCCTCCAACCGATCAGTTTGCTTAGTCATCATGCATCTCATCATGGCCGCCACCCACTCGTCTCGCTGCTCGAACCGGTCATCAACCGATCGGCTCACTCCTTGAACTGATCAGCTCACTCCTTGAACTGATCGTCTGGAACGTCAACCGATCGGTTCACGCCTTGAACTGATCGTCTCAGTTGTCGTCAGGATGTCCTTCGTTCTTTGACATAACATGAAATAAAATTCTATCCTATTTTACATTATAAAAAGAGAAACCCTGAGTTACATTCAGGGGGAGCAAAGGTAGGAAAGAAATCTCGAATTATTTTGAGTTACATCGGAAATAAGAGAAAGAAGATCGGTGTGCAGACCAAGATGCAAGCAACCGCATACAACCATACACAGATAGGGTTTATTGGCCATAACCACGCTATACATCCACCACAAAACTCATTTAAGGGCGACGGGTATCGAGTGCATTAATATTACATATCATATATGTATATTGGGATTTGTGGATTTACGATTGGACATGCATAAAGCCAATTTTATTCGCATCGTATGCAATAAATAAAGGTGACAAACCAAAATCGATCATATCGATAATCCTAAAGTATAGAGCAGTTGACGTGGCTCTGATACCACTGTTGGGTTTTAAGAGAGGCAGAGAAGGCAACGGAAACAAAAAAATTTCTGCTCCCCAAACCCAGAACAAGGAAACGTGTCAACCTCTATACAATAGGAAGGGATGGTTTGTGGAATCATACCTTGTCCAGAGGCTTACTCAGCGACAATACCTCACGGCTTGCGTGGTCTTCACCTCCGGTCTTGGACGGTGTCTGTGCAGCTCCTGGTCGCACCGCGACTGACGACTCCTGGTCTCACCGAGATTGTCGGGATTGACAGCTGTCCTCCAAGCAGTAGAAATCTCCCGCCTCTGAAGTAGTCCACACGGACCACCTGGAACTCCAATCTCCTTGTCCCACAAGGAATTGGAAGGAGTCGCACCCTCCTGTTGTCGTACTAGTCACCGACACACTCTCCTGCCACCATTCGCTTTCTGCAATCGTCTTTCCCTTGCTGTGCCTCCCTTATCGGGTAGCACTTGCCTGGGCTCTCTCAGTTACCAAAACTAGAGAGAAAGACAACTTTACAGAGCAACTAGTTGTACTGAGTTGTACTTCGAGAAGCCCCCAATACCCCTATATATAGGAGGGTCATGGGACAAGGTTCTCTATCCTGGGCAATGTGGGACTAAAGCAGGAGTAGAAGGGTTTGAGATTTTCCACAAAAACAACTAACTACGCAACCTGAACCGATCGTTTCATTTCTGAAACGGTCGGTTGGGGACCTGAGCCGGTTGGTTGACACCTTAACCGATCAGTTGGGACCCATGAAATGGTCGGTTCACTTCTGAACTGGTCGGTTTGTGGTCCTGATCAGTTCCCGATTGACTTTTCTTCTTTTGTTTCTAATTGGTACCTAATACCAATCCTTGTTTCAATCAAATTGGGCAAGTGAAATGAAAAGAAATTTCTCACCAACCTGACTTTCCCAACTTGCTCGGTTAGACCAGTTGAACCAATCGTTTCAACACTTGAAGCAATTGTTTCACCCTGTCCATCAGTCGATCGACTCACCATCTGAGCCGATCGGTTCACCAAGCTCAGCCGATCGGTTCATCACATGAGCCGATCGATTGGGAGTGCAGATTGTACATAATCAGTTAATTGCAGTTTCAATCAATCTGATACTCCAATCAATGTGTCCAACACCTTGAACATTATGACATTAAGCTATCAATTAATTGAGTGTTTAATTGAACTACTAAACTCCTTTAGTAATCAATCTAAACATTGTTTGTGGACAAAACTCCTCTTCCAGGTTAAATCCTATGTGTGTGACCCTACAGGTCCATTTCACGTTGGCAGTGAAAGTCCATAACACTTATGACTTTACAAATAAAGAGCGGTGCCTAGTCACACATTAGTGCTACCCAAGTGAAATAGAAAGTTGGAGAACCGCTTTCAATCCTACAATCCGTGGATGGTGTTATAGTGAATGTATAATTCCTTTGTCGCTGATATCCCGAATGAACTCGAGGCATGGAACAGTCATCCTATCAACGTTCATTCACTTTCTTGATCTCAGAGTAGATTAGAAGAGATACGTTATGACATCAGTATCACATACTGATTCACACATACGTGCACGCCTTTCTCAATCCTACTCATCAAGTGGCCATGGATATCATACTCCCTCAGGAGGGACAAATCCCATATCTATCACTCACCCCTCAAAAGCCCCATGTGTCAAAGCCACCCAATCATCACCTTTATAACAACCCATGTTTCAGGACTGCGTTTGATGATGTCAAAGTGTGCCCAACGACATGTGTTGAGTGTAGTGATTTCAGGTCAAAGAATCACACTCACCACCATCACTATGAGTACTGACTGTGACTATCATGTCATGGTTCCATGTGTCAAACTCTTACACTTGTTCTCTAACAAGTACCTATGTGTTTGGTTTAATATCTCTATATCATGACTAATGAGATTCTGTCATCAACCAACACCACAATCTAGTCTTGTGTGTCATTGCTATCTATCTACCTTCCACAATGACATCTGACTAGGGACATAACAAGAATGTACAAATTCTTAGCATCCGTATGATCTCATCATTTAGGTCCTGAACCTGAAAGGATACATCATTGAGTATTGTCATTCTCTAGACATTCAATATGTTCTATCACTATCTTATATGACTAAACCAGAAAGAATTGGAAGCTTGCCTTTGATGTTTATCAAATAAATCTTAATGAATCCCACCAATCATCCCATAATTATCTCTCAGGGCATACATACCAACACGATGGATAAGCAATTGGTGAAGAAGAAAAGAAAGGTAGATCATAACCCTAGTTCCATGCTTCAATTCAAGGTTGAAGATGATCTTATCCTTACCTTAGGGTTAAGTATGAGCTCCTTCTTGCTAATTAACACATTTTCACAATACAATAGTGTCCTTGCATGATATGGAAACCCTCTTGAACGATATGGCACTCACTTGCACGATATGCCACTCAACTCTTCACCCTATTGGCCGATATCACCTTATATGGCCAATTTCACCTACTTGGCCGATATGCTCTTGCCATGGGCGATATCCCAAGGCCCATGCACAATACCACAACATTCCTTCATGATATGGGAGCTCTATGCATGATACCTTAGGGTAGGAGGGTGGTAAGGGTCGCAAAATTGCTCCAAGGGGTGAAACTAGGGGTATATATACTTGTTGTTCATGAAGGAAGGCAAAAATGAGGTATCAACATTTTGAGCTAGTAGGTGCCACGTGTCATGCATGGATGACATGTGTACATGCATGCATCAACATTTATCTTGAAATTAAAAAAGGTTTATGATCATCTAGAGATGCAAATTCCTCCATTGCTTATCCATTTGGATAAGTCATCCAGGTTTAATCACCATTTTAAGTCAAGCCGATACACTTTTTCTAAGGAAACTTGTTGGCCATCACACCTCACCTCCTTGGGGTGCTTTGCACGATATGGACTTTGCCAAGAGTTCACAAAACGATATGGGACACCTCCTTGGGCTCCATGGCCGATAGGCACTCATATATAAGCTTTTCAACTTGATACAACTCAAGTTAAGCTTTCATATTCAACCCTTTTCTTGGTCATTTCATCACCAAGATAACCATCATTCATAAATGATTCAAACATGGTGTATCATTCATTATATCTCCTCTAAATGATACATAGAGGAAATAGAAACACTCTAGAGGTGTTAATTTGCATATCAACCCCACATTTTGGGTAGATTACAATTTGTACCAAAATTGATGCATAAGGTATCAACATTGTTCAAACAAGTTCAAACTTAGAATTTAGGCTTTCCACAAACCAGATTGAATCATTCTCTCTCTTATTATGGTAAAACATATAAGGCACGTTAAACATATGAAATTTTGCAATATAACCCCTCAACTTGGGTAAGTTGCACTTTGATCCAAAACAAAGGAACATTACTCAAACATCATTCAATCAGGACCAAACTTGAAACATAAGTGTGTCACATGATAAAAAAACACCTTAGAGGATTATATTAAAGTTCTAAGCAACTTTATTAGCCAAAAAAATAGGGTTACCTCATAACCCAGGTCAGGGTCGTTACAACTCCAAGCTGAGCACACTTAACTATGGAGTTCTTTAGAGTTGGCCTCCCGAAAAAGGAGGTGCACCTTAGTGATATGGATAGTCCAATCATTCCTTTTGAGATCATCTTATACGAGGCCTCAAATCCTAGGATGTTACAATCTCTCTCACTTAGACTCTTGAGTTCAACTTCCTGACTGGTCACCCATCCTAGTACTACTCTAAGCTAAGCATGCTTAACTATGGAGTTCTTTAGAGATGGGCTCCTGAAAAAGTAAGTGCACCTTGGTGATATGGGTAGTCCAATCATTCCTTTTAAGATTATCTTATCTGAGGCTTCAAATCCTGGGACGTTACAGAAACTCCTATTCCCTTACTAAGAGGTTGGTATGCTTGGATATCTACAATTGACCAAACAAGGTCAATAATGTATCCAAATACACTCATATTAACATAATAACTTAAATTTGTGCTAATATGTTACATATATTTCCTTTTACAGTTAATACCCACATAATGACTAAATAAAAATGTATAATATAATTTGGAGTAACAATTGGTAATTCCATGTTCATAAATATTAATAATATTTTATTATTTAAATAAATATGAAATTAATAGACTAAGTATGTTAAATGTTGTAAAATGTGGAGTTTCGTGTATAATAATACAATGTAAAGATATTAGGACATAATTTAATGAAAGTTGATAATTATGATGTAATATTGTAATTCTAATTCTAAGCCAAAAATCCTAAAGGTGTTATAACTCATAAAAGAAATCTAAAAACACATATATAATATGAAAATCGTGTTCTTTGGGTCCCAATTAACTTGGGTGCCAAGTTTCACATTATTTGAATTATAATAACTATCCTAAGATGCATTTAGGAAAAAGGAAATACAACTTAAATCAATAAATTAATAATATATTTAATTACTCCAAAAGTGGAAATGAATGATAATATAGAATTGTACATGTCATATTTGTTTTAACTTTCATAATAGTTGGATAGTTCTAGATACATAAACTATTTTGGAAAATAAAATATGAGTTTTTCTCCAAAATAATAAGCAATATGTTTAATGACTTCTAAAGTGGAAACTAGTGAGAAAAGTAATTTTCTCCTTTCTTATTGGCCATAGAAGTCAATCTTTTATTAATGAGAAAATTAACTTATGTTGGGAAACCAAAGTCGTCATTTCTTAGACGAACTATAATAAAAGTTTAAGTAGACATTTGAATAAAAGAAATATTAAAATTTTTGTGATTTGGAGTAATGTGTAACAAAATATGTAAACTTAGTTTCTACTTTATAAACGTATTTATACAATTATGTCATGATTAAGTAAACACACCCAATAATACTTACAAGACATGTAGCAATATATATTACGACACACACACACACACACACACACACACACATATATATATATATATATATGAATTAATGTTAAAAACATGTATAAACGTCTACTAAAATATTAATGGGTATTTCACACAAGTGGCACAATCTTTCTTGTCTTTGGCTAACAAATTGATTTATGGAAATTAATGAAAATGCATGAAATTGTTCGTCATAAGAGAATTATAATGAAATTCTCATTTCCAAATATGATGATTGTATATGAAATTTGATGACATTGTTCCATTAAATATAATATATGAATTTCACAAAGGCATGTAGGCAGAATTATCCTCTCTAGCCTACCATAAAGGAAGTTGACTCTCATTATATAGTTTGCATTTCATTGAGAATATGTTGCAACATAAAACACATCTAATCAATAAATGACTACCAATTGAAAAATTATAATAATATTGTCTGTACGCTTTTCTAAAAAAACTTACCACTTTCCTCCTCAATTTCTCAAAATTGGGAAATCGTCAATCTGGTAATCTCATCATCATTATCTTGATTTATGACAAATTTGAAAGAAATGTTATATTATAGATATCAAGAATATCTATCGAGTTTTTTCTTATAATTTATTATAATAATTAAATTCGGGATATGCAAGTTTAGAATAGTTTGGGGGAGATTAGAAATCAAAATTAGAATTATTTTTACATTAATTACATAGATGCCTTTTCCTTAAAATGAAATCATGTTACACATACTTAAATGAAAAATTAGCATGACAATATGTATTTAAAAAAATATAAAACGAATATACTTCCCTTATGAGTAGTCCAAAGGGTCATAAAAACCAAATATAGTAGCACAATATACATTATGATTATATTTATTTAAATAATTCCAATAACATCTTTATATATTAAATATTCCAATAAATAAGCTAAAAACAAGAACTAATGTTAACTCTGGATTCATCATGCATTAATTTGTTTATTTGTGATATTTCATGTCAATTGGATAATTCTAAGTTGCCATAGATAAATTATAAAATAAATTAGCATGATGATACTAAAAGGATACAAATAAATTAAATGGGTTATTAAACAGTTTCAAAACAGGAAACATGTGTTAAATTTGTTTTATACACATCATAATTAGACTACATGTCAAATTTACTTTGTTTAATTAATGAGTGTTTCCTCAAATAAAATATAAAATAAAGGATGAAAATACGAGTATCTAAAGAAATATTGTTGCTTTAGTTGGGTTGTATTTTCCTAAATATTCCCTACCATGACATTATATATCTAAAAAATAAAACCAGTCCGACAACAACCCCTAAATCTCATTCTTAATTAAATAGTCCACGTGTGTCTCTACTACACTTTTCCATTAAATTTTTAAAACTATATATTTTATAAGGAGAATCATCCATGCTATATAATAAAGTCCATCGATGGTGTTGAATGCAATTTTCTCCATTATTCTTTGAAATTACAAACTGGTCCATGTGTGTGTACACTATACTTTTATTTCTAATTTTTATAATTATGCGTTGTATAAGGAGACTCATGTGTATACTATATAAGAAAGCTCGCCGAGAGTGTTGGTGTAAGGAGTGGAACCCACTAGGGGACCATTCCCTAACTGTATTATCTTGAGACCACTATAGCAATTCCCATACAATGAGGCATAACATATAGTTTGAAGGGAAGCTATTTCATTCTCAAAATAATATGGCAAAATAGAGCATAAAGTAAAAGCAGCGGAATGTAAGGTGTAAATTTATTACATGATCAAATTATTTCTAAGAACTTGTCCACATGGACATAGAAGAAATATAAATGAAACTAAATCTAATGGATCGGTCGCAGAAGGCAACCTAGGCATCTCAGAAACTCCACAAACTACTACTGATCAGGTTCCTCAAACCCTGGGTCCTCAGGCGCAGGCTCCTCCTCTAAGGTCACCATAGGCTCCTCTTCACCTGGGTGGAAGGAAACATCACCCAGAAATATAAGAAACAACAAAAAGGTCAGCAAAGGATGAGTATGTACATATATAACAATTTCTTTGGGCATTATAATGTGTTACGAGTATAGAAGAGATGTTCTCATAAGAAAAAAATGGGGGGGGGGGCTATTTGCAATTAGGTATGTTCAAGAGAAAAGTAACAAAAGGAATGAGGCATATTAAATTTCAGATCACAAGAATAATAATAAAAGAGCCTTGCCATAACAGTTATCAACATTCTCAATATAAATCAGTAAATGTTTGCATGCATATAATGTAGACTAAATATACCTAAAATAGGGCCATAACACCATAGGATCATGGCCTAAAAATAAACAAGGGTGGAAACGCACACCCCGAGCGGAAACACACGCCGTATATAAGTATGGTTTTACATAAGTACTACTATTCTAGATATTCTAGTCAAACATGCAACATGCTATAATAGAGAGGCAAGACTAGCATTTCAATCATTTTCCTAAAAAGGTAATCATAGCAAATGGGGTACAAGTACCCTTATAAACAAGATAGTCCAACAACCAGAATGATATAATGACTCAACACCAGGAAATATAAATGTTTAAGAATTTAGTTTTCATATGAAATAACAATTCAAAAGATGCCTCATTAAAAGGAATCAAGTTTTAGTCAAATAATGCCCAAAATAAAATAGAGGATGTACATACCTTATGATCAGACCTAGATATTCAGTAACACCTCCTAAGCACAGGGTCAAGGTTGTCTCAACCTAGTCATAATATGTGCGCATTTGATTAATATAAAATGTATTAAATCATTTGCTTAGAAATTGACCATATAGTAGGTTGCAAATCTGGGCATGAAACTTGTCCCAATAAATCATTCGTATTTTTTTTGATTTCAAATAGGCATATATATGCCCTATTTGGATAAACGGATAATTTCTTATGAATTTTATAAGTTTAAATCATTTTTGGCTAAATGCAAAAATGGAATTGTCAAATGACGTTTATACCCCTGAATAAACATGCGGATTATCAAGGCTCGTTGTCACGCACACTATAGAGAAATACACAGGAAACATCGCTCGGGTCAACAGAGTCAAATGGAACTAAAATTCATGTTTTGCCCTTGTGGGCGTAACATGAAAATCACTGGTCCCATGGGCCAGACAGGGCTTTCACCCGAGGTATCCATCTACCTCACGCACCATGGACTCCTGTTGGAGCTCAGGTCAGCAGAGGGTGCTCGACCCGACTTCTTCACAGGACGGGGGAATAGCTATCTTCGGCTAGCCATTGCGGAACCAACGGCCCACACAGGACCGAAGGTCACGGGAAGCTGAGGCAAAACGGGCGGCGACAATAAGGGGCAGCAGAGCCCAGTCGCAGAAAGAAGAACACGACTGCATAGGCATTGGAACAAACATGGATCCTAGCCACGTTGTGAGAACCTCAACACGACCCTCACCTCAGAAGCAATCCGTGAGGGGTCCCAGAGTCCAAAACTAAAGAGGGAGGCGTCGAAGCTCCCTCCGGCGGCGGCCAAAAAAATAGGGGAAAGCCGTGAGCTTGTCGACCCTGGCATAGAGGACGACTCAGTGAAAAATAAAAGTACATATTGAAAGAGGGAGGTCTGTAGATGGTTACCTCCGACGCTATTGGAATAAGGTGGCTCAAGGCTCTGTAGCTTCAAGCTTTCTTACCAGAGAAGATGACTTGTGCCGACAATAGCTCCAAAGCACTTTGTGTGCAATTGACTGACGAGGACGGTTGAGGGGGGTGTCGAGGATGAAATCTGGAGCAAACAAAAGGATGCAGTGGCTCCGGGTGGGAAAACGGTGAGTTGGAAAAAGGGCAGCGATGGCTGCTCGAGGATATAATTAGGAGTTTCTAGTTTAGGGCTCTATAGAGGCTAAGTAAGGGATCGTTGGACTCAACAGGGAGAGGGGAGGCCGTTGGCGAAGAAATCACGAAGAACCATTCAGTCTAGCGCTAGGGAGAGACCAGGGAAATATCCCTGTACTATGCGCCTAGCGCCCGCGAGAAGCTCGGAGGTAGGGGACGACTGAGTCCCGCTACCCGAACTGGGCTGCTCACAAGGGCCGAACCGGTCCTTGTACCAAAATCCAGACCGAGACAAAGAAATTAATAAAACTGACCAAGCTTTAGGGTAAAATCATACATAATCTATTAGGGTCTAATTAGGGGTGCATTTGATGTCCAAATGATACCAAATTTTGAGGGTTGACTAATTAAGCTATGAGGAACTCGATTATGGGCTTAGATTTGGGTTTTGAGGTTACTATAGCTATAATTTAACCTTTGTGCATTAATCATTCACTTAATGAAATGAACTAAGTCAAATGGCCAAACCTGCCACCTAAGCTTGATTTTTGTCTTATATGATACCCAAGTCTATCCTAATAAACCAATATAGGATAAAGTAATCTAGATAATCATTATTGCTTATAAGTTTCCCAATTGAAATATTAAACTAGCAAAATCATGTGATTTCAACTCTACGGATCCCTAAGTGAGTCAATCTAGGGTTTGAAGGTCAAAATGTTATATTGATCAATGTAAAGCATGAAAATGATCTCCAAGATATATCTAATAAGATAAAGGACAAGGAATGAGAAAATAATAGTTTGTACCTGGAATTGGGGATGTTATAGTTGGAAGCAATTTTCTCCATTATTTTTTGAAATTACAAACAAGTCCCTATTTATGTACACTACACTTTTATTTTTATGTTTTTAATATTATATACTATATAAAGAGACTGATCTATATATATGTTATATAAGAAAGCCCACTGAGGGTGTTGAGTGCAATTTTCTACATTATTTTTAGATATTACAAAGTGGTCCATGTGTGTGCACGCTACACTATTGTATTTAATTTTAAAACTATATATTTTATAAGGAGATTCACCTATACTATATAAGAAAATCGATCGAGGATGTTGAATGTAATTTTATCCATTATTTTCTAAAATTATAAATTGGTATTTTCATGTGTATACCACTTTTATTTTTAATTTTTAGAATTATATATTGTATAACAAGACTTATCTATAACGTATAAGCAAACATGCCGAGGGTTTCCAATGCAATATTCTCCATTATTTTTAAAAATTATAAATTGGTCTCTATGTGTGTACATTACACTTTTGTTTTAATTTTTTAAATTATATGTTATATAAGAAGACTCATCTATACTATATAAGAAAGCCCACTGAGGGTGTTGAATGCAATTTTTTATATTATTTTTAGAAATTACGAATTGGTCCCTGTGTGTACACTACAGTTTTGTATTTAATTTTTAAAAGTATATATTCCATAAGGATACCCACCTATACTATATAAGAAAGTCGGTTGAAGGTGTTGAATGTAATTTTCTCCATTATTTTCTAAAATTATAGACGGATCCCTGTGTGTGTACACCACTTTTATTTTTAATTTTTTAATTATATATTGTATAAGGACACTTATCTATACTATATAAAAAAAGCCCATCGAGAGTATTGAAAATGTCATTTTCTCCTTTATTTTTTGAAATTAAAACTGATCATTATGTGTATGAGAAGGACTATTAATCTACTAATTGTACATATCTTTGCATCTTCTTTTCTTTAAGTTCAATCCAAAAATTATTCATTGTAGTCTACTAAGGCACCCGTGCATAGCATGGGCTTATGCTTAGTTACAAAAGACTTTTTGAAGTAAAAAAGATAAGATAGATAAATAGCCCGACCCAACCAAACAAGTTAATTGGAAACATCATCCCAAAGATTGGTCGAAGACGAATGTAGCCACTACATACAATCATGTAAACAAGTACTGAGCTGTTAGCAAAGTTACAAGAGATGAAAGAGGCCAATGGATCAAAGGGAGAGCAACCGCCATCTAGGCCGACAAAAGCATGTAGGGAAACTTCTAACCATCCTACATATCATCATGTACATTCTGAATGGGAGATATACACCCATGGTTGTAGAAACCAATTCTCTGGCGGCCTATTACTACACCACTCAGAAGCTTACACCTCCCTAAGGCCATGAGCACCTGCAAAAGGATATATGCGATCATGCTAACAAACATCCACAATGCCATCACCTTTCAAAGAAGCAAAGTCAATAGGCTAGAAGATCATCTTGCACCGTTCCTCCTCGCTTTCAGGGAAGACTAGCAGGAGTACGCCACCAGAGCCAACACTTAAGTAATTTAGTAGTTATTGAATCTCATGACAACGATAATGATAATTGTCCATTTTGTTCCCACGTCTTGAATACCCTAAAGAGGAGGGAAATGTTGAATAAAGATCCTCGACTGCATAAAAATATATATTTCCATTTGGATAATGATATTTGACTATTTTTCTTAAAAATAATATGGTAGGGTAAATATTAGAACATGAGTTAGAAAAAGTAAGGCTGAAGACATGATGTGATTATTCTCTATCCATAGACTCAAATGAATTACAAGTTGAAAAAAATAGGTAAAAATATGAAAAGATATCTATAAATAAGGAAATGATTCGATATGTGTCAAGATATAGATTCAATACTGGATTGTTGGTAAGGGACACGAAAATATGCATTTGACCTATACCAAGATTTTCTAGATAGCTAATAAACTTTTACATGGTTTCCATATTACACTAACAAATGTATCCTCAACTCATGCAATTCAGCGTGCCACTATTTTCTACTACATTTTTCTAACTCTCACGTTGATGAATGTATTTGCTACCGAGGAACAAACCGACATCACACATGATGCACACACCTACGTCATGTAGTTTTCGATATATTGTAACTAAACTATGCATGATCTATGATTTTGACGTTGTAAAACCACACAACATTAGTATTCATGCAAGATAGGCAAAAAAAAAGGTAGGCTGATTTCTGACGACGTCGTCGACAAAAGGCAACACACAATGGTCGCAGTGGTAAACAAAATTTTAAAGCATGCACAAAATTGTTATTTTTGGAGGTCATGATAATTGAAGAAACGCATCATCAACAAATTCACGCCTAAATAATGTGAAGTTTGACGATAATCAATGATAATTTGAATTTCCATTTTAACGAACGGTTTTAACGCCTCCATGATTAGTTACAGATAGAAGTCCCTAATCCTGGTCTCCCCTGACGGCTGACGCTGACCTCCGTTGGTTCCTTTCTTTAATTCCTTCCTGTTTCCTGTTAGCTCCGAAGATACAATTTCTTATTTGATCAGTGTCTTTTGTACGGCGTCAAAGTTCCACTGCTCGGGGATCCGCGATCTCAATCCGGCCCGCCCCGGATGCCGACGACAGCGGCGAGTAACAGGCCCAAATATCTGGTCGACAGGCTCGACTCTGGCGCTGACGTCGTTGCCGGAGGTGGGGGGTTTGAGAAGGCCGAGTCGCTGCTAAAGGTGTTGAGGGAGGTGAAAAACCAGATAATTGGGAATAAGACGAAGAAAATTCTCTATGTCCACCTCGGTGCTGTTCCCAAAATCGTCTCCATCCTCGACTCGGCAACCGCCACGGCATCTCCTCGAACCGCCGCATTGATTGTGCAGGCCGTAGCTGCTCTTGGGAGCTTTGCGTGCGTTGACGCTGGTATTCGGGCCGTTCTCGACGCGGGCGCCGTCTCACATCTAACCTGCTTGCTGTCCTTCCCCGATGAGAAGGTAGGCATATCGGTATGCTATGTTAGAGGGTGACTTTTTGAGCTGTTTTCATTCTGCTTTACACCTGAAACATTGCCTTTCCTCCTCTTCTGATGATTTTTCTTCTTGCCTAAACGGTCGAGCCTTTGCTGCTTATCTTATTCTGGTCACACGTTCTAATCGAATGTAGATACTGCATGATTTTAATGCGCTTAGCTGGCTCCACTTCTAGGCGTTCCTATTTTTTAGCGATATTTTGACCGATTTACCCTCTAAATGAGTATATTTTTTATAACTTGTATGATCATTGCTATTCCTATTTAAGCAAGAGGGGCTCCGGTACATATGATCTTTCACGTTGTAATCAATGACGCTTATTAGTACAGTTAACGAGTTACTAGCCTTATCACCAGGGAACCACAATATAGAAGCTGGGTAAGTTGGGTTAAAGTTCATGAAGTGTGTGTTTTAGTGTATAGAAGAACGGAAGGGTAGCGTGGTTGTCTTTCTATTGTATATAAGAACTGCAAAAAGGTTTCATAGTCCATATCTTCACCACTCTTTATACTTATCGTCTTACATTATATATAACCTCTTAGTGCAGTTGGAAGAGTGGCTTCCCTATCTATCTTAGTCAGCTAGCTCAAATGGGGTCTATATCCGTTGTGTTACTTCGTTGTGTTACTTCTAGAATCCTACAATGAAATGTAAGTGATAAACAACGCAAAAATGGTTCAAAATGGAACGCCAACGATCTAAAATGCAATTATAAAGTCAATTTCTTGATAGAAATTGATTCCCTATCTATGCATGGCCACCTTCATCAGTTGTAAGATGTTTGGATCTGGTTAAGCATAAGCAGTACCTGTGGGATCCTTGTTGAGGAGAAAACAAATTCCATTAGCTTATGTAGCCAAAATGGACAGTGATACAATAAGAATGACAATATCGTGCTTTTATGTAGAAATAATCTATTCGAAATGGTTATGAAACAGGCCTTCAAAAAGAAACGACAATGAAATAAAGTAACAAAAAAAGCATTACCTTTAACTTTCTTGTCCTAGATCAATCAGCTGCTTCTATTAACTTTTCATTGCCAAACTTCTTTTACTTTTCTCTCTATATATTACTTACTCTAAATCTCTCAAATCCTGACCGTCGACAAAAGTGGTCCTCTTTGGATGAGCGTGCTCCACAACCCATGTTTATTAACTTCTTCCTTTGGTAGTGTCCCATCTTACATTAGACATTGGCCAAGTCTAGGAGGATTCCCTGCCTTTATATATGGTTTACCTCATGAGGCTTTGCTTCCTTGTTATTACTGTCCATGAAATTGGTCTAAGTGGCCGCATATGCGGATTGGTTCATTGTCCGCACCGCATATGCATATGCGGCCACTGGCCGAATATGCAGGTTTATGCAAAATATATGCGGCCTCTATTTTGAAATTGAGGTATATGCATATATTCTATCGACCTATTGTGTTCAAATGACTTACACACATGTACCAAGCTCTCATATATATATATATATATATATATATATATATATATATATATTCAGGCTGGAATACACTCGAGTGTATAGATCGCACGCTACACTCAAGTGGTGTTTGCATTTCATATATATATATATATATATATATATATTCAGGTTGGAATACACTCGAGTGTATAGATCGCACGCTACACTCAAGTGGTGTTTGCATTTCAAGACTATTTTTTTGTAAAATGTATACCATTGATCTTCATTTTTATACCATAATTAGGCAACATGCAAATTTTGAGCTCATTTGGATGAGTATGTCACTCATCTGAGGGCAAAAAAATCGACGCACGAAACTAATTTGAAATGTATAATTTTTGTGGTCTTCATAACATGACCTATAAATGTCCAAATGGGCTCAAATTTTATATATGAGCTATTCACATGATGTTTAAGAAGATCAACAGATTAGATTTAAAAAAAATATTGCATCATGGAAAACTACTTGAGTGTATTCTGCTCCGGATACACTCGAGTGTATTCTAGCCTGACTCTCTCTCTCTCTCTCTTTATATATATATATATATAGAGTCAGGCTAGAATACACTCGAGTGTACGGATCGCACGAATACACTCAAGTGTGTTTGCATATCAAGACTATTTTTTGCAAAATGTAAACCGTCGATCTTCGTTGTCATACTATAACTAGGCTACATACAAATTTTGATCCCATTTGGATGAGTGTAAGTCACTCATCCAAGGGCAACAAAATCGACGCACAAAACTAATTTGAAATGTATAATGTTTGTGGTCTTCATAACATGAGCTATACATATCCAAATAGGCTCAAATTTTACATATGAGTTGTTCACGAGATGTTTAAGAAGATCAACGGATTCGATTTTCAAAAAAAATATTGCATCATGAAAAACTACTTGAGTGTATTCCGTTCCGGATACACTCGAGTGTATTCTAGCCTGACTCTCTCTCTCTCTCTCTCTATATATATATATATATATATATATATATATATATATATGAAGATGGATTAAATGATAAAGTTGAACGGTGAAGAGAGGCATTGGAATCAAATGAATTGATGATTAGCAGGAGCAAAATTGAGCATATGCATTGCAATTTCAGCCAATCCCGCAGGGTGAATGATGGAGCCAAGTTGGACGGAGTAGATATACCAAAATGTGATAAATTTCGTTACCCGAGTTCTATTATTCAAATAGATGGAGATGTCCAAAATGACGTTTGTCACAGGATCACTGCAGGATGGTTGAAATGGAGGAGTGCAACTGGAGTTTTATGTGATCGGAAGATCCCTCTCAGGTTAAAAAGTAAGTTTTATAGAACAAATATGGCCAGCCATGTTCTGTGGGAGTGAATGTTGGGCGGTGAAGAAACAAGGTCTCAACAAGATGAGTGTGGCTGAAATGCGTATGCTGAGATGAATGTGTGGGAAGACAAGAAAAGATCGCTGGAGAAATGATTATATCAGGAATAAAGTGGGGGTGGCGAGCATTGAGGACAAGTTGCGGGAGGGGCCAACTCAGATGGTACACACATGTGCAACGCAGACCAACTAATGCGCCTATACGAAGCAATGCTATTGAGTCAAGCACAATTAATAGAAGAAGAGGAAGACCTAAATTAACATGGGATGAACTTATAAAGAGAGATTTTGAATCCCTACATCTCAACCAGAATATGGCCCATGATAGAGCTGAATGGAAACGAAGGATCCATGTAGCCGACCCCAACATAGTTGGGACTGAGGCTTAGATGATGATGATGATATATATATATATATATATATATATATATATATGTATGTGTATTTATATATGTATGTATGTGTATTTATATATATAGTGTACTTACATACATACATATCTATACACACATTTCCACATATATCCACTTATATATATGTATGGATCAATACGCTCATGCATTTACATATACATATACATATATAAATGCATTCATTCCACACACACACACACACACACACACATGTATATATATACATATATATACAATATATATAAATGCTCCTTACACCGTTGATAAGTGTTTGATAAGTGATAATGTTGTGGAGAGTTGGACAGACACAATCTAATAGAAGGCTCTGTCCATTCTTGACTCTTCAAGCAATATAGCCAGAAGTCCTTATGTAGAAATGAGGTTAGAGTTAAATACAAGCTTGCTATGCGCAAAAATGTATAATTAGTATTGGATATCATGGATTATGTCAAGAACAAACTAACAGGGGATAGAACTTTCCTTGTTTGTACTCTCTTAACATTCAATATTGCATAGCCACTGAATTTTGATTGTATGCACAATGTTTTCTCAATTTTTAGACTGATAGGAATTATTTGTTCTTTGTCAGAACTACAATTTATATACTAATATCGAGCAATCCGTCCAAAATGAGGCAGATAATTCACCATTGATTTCTATGTCCGATAGGGTCTTGCGTTGTCATTGTAGCATGATGACCTTGTATGAGTTTTAAACTGCAAGTTAAGAACCTTATTATGAGAATGAATAAACTACCTCCACTCCTGTGTGAATCTTCCTGTAATTAGTGAGATAGTACAATGATGAGCTATAACGTCTTGAATCAGTACCCTAGTTACCAAAAGATTTGAATATGGCTGGGGTTTCTTGATTCACTCTCATTATAAGTTTTTTGATTAGTAACTCAAAACAAATACAAGGTCATCACGCTAACATGTTGATGCAGGACCTTAAAAGATATATGAAATTAAACTGGTGAAATCTCTACAATGGATGGATTTCGTGATAGTAATAGATACACAGTATTTCCAACGAAGAGCAATTTAAGATAAGGGAAAACATCATGCATACATAAAGATTTCAGCAACATGAAATGGTGAAATGATGTATAGTAAGAGAGTACAAAAAAGTGAAGTTGCATACTAGATGGGTTTGCCCTTGATACATTACATGATTTCAGTACAAACTACATATATTTTACTGGATAGCTAGGTTATGCTTAAATTTGACCATCTTTCCACATTAGGGGATCCAACTACATACCTTGAAGACGAAAGAGTGGATGAATCCTCATATAGGCCGTGCATCATTGAACTCCCCCTGACGTTCTCGATCCCCAAAACAGACCTGATCTTGCCCCCGGATCTTTCCTCAAATGATGTTTGTTGCTTGATATGATACAGTAAGCAATTAGGACAATGGGAATTAAAAGGGGGCTTTGATATAAGGATGAGGGAGGAATAAAGTGGAACATAGCTATTAATAGACAGACACCCATGTTGGTGGCTTCAAGGCTGGAAAGGTAAGAGGGAGCAAAATTCAAGTGATGCTCCTATTACTTCTGAATTTGTGGAGCCATTGAGCAAATTACATTTTTTCTTGACCCCCCTTTTTTACAACTACACCCCCTCAAAATAAGATTAGTCCTCAAATTTTAGATATACTGTTTACCAAACAGGAGAGATAGTTTTCTCTCATTTATAACTCCAACCCTCAATTGGGTCCTTCTCGGCAACGATATTACCAAACCACCTTCACTAAGGGAATAGATTTTCTTCAAATAGTCTGTGCGATACTTTAGGATATTGAGTGTTCATGCAGAAGTGAAGTATGGTTGCACTTCAGATGAAACATTCTTTGGTATGTGGTGATCCGTCTCTCTTAATCTATATTTTACCAGATTGTGCGTAAAAACACTACATCTTGGAACTTGCTCAATTACTTTGAGGATGATCTTGCTCAACATGTAGAAAATTATGTTAGAGACTCTCTCCTTCACATGAGGTGAGGTATTTTTCTCCTTAAAAGTATCCAAGAACTTCAAAACTTATCCCCCTGTTTGACACTTCATAGCCTTAGTAAACAACTACCAAATCTTTGTTCCATCCATTAGTCAATATCTGACAAAAGTAACTTTGCACTTTGGTAGTCTCTAGGAAATTGTGCGAGTTTCAAAGATCTCCTTCACTCTTTTAGGTCTAGCTTCAACATTTTCTGTAGGGCTGGCAAAACCTGACCCGACCCGCTCGACCCGACCCGACCCGACCCGACTAAAGCGGGTTCGGGTCTTGATTTTTTCGACCCGACCCGAAATGACCCGAACCCGAAAAACCCGAAATTATTTGCGGGTCGGGTCCGGGTTTGCAATTCTCGACCCGAAAAACCCGCTCGACCCGAAATGAAATCTTCGTATGTGTATATATTTTTCCATGTTCTAGCCATATAAATTTTTAACACACACAAACATAAATCTGTGATAGTTTATATAAGTCTTTGCTTGTAAAACAATAATTAATTAGCAAATTCTGCAGCAATTTCGGGTCTAGCGGGTTTGAATTTTCGGGTTTTTCGGGTTTCTATTTTCGGGTTTTTCGGGTTTGCATTTTCGGGTTTTTCGGGTTTGCATATTATAATAATATTTTCGGGTCCATCGGGTTCATCGGGTCAGACCCGCAAATATGAATTTCGGGTTCGGGTCAAGCACGTATGACCCGTAATTATTTTCGGGTCGGGTTCGGGTCGAGTATATTTGATCTGACCCGAATTGACCCGAAATAGGACCCGCTCAACCCGGACCCGATTGCCAGCCCTAATTTTCTGGGTCAACTTTCTTAAAGAAACTGGGGGATCAAGCATGGAAATGGTCAATAGTAATATTAGGACTTCTACATTATAACTTCGAGGCTATTAAGTAGAGAAAACACTAAATGCTTGGAAGAATTGCATCATATCAACCATCACTTCTAGTTATAATTTTGTTCTCTCACATTGTCAATAATGTGACAAGCTAGTCTTTCCTATCGTGCCTTGAAGACACGTACATTGAAAGGATACATGAGTACTTAATAACCAAGTGATGATACTATTCGTGAAAATTTAGAGTAGTGATTGTTTTATGATCTTTATTCTTTAATTGCTCCACCAACTAAGCGCATGTCAAGAATACTAAAAATTAAAGAGCAACAAATTACTTTATCCTAACCATCCTTGATGCTTAAATATTTGGCTGGAGTATATAAACACCAGAGTGATCCAGGTTACATCCTAACATCAAATAAGGGTTGAACATATTCCATATATGATGTAATGCCCTAAATCTAAACAATAACGTGAAAAAAATCATGGGAATGGTTTGCAGCACAACAACAACAATGTAAACACAGTTAGAAAGGCAAATCCTTGACATCTATATCGTAGTTGAAGCACTTAGTTTCTAAGGTTTTGATAAGAAAAGATCTCGGACAAGCCACACGCCTCTCAAAACTATAAGAATTAAAGTGTCACCAAAACATCCTTCACTCATATATTCACTACCACTGCTATCTAATGTTTTGGGCTGCTCAAACAGAAGTGCTTGTGTGATCCTAGTCGCAGGGGTAAAACATTTGCAGTTCATGTATATAGCCAAAATAGATAGTTATGCAATAATAGTGATAGTAACATGCTTTATTTCAAGAAATATTTATTAGTAACATTCCTGAAATAAGATAACTAGTTATCTGTTCATCTTTACCTTCTTGTCGATGATTTTTTACCGCTTCTAAAGGAAAAATATTTCCATAGCATTTTTTTCTTCTAATACTTTCTTTGCAGTAGTTTAATTCCCATGATCTCAACCACCAACGAATAAGCCAGCCCTAAACTGGTAGTTGAGTAGGTTATTTATTTTGCTCTTGATCTTCATGTAAGATTCCTATCCTTTCATTGGACAACATTTGAGCATGGGACAACTCTCTCCTCTAGTTGTACTTTGCCCCGTGAAGTATTGCTTTCACCTTATCTTATCGGGGCCTTACCCCCTTCATCAAGCAAGAGCTTTTACCCACCTTGCATCAAGGAAGGGCCCCTTCTCACCTTGCAATAAGCAAGGGTCTTACATGCCACAAAGAGTTCTTTTATTGGGGTGTGTAGATAAACACTTCTATTCGGGGGTTGAGTTCTTAGTCCTTGTTCTTAAGTTTATTAAACATATCTGAGATATTAAATAATGATTGCCAACATGTTAAACTTGTCAAGGCTTACACATACTACGATATATGCAAAAGCATAAGTTCCTAATAGTTATATATCTTGCATTACTATCCTATTTACTAGTTCGAATGATTCATACAGGACTAGTGGTTTTTGATTCATTCCATATAGGATTTTTGATGTATAACTCAAAAATACAAATAAGGTAATCATGCTAGCATAATGCTGCAAGGCCGTATGTGACTTGAAAATGATGATGGAATATCCATTAGGTTATAGATGAATTGCTTAACATTTGACAATAATAGATAAACAACAATTCCAAGTAAGAATTGTGGAAACTAAAAGGGTTTTATTATTCGATGTTAAAACAAGCATACACCCTCTCCTTAAATAGGATAAGAGAAGTCATTTCTTACATAGTTCACCACTATGGAATAAAAGACAAGATACTAAAAAGCACAAAGTAAATAACAGAAAACTAAATATATTAACATTCGCCCTCAAGATGGAGCATATATATTAACATTCGCCCTCAAGATGGAGTATATATATTTTATGCATGCCTAGCTTGTTCATCATGGAGATGAATCTTGTACTTGGCAGTGGCTTTGTAAAGATTTCCGCAAGCTGATCCACAGTCCTGATTAGGGTTGAGCAGAATTTGGTTAATAACCGATTAACAGAATGGTTAATTTTTTTAGACAATTTGATTCATTTAATTAATTTGATTAATTTATTTTGGTTAATTTGTTAAACAATTAATTTGTCAGTTAAAATATTTTCTGTTTGGTTAACTGAATTAACCGAATGGCCGCAATATTTTTTTTTAAATATATCCTAAACATATATTTACCTATATAGTTATGCTTCTATTTCAAAAAATTCCACATTTATATATTAATAAAGTTTCATGAATTATATAACGCTATATTTATATGCAATACTACTATATTATAATAATTGTTCATAATTGTATGAGTATTTTCTAACAATAGTATTACAAGAGTGTTTTTGGTTAACCAAATTAACCATTAATTGATTACCATAACCGAATTAACCGACACTAATTCGGTTAGGTTAATGGTTAAAATCTCAAACCACAAATTAACCATTTAACTGAACCGAATTAACCATAACCAATCGAATTGACCGAATGCTCACCCCTAGTCCTGATGTATGAAGTGGATATGCGGCTGGACAAAATAGACTCCCTAACCAAGTGACAGTCTGCTTCAATATGCTTGTTGTGCTCATGGAATATGGGATCACTAGCAATGAAGATAGAAGCTTTGTTATCACAACATATAGGTATGGGCTCAGGATCACATATTTTAAATTCTTTCAACAAGCCTTGAACCCACATCAACTCACAAGTAGTATGAGCCATGGCTCAATACTCAACTTCCACACTAGATCTAGCCACAACAATTTGCTTCTTACTTCTCTAAGTGACAAGATACCACTAAAAAGGTGCAGTAACCTGAGGTAGATTTATGATCAACCTTGCTGTCGGCATAGTCATAATCAGAAAAACAAGTAATCTTATAGTGCCCATTTTTCTTGTGTAGAAGTCCTTTTCCTGGGGAGCTTTTTAAGTATTTGAGAATGTGACAAACATCATCCCAATGACATTGTCGAGGTTTATCAAGATACCTAATGACAAGTCCAACAACTGATGTAATATCTGCTTGTGTAACGGTTAAGTAAATGAGCTTACCCACAAATATTCTTAACTATTTGCTATTTGGATATGAAGGAGAAGAATCATCGTCCCAATTAGTGTTGGGATCAAGTGGTGTGCTCATTGCCTTGGCACCCAACATGCCAGTTTCCTGCAGTAGATCAAGGATATACTTGCACTGGGATAGACATACTCCTGAGGTGGAATGCGATACTTCAATTCCCATAAAATAACACTATTTTCTTAGATCTTTAGTGAAAAGGCGTTTACTCAAATTTTCTTGGTAGCTTGAATACCCTGATGGTCATCCTAGAAAGGGTGATACCATCCACATATACGATCAAAATAACTAGCACATCAGTAGTTGTTTCAACAAACATCGAATGATCATAATGAGAGCGTTACGATCAAACTTAGCAAGAATCTGACTTAATTTATCAAACCAAGCTCTTGGGCTTTGTCCATCAATGGCTTTTCTTAGGCGGCAAACTTTAGAACACTACTCCCGAGCAACAAATCCGGGAGGTTGCTCCATTACACCTCCTCATGCAAATCTTCATACAAGAAATCATTTTTGACATCTAATTGGAATAGAGACCAACATTTATTTACAACCACACGAATAAGCAGACACAGAGTTAAGACGGGAAACCGGAGAAAAAGTCTCAAAATAATCTACGCCGTAAGTCTGTGTATAGCCCTTAGCAACAAGGCAAGCCTCAAGTCGCTAAACAATGCTATAAAGTTGATAGTTAAAAGTAAAAATCCATCTACATCCCAAAGGAGAGACATGGGCATCAGCATCTACCAAATCCCATGTATGTTATGTATGAAGGGCTTCCATTTCCACCTTCATGGCATGATGCATGGCTTCAACAATAGTCTTAGGAACAAAGACAATGGAAATAGCAAATTGAAAAAACATGAGCTAAGATGAGCACAGAACATAAATTGCTTATGGGATGTAAAGTGCAAAAGCACATCCCTTTTAATAAGCCAGTCGGAATATCCAAGTCAGAAGTTACCTGAGTGGTGTTGTGATCTACCTACGAAGACAAAGGATTGGCTGAGGCAGGGGCTATAGAGGGAGTTGTATTTTTGCGGCGTCTTTGGTGAACTCGAGAGAAACCACAAGAAGCTCTGGAGAATCCAACTCAATAGGTATAGGAAGGGGGATATCAACTAGAAAATCCGTAGATAGAGTCAAACACATATTAGAAAAGTACGATATACCTTCAAAAGCACCACATCCACACTAACAAACCATTTCTTAGTCGTCGGGTCATAACATTTGTACCCTTTTGGTGTTCAAGATTACCCCAAGAAGATACATTTTGTAGATTTTGGGTCAAGTTTGGTTAACCTGGACTGAAGATTTTATACAAAACATGTACTTCCAAAAATTCTAGGAGGCACAAAAAATAGCGAAGCTCGAGGTATAGAATACTATACAAGATTTTGAATAGTTACTTAGTTCATACAAATACTATTATATGCTAAGAAAAAGGAAATAACTCATACCATACAAGCAAACACTATCATATGTACGTCAAGGAGGATAACAAGCGTACTTTCACCAGAGTTCAGAGTAATAAGATCTTTGGGAGTCAAAAGAAGTTCAAACTCAAACCCTGACACAATAATGGGAATAAATGCATTAGTATTTTAGTCATCAAGATGTTAGGTCACAAGAACCAAATTAAGGTTTCTTAAGTCTCGTTATTGTTCTTAGGTGTGGTATCTCACCAATGACCAATGTTTCCAATTTATCAAGTTTTCAAGATCAACATCAAGTTCTAACATCATCATTATCAATATTGATGGATGGTCCACTCCTAATCCATAATGGGCACTTAATTCCTAAATCGTCAACAAATGTGAAGTCTAATGATCAAGATCAAGATGTTAACAAAATTTAATACTCTCATATACAAAAATATCACAAATTTAGAGTTTAACCCCACCATCAAGATCCATCATAATTTTTGGGCACTTAGTCATATTCTTGAGATTAGAAGTGAAATAGTTAACAAAGTTAGGGTATTGTCCCATCATTAGTTGAGTCATGTCAACTTGGCTAGGATATCTCAAAATATAATCATCAAAGTTAAAGATTAGAGTTTTTAGAGGTTAAATACCATAATTTAGTCAACAACTAATTTTGATATTTAAAATATTGAGGTTTATGGATATAAGAGGAAAAACATATTGAATTAGGGTCTGAAAGCATTTTTAAACGAATGTATTGGATTTTTCTGATCAAAATGGAGTACTGGAGCATATATTTTGGTCAAAGGAAACATTACGATTTTTGTGCAAGTTTCAACAATTAATTGGATCATTGGGTGGGGGGTGTGGAAATTTTCCGAAAAGGGGAAGAGGAAATAAATGGCTGGCCGTTGATCCCCGAGTCAACCGTTGACTGCCACATGGATCGGGTGGTCAAGGAAATGCTGCCCCCATGCATGTGTGTGAAGAGGAACAAAGGGGGAGGATGCGTGCACGACCAGGGCCCTCAATCCGCAGGTCCTGGTCAATCGTTGACTGGGATCCCACAGTTCTTATCTTCCCTACTCACAAGAAGTCACTCGCTCAGGCGTTGAGGTGCGCGAGGGCGGGGTCGTCGAAAGGAAAGGGGGAAAAGAGCAAGAGAGGAGGAGAGAGAAGGTGATGGTGCCGCTGATGATTGTGGGGTGATGAGGAAAAAAATGGAGGGTTTATGTATAGCAAAGGAGTTGAGATTTAGGGTAACTCATGCTAGGTTTAGGGTTTTTCGTAAAGGGTTGACGCTGCCTCTTTTGTTTGTGCCCAAGGCACATCGGCGATCAAAATCGGGCTTAAAAGGTGCGTAATACTGAGAAAGATAATGAGAGAAATTGAAGAGGAAGGATGAGAGATGATGCAAGGAGGGTAAACGGAAGAGTTGGGGTTCGTAGCCCTACTTTCTAGTTTTGCCTGGGGTTGAAGATGACCTATGCCCCGTTGGATTGCCATCGAACGATGGCTGGGTCGGGGGTGGGATCCGTGCGCATGGTTAAGGGTTTAAGACCCGGTTCATAGCCAAATTAGGGAGAAATCCCCGATTCAAGGATCAAGTGGCCCGGGTTTGGGGGGTCCGCGGGATTCTCGGTTAAATGGACCACATGCACAACAAGGAATAGAATGGAAAATTGGACAAATAGGACAATTTTAGAGTGCAAGTCTTTTGAATTCCATAACTTGGTGTAGGAAGGTCCTTTTGATCCCAAATTTGGACCACGAGCTCAAAATAGTGAGTATCACAAGTGTGCAAAGTTTCAAATCAATATGAGCAAGGATGATCAAGGTATAAATCAAAAGATTGAGTATTTGTAAGCTAGGATTTCAAGCAATCATGTGTATATACATGATTCAAAAAGTGGATTTTCATCTTAGAGGTCATCATAGGGTCATGAAATCATGGAAAATATTAGGAGTGAGAAATTCAACTCAATTGAGAATAATTGTGTAACTAGATCATAGTCGTGCCAAAATGCACTTTGTCGCAAATCTCCACCCTACAATGCTAGTGTGGTCGTTGCTTACTTGGAGATAGTTAGCAGTTAGGACAATGGAGAGTGGGAGGGCAGAAGGGAACTTGGCTAGATGTTTGGAGGAACGCAGGAAAGGTAAGAAGGTACGAAATTCGTAACATGCTTGGGTCACTCCAAATTTTTCTTGTTCATTACGCATCATTTGTTTTTCTCCAACTCCCTTCCCGTTTTTGTTCCGTGCATTCTGCTTTCCCTTTTTATTCCTGTCTAGCTGCTTTCCATTTTTGTTCGTGTTCCCTCTGTTGTGACAAGGAGTGAAGGCATAAACGGGAAAAGGATTTTACCGTCTTGAAGTATGTAGTACAGACTTACATCTAAACCTACTCTACCTGGTTTTTCTACTATATAGACAGCATAAGAAACATCGTGATCTGAGAGAACAATGGAACTGCTAGCATAACAAATATCAAATTATTAGTTTTATGTTTTAAAGTTATTAGAAATAGGAATGGCAGGATCAACCGCTTGCATTTGATCCGAACTGTAACCATCATGACTAAACCATTTGGAAGAGGAAACCACAGTTACAAATGGATGACAGTTCGGTTGTCTTTGTAGTTTGGATGACGAGCAAGGATCTCTGAACCAAAACATACTTCCGCTCTGCACGACTTTAAGTTCATCTTTGACTGAGGCTTACTCTTGTTTTTTTACGCGAAGGTTTGGGTGGATCTCTGATCTCTCCTTTCATACCATGTTAGAAGGCAATTATGAAGCTTATACTTATATTTCATTAATAAACCCTACTATATGTAGCCGGGGGGGGGGCACCATTACGGGTTTGGGCACCAAACTATAACCGGTAAATACACTTCGGCCCATATATTAAACAGACAATAAACCTATAACTAATTAACTCTCAACCGTGGCTAGGTGAGCAAGGTGATTCTTGGTATTGTATGAAGTTTAGGCATAATTTTATTTAGTTGTTATCTTCTGTAAGATACTTTGAGTTTTTATGTAGGGGGTTACATAAAATGCTTATAGAAATTGTGCACACATGTTTGACAATCCCTTGGCTGATTTATGGACTTGCAAATTTATTACTCAATTTCTGTTAACCTAATTAAAACTGAAAGAAGGCCTAAATGGACAAAAAACCAAACCTAACTTGACTTAGACTGACACAATCGGATCTGATTCGGACCTTGTTTGAGCTAATCAGAAATTTATTGCAAAGCAGAACAAATTCTACCTAAACTGACCAAAATCAGACAAAATTAACCTTATCCAGCCGTTTAATGACCTAATTTGGACATAAAATCACCCAAGTACCCTTCTAGGCCCCAAAAAGGGCTAGTTCCTAGGAATGCACCCTCCACTTGTTTGCATAACCCCCCCTAGACAGGTGCTTCGCAACACTGGAGCCTACAAATACCAAGTGCCTCAACTGTAGCCCCCTCCGACACCTAGGCAACTGCATTGACAACAAGGCTGTAAAATAATATTGGGTTTAACATTTTCTTCAGGAACTTGGTTTTCCTAGATTTCCTTGGTTAAAGTTGATGGAACCCATGTATTACTGGTAACCTAGCACTGTGTATACCTCCTAGTCAGAATATCTACTCGTGAATTAATATACTAAATTCTTGAACTGTAATCAAGTTATTTTGTATTAATCTATTGGGTGCGGGGGCGGGGGTAACATGTTGCATAACGAAATATAGGTTAAGGTTTGAATGCTAATGTCGAAATCATAGATCTATGTATCTTAAAGAGGTTGAGGGACAGCCAAGCCATTGTGACAGAATGTGTAACCAAAGTAGATCAAGGGCTAAATGCTCTTCATTTAGCTTTCATTGATCTATGTATATTAAAGAGGTTGAGGGACAGCCAGGCTACATTATCTAATTTCCTGCTTTTCTGTTTCAATTTTAATCCGAGTTCTCGTGTGCTTAAATTTAAAAAAAGAAACCGGATATCTGTACAGAAAACAGGCATTTCAATTGATTTTATGGGTTGGTGATTAGACTATGTCCTTTGAGAAATTACTCCCTCCCGCCAATTTGCATTTTCCCTGTGTTTCCGTTCAGGAATCATGATCTCTCCTTTCAATGGCGTGGATTTTGCCATAAAAGAGGAATAATAGTCTGTGTCGATGTTACAATAGTTCAGATAAATTGATTTGTATGACTCTGTCCGGTCATAATATTCATAGTTGAACATGAGCCTTTATACCTAGTGTTAGAATTTGAGGAATTTGCAACTCTTGTAGCATTATACACTTTATAACGTGGAATCTGCTTTCGAAGTTTTATTTTCCCAATTAGTTGTTTCTTGTATCCTTTGTTTTTATTTAGCTTTTACTATACATCTATATCTTCTGAATTACCAGTTGATTACCCGGCCACTGTGGCGCCCCCCCGGGGGTCCCGAGTTCGAATCCTACCGTTGCGCAGTGTATTTACCACCTCTTGGGTCATCCGGGTTCTGGCACCTGTTTGGAGAGGGGGGGGGGGGCTTCGACCCCTGCAGATCCAAAAAAAATTACCAGTTGATTAATTTCTTCTATGTAACATAAATATTACAATGGAGATGATATGTTCCTTTTGATCCTCCAACTTCCTGGTCTTAGTAAATCATGCTCGCTTGCTTGTATCTTTATATCCAAATTTCTACTCATCGCTAGTGTAGTTAACACTATATGTTAGATAATCCATTTAAATTATCCTTAATTTTATGCTCCAGGTTGTTGATGCTAGTGCCCGCAGTTTGAGGATGATTTTCCAATCTAAATTAGCTCCGAAGTATGATATCCTTCAGGAGAAAAATATGAAATTTCTTCTCTCTCTTTTAAACAGTGCCAACGAAAATGTGACAGAACTTGCTGCCAGCATTATAACACATTCTTGCGAGACCGCTGAGGAACAGAAAGCATTGTGTGAAGCCAGTGTGCTGCATAGACTTGTTATTTTACTTAGGGGATCATTGAATCAAAGGGATGCCAGCTTAGAAGCAATAGCAGCCATAGCCAGATATAATTCTGAGGTTGTATCAAAGTTTATCAACATTGGAAATGGTAAAGCTCTGAACTCCATAATTGAGTTGATGAAGGATAGATATCCAAGGACACAATTGTTAGCAAGTATGTGTTTGATTACCATGGGACAATCTCCCTCTTGCTATGTTCTTGAAATGGAAATTAGAGCAAAATTGATCATGATATTGGTTGGGCTTCTTGAAGAACCCGGCCGGGCTGGAGATGAAGCTCCATTTGTATTAGTAAATTTGATAAAGGACAAGGAGGATTTACACAAACAAGCGATCTCTTTTAGCGCTGTTGAAAAGCTGGGAAATTTCTTGCATCAGAGTAATATTGAGGCTAAGCGCCTCCAGGGGATATTGCTTGCATTAGCAGAACTATGTTCAAAGGTGGAGAAGTGTAGATGTCAGTTAATGTCACTGAAGGTTTGGTTTCCTATGTGAGCTTGCATCTTCAATTTCTCCTTTTGTAATTCAAACTATTCTATTAGGTCTCATGATTCTAAATAATTATACATGCACCATTCCTGATCATTACTAATCCTTAGGATAGTACATCATGTAATAAAACTATAGGTAGTAGCAATGCCGATGTGAATATGGTTTAATATGATATAACCTAATAGTTATTTTAGTTTTACTTAATTTGTTAATTGCTCAGTATTGATGTAACTGAAGGCTGAAACCAGGATGAATAATTCATTTTGACCTTATCGTTTGACTGGTTGCCGTTGATGTTTTTGATTTTCATTGCCTATAAATTTATGTTTTCAACAATTTTGCTTGAACTATATAGGGTTGCTGCATATCCATTGAATCTCTTTAATGATAATCTTTACGATATGTCTGTCAAGATGTTCAGACATACTGCTATCCAAGCTACTTTGGAATAATGCTTAGTAGTGTTATTGATCCCAAATGTAATGGTGTTGATAAGTTTGGCGGTCTATATGTGGAGTCTTCAGAAAAATAACTCGATCAAATGCTTAATAGATTCCTCGTTGTATTTGAACGTCAACATTTCTAAGACACAGATCATAATAATTTTCTTATTTTATAGAAATAGCTACAAACAAATTCAAACAGGCCTGCAAAATCATTAAAGTTTTGTCAGTGCCTTTATTCCTCCTAGAATTCATGATGATCCTATGTGCAATCAGAAACAATATCAACATCTTTGTTTTTGTTACTTTATAATTTATATATCCACGTATGCATATGTTCTGTAATTGCTCTAAATTGCTATCTTCAGTTCTGTACCATGTGAAGAATGTAAATAGTTTTGGGATCTCATGCTTTATGTTGCGTAAATGTTTTCACTTCTGAAATAAAAGTGCACATTTTCACTTTTGAAATAAAAGTGTGGAAAATGGCTTCAGTTATGTTAATGTTAGTTGGTTTGTGTACGAACCATAAACCCTTAAGGTTCTGAGTGTGAAATTCCGCTAGACTTCTAGCATATTTCACCACTTGGCTCTATATAACATGGCCTTAAACCGGGTCAAGGGAATTAGGACGTGGCATTGCAGAATCTCTGATGAATAAGTACAGGTCACTTATCTGTAGAGTACTAGACATATTGGGACACAGATCCAAGATGTAGTAGGATATATACATGGGTTATTTATAGATTAACCCCCTGGTATACATTAGCTACACGTCCCATATTCTAACACCCCCTCAAGCTGGTGTGTATATACAGTAAGTACCTAGCTTGTTACATAGAAATTTTACCCGACACTAGTTAGAGACTTAGTATATCAGTCCGCTAAATCTGGCTCTGATCTTACTGGAGCAAGCTGAATCAATCTGTCCTGAAGCTTGGCTCTAAGAAAAATAGTCAACTTCTATATTCTCTGTCTAATGATGAAAAACAGGATTACGAACAATGTGCACGGTAACTTGATTGACTCATAGCAATTGTATTAGGTCACTCTGTAAGAATTGGAGTTCTTCCAGAAGATGTTTGATACAACAATTCACAGGTTACAAGTGCCATAGCTCTGTATTCTAAGTTTCTAACTCAGCTATGGGTCTAGATACAATTGTCTACATCTTACTTCTCTATGAAACCAACTTACTACCCATATATACACAATAACAACCAAAGGACCTACTGTCAATACCAGAAATTGTCCAATCTGCATCAGATATCTTCAATCCTTTAGCGGCTGTGATTCTTATGCAAAATGCCTTTCTCCATCGTCTTTTTTACCTCAAAATGCACGTGGCTGCCTCAAGGTTACCCGAGCAAGACATATATTTGTAAAGTGACTGGCAACACTGACGACAAAGGCAATGTAAGGTCTGGTCATTGTTAGGAAAGTTAGCTTCCCAACAAGTCTCTTGTACCTCCATGGACCCTGAAGTAGATCATCCCGCTCTATGGATAGTTGCATTATAGGATCCAAACGATTGCGTGTGGATTTGTCTCCTACTATTCCTGTATCTTTAAATAGATCCAAAACATACTTTTGCTGTGAAATGACACCCATCCTTGGGTTTAGCAATTTCAATGCATAGAAAATATGTTTGATCACGTCAAGTCTTTAGCCTGGGATCGTCCATGAAGAAAAAAACCTTGAGTTATGAAACACCATGCTGATCATCATGAATGATAACAACAGCAAGAACGCATACAATCAGAACAATGCACCTAGAAGAAATCCTATACAGAAGAGATCCTATATACGACATTCTGTTGCAATTATCTTTAATCAGTGGCCCATGTTGTTGTGGAACCATGGTTGGCAAGGTGTCTAGGTGCCTAATGGGTTTGGATGGGCCTACACACCTTTTTTTCTTTGAGCAATAAATGTAAAAAATATGATATGTTTATTTTTTATATACTTTCTACAATTTGACATTGTCAAATATCTGATAGGAGCACTGTTTTAAAAAGCGCGAAGCGGGAAGTGAGCGGACAAGACCTTGTAGCCGATTAATCGCCAGGCGGGCGATTAAGCGGGTGCTTTTTTCAAAAGCGGATGCTTAATTTTTCTAATATTTTTAAAAGTTTATACATATAATATACATAAATAATATTATGATTTGTGAATGTTTTACATAATTAAACCTATGTATACCTCTAAATTGATACTAAGAACATATTAAATCAGTAGCTAACTATATATTCATGTTCATTTAATATAGAATGAATATTAAATCAGTAGCTAAGAACAGTTAAATCAGCAGCTAACTATATATTCATATACAGTTAATATAAACATATAAGTATACACTCATATATTAAATCGTAGCTAAGAATATATTAAATCAGCACTATATATTCATGTTCATTTAATATAGAATGAATATTAAATCAGTAGCTAAGAACAGTTAAATCAGCAGCTAACTATATATTCATATTCAGTTAATATAAACATATAAGTATACATTCATATATTAAATCGTAGCTAAGAATATATTAAATCAGCAACTAACTATATATTCATATTCATTTAATATAGAATGAATATTAAATCAGTAGCTAAGAACACATTATATCAGAAGCTAACTATATATTCATATTCATTTAATATAAACATATAAGTATACACATATGAATATGAACTACATTACTGACATTAATGTTACTGTATAAAATATCAGAATTGGGAAAAAGCGGGAAAAAAGCGGCCAAAGCGGATTAAAAGCGGCCGATTAACTCAAATCTGCTCAACAGCTGCTTGGAGTGGATTTTAATCGGCATAGATCTTGTGCGCTTAAGTGGCCGCCTAGCACGCTTTTTAAAACACTGGGTAGGAGAGAAGTACAAGCATAAAATGCATGAAGATATTATATTCGTGTGACACTTTAGGATATGAATAATAATATGTAAAATTATTTTGTTTGAATCTATGCAAGCCCTAAATATTCCTTTAGGCAATCTTTTTTTTCTCTATGCTACAAACTTTCAAGATAGAGCTTGAGCTCCTGGGTGCTTGTATGATATGGGTGGAACATTAATTTAATCTCACTTTTCATACTATCTTAGATGCAAGTTCCAAATTTGGTTTTGCCATGATTGGGTAAAGTAATACACTTAGCTTGAGGAATTTGTCAACTTTGTTGTAGTTGTTATGTGAATGGTGACATTCTTTTGCAATAATCCTTCTTATCAATAGCCCATGTTGTGCTGGAACCATAGTTGGCAAGGTGTCTAGGTGCCTAATGGTTTTGGATGGACGCCTAAGCACCTTTTTTTCCCTTTGAATATTAAACATACAAAATATGAAATATTTATGTTATTTTATCAACATCGTCATCATCTAAGCCTCAATCCCAACTTATGTTGGGGTCGACTACATGGATCCTTCGTTTCCATTCAACTCTATCATGGGTCATATTCTGGTCGAGATGTAGAGATTCAAAATCTCTCTTTTGCAAGCTGTTCTCATGTTAATTTAGGCTTTCCCCTTCTTTTGTAAATTGTGCTTGACTAAATAGCAATGCTTTGTATAGGCGCATTTGTCGGTCTGCATTGCACATGTCCATACCATCTGAGTCGGCCCTCACCGCAACTTGTCCTCAATGCTCGCCACCCCCACTTTATTCCTGATATAGTCACTTCTCAAGCGATCTTTTCTTGTCTTCCCACACATCCATCTCAACATACACATTTCAGCCACCTCCATCTTGTTGAGACCTTGTTTTTTCACCGTCCAACATTCACTCCCATAGAGCATGGTTGGCTGTATAGTTGATCTATAAAACATTTATGTTATTTTATATACTTTAAAAAATTCGACTCTATCAAATATCAGGTATACAATCATAAAGTGCATGAAAATACTTTTACTCATGTGGCACTTCAGAGAAATTGATATAAATAAATAAGTATAAAATTATTTAGTTTGAAACTATCCAAGCCCGGAAGATTCCTCTAGGCAATTCTTTTTCTCTATGCTACAAAATTTCAGGGTGGAGCTTGTATGCTGCTTGGGTCACTGTTTAAGAAACCGGTCTACACGGCTGCATTATACTTCCGCATATACCTAAGCGGTCACCCTTCCACACCACATATTGCTAATCAGTCTAATAAGCAATGATGGGCCGCATATGCGAACACTTGACCGCTAAGCGGCTTATTAAACTTTGTTTTATTTTTGAGAAGCCCACTACTTACGTTGTACACACACAATGGATATACTCATTTCATTTTATATTGACATATATAGTCATATAGTTATATGTATATATTTATAAATGTATATTTATATATATATATAACAAATGTTGACACACATACTTATACTTGCATGTGTACCTTTTGGTATATTCATATGCATACATATATATACAATATACCTACATATACACACATTCCAGACACATATTTGTATATTTATGTACACATTTGATTTATTCAGATACATAAACACTTTGCACAAATATTAATATATTATATGTATACATCTTAATATTTGTACATATATGACACACATTCCTTATTATATACTTATATACTTATAAACAAACATATTGTACATGTATATCAATATGTTTACAACTATATATATTATTGCATATTCTAAATTTTGAATTTATTATTTTACAACTCGATACATCATTGTATTATTATTATATAGTTAATATATTAAAATCTAAAACCACATATACTCTTGTATATGCTCTCACATATCGCATATACTCTATGCGGTGCCCTCTCGGCATGTACACTATAGAAAAATGAAAATAATTGTATTCGGTGAGTCAAATAGTTTACAATGCATTCTCTTTTATAGGATAAGAGAATAAAGCCATAAGTAAAACTAAGCAATATGGGATAAAACACAAGTAGTGTAAAACACAGAATAGCACATAAATAACATATCTCTTTATATCTCTTTACTCCCCCTCAAGCTGGAGCATAGATGTCGAACATGCCCAGCCTGTCCACTAGAGTCTTGAAGCGAACCTTGGGTAAAAGTTTGGTGAAGATATCTGCCACTTGGTTTTCAGTGCTGAGGTATGGGGTACAGATGCGTCCAAAAAGAACAGATTCTCATACAAAGTAGTAGTCCACTTCTATATGCTTTGTTCGTTCATGAAAGGTTGGGTTGCTCGCAATAAAAATAGACGCCTTGTTATCACAGAACATTGGAATAGGTTTAGAATCAGTGATATCAAATTCTTTAAGTAGGCTTTGCACCCAGAGAAGTTCACATGCAGTGTGAGCCATGACTCGATATTCAGCTTCTGTACTTGACCTTACTACCACTATTTGCTTTTTGCTACGCCAGGTGACTAGGTTGCCACCAACAAGGGTGCAATATCCAAAAGTGAATTTCCGATCACATTTACTTCCTGTATAATCAGAATCAGAGAAACTAGAAAGAGTGCAATGCCCATTCTTCTTGTATAATAGACCTTTCCTTGAAGGTATCGTAGACTGTGACACACAGTGTGCCAATGACACTGTCTAGGTTTGTCCAGGTATCTGCTTACAAACCCGACTACAACAGTCAGATCAGCTCTCGTGACAGTGAGGTAGATGAGCTTACCAACCAGTCGTCTGAATTGGTGATGACCAACATAAGGTGGGGAAGTGTCATCATCCCAATCAATCTGTTTTTGGAATTGTTACAGCAGAGACAACAACAGTAAAAGCATGCAAAACTAGCGCTTAGATTAGAGGATGAATAGAAATGACTAATTGGATGTTTAGTACAGGAACATACACCTTTCCAAAGACTAATAGGCAGATGTAAGTCAGAATTTACCTCATGTGTGGGATGATCATCCACTGAAGGAGGAATTGATTGTGGAGGGCCATGGAGGGATAAGTCTTCTTGGTTCTTCTCCTATAAACTTGCAGCTGTCGTTCTTCAGGTGTCGACCCAGGAGGTTGATCAATATCCACAATATTAGGCAATGGCGTGGGTGTCAAAATGTCACTAGATAATGCCCCGTTATCAGAGTAGAAGGGTAGATGCTCAAAGAAAACGACATCTGCACTTACATACCATTGTCACATAATAGGATCATAACAACAATACCCTTTCTGAGTTCTAGAATATCCCCAAAAAATGCATTTTGTGAAGCGAGGGTCAAGTTTTGTTATCCCGTGGTGGAGGTTTTTGACAAAACAAGTGCACCCAAAGATACAGGGTGGAATAGAAAAGAGTTGTGCATCAGGAAAAAGGAGCCGATAAGGATTTTTATTTTGCAAAACCAATGTTTTAAAAAGCGTGAAGCGGGAGGCGTGCGGACGGGACCTTGTAGCTGATTAAGCGGTAGGCGGGCGATTAAGCGGGCGATTTTTGAAAAAGCAGATGCTTAAAATCTTATATATTTATATACAAAATTACATGTATGTGTATATAAAAAATATATTTCTAAGGAAATCAGTTATACTAACCAGTAGTATCAATTAGTAATGAACGAAATCTGCAAGAAAATCAGTAAAATTAGTAAAACCATTAGAAGTATAATAGGGTAATACGATATTTACTTGGATATATTACAACAGTACCCTATTATATACAACTTACATACAAAGTTTGCATTCTAAAGTAGGACTAGGTATATCATAGAACATTTAATGTATACAAGCTTCATATATTATACTCAATACTACTTGGATTATATATTTAATTAACATTACATGCTTACAACATCATTTTTTTCAAAAAGCGGGCAAAAAAGCGGGAAAAGCGGGTGAAGCGGGCGCTTAAGGGCAAAATTAAGCGGATGGGGGTCTTGGCCGATTAAGCGGCCGCTTGGGCCGTTTTTTAATAGATTGTGCAAAATAGAGGACGACATGCGATTGATAAGATAGCAAGTCGTAGAAACAACCTCAGGCCAGAAACGTTGAGGAACTTGATAATGAAGGAGAATTGTGTGAGCAACCTCTAAGAGATGACGATTTTTCTGTTCAACCGCTCCATTTTGTTGTGGAGTGTAGGGACACGTAGTTTGGTGGAGGGTCCCTCAGGATGAACAAATATATGTAACTGATTTTTGCATAAATTGTAGAGCATTATCAGTGCGAAAAGCTTTAATGGGTTTGCTGAAGTGTGTCTGAATTTAAAAAAAATGTGCTGATAGTGTCCAAAATAGTGCTGCGATCTTTCAATAAAAATAACCAAGTTGCACGAGAATAGTCGTCAATGACATAAAATATTTAACTCCAGAATGGCTAGGGACAGAACAAGGGCCCCATATATCTGCATGAACACTTCAAAATGCATTTAGAACCAATTTCTTTCTTAATAGGAAAAACAGAGTGGGTTTTTTTACCCAACTGACACGATTCACAAGAAAAAGTTTTTTCAGATAAAGCAGGAAATAAATGTTTCAGCTTTGCATCAGAGGGGTGGCCCAGACGGTAGTGTCACCGTAGTTCAGTCGCAAATGTCGAAAGAAGAGCAGTCACCGATGTCGGTCCATTCAGGTAGTAGAGTCCATCTGGTCCCTCATGGCCTGAACCAATCCTCATCTTCTTGTGGAGATCCTTCAAAACACAACCAGAAGGATCACATTTAATTGAGCACTGAAGGCTTTTCACAGTCTTAATGACAGAAAGAAGATTAACAGGAAATTTTGAAACATATAAGGCATATTTTAGATGCATATGACAGGATAAAGGAACAGTCCCAACTCCATGAACAGAAGTTTGAGAACCATCAACAACCATAACCAGAGGAAGCTGAGTGGTTTTAGTAAGAGCAGAAAATAAATTAATGTCATCGACCATATGGACCGAGGCACCAGAATCAATGCACCATTTATTTTACCGGCAGATGGAGCAGCTAGCATTGCAGATGAGTTGGCCTTTGAAGTAGACAGGAGCTGATACATGCGCCTGAAAAATTTCTCGAACTCGGAGCGAAGCCAGGCTGGTGAGGGTGTAGCTGAGATTGATCAAATGTAGTAGTATCAGTAGAAGTATCAACAGAAACTTGGTTAGCCCATGCGAGCTTGTCGTGCTTTATCCAACACCTGTCTTCATTATGATTGTCTCTTCCACAGAAGTTGCAAAAACGAGGACCAGCAGGTTGTCCTCGACCTGTTGCAATAGAAGGTGTACGGCTTGCTGTAGTAGAATGGTGTCCGCCATGGCCACAACCACGACCACGACCACGACCACGACCACGACCACGTCCAACGTCTATGACTGGAACTATAATCAATAGTGCGAACAACAAGAGCAGGATGTTCCATCGCTGGGGTAAAAGATACATATGGTAAACGTTGAACACGTATAAGGACGTCCGAAAGAGTAGGTAGGGGATCACTGGAGAGAATCTGGTCGACGACCCCAGAGAAGGAGGGCGGGAGACCGACAAGAAATTGGACGAGTTGCAGTTTGTTGCGCTGCCTCTGGGCTTCCTTGATGTCAGCAGACAAGGGATGATAAATCTCGTATTCATTCCTGAGAGCAGAGCACTGGTTATAGTAATCTTCAACAGATGTGTCGGAATTCCTTCTTGGCCAGGTTTTTGAAAATCTCAAAGACTCTGTTTGGATTTTGCTGATGGGAGTAGACTTGAAACAATTGATCCCACATTGCCTTAGCATCATGAAGATAGAGCAAGGACTGGCTGATCTGTGGCTCAGTGCTTGGATTTTTCATCTACTGCGACATCAGGTGCAGATAGAGGGTCGATAGTGATATGAAAATGCGGCCTTGTGCTTTGACATACAAGATGAAGGAAGTCAACCAGAGGTGAAAGTTGGAGCCATCAAGTTTCACTGTGGTGACACACAGAGAATGAGGAGGCTCAATAGATGCCATGATGAACATGGCTGGAGTAGTAGAAGAGTAGATGTAGAGCAGAACGCAGATGCCAAAGCAGTAATCAGAAAAAGTCGGGATCAACAAATCCAAAGAAACCTGCATGGGGCAGCAGTTGACAGTAGTGGATCTGACATATCAAACCATAGAGAACCCACTATGAGGCAGAGAAGAAAGTAGAAAAACCTACAACGTCATGGAGAGATTCAAAACTCCACCATGAGGCGTAGGCAGAAGTAGTCGAAGATTAGTTAGACTCTCAATGTGCTATGTTCAAAATCTTCCCATAAACGTTTGAAAGAGCAGAAGAGGGACTCTAGCAGGGAAGTGGTCTAGGTTTTAGGGAAGATGGTGGCGGGATGGGTGTAAGGGTTGGTGGGGGTGTTGGTGGGTGGTGGTAGAGAAGGGAAGGGGAGGCAGATGGTGGATGGGTGGCGGCAGCAGGAAGGCTGTTTGAAGCAACAATGACGGTGTGAGGGGGTGGGGGGGCTAGAGAGGAGAGAAGGGGAGAGGGGGGTGGGCGGTGTGGCGGGGTGGGTCGGAGAGGGAGGAGGGGTGGGAAGGGGAAGAGAGAGGGCAGGGAGGGGCGGCGTGCTGGCGGCGGCAGGGGGTGTGTGGGGGGCGGCAGGTAGAGAGGAAGGGTTAAGGTAGGTTGGGGAAGGGTGAAGGGAAGGGGGTCGGCTAGGGCATGGGGATATTAGGGTGGGAACTTGCAGGGGAACCGAACCGCTCTTGATACCATATAGAAAAATGAAAAGAATTGTATTCGGTGAGTCAAAAGAGTTTACAATGCATTCTCTTTTATAGGACAAGAGAATAAAGCCATAAGTAAAACTAAGCAATATGGGATAAAACACAAGTAGTGTAAAACACAGAATAACACAAATAAAATGTCTCTTTATATCTCTTTATACACAATACCGCTTTTCAAAACAATGACCTGGTTGCCTATATGCCTAGGAGCACACCTTGACAACTGTGCGTGGAACATGGACAAACTTAAGATGGAACTCATTTTGAAAAATGTAGCAGCTTTGAACACAAACATATCGAACAGAAGCCCTTTCATGTCCTCCCAATTAGCACTTGTTAGAAGCCCTTTAATGTCCTCCCAATTAGCATTAGTTAGAAACCAACTGGGTAAGTCCACCGTGCTAGGTATAGACCTAGTAGTTATGGCTTTTGTAATAAATCTAACCTTCCTCCAATTCTTGGGTAGATGCACATGATGTTGAACACATTGTGAAGAAGAAGAACAAAGGAGATAATCGAAATAATCTATTTCTCAAATCATATTCAACGGCCTGGACAAAGGCCCCAAGGCTGGCTTTTATAAGACTACTGGATTTGACCCACAAGTAATGGAAACAAATTCCTATTTAATAGAATTTGGAATTAAATAAAACCTAAAATAAATAAAAGCATAAAAGATTTACGACTAAGTACATTAACTAGATAATTTGCACTTAGGTCCCTAAATAAAAAAAAGTAGCAAAACAAATAGAATAAAGCCTAATACGTCCTACATCAACACATAGTCATGAAAGGCTTATATGTATGAGCAGAGTACGGGGTAGAGAGAAACATGGTTAGGTTTTGTAAATGGTTATGAGTATACCCACAAACCCGTATCCTTCAAATCCCATTATGAGATACATCTCTATAACCATGCACCTGCTTACTCACACACCCTTATACCCATTGCGGGTATACTCACGCTTATATGTATTTGTATACCCATATCTGTTGCACCCTAGGAAGCACGGACACTTCTCGGAGGTTGCCGTGTCCGTGTCCAACGCGTGTCCAACATGGACACACTTTGGACACGCCTGGACGCGTGGCGGACACGCCTCCGACGTGTCCACTTTGAATTTTTTTTTAATTGAAGTGTTGGACACGGCTTGGACACTCCATGGACACCTCCAGGACACACCACTCCGACCCACTTAAGCCTAGGCATATGAAAAAACCCAAGCCTTCTCTAAATCTTTGCCTCCTGTCCTCCACTACTCGCCCTACTACCATTAGTTAATTAAGCTTCAGCGCTACATGCAAGTCGTTGACACCCTTCTTATCATCTCCACCAGCTGTTGCAACATTCGGGGACTGCCACATCAACCATGAGGAGGAAAGCAATTAGATTCACCTCCTCTTGATAGTACATGTTAATCATAACTTCCATTGGAACTATTGTTATCAAAATTCTACTGCTCTTAATTTTTACAATTCATATTACAACAATATCATATAATCAAGCATCGTAATGTTTGTTGTGAACTAATCCATATTGTGACTTGTAAATATAATGTTATATGTCGATTGCTTGTTGGATTTCATGGTGATTGCCCATGCAGATAATCTATGTAGATCATTTTGTGTTAATACACATAGCATATTACACATTATATGTTATACAAATATCTATATATACATATACTTGCCGTGCCTAGTGCCGTGTCCGTGTCCTATATTTTTGGAAATTTACGTGTCCCGTGTCCGTGTCCGTGTCTAAATCCGTGTCCGTGTCCATGCTTCCTAGGTTGCACCCATATACCTGGTGTATGATGTTATAAATGAAAGTGTTTTTATATGTACGTTGGTGTAATATAACGAAAACACTGGGTAACTCTTTCTATTCCAATCCAGTCAGCAACTACTGTAATACAATTTGATTGGAACCTAACAAAACACCACACTGCTTCTCAAGAGCACTCACATACAATTCATACAACTACCGCACACCAATAAATCCTACTGTGCAACCAAAGCTACCTAGTTCCTTCCCCTTTCTCCTTTTGCTGCCATCGTGGCTTCCCAAGCCGTGGTTGCTTCTACCAGTTGTCATCGCTACTACTGTCAGCAGCCTTCTACCACTAGTGCGTCGGTTAGTTGCACCAGAAGTTGCTGATATAGCCATAGCAGCTGATGACAGAATTAGTGTATTAGCCATAGCAGCTGATGACAGAATTAGCGTGCTAGCCATAGCATCAGTGATAATGGCAAAGATGCTCCAGTTTGCAAAAGGTCTACAACATTTGTCTTTTGCTAACTGATATATAACAGCAACATAGTTTGCAATGTAATTTTTTCCTCTTGTAACAAATTTTCAATGATTACCTTCTACCCTAGTATTATTCAACGTAATTTAAAGCTTAAACAATTTGTTGTTGATTGCATTCTTTCTATTTAAAAATGTGGCATTTATGCAAAACTATATAGCCGCATACTCGCTCCATGTACCTTTTGGTATATGGTTATGATGGGTAGGGGCACTTTGTTAATGTGTATATACCTATACCGGAATAAATAAATGGGTGCTGTTATGGGTAGTGGGTACTGCCACACCCTCAACGTACCCAACTTGTTTACATTGAGGGCAAGGCTGTAAACTATAAATAAATGGGTACTGTTATCCCATTTACGATGGCAAGGCACGCCTTTTGGCACCGGACCATTATAAATCTCACAAATGGCAACCAATGGAGGCACCTCAATGGTTGAAAAATTGCTGAGAAATGCTGACATTGGCAATTACAATGGATGCACTTGGCGTTCCTATCACGTTCTAAAAGTTGTTGTCTATATAGGTGTCACGATTAGTTGCCCTTACGGGCAATGATGCCCAATAATGTGAATAAGGAATTGCTGACTAATATATCTTGAGATGACGACTTGTGATGCTATGTCATTCTTTTAGTGATAATAAGAGCGGTAGAGGCCTCTAGTGTCAAAAGTCAATGACGAAACACGAAAATGTTGTGGATGGGGTAGTTATTTTTTGCATTTGTAGTACAACACGGACAAAGCTAAGCTCTGTTTTATAAGTGTAACTTAACACGTGAAACTGGAGAGCATAGGGTTACACAATGTGTGTACGCTTGTATTTATAATAACAAAACATTTACAGTGAGGTCCATATATAAAAGAAAATTAACAAAACACTAAATAAAGACATATATATTAACACTCCCCCTCAAGTTGGAGCATAGATGTAATTGTGACAGAGTCAGGAATTTCAGAAAGCTCAGAGTTGCACAATGTGTGCACCCTCATATATATAATACTGAAAGAATTACAGAGAGGTCCATATATAAAAGAGAATTAACACAACAAATAACAGGCTATATAAAACAGGAAATATATAATGTAACACTCCCCCTCAAGTTGGAGCATAGATGTCAATCATGCCCAACTTGTCCATCAGTGTGCAGAACTGTTTCTTCGCCAGCAGCTTGGTGAAGATATCAACAACTTGATCTTCTGATCTCGTGAATGGAGTGCATATCTTGCCAGCAAGAATAGATTCTCTGATGAAGTGGCAGTCAACTTCAATGTGTTTGGTGCGCTCATGATAGACAGGATTATTTGCAATAAAGATGGCAGCTCTGTTATCACAGTGCATAGGAATGGCTGAAGAAGACTCAATCCCAAACTCTTTCAGAAGAGGACGCACCCACAGTAACTCACAGGCAGTATGGGCCATAGCCCTGTACTCAGCTTCAGCACTAGATCTGGCAACAACATTCTGTTTCTTGCTCCTCCAGGAACAAGATTGCCTCCTACAAACGTACAGTAACTGGAGGTAGATTTTCTATCAACTTTGCTGCCTGCATAATCAGAATCAGAATACCCTTCAAGAACACAGTGCCCATTCTTTTTATAATGAAGTCCCTTGCCAGGCGACTTTTTCAAGTATCTCAGAATGTGACATACAACATCCCAGTGACACTGTCTGGGTTTGTCAAGGTACCTGCTAAGAAGACCCACTGCAGTAGCAATATCAGGACGAGTAACAGTCAAATAAATCAATTTACCAATCAGCCTCCTGAATTTTTTATGCTCAGCAAACACAGAAGAGGAATCATCATCCCAATTCACATTGGGATCTAGAGGAGTATACGCAGGTCTTGCTCTAAGAATACCAGTCTTCTGCAGAATATCAAGAACATATTTTCTCTAAGAAAGCACCAGGGCATTAGAGTTTCTAGAGACCTCTATGCCAAGAAAATACCGAAGTCTGCCCAAATCTTTTGTAGCAAAGTGCTTGCCCAGATGATCTTTGGTAGCCTGAATACCAAGGGAGTCGTTGCCAGAAATAATAATGTCATCAACATATACAATCAGAACAGTAATACTTGCTGAAGTCTTTTTTGTAAACACAGAGTGGTCAACCTGTGACCTCAGAAAACCAAAATCCATCATGATCCTGCTCAGCTTATCAAACTAGGCACGAGGACTTTGCTTGAGCCCATAGATAGACTTCTTAAACCTGCATACTTTGTGAGACTCCCCCTGAGCAACAAACCCAGGAGGTTGCTCCATATACACCTCTTCCTGCAAGTCACCATACAGAAAAGCATTTTTCACATCAAGCTGCAGAAGAGGCCAGTTCAGATTCACAACAACAGATAGGAGAATCCTGATAGAGTTAAGGCGAGCAACAGGAGAAAAAGTCTCAAAATAATCAATGCCATATGTCTGAGTATAGCCCTTAGCAACCAACCGTGCTTTCAACCTCTCAACCGTACCATCAGGTTGATATTTTACGGCATATACCCACCTGCAGCCCACAGGCTTACACTGAGGAGGTGGATCCACCAGCTCCCAAGTGTCTCTGTCAGTAAGAGCAATCATTTCTTCTTTCATAGCAGATGTCCAAGCAGTACTTTTCAATGCATCCTGGACATTCTTAGGTACAGCCACAACAGATAAAGCATATACAAAATTACTAGATTGAGTATGCAGATGAGCAGTAGACACAAACTGAGCAATGCTATGAGAAGTGCAGGAACGAGTACCCTTTCTAAGTGCAATAGGTATGTCAAGGTCAGAAAGTACCTCAGGTGCAGCAGAACCTTCTGGAGGAGAAGATTGGTTGTCTTGGGGGGGTACTTGTGTAGAAGGTGCTCTATTCCTGCGCTGATAAACAATAAGAGGAGGATCTAGATTTTCAGTATTCACAGTGTCAGTAATGTAGGTACACAGTCAGAAATAACAGGCAAAGGAGGGGCAAGAATGTCTGTCTGCAAGTTGTCTCCTGCTGAAGAATAGTACAGTGTATCTTCAAAAAAGACAACATCACTACTAGTGAACCATTTCCTTGTACTGGGATTATAACACATGTAACCCTTTTGAGTTCTAGAATAGCCCCAAAAAATGCATTTAGCAGCTCGAGGAGACAACTTATCAGAAGTAGGTCCAAGTAACTTGACAAAGCAGGTACAACCAAAAATTCTAGGAGGCACGACAAACAAAGAAGTCTCAGGGTGCAGAACCTGTATAAGAATCTTATTTCCAATAACAGACGATGGCATTCTATTAATCAGAAAACACGCAGTTAAAATAGCCTCAGGCCTGCCGGCCGGCGCGCCGGCAGCGCAGGGTGTTGGTGGCAGACCGCAGGCGGCGGCCGACGGACGACGGGGGGGGGGGGGGAGAGAAGGGAGGGAGGGAGGCAAAGACGGCTAGGGTTGAACCTGCTCTGGTACCATGTGACAGAGTCATGAATTTCAGAAAGCTCAGGGTTGCACAATGTGTGCATCCTCATATATATAATACTGAAAGAATTACAGAGAGGTCCATATATAAAAGAGAATTAACACAACAAATAACAGGCTATGTAAAATAGGAAATATATAATGTAATAGTAATCATGCCCAACTTGTCCACCAGAGAACATAAGTGCTTCTTTGTCAGCAGCTTTGTAAACATGTCAGCAACCTGGTCTTCAGAACGGGTGAAAGGAGTGCAGATTTTCCCAGATAGAATAACTTCCCTGATGAAGTGGCAGTCAACTTCAATATGTTTTGTGCGCTCATGATAGACAGGATTGTTGGCAATAAAAATAGCAACTTTGTTATCACAGTGCATCGGAATAGCAGAAGAAGACTCAACACCAAAGTCTTTCAGAAGAGACTGCACCTACAGGAGTTCACAGGAAGTATGGGCCATGGCCCTGTATTCAACTTCAACACTAGATCTAGCAACAACATTTTGTTTCTTGCTACGTCAGGTGACAAGATTACCCCTACATATGTGCAGTAGCCAGAAGTGGATTTCCTGTCAATCTTGCTCCTTGCATAGTCAAAATCAGAATAGCCTTCTAGAGAACAATGCCCATTTTTCCTGTAATGGAGGCCCTTGCCAGATGACTTCTTAGATATCGCAAAATATTACATAGAGCATCCCAGTGACACTGTCTGGGTTTATCCAAGTACCTGCTAAGAAGTCCCACAACAGTAGATATGTCAACTCTAGTAACTGTCAGATAGATCATCTTACCAATCAATCTCCTGTATTTTTTGTTGTCAGGAAACAGAGAAGACTCATCATCCCGATTAACATTGGGATCTAGAGGAGTGTCAGCTGGCCTTGCACCAAGCATACCGGTTTCTAGTAACAGATCCAGTACATATTTCCTTTGAGATAGAGCAAGAGCATTAGAAGTTCTAGACACATCTATGCTCAAAAAATATCGTCGTTTTCCCAGATCCTTATTAGCAAAGTGCTTGCAGAGATGGGCTTTAGTGGCCTGAATTACAATAGAATCACTGCCAGATAGGATGATATCATCAACATAGACAAAAAGTATCACAATGCCAGAGGAAGTCTTTTTTGTAAAGACAGAATGATCAACCTACGATCTCTGAAAACCAAAGGCAGTCAAAATTTTGCTCAATTTATCAAACCAAGCACGAGGACTCTGTTTGAGCCCATAGATAGATTTTTTCATCCTGCAGACTTTATGTGACTCCCCCTGAGCAACAAACCCAAGAGGTTGCTCCATATAAACCTCCTCTTGTAGATCACCATATAAGAAAGCATTTTTAACATCCAGTTGTACTAGAGGTCAGTCGAGGTTAACAACAACAGATAGTAGTACTCTGACAGAATTAAGACGGGCAACAGGTGAAAATGTTTCAAAGTAATCAATACCATAAGTCTGTGTATACTCTTTAGCAACACGGCGTGCCTTCAGACGTTCTACAGTACCATCTAGTTGATATTTGACAGCATGAACCCATCTGCAGCCTACCGACTTGCACTGAGGAGGTGGATCCACCAACTCCCAACTCTGTCTGTCAGTAAGAGCAAGCATCTCCTCCTTCATAGCAGTAGTCCAAACTGTACTTTGCAAGGCATCCTGTACAGTCTTTGGAATAGCACTAGCAGATAAAACAGTGACAAAGTTGCTAGCATGAACACTTAAATGGGCAGTAGAGACATGGTTAGCAATATTGTGGATAGTGCAGGAACGGGTACCCTTCCTAAGAGCAATAGGTACATCAAGATCAGAGATTACCTCAGGTGACGCAGAACCTTCTGGAGGAGAAGATTGGCTTGAAAGGGGGGGGTTCTTGTGCAGGTTGAGATCTGTTCCTGCGCTGATAAACAATAAGAAAAGGTGTCGGTTGTACAGAAGTAGAATCATCAGAAACACATTCACTAGTAATAGGCAACGAAGAAGCAATAAGCACAGAATGAAGACTATCTCCTTTAGAAGAGTAGTAGGGTGTACCCTCAAAAAAGACAACATCGCTGCTTGTGAACCATCTCTTTGTAGTTGGACTATAACATTTATACCCTTTCTGTGTACGAGAATATCCCAAAAAAATGCATTTTTCAGCACGTGGAGATAATTTATCATGAGTAGGACCAAACACCTTTACAAAGCATGTAGAGCCAAATATGCAAGGAGGTACAACAAACAAGGGCTTGTCAAGATGCAAAATTTGTACATGTATTTTATTTCCAATCACAGAAGAAGGCATCCGATTTATTAGAAAGCAGGCAATCAAGATGACTTCTGGCCAGAATAACCGAGGTACATTAGCATGCAACATAATAGTTCTTGCAACCTCTAGCAAGTGTCTATTCTTCCTTTCAGCAATGCCATTCTGCGGAGGTGTGTATGCATAAGAGGTCTGGTGTATAGTGCCAACTGATTTACACAACAACTCGACATCTTTTTGAACAAATTCAAGTGCATTATCAATTCTAAAAATTTTAACAGGCATAGAGTATTGTGTTTTCACCTCAGCAAAAAAGAATTTAATTGTGGGCAGCACGTCAGATTGACTTTTCAAAAGAAATAACCAAGTGGCCCGAGAAAAATCATCAATAAATAGAATTAAATATTTGTTTCCAGATAGACTAGGGACATGACATGGACCCCAGACATCAGCATGAACAAGATCAAGCACATTTCTACTACTAATCTGAGAACGTTTAGGATAAACAACCCTATTCTGTTTGCCAAACTGACATGATTCACATTGAAACACATTTGTTCCTACATCAGATACAATATGGCACAGTTTCTCAGATGAAGGGTGCCCAAGTCTGTAGTGCCACTGTAAAGCCGATACCGAAGAAGATAATGCAGAAGCCAGAGCCACATCATCCACTCTTTTCAGATTGTCCAGGTAGTACAAGCCATCAGATCCTTCATGTCCCCCACCAATCTTCATCCTCGTGCGAAGGTCTTGAAAAACACATAAACCAGGTACTAAGGTCAGGCTACAGTTCAGGCTACGCAGAGTCTTGCTAACATATACTAAATTTAGTGGAAAACGAGGCACATAAAGAGCCGATTTTAACATGATATCAGACACAATGTCTCCAATCCCCGAAACAGCAGACTTGGAGCCATCAACAAGCATAACAGACGAATTAGTAATCGGTCTAGATAAATTTCTGAACAATGACCGATTCCCAGAAATATGAGAAGATGTGCCCGAATCAATAACCCATTTCGTATTACCAGAACTAGAAGATGGTGCAGTGAGGAAGGCAGTATCACAACCAGAGTATGTCGCAGCATGTGCTCCAGAGGTGATAGCAGCAGACGATGAGCAAGTACGCTCAAGCAGCAGGCGCTCGACCTCAACACGAATGAAGTCGGCAGTAGAAGTACCCGAGGTATCAGGTTGGGTAGATGTTTCAGAACATGTAGTAGCATCAATAGCCGCATTTGCCCAAGCTGGTTTGCCGTATTTCTCCCAGCATTTATCTTCAACATGGTTAGACCGATCACAAAAGTTGCAGAAGCGTTGGCCAGTCTGAGGGCGGGCAACAACAGTAGAAGGTCCAGAAGATACTCCACGACCTGAAGAGTTTCTCCCCCTGCCAGAACCAAGGGGAGGGCGAGTGTTGTGAGAGCGACCGCGTCCACGGCCACGACCACGACCAGACATCGCAGCAAAAGCAGTAGTATCACCAGTGTCAGTGGGTGTCTCAGATGACGATGCAGGCAAGCGCTGTAGACGCTGAAAGGCACTCTATAGAGTAGGTAGCGGATCACTGGCTAGAATCTGATCCACTACCCCAACAAAGGAATCAGGCAGGCCACAGAGAAACTGAACTACTTGCAACTCCTGGCGCTGACGTTGCATAGTAGCCAAATCAGTAGACAAGGGGTGGTAGGCTTCCAACTCCCCCCATAATCCCTTGAAAGCAGAAAAGTAGTCTGTCAGGTCAGATCCCGAGAAGCGCAGGCGGCTAAGCTGCATGTTGATATCGAACACTTTCTTGGGGTTCTGACTGTGTGAATAGGTACTGGCAAGCTGATCCCACATCTGCTTTGCCGTCTGTAGGTATAGTAGCGTGACACTGATCTTGGTCTCACTATTCAGAATCCATGTCATAACTGTAGAATCATCTTTTACCTAGTCATCATAGGCTTTCACATCTTTTGAGTCGGCTGTTGCAGCAGGCACGGGAGGCGGATCATGCGTCAAGTGAGACATCTTGCCTTGTGATTTGACATATATCTGCATGGAGCACACCCAGTGCTGGTAATTTCTCCCATCCAGTTTTACAGTTGTAACCTGACGACGTAGATCCTCATGTGTAGACGCCATGAGGTAGAAGCAGATCAACTCCCGGAGAAACAGGCAGGCAGTTGAAGGCAGAAACAAGCAGTAGAAGGCTGCCTACGTCCTCAGGTAGGTAGCAGTAGGCACAAATCTACAGATCGGAAGGACCCCTCACATACGGGCTACGCCGGAGTGCAACAGGGAACCCGGTGGCTCAAACGGCCAACATGGGCAGGCAGAAAATGTGGTTGAAAAAAATTTCAGCACACGTAGGCAGCAACAACATCCACAGAGGGGACTAAATCACTCCAGAAGCGGCCGGAGGGTAGTGCACCGGTGGTCGGACAACAGGAGGCGACGACGCCGCCCGGCAGCTGGCCACAACAGCACACCGCTGCTGCGGCGGCCGACGGCTGCTGCAGGTGGCCGCTGGCTGCTGCGGGCGGCCGCTCGGAGCGGCGGGCGGATGGGGGCAGGCGCCCGGTGGTGGCGGCGCGGGTGGGCGGGGGGGAAGTAGGGTGGGAGGGCGGCGGTGCCGGATCTACTGCTCTGGTACCATGTAACTTAACACGTGAAACTGGAGAGCATAGGGTTACACAATGTGTGTACCCTTGTATTTATAATAACATAACATTTACAGTGAGGTCCATATATAAAATTAAATTAGCAAAACACTAAATAAAGACATATATTAACAATAAGGGATCAACAAATTAGATGACTATCAACACAATGTTCAATAGGGTTGTAAAGAACATACAACCACACTTTTTTGGTAGGAAGGAAGAAGCAGATATGAACGTTGATGGGTGAGTAACGACCATGAAATCTTAGGATAGGATACGAGCATCAGACTAAAAGGCACACCATAAGCAAAGGTAGTCCTCAATGCGTCTTCAAATGTGCACTTTGTCATCCCTATGTGGGCGTGTGCCTTAGTTTGGCGAGGGGAACCGTTAAGAGGCCCAAGCCTCTTATAATTAATGTACATGTATGGCTAATCATGTGTGTAATTATTATGTAGTTGTATTGTATGTATGCACATGTATGTCTATATGGACATGTAAATGTATGTAATTATGCATGTTATCCATGTGTACATGCATATGTATATGTGTATGCACATTTACATGTGTATATCTATGTACATCTCTATGTATATATATTCGTATGATGCATATATATCTGTATATCTATTTTGTATATTAACATATGTAAATGTATGTGTAAGCAAATATATACATTTACAAGTATATACGTCTCTCTCTATGATATGTATGCATGCATGCATGTGTGCATGCGTGGCGTATGAGCTCCCCATACTTGGAGGCTTACACCTTGACCACCTCAAGGCTTACACTGAGCTTCACTGAGACGAATAAACCTTGATGCACCTCACACACTTTAATACCTTGGGTACACGATAATGTTTATGTCATGATAGGCGAATAATTTGAGAGGGGAGATGATTGATTTTGGGCCAGATTAGGCTGCGATACCAATTGAGGGGCATAGGTTTTAAGAGAAGAGGGAAGATTCAACTCCTATGTGATTCCATTTGCTATTAAATCCAAACATATATACATAATAGTAAATCAACTGCATGCAAAAATCCCAAGGAACAACAACATATATATATATATATATATATATATATATATTTGATCAGTAAGCGTGCTTCTTCTTTATTCCAACTTTATCAATATACAAGTGGTATGAGTATAAGCAAAATAGAAAGCTATCTATGCATGAGACAGCTATACTCATCAGCTATTCTACTCCATGTAGTGCAAGCTACAGGAGTTCTATCTTAAAAAAATGAACATGTTTCTTGTACGCCAAATCCAGTAAAGGATCAATAATGCCATAAGCTTTTCGTTTCTGCCATTTAATTGAAGTACATCTTCTTCGCAGCTGGGTGCATGAGGAATGACGTTTCGAGCTCTTTGCCATACTTCAATCGCAAACCCGCAATTCCAGTGAAGATGGTTGCTCGTTTCACAGTTGTTCTTACACAGACTGCATCTAGATGCAATGCTGAATCCTCTATGTTGCAGGAAATCCTCTGTTACCAGTCTTTTTTGCAGCAGCTTCCAGCCAAAGAATTTGACATGGTTAGGTGCTTTGGAACTTCAGAGCCATTTAGCCCATTCAAGTTCAGTACCTCGTGATCTTCTGAGGTCCCAGGCACCCCTGAGAGTGAACTGTTCTAGGCCTTGAAGGTAACAGTGGTCGTTTTCATCAAGGTTAATACTTGAGCATATGTTGAAAAGATCTTCAGCACCTCGGGCACAGGGGAACCCACCTCTTGTTGACTATAAAGTCTTTTAGCATTTTAGAAGAGTCAAAGCCATTTCTAAGCTTAAGTTGTGGGCCAATCAGGTCCTGCAAGAAGCTACCTGAGACCCATGGCCTTCCACAGAAATACGACTACCATCACCTATGTGAAATTTCACAATAGGGATAAGAGTGTCTCTTTGCTTGAGGAGTGATCTCCAAAACCAGCTGTGGTATTGCTTAGCATTGCAAGACCACATGGATTCTCCTTTAATGTATCCTACTGTGGATCCACTTGATCCATAAATTATTTTTCCCATTTGCAATATACCAAAGGAGCCTAGTTAGTCCTGCAGAATTCCATTCCTGGACTTTCCGGATTCTCAAACCACCTTCCACTTTAGGTCTGCAAATGCTGTCCCAGGACACTGTGTATGTGTTTTGCTCCGTCATGTTCACCCCACACGAAGGTTCTACACAAGGATTCAATATCTTCAATAGTTGCTTTTGGAAGGGGGAATATACCTGTCCAGTACATATGGTAAGCCGAGAGAGTGGAAACCACAAGCTCTATTCTACCTGCCATAGATAGTAGTTTTGCCTTCCAGGAGTCCAATTTCGTTTTGATTTTATCCACCAGTGGAGCACACATGCTTTTAGTTAGTCTACCAAAGAACAAAGGAGTCCCAGATATCTGACTGGTAACTCTGTGCAATTTATGCCCAGCATGGTGCATGCTGCATCTGAAGCATCAGGACTCAAGAAGAGTTGGCTTTTGTTCGGGTGTAATTCTAGGCCTGACAGTAAGTTGAATTTCTTCATACAACAACATATATGTTAGAAATTTTAATAAATTTTGATCAGAAGACCTCCCAAGAAGACCCAACTTATTGCTTTATTGAAGTTCTAAATAAAATAAGGTAATTGAATAACTTGGCTAATTAATGGAAACTCTTATTTTCCTAAACCTTGTCGAAAGAAAACAACTTCCCTGTTTGCATTTACATTATGTTACACTAGTCAATTTGTTTGGAAGTATGTTACACCACATGTGAAATCAGTAATTCTCTCTCACAAAAGTATACATATGTATATATTTGTTTGTTTGGTAAATATGTATGTGCATACACACATACATGTGTACACATACATATATATATATATATATACACATACATGTATGTATATATACGCATGCATGTATGTATACACACAAATATATGTGGGTGTCTGTGCTCATATATATGCATCATATATATGTGTATATACATATACACATGCATATGTATGTACACATGCATATGTGACATATGTATATATGCATGTGTGTGTACACCTATTTATATGGATATATATGTATGTATGCATGTCTATATATATATATATTTTGAAGTTCGCATGTATATATATATATATATATATATATATATATATATAGAGAGAGAGAGAGAGAGAGAGAGAGAGAGTCAGGCTAGAATACACTTGAGTGTACAGATCACGCCGTACACCCCAATGGTGTTTGCCTATCTAGACCATGTTTTTCTAAAATCTAATCCATTTATCTTCATGGTTAAAATAATAATAGGTCACATACAAAATTTGAGCTCATTTGGATGAGTGTAAGTCACTCATCCAAGGACAACAAAATCGACGCACAAAACTAATTTGAAATGCCTGATTTTTGCATCCTTTGGATGCACGACCTATAAGTGTCAAAATGAGCTAAAATTTATTATATGGTATGTTCTTATGATAATAAAGAAGATCAACGGTTTAGATTTTTCAAAAATTTACTGCATCTTCAAAAATGACTGAGGTGTACGGTGCCTCCGGTACACTCGAGTGTACACTAGCCTGACTCTCTCTCTCTCTCTCTATATATATATATAAAATATGCGTGTGGGTATATAATATACTTATAGATGTGTGTCTGTACATATAGGTGAATTATTAGTTTAGCATCTTCTTGATTCTTGACTGCTTTATGTTGTATTGTCAAACTACACTAGTTTATTAATATGTCTTCTTTCTCATTATGGAATTGTGTGGATGTTATCTTTTTCTATATGCGTTTATACACATATAGGCATATGTTTGGGATGAAGGTGGTGAGAAACCCAAACAAAAAGCCCCAATGAACTTGCATATGGAAGTGTAAGATCAAACGAGTCAACATAATTGGTATGACAAGTAACAACAAACAAGAAGTTAGCAACTAGAAGATCAGATTCATAGTGGTTCAACTAATTCCCAATGTGGAAGCTTACGTCCACTGACAAAGATGATGTTATCGATGGGGAGAGTTACATAGAGGATGATTACAAACAAAAAGAATAACCCAATCCGGTTGCACCCAAAAGGCAACCGTTGAAGAAGGCAGTTGCTTGGATAGGAGCTCAAAGAGGCTTGAAACCCTAGGTTCGTCCTTGGCTTTAGGTTTCGTAATATGAAGTCTCTAGATGTCTCTTCATGTCTAGGGTGTGGCTAGGGGTTCTATTCAAAAGATTAGGACCCATAATGACGTTTCATTTTACGAGACTCATCAATGGTCATATTGGACCATATATAGTCAAGTGTCCTGAGCGTATAAGTGGCTATTGCCAAATTACAGTCACATCTGACCGTATAGTGTCAAATGTCTGGACCATTTTTCTTGCTATCCGCAATATGTGGCCAAGTGAATCATGACCATATATGGTCTGATAACCATATTTTTCCTTGAAGATGTTGACAAGCATCCCAAAGATGATCAGGCTAAGTGTAGAAATGTGGATCATTAATATTTTCTTGAGAGTTTGAGACACTCTCAACGATACATATATATGCACATAGACATGTAGAAATATGTAAGATGGTGAGGCTCAATGTAGAAATGTGGATCATCTAATGAAGCATTTCTTGAGAGTTTATGACGCTCTTAACAAGAACGTATGCATGCACACACACATGTAGAACTGTGTACTTGGGATTAAGAGAGGCATTCTCTCCCCCTCTCCCACGCCCATGGCGGAGGCCGAACACCCGGGAGGGTGGTAAATCAAGGTGGCAACTGGGATTCGAACCCGGGTCCCTTTGTTAGGAGACACCATGCTTGACCATTTGAGCCACTCCTTGTAGGCTAAAACTGTGTACTTGAGTACATGTAACTACATGTTCCCATTTTTGATTTATCATAATTGCAATTTGTTGAAATAGTCCCAAGAACCACCGCAAAGCTCAACGATGTGGGACTATTGCAACATCCCCCCTCAAGTGCAGTCACTTTTGTGTGCTTGCACTTGTTATTTTAGGTAAGGTGTGCTCCTCACACTTATCTCATATGGTATCAGAGCGGACCCCACAAGACAGGTGTGAGGACCACACCCTATCTAAAATAACAAGTGCAAGCACACAAAAGTGGCTGCACGTGAGGGGGGATATTGGAATAGTCCCACACCACTGAGTTCTGGGGTGGTCCTTGGGCTTATAAGATGTGTGGTCCCTTCACTCAATTGTCAATTGGTTTTGAGTTAAATACCACATATTCTCATACAATACTCCATAGTATTAAAAAAGGCCCATGGGGCCGCTTAAGCATTGTTAGGTGCTGGCCGTCTAATCCGGGCTTAGGCGCCCGCCTGGCGCTTGCCATTAAGCGCCTGCTTTTGGGCCGCTCAGCCCGCCTGATTGTCTGCCTCAACAGCTGTTTCGGGCCGCCGTTTTGACCCACCTAAGTAAAAATTGACTCCTAGAAGCCATAATATTGGATTACTTTGACAGATTTCTTTGCTGATTTTATACTAGTAATTATGGATATTATTTTACTCCATTATACTTTTAGTGAATGATTAGTTTTACTGATTTCCTTGCTGCTATCACCGGCTACTGATTGGTATTAACTGATTAATATTACTTTTTTAGCAAAATACTGATTACTTGATTAGTATTACAGATTAGTAGTAAAGTATTAATTAATTAATCCATAGTAAGTTATTTACAATTACTGATTTGCTTGCTGAATTTAGTGATTACAAATATTGATTGGTACTAATTATTGGTATATGCTTAGTTAAATACTGATTTACTGATATGCTTACTTATTTTAAAGATTAGTATTACTAATTAGTAGTAAAGAGTTTAATAATTAATTCATAGCTGGTTACTTACAATTGCACTGATTTGCTTGCTGATTTTAATGGTTCAATATATTAATTAGTAGTAAAGTGTTGATTAATACTTAGTTAATTACTAATTTTCTATAGATATGTATAAAAGTTCTTTAGAAATATATCTTTATATGCAAATATAGAAGTATATAAGAATTTAGGTGCCCGGTTATTCAAAAAGCGTCTGCCTGGCGCTTAAACATTTACAAGGTGCTGTCCGCACGCCTCCCGCTTCCCAACTTTTTAAAACATTGCAATACTCCAATATATATCCAACCATATAGATCTTATTAATATTTTTAAATTAAATATGTTCAAAATTCATCTCAACTGGACATACTTATACTGTCCACCAAGAGAAAATGCATATCCTTTATTCAACGGTAAGCTAAAGAAATTGCAAATATTGTTGAATGATTTTTAGTCATATCTTATAATATACTTTAGATATGATTATTATTATATAAAGACACTAGTCTAGACTATATCTTTTAATCCGGTGTGGGTTAGATTCCGTCAGTAACTTCTATATGTTCCATTTTGGGGGCTGGTATGTGTAAGCTATAGATACCAGCCGGGACACACTTCTTAATCTCTATATATGTATATGTGTGCGTGTGCATTTGGAAAGAATGGATACAATGTGTGCTTGCATGGCTGGTGCCCTCGTGACCTCGTCTCTTTACCACGTCAGGCACCCATATCCTTCCTCCTTTGTACTCTCTCACTGTTTCACTAACAATGTCCTTCTCCACTTTTCTCTCTCCTGATCTTGGTGTCTACTTGTTGCTTTCCTCCTCAACATGTCTTCCTTCCTCATCCACCTACTGTAAAGCGGCACCTGTTCACCTTACTCATTTTCTTATTAGCCATATACTTTTTGAGTTTCTGTTCACCATCACCGACCAGTATGGGAGCACAAACTTAACCGTTGTTACCTTTTATACCCTGATGCATGCTCTATTTTTCTTGTAATTGGGATGTTTTAGATCTTTGGCGAATATTCTTGTGGGTAGTGGGGTATGTTCATGTTTAAGTAGAGGCCCATCGTTCCTCTTTGTTAGTCAAAATAGAAAAACTTGTAGCTAGCAAGCAGCCATGCCAAGTTGATTACTTGATATTGCTGAGAAAATTAACCAACGAGCCAGTTTGATCATATTTAGAAACAACGGAATGATGGCATTTGGTACGCCTGCTAGATATGATATATCGTTCAAATTGAAACCCGAGTTAGCCATTCTCTATGCTACCGGGAAATGATGTAAGGAAGGACAATATATTCAGTGTATTTGATAAAAGAGAGACCTTATCCTATATATAGGAATGGTTGACACAACCTTAGGCTTGATGAAACTCTATTGGACCGACTGATTTATTGGACTCTCACTTATATGGCTTATAGACAGGCCCATATTGCATGCTTAATATCTCCTTTTTACTTCTAACACTGTACATGCCAATACTGCACCTTGACTCAATTAGTCCAAAGAGCAACAAGGTTGGAACCAACATAATAATGCTTTCTATAGCCAACTCTGATATGTGCAGATGCATGCTTCTGCAGAACCAAATACAAGATCTTGTGACCTAAATTATTGCCAAATCTAGTAAATCTTTAAGTGTGAAGCATCAATGATAGCCTCATGGTGGATGACACTACTAATACTGTGATTTTCTGCACCATCTTCATACTATATTTTCTTTGAAGACAATTTATGGTTGTGTAAAAAAGAACAAAATGATAAATGAGGTTTCTTTCTGCACCATCCTTGTGCTAAGTTGGGGATGAATAGCATCTCCCAAGTATTATTGTATATGCTTCCGGTTCCGGTTTCTATTTTATAGAAGTACCTGCGCCGAACGCCATATTGCAATATGTGGGCGGATCAATTCTACTTTGGTGTTCTGCAGCGCAGCGCCGTTGGTTGGCATGGGTTGCAATGATGGATTATAAATACAGGATTAAGATGTGTGTTCATACGTTATAGTCAGCAACCAATACTAAGGACAATTAATGGCGTCAAATTAACACCTGACTTTATTGAGTAAAGTCTGTTCCACAAACGTTATGTTCACGTATTCAACGTGGTTGACATGAGCACAGCCACCCTACTGGCTGTTTTTTCCTGTTGGGACTTGGGAGTGGCGTGGCTTTGCATATCTTGCCTTGAGACACCATGTATGCATGGTGTGCCAAGCGGCAAGAGGCTCCACTGCCAGTATCGGGGCTGTGGGATGGACCATTCCTTTTAGTTGGAGATTGGCAGCAAGAGAGGCATCTGTCTTGACGGCGATGGCTGCTATTTTTACCACTGTTGCACCTTCCTCCTCTTGCCAGAGCATTCATGACAGACATGTGTAGCCTGAAGACCGAGCATAACCTGCAAGATATGGCGAAATGTGATGGCTGCAGCTATCCAAGTTGTACGCTTGTGTGCCAGTGACGATCGCAGCTACTGCCTCCTGCACAATTCAAACGCAGTCTGTCTGCTTGCTCCAGCCAGAAGGGACAGAAATCAGACTGATGGAACTCGGACGAAGTGGCAGAGGTGTCGAAACAAGGAGAAAGCGGCACCGTGTACTAAATTTGCTTTAATTATCCAAATCCATCAATAATTCTAAAGTAGGTTGTGGATCCGTGGAGACAAATTGTTGCCATCTGATGCAGCCAAAGGATATTGAAATGGAAGATAGAAATAAGAAAGAGGGGAGAAGGGAGGGAGGGAGGGGTCTTAGTAAACTGCAATCTGACTTCTTGACTGCTTCCTTCATGTTTATTGCCAAGTTTGCAAAATGTACACTAGTTTATTAAAATGTACTTCTTTCTCATTATACACTTGATTGATGTTATCTTTCTCTAAGCCTAATGTGTGGTCCTGCAGGTATTTGATTTGATCGTCAGTGCTCTAAAACATGACAATGTTGATGTTCGTATTGCTGCATGCGCTTGTTTGACGAACATTTCTCGGTCACTTGAGGTTGGTGTAGAAAATTTTACCTCTTTATCTCATTTGATATTTACTTTTTCTAAAGATTTATATTTGATGCACAGAATGTGAGCGCAGGGCGCTTTGCTAAAGAATCCCTGCTATTACCCTTGCTTAAACTCTTGCATGACTCCAGTGCTTCAGTCCAGGTACATCTCTATATGAATTTTAAATAGTACTCTGATTGCAACAACGTAACTCATTTCCCCTTAATATTCCATGCTTGAAGGGGGAAACCTCATATTTGGAACAACATATAAAAGGAGTGGAGTGACAAACATTGAGCGTGTTAGATGGTTTGGGTAGGCTGATTGTGCACACATTAGGATGTGTGATACAACTGAGGCAGTTAGAATTAGTAGGGGGAAGAGGTCTAACCAGAAATGACAATAGGATTGCAATTGCAATTAAATTAAAACATGGTATACAACTATACATTGTAGCTAAAAGGAACAAGAAGGATTCACTTTAACATGGTTGAGATTAAGGCTACATTATGTTGTTGTTCTTGTATACTCTACTCTTCAAATATATTAAATTAGGCGAAGAAGTTCTTACAAAATAAATGTTTTGATTCGCTTCATTATGTATGAGTTTTGGAAGTCAACATACTATACGACCTTGACTTGCATTCCGGGCATGGTTGATATTTTGTCATGTAGAGATTGTTGGCTTTCCGTCGTCTTGAAGGAGTTCATTTACATAAAACTCGATTAGTACCTCCTCTTTTAGGCTTTGCTAGACTAGACCATGCTTCTTATCTTGTTTATAAGGTCATGCTATAATTTCTTTAGGTATAATACCATGTATGAATCCTGGAATTTACTGGAGGTTGGAGAGAATAATGACTAGGTGAAAAGGCAATCAAGGAATGAGGGAGTCACATGGCGGAGAAAATCACGAGAACCAATAATTAGAGACAAAATAAGAATTGGCAATGGCATTATCTATAGTGCTTTGGGGAAGAGATATTGTAATGGGGGCAGAGAGATGGGTTCTATAATTGCCTTTTTTCGGGATATGAGCACACAAATAGTAACCACAAGAGCAATCAATATTATAGTGATGACACTGTAGAATCGTACTGTAGCGAGACACCATAGCGTGGTACTATAGCAGAGGTGCTGTTGCGGGGAGTACAAGATAGACAAGGCACCCTCTCTGACATGCAAAGAGATTATGTTCTCTCTCGATCCTAGACAACAGTTATAGCTTTAGGAGAGAGAGGAGAGCGAGGGCTGACTCTCTAGGTCTAGGTTTAGCAACCCTAAGCCTGGATATCATTTTGCATGAAAACCAAGATGGGAAAGAATAAAAATGACTCTGGTCGATTGTGTGCATTGCTTTATATAAATTGAGTACAAGGGGACAGTTTACATAGAGGCCCTCACACATAAAAAATGTACGTGCACTCTTTGTACTTTACACGTAACATGATGACATCCTTTACTCTTACACAAGTATATTACGTAAATTGTTAATCTATGACCATACTGTTTTTTTCTTTCTGAAATATGATCTTGTAGGGAGATGAAGAGAGATATATACCATGAAATAAGATCAAATGAATAAAACCAAACTCATAAATCAGCGCACTGGTTTTATTTGGAAAGACTAGGAACTATGTTTCGCAGAAGTACAGATTTTGTAGTTTGATTGGATTACTTTATGCTGCTCTTTCTTTATTACAAAGATGAAGCTATCATTAAAAAATATTCGGAGATGACTTTCTCTAGTCTGTTTGCTGCAGGCAAGCATGTGGAATTAGAATCATGATGGAATAAGTTTTTATTGATGTCAAGGTCAACTGTGTGCAATATATGTTTCAAGATTCATTTTTCTCAATACTAGTCATATTACTAGGGATTCTGATGGGGTTAAGTCCTTAAATCATTATCTGCATAAACTTGACTAAGTAAATCACTAAAGTGCCTTGCCTTAGGTAATTGAGGAGCCCGGCAGAGCGGCGGCAGCAGCAGCTTGTTCTGTACCCTGCGGGTGTCTTCTGTGCTTCTAGTTAATGTTGTTAATTTGAAATTATATAAAGGGTCACATCTTTGTTGGTTTATTATGATTGGGGCCAAATCTTGGGATGTGATTAATGATGCTAAACAGTTCTAATTTAGTGGTGGTTGCTAAGTAAAGTTTGTGCTAGGGAGATGAAACTAGAGACAAAGGACTAAGAGTTTGTCTACCATTGCACCATGTCAAATGATAATCAGTGGAACAACAATTAACTTCCATATAGATGTTTACCTTTGGTTATAATGGAGGAAGCCCTACAAAAATAAATAGAACAGATGAGAGTCTGGTCATATAGTAAATATAAGTACATGTGGTATTCTTCCCAAGATTCAAAATATTCATCTTCCATGACATGCGGCTAAACTGTGGGCGGCATTCTCAGATCATATGCGGTGTTACTTGTGATTTCCCTAAAATGAATCCTGCAAAAAGATCGGACAACTGTTATCTCTTTCATGTTGTCTTTTTGTTCTTGCTTCGTTGTGTTCTTTTTATGGCAAATACAGTAGTGAATTTGGGATTCACTTCTAAAGAAACCCAAATCCTTCTGTAGGGATTATAGTATAACTATAGATCCTGGCTAATACTGACTGATTTACACATTGTATCATACTTCCTATTGATGTCAACAATGGAAATTACAGTGAACAAAAGTTGCAATTGATATCAACAGTGGTATTACAGTTGTCTTGCTAGATAGTGAATAGATGACTAATTGATATTTTATTAGAAAACCTTGCTCCTTATACATAGGAGAATGGGGAAGGGGGAAGCATACAGATACATACTAGACCCTAATGGGCCAAAACACACTTGGGCCCATATACAAATAGACTCAATACTTAATTAACCAAATTAACTAGACACTCTAACACTCTCCCTCAAAATGGAGCATGGATGAAACACATCTCCAACTTGCCAATACAGACTCAAAAGAAAGATATGCAAGATAAAAAGTCCCCATACAAATAGTTTGATCTCTCCTGAATTCCATAACATAAATGCACAAGCACTCCCCTTGAGAAGGTAAAACAAGATAATTAGCAAGCAAGTCTTCTCGCTCCCGTAGAAGATAGCAGGGAAGCCGACTCCCCTTTAAGCACATAATAGTAAAGCCAAAGTAGATAGCAGAAGCGCCTCCTAAAACATAAACTAGCATCTGGAGCAATAGGTAGCAACACATGTGCACAATAGTCTTTATCTCGATATTGTAGTGTAGAGAGTGCTTGATCACAGTCCCCAGAGAGTGTTGGATAGTAGTCAACATGCGCAAGGCACAAACAAAGAGTCAATGTGCTAATAAAGCACCGACAAGCCACAAAGTGTTGGAACACAATAGCAGAAAGTTGACATGCGCATGGCATCGACAAAGTCAACATGCTAATAAAGCACAAACAAATAGAAAAATCGTGGATACGACATAGCGGATTGAAGGACCATATACACAAATCAACAGACAACAACAAACTTCAAAATGTGTATAGGAGCAGAAATGAAGCTTCAAAAACCAAGCTCTCAAACAACACACATAGTAGCAGTGAATATTCACATATATAGAGAGAGCATCATTAACCGCTGTGAAGAAGTGTAAACGATAATGTTGTGTTGTTGTATTCATTTGTACACCCCTATCCTATATATAGGAAAGGAGGCTATTACAAGGAAGCACAAAGGAAGCAAACAACCCTAATGGGCCATGGGCAACAGGCCCATCTAGATAATAGACTAATAACCTATTACCTAAATAGGCTATATTCTAACAACAACAAAAATAAATTCTTCCTCTCTTCATTCTTCATTTCATCTCTTGTTTATCCCCTCTCCTTCTCATCTCTTCCATCTTCTCTCCCTCTACGCATGACTCTTTTTTGAAAATTCTAGTCAACGACTTTTGCATCTGTGGACCGACGACTTTTGCAATTGGACTCTACAATAGTAGTTGCACCATACATGGTCAGAGAGAGATGGCACGCCGACTGCTTGATAATCCGAAGACCGCAAATTGAGCAAGTGGTGGGTTCAGGCAATTAGGGGAGTAGAATGGCACAACGAAATAGGCTAGGGTGGGTTTAGCCTTGAGGAGGTATTAGCTGGAAATAAGAATTGGAGAGTGGAAACAAATGGAATCAAGAGAAAAAAGAACGGGAAAAGAAACATTAGGGGAAGAGGAACCAAAAACGGAAGAGAGAGGAGTGTTTGGTGATTAAGAGGCTGATCAGGAAAAGGAAACAAAACAAATTGGAAAACCAAAATGGAAATGAACGCAACCGAGTAAACAACAAAACAAAAGCAACGTTAATGAAAAAATTGAACGGAGTTGGAAAGCGAATTGGAAATGGAACAGAAACAAAGGAAGTTGAAATCTTGGAAACTAAATAAACGGAAATTGTAGTTGCTACAAAAAAGAGAATGAAAGTTGACCAAGACAGTTTAGACTCTTGTTGTAGATCTCTATATAGGGTGGAGAAGGCAAGGGATGATCGACGACCATCAATTGAGGCAAGACCGAGAACGAGGAGTTTTTGGACTTATAGACAACCTATGGAGAGAGATAATGCAAACAAATCCAAAGATCAAGAAGTAGCGTGGTGGCTAGACAGATACCTCGTGAGCGGCATTGCCACGACTAGACAGATGCCTTGTCAGCGGCATTGCCAAAAGGGCTATGGTTGCTCGCAGGAGAAGTTCTCTCCTCTCTCTTTTAGGGCTGGAGTTGGATCACTACTCTGATGCCACATCAAATAGTGAATAGGCTACTAATTGATAATTTGTATTAGAAAACATTGCTCCGACATATAAGAGAAGGGGAAGCTACATACACACACTAAACCCTAATGGGCCAAGCCACATTCGGGCATATATACAAATATGATCAATACTCAATTAACTAAATTCACTGTACTCTAATAATAGTGAAGATAAATCTGCAAAATATTTGGATGGCTTCCTACCTCCCGCTTAGTTTGTTGTCTCTTTCTCCAGCAACGTATTAAAAAAGCACAAAATGGGAGGTGATCAAATGTGACCTTGTACCACTTGGTAGACAGGCGCTTTGCTTAAGCGGGCATTTTTTGTTTTAATTTTATTTTCATGTATTTATGAACTTCTATACATGATTATATATATATATATATGTTTATATATATATACTATCTAAGCTTTAGTAGTTTATATATCTAGTCATCAATATAGCTAATTTAAGACAAAGTAGTGGAACTACAACGAACATGTTTGTGTAGTAGTAGCAAAGTAAACAAAGAACTATGGTGAAATTGTATTGTAGTAGATGACTTATAAACATGAAATAAATATATACATGTGAATAAAACACGAATACAATCACATACTTACAATATATGCCTCCTATGTATTGAAATATAGTTACAAATTTGCTATCTACTCATGTTATACAACGATGTATTATATCTAAGTATTATAAGTAATTTAGTATTGATAAATTGTTTATTAACTTACTATAATAGTACAATACTTAAGTAGCTTAGGCTCCTATTGGTTTGGTGTAAGTCATAAGTTCCGTGGAACTCATTTTCTGGGAACTCTATTTTAGTTTCTAGAACTTGAGTTCCATTCACTTCCATGTGATTGGTTTGTTATAAGTGTAAATATGGAAATCTTTAAAAATATTGTTAATTTTTACTGTTTAATATAAATAAGGATGGCAAAGACATAAAAAAAGAATCATATTTGTTAAAAATTATAATATTCTTATCATCAAGTGGTTATGGTGCATATATTTTTCTTTTAGAAATAATTTTATTATGCTACAATTATAATCTTAATAAAAATATTATGATTAAAAATCACATCACAATATTTTTATTTCACTTTGTATGTATAAAGTATTGCAATAATTTCTACATTTCATGTGCTTGTAGATATAAGTTTTGGTTCATGATTGTTTAACACAATGTAGAATATTAATTTTTACATTATTTTTGTAGGTAACTTTTACTATATTATTCATGCATAGTTATAATTAATTATCATTTTTCACATCACATTGTTTAAACATGAAGAATAAAAATATGTTAGATAAATCATTTTGTTTCACATGGTGCACTGTGTTAAGTGAAATGAAAAACGGCCTGAGCGGCCGATTAAACGGTCGATTAATCGGCCAGACACCCAGCCCGTTCGATTTTTGCTAAAATCGCCGGTTAATTTTTTTGTAATTAATCGGCCGTTTTTTCCCCTTTTTTGCCCTTTTTTGCCCTTTTTTTCCCGTTTTTTGGCCGTTTTTTGTCCGTTTTTTGTAAATTTTTCTGTACACCTGTAACTTTATATAAACTATATGGCCCCAAGTATTACTGACTATAATATATTAAACTTAAATATCCTATGATAAACCTAGTCTAATAGAATGCATACTTGTATGCAAGTTGGGATAATAGGGTACTGTTCTAAAGTGTAATTTATACAAGTAAAATATAAGTAACTATTATCTAATTTTAGAATGCATACTTTAGTTATTTGTACTGCTGTAATGTATGACTAATTGATGATATGCACATATAACAATAAGTTAAAAAGGTATCCAATAATGAGTCTATTGTTTACTGCTTAACTATGTAAACATGTGATGCAAAAATATTTCTGAATCATGTATATGGGGTATTTTATCTATGTCAAATCTATTGCTTATTATATTATGGCTATAATTATTGTCTTATAGCTAAACTAATTGGGTGTTTTTACTGTTGGGTAGTGTGTTTAGAATCTTTATATATATATAAAAGTTCCAAAGAGTATTAGTATTTATATACATATATATGTAATTTTGTATAAAATTATATAGGAAATTAAAACCCGTTTTTTAAAAAATCGGCCGCTTACCGCTTAACCAGTTACAAGGTGCTGTCCGCACGGTTACCGCTTAACGTTTTTTAAAACATTGACTGTGTTTTTTTCATGATGTTTATATATTTTATTTTGTAAAATCACACTGATAGTGGTGGTTATAGTGTAAAATATTTTACATAGCGCGATTATAATGTATGACATTTTGTCATATTATGTTATGATTTTAGCAACAAACTATATCCACGCCATTAATATTTCTAGTCATAAATATTTTATGTTGGATCCTAGATGGGTGAATTGATGATCTAGAGGGGGGGGGTGAATAGAGCTAAATGCACTTAAATAAAATTCATTAGACCTTCAAGATATATCACAAGTTAAGGTTGCTAAATAGGAAATTTGAGTGCAACTAAAACATGCATAGCAAGAGAGAGAGATTGAACATACACCAATTGACAAGTTGTTTAGAGTGGTTCCACACTTCAAACTAGAAGTGAGTCAGTCCACTACCTAGAGAAGTCAACCTCTATGATTTCTTAACCTTGCAGCTTCATTATATTCATTATGAGAGATACAATACATGACCACCAAATGACTTACCTATCCAATACAAAGAGTCTTCAACCTTACCAAGGACTTACCCACTTTGTAAGGAGTCTTCCGCCTTCTTCTAAGGACTTACCTACTCTTGCACAAGTCTTCAGCCTTGCAGGGATTACCCACTCTTCTTAGATCTTCCGCCTTTGACTTCACCTTTGTTAATATATATTCCTGTTTTATATATTCTGTTAGTTGTTTTGTTATTTCCATATTATATGTGGACCTCTCTATAAATGTTTCAGTGTTATATATATGAGGGTGCACACATTGTGCAACCCTACGCTTTCCAAAACTGCTTTGTGTTTCACATGGTACCAGAGCAGTAGATCCAGCCGCCACCCTCCCACCCTTCTCTCTCTTCTCCGCCCCCCCTCTCTCCCGCCCGCGCCGCCCAGCAGCCACCCAGCCGCTGGCCGCCGCCGGGCAGCAGGCAGCGCCGGCAGCCGCCGCCGGGGTGCCGCGCCGCGCCGGGCGCCCACTCCGCCGCAGGGGGCCGGTGCGCCTCCGCGGTCCTAGCCACCGGTATGTTGGCTCCGTGAAGTCCTACAGCGATCCGGTGGCTTGAAGTTGGTGTGACGTAGACCGTTTTTTTTCGGTCTCTTGCCTGCCTGCCCGTGTAGGCCGTTGTGCCACCGGGTTCTGTTCTGCGCTTCGGCGTAGACCGTATGTGAGAGGTCTTCTCCGAGTTTTTTGTGCCTGCTGTGCCTGTCTGACGGCGTAGACCGTCTCCTGCCTGATCGTGCCTGTTCCTGCTGTGCCTACTGCTCCCATGGCGTCCTCGCATGATGACTTCCGCCGTCAGGTTACCACTGTGAAGCTTGATGGGCGCAACTATCCGCATTGGGTCTGCTCCATGACGATCTATGCCAGATCCCAGGGCAAGTACTCACATCTTACCCGTGCTGGTCCGCCAGCACCCGCAGAGGACGCTGATGTTAAAGATGTGAAGGCGTATGACGACTGGGTCGTGACGACTCTACTGTGATGACCTGGATTCTCAACAGCAGCATTGAGAAGATTAGCGTCACACTTCTTCACCTACCTACGGCGAAGCAGATATGGGATCAGCTCGCCGGTACTTACTCGCATAGTCAGAACCCCAAGAAGGTGTTTGACATCACCAAGCAGCTGGGACGTGTACAGTTCATGGGGACGGACATTGCGGATTACTTCTCTGACTTCACTGGATTATGGGGTGAACTGGAATCCTATCACCCTCTCTCCACGGACCTGACTACCATGCAGCGTCAGCGCCAGGAGCTTCAGTTGGTCCAGTTTCTATGTGGATTGCCCGAGTCCTACGCTGGAGTTGTGGACCAGATCTTAGCCAGTGACCCTCTGCCGTCACTACAGAGTGCCTACAAACGCCTTCAGCGTTTGCCTTCGTCTTCCTCGTCTCTGACTACTGATGTTGGGGACTCTTCGGCTCTTGCTGCAACTTCTGGTCGTGGCCGTGGTCGTGGCCGTGGTCGCTTTACTGATAGTCGTCCTCCCCTGGGTGGAGGACGAGGACGGGCTGCTCCTGGTCGTGGAGCCTCTTCTACTGCCCCTACTGCTGGTGCGCGTCCTCAGTCAGGACAGCGCCTTTGTACCTTCTGTGGCCGGTCCAACCATATTGAAGAAAAATGCTGGGAGAAATATGGTAAGCCGGCGTGGGCCAATGCAGCTGCTGACTCCACTACTACTGCATCAGAAGGAACGACTCAGCCTACTGACTCTGCCTCCTCGGGTGCGACTGCTGACTACATCCGTGCTGAGGTGGAGCGTCTTCTTCTTGAGCGAGCTGGTGCGTCGTCTCAAGCTTCGACTAGTGGAGCTCATGCCGCCACTTATTCTGGTTATGACACTGCCTTCCTGAGCTCTTCTTCTACTCCTGGTAATACTAAGTGGGTCATCGACTCCGGTGCCTCTTCACATATTTCTGGAAATCGATCACTGTTTCACAAATTATTTAAACCTACTAGACCCTCATCTGTTATGTTGGCTGATGGTTCCAAGTCTGCGGTGTCTGGAGTAGGGGATATTGTTTCTGACTTTCTGCTGAAATCTGCCTTATATGTGCCTAGATTTCCTTTGAATCTGTTGTCTGTCAGCAAGATATTGCGAAGCCTACAGTGCAGTCTGACTTTTATTCCTGGTTCATGTGTTTTTCAGGACCTTCGCACGAGGATGAAGATTGGTGGGGGGTATGAAGGTGCTGATGGACTCTTCTATCTGGATCATTTGCCAAAAGCAGCTAAAGCATCTGTCACTCCTGCATTATCTACCTCAGTTTCTGCATTACAGTGGCACTACCGGCTGGGCCATCCATCATCTGAAAAGCTTCGACATTTAGTGTCTGATCTTGGCATTTGTAGTTTTCAGTGCGAGTCATGTCAACTTGGAAAGCAGACTAGAGCTGTTTATCCTAGACGCAGTCAGAGTAGCAGTAAAAATATGTTTGATATAGTGCATTCTGATGTATGGGGACCCTGTCATGTGCCAAGTCTATCTGGTCATAAGTATTTTATTCTTTTTATTGATGATTTTTCAAGGACTACTTGGTTGTTTATGATGAAAAGTAGGTCCGAAGTTTTGTCTGTTATCAAGTTCTTTTTTGCTGAAATAAAAACACAATATGGCATGCCTGTCAAAATTTTTCGTACTGATAATGCACTGGAATTTGTTAAAAGAGATGTGGATGTTTTTTGTAAATCTGTGGGTACTATACATCAGACCTCCTGTGCTTATACACCTCAGCAAAATGGTGTGGTTGGGCGTAAAAATAGACATGTGTTAGAGGTTGCTAGAACTATCATGATGCATGCACATGTTCCTCGCTCGTTTTGGCCTGAGGCTATATTGACTGCTTGTTTTCTGATAAATCGAATGCCATCATCTGTGATTGAAAACAAAATACCTATTCAAGTTCTTCAACCCGATATTCAGCTATTTACTGTGCCTCCTCGGGTCTTTGGATGTACCTGTTTTGTACGGTTAGTTGGACCTACTTCTGATAAACTGTCTCCTCGTGCTGAGAAGTGCATTTTTTTGGGATATTCTCGTACCCAGAAGGGATACAGGTGTTACAGTCCTACTGCAAGAAAATGGTATACTAGCAGTGATGTAGTTTTCTTTGAGGATACTCCTTATTATTCGACTCGTGGTGACAGTTTACAGTCTGATCTTATTGCCTCACCTCTACCTGTTACTTCTGATTGTGTGCCTGATACTACTGACAAAGTCACTACTGAGGCTGATAAGCCTCCTCTTATAGTTTATCAACGCAGGAACAGAGCACCTTCTACTCAAGAAACCCCCCATGAAAACCAATCTTCACCTCCAGAAGGTTCTACTACACCTGATGTACATTCTGATCTTGATTTACCCATTGCTCTTAGAAAGGGTACTCGTTCCTGCACATCACACAGTATTGCTCAGTTTGTTTCTACTGATCATCTGAATGTTCATTCTAGCAATTTTGTATATGCCTTATCTGCTGTTGCTGTTCCAAAGAATATCCAGGATGCTCTACAGAGTACTGGATGGTTGTCTGCTATGAAGGAGGAGATGTTGGCCCTTGCTGAACGAGATACTTGGGAGCTGGTGGATCCACCTCCTCAGTGTAAACCTGTAGGTTGCAGATGGGTGTATGATGTGAAATATCAACCTGACGGCACTGTTGAAAGGCTGAAGGCACGGTTAGTTGCTAAAGGCTACACCCAAACGTATGGTATTGACTATTTTGAGATTTTCTCTCCTGTTGCTCGTCTTAATTCTGTCAGAATTCTTCTGTCTGTTGCTGTTAACCTTGACTGGCCACTGTTGCAACTAGATGTGAAAAATGCCTTCTTGTATGGTGATTTACAAGAAGAAGTCTATATGGAGCAACCTCCTGGGTTTGTTGCTCAGGGGGAGTCTCACAAAGTTTGCAGGTTAAAGAAGTCTATTTATGGGCTGAAGCAGAGTCCCCGTGCCTGGTTTGATAAATTGAGCAAAATTATGATTGATTTTGGGTTTCTGCGTTCTCAGGTGGATCATTCTGTTTTCACCAAGAAGACTTCAGCTGGTATTATTATTCTGATTGTCTATGTTGATGATATTATCATATCTGGCAGTGATTCTCTTGGTATTCAGGCTACTAAATCTCATCTAGGCAAACACTTTGCTACCAAAGATTTGGGCAAGCTTAGATATTTTCTGAGCATAGAAGTTTCTAGAAATTCTAATGCTCTTGTGTTGTCTCAGCGAAAATATGTCCTAGACATACTGCAGGAGACTGGTATGCTGGGGGCGAGACCTGCTGATATTCCTCTAGATCCTAATGTAAATTGGGATGATGACTCTTCTCCTCTCTTTGCTGATCATAAAAAGTACAGGAGGCTGATTGGTAAACTCATTTATTTGACTGTCACCAGAGCTGGCATTTCTACTGCAGTGGGTCTTCTTAGCAGGTACCTTGATAAACCCAGACAGTGTCACTGGGATGCTCTTTGTCAGATTCTACGATATTTGAAGAAGTCTCCTGGCAAGGGACTTCACTACAGGAAGCATGGACACTGTTCTCTTGAAGGGTACTCTGATTCTGATTATGCAGGCAGCAGAGTTGACAAAAAATCTACTTCTGGGTATTGTACATATGTTGGAGGTAATCTTGTTACCTGGAGGAGTAAAAAACAAAATGTTGTGGCCAGGTCCAGTGCTGAAGCTGAATATAGGGCCATGGCCCATACTGCCTGTGAATTGTTGTGGGTGCGCTCTCTGTTAAAGGAGTTCGGGGTTGATTCTTCTTCTGCTATACCTATGCACTGTGATAATAAAGCTGCTATCTTCATTGCGAATAATCCAGTTTATCATGAGCGCACTAAACACATTGAAGTAGATTGTCATTTTATTCGGGAATCCATTTTGACTGGCAAGATATGCACTCCCTTCACTCGTTCTGAAGACCAAGTTGCTGACATCTTCACCAAGCTGCTGGCGAAGAAGCAATTCTGCACACTGACGGACAAGTTGGGCATGATTGATATCTATGTTCCAACTTGAGGGTGAGTGTTAGTATATATTCCTGTTTTATATATTCTGTTAGTTGTTTTGTTATTTCCATATTATATGTGGACCTCTCTATAAATGTTTCAGTGTTATATATATGAGGGTGCACACATTGTGCAACCCTACGCTTCCCAAAACTGCTTTGTGTTTCACAACCTTCACTCAAAGAAGCTTCCACCAAGGACTTACCTACTTGAGCAAAGAGTCTTCTGCCTTCACCAAGGTCTTACCCACTCTTGCTCCAAGTCTTCAGCCTTGATCTTCACTAAGGGACGCCTTCCCTTGTTCTTCTTCACCTCTCTTAGCTAAGACAGAGAACCTTCATCTTCATGGTTGAAATGAGAGATAGGGAGGTGGTGGAAGTGAGAGCCTCACAAAATATACATGTAGGATTAACTCTCTTACAGATTTCCTACTCACTCTAATGGATATGGATGTAGCAAGTGATTAAGATTAGAGAGAGGTGAGGCTGTAGGAAGCACTCAACTATAGAATAGGAACCTCACATAGAGTTTGCATTGAATACTCAACCTTGGAATGAAGTCCAAGGGGTCGTATTTATAGCTGGGGATGCCTCTTAGCCTTTGGGAACACTTGAGAACGAAAACTAGCTGTTTTGTGGCTTGCAACAAATATATTTTCACTTGTTGCAACTCCACAACGGCTAGAAACACTTTTCTGCACTTTTCCGTACAGTGCAATCAGTCGAGTTTCTATAAGGGTTACTCGACCGATAGAGTAAAAGACAAAGCCGATATTCAGACATCGGTCGAGTTTGTCCTGGGGAAACTCGACCGACCAATATAAATCGAATTGGTCAGGTACTCCATCGGTCGAGTTCTGTGAAGTGTAAACTCGACCGATCAAAAGTCATTTTCAAGATCCAATCAGGATCGGTCGAGTTTGCAACTCACATAACTCGACCGATGAACAGCCTGATGTGAATTTTGAAAAATGGCTTTTGAGTGCTTAAACCTTCGATCCAATGAAAGAAATATCGACGATATCGTCGATATATCGACCGGTATACCGATATCGATGACATCGGTCATCGGTTCACACAAACGTATCGCTGGGATTGCAAATATTGGTATACCGATGGTATACCGCCAAATACCGCCAAATATCGACAAATATCGCCAAATACCGCCAAATACCGCCAAATATCGCCAAATATCGCCGAAATGTACTGATATACCGACAGAAATACCGATTTTTTGTATGCTTGAGTCAGTTTCTGTTGTTTGAGAGGAGGAAATATTGGAGCAAAGGGATCTCGACAACTAGGGCTCAGATAAGTCTAATCTAAGGTATGCCTTTATGTTTTCTACCATTTCTCTCATTTACACCATCTATCTCAATTAAATGTAAATTCATACCGAAATGCCTTAAATTGGCAAAGATCTCACCATCTGCTTTTTTATGTCCTCCTGATTGTATGTGTTCTTAGATCCACAACACTTTCTCATAATCTACATTATAATCATAGTTATATACCTAAATAATTCACAAAATATCAGTATAATTTGCTATCATTTTTAGTAGTAAGCTAATTTGTATACATATGTTCTTACTAGTATTTTTATCATACAAAGTAAGAAAATGTACTACTTCGCAACATAACAAACAAATATTGTAAAAAATATAGATTTTATAATTTTCTAGTCTTATATTTGTTGATATATGACACTTGCTACATATATCACACAACATGGACATGGTTGACATATTAACTGCACTTTTATATTATCGCATCCCCACGATATGCATATAATGGGCATGGTAATAATGGCTTTTATACTTATCCCTCTATTGTGCATAATCCATGGAGAATCTCACTACCACACATCAAGATCATGTGGTACAAACAACAGCGGAGAAAAGGTGTCACAATAGTGATGGTGCTTAACTTCCTTGACAATCATGAAGTTAATTGTCAAAGTCACACATTGAAGAAGAGCAATAGAAAGCCCTTGTGTATATTTTCTTTCAGAATCTAATATGATGCATATGGAGACATAGTACTGTAAAATTCTAAAACATATCATGTTTAATTACATAATACGAATGAGTATTATACACTTATATAGTATTGTACATGACGTGTCTGAGCAACACGTAACTTCATATCAACAAACTTACATAATGTACATGTCATGCGAGCAATATGTCAACCATATCAACTCAATCTTGTATGGATAATTAGTGTGTAACTCGACATACAATTGATATGAGTTAATAAGTTACCATGTTATTCATGTGTTGTAAATTGGATATTATTGCATAAGTGTGTGTGTTTATGTTTATGGATTGTGCTAGTAAAATTCCAAATCTTAATTGTACACGTGTCTGAGCAACATGTTACTTCATATCACCAACCTTACATAATGTACATGTCAGGGGAGCAATAAGTTAACCATATCAACTCAATCTTGTATGGATAATCAATGTGTAACTCGACATACAACTGATATGAGTTAGTAAGTTACTATGTTATTCATGTGTTGTAAATTGGATATTATTGTATAAGTATGAGTGTTTATGTTTATGGATTGTGCTAGTAAATTTCCAAATCTTAATTCCAATATTTTGTCATCGAAATCCTTCATCGAAATCTGCAGAAAATAGGACAGGTTCCCTACCTCCCACATGATGGACAACCCCCCCCCCCCCCCCCCCCCCACATACCCTATATAGAATTTTATTGCATAAAACGTTGCATCTAGGTGTTGAGACCACGCCTGTAAAATTTCATGATTTAATTCGTTCATTTTGGCGTCGGTATGGCCAGGATTGCATCTGTCGATATTTCCGTCGGTATACCTGTAAATATCTATACCCAAGCTGTCGAAACGGCATCGGTATCAGTCATTTAATTCCTTGCTTCGATCTAAGTGCTCCTGATTTTTTCTAAGCTTAATTACAAGTCATACAATCATTACAAGTGATTTACAATATGATTCTAATGGATTTACATCATATTACAAAAACGTGCACTTGTATTGACTTTGACTTGTCTTTTCTCCAATTTGATATGCGCAAGTTAGGGCATTTGGAGTGTGTCTATACCTAACCTGAAATCACTGAAGTAGAGACATTAGACACAAATATGTGGAATGGTTAGTCATCATCAAAACACAGGTTTAGTCAATTTAGACGTGAGTCAACATTGACCTAATTGACCTTGAGTCAACATTTTACATGTGTCACTTATGGCGAATGAAGAATATAATTATACAAGAAATGTTGTTAGTTGTCCCCGAACTCATTTTTCGCTCTTTTTAAGAGGAAACTCAGGAACTGTATTTTGTATGTAAGTCTGTAACTCACCGGAAGTCACGGAACTCAAGTTCCAACACTTACTTTAAACCAATCACGAAAAATTACTTATGGAACTCCAGTTCATAAGTTTTCTAGGCTAGTTACAACAAACCAATCAGAGCCTTACCTTATAATATTTAGTAATTCTAATATTACTTATAAAAGAAGTTAAATATATCAGCTGAACAATCAATAACTAAGATAGTAACAATATTTATGAATCATGATGTAACCTGGCTTATACAAATATTTAGGAGGTATTAATTAAAAATAGTACTTAATCTAGTACTGTAATAGATATGTACTGTAAACACATAAGTACACAACTAGGTAAATGCAACTAATCCTGTCTTGATTATATAGAAAATGGTATCCGTTTGGAATGTCTTTTACTTATTTTTATTTACTTACTGGTATGTATTACATTTAGATCCATATTGTTGGGTTATCTCTTTCTTAGTCTCCGTCCTATATAAGATGTGTATTGTATTTGTTTAACCATCCAATAACAATTAGGCCTCTTAAATATCACGGTATCAGCGCAGTAGCTCTCATTTGTTCGCTTATCTGCACCGTCACTGGTCGGGGGGACCCTCCCCATTGCCGTCAGCCTCTTTCGGAGGTTCCCGCTTGTACGCCTCCCCTCTAGGGGGTTCCCTGGCTGTTGCTAGCCCCTCCCACATGCTCTTTCCCAACAACCCTTCTCATCTATGGCCTAAAGCTATAGTTTCGTTGTACAGTTTGCTCAGTTTGGCTTCTGATGTATGGCCATATAGATCCTTGCTATATCTCTAGTTGTATTGGCTGATATCATGGCTTCTTCTATACGAATCTTTCGTCACCAGGTTTGCTCTTTTGTATTGATTGGGAGTTTTTTTTTTGCAACTTGGCATAAATCTCTGGAGATATATGCCTATTCACAGGAAAAATCTTCCCATCTGACTGATGCTGCCCTAGTTGTGTCTGATGCTAAGGCTGATGCCAAAGTGAAGAGTGACTACACCATCTAGAAGAAAGATGATTCTCTTGTTAAAAGCTCCAAGGACCAGTTCACCCCTCGTTCATTTGCACTCTACAAAAGCAATGTGGAGGCATTTGGCTACTGTTTATGCACATAAGGAGAATCCCCAGCGCGTTTCCGAGGTCTATCAGAACTTGGCAAAACTCAAAATACATCTCTCAAATCCCTTAATGAGGAACTTAAGGAGCATCATTCCCTGTCTATTGACCTCCACACTCTACAAAAGCAAGGCAATAGCTCCAACTTGTCAGTTCCTAGTCTTCCTGTCTCATTCTCCGGTCTGGCTAATCAAATTTTGGGGAGTGATCCACTTCCTTCTGTCGACGAGGTTCTCAAGTGTGTGCAACGTCTCACTACAAACTCCTTGACTGATGCACCTACTTCCAATTTAGTTCTTCTTGCTGGAGGTGGACATGGTCGTGGTTCTTTTCGAGGTTGCGCACGCTCTACTGAGTACTAAATGTGGACGTGGTCAACTCTCTAGTCCTTATCACTGCTCTTATTGCAAGCACACTAATCACGTGGAGGAGAAATTTTGGCTAAAGCATGGTAAACCGACTTGAGCTTATCAAGTCTCTCAGATTCTAGAAGCCTCTGTTGCCGAAAACTCTAATAATGCTCTTAAGGGTCACATTATGTTATCCAAGGTTGATGTGGAACATCTTATAAGCATAGCCACTACAAGCACTTCAACTCCAAGGAGTCTGCATTTATCTCCACTCCATCCACCTATGGTAATAAAAATAAATGGATGATTGATTCTAGGGCTACATTGCACATTAATGGAAATGTAGGCTTATTATCAAATATTATGCAAAAACATCTTTTCCTCCAATCCTCTTGACAGATGGATCTCAGATCCCAATTACTGGCATAGAAACTGCTACGCCTATTTCCACTTTATCATTATCATCAATTTTATATGCTCCTAGATTTCTTGTGAATTTATAGTCTGTGAGCAAAACTTGTATACAAACTACACTTTGCGATTGCATATAATGGCAATTCATTTTGCTAATTTTTATTGAAAGCACACCCTTGTCTTCCACCCTATGAAGCACGGATACTCCAAAACAGATGTCGTACCTGTATCCGATACGTATCGGATACCAATACTCTGTGGATACTCCTGGATACGTATCGGATACTCCTAATCTGTATCCATCCGCATCCAAGCCGTATCTAGTCGGTACAAACTAGAAAAAAAATCTGGGCATGACAATGCTTGATTAACATTTGACACCAACTCATGTCTCAACCCTCTCTGCTAAGTAGTAGCTTGCAGCAAGGCTGTCACAGTTGCTTCCATGAAGTAGTTCAAGGTTAGTCACCATTCCTCTTGCTAAATGCCAATCTTCCTTCTCTTTATTGTTTGTACCTCCTCTGTTTTTTAGGATTTCACTTTTTAAAGAACTTCCAAGCACCGATACTCCAAAATAGGTGTCCTACCAATATTGAATGCATATCTGATACTAATACTTCCTAGATACTCTCTAATACATACCAAATACTTCTGAAGTCGTATTCCTTTTTTTATTAGCAGGATATGACCTCAATGCAGCCAGGATACAACCAACCCATTTAGCCGCCAAGAGAGCACCCCACTCGTGTGATACCTCAAAATCCCAAAACCATGTGACTTCCAACTCTAGACTCCCCCTATTGTATTGTGATTTGAGAATGAAATTGGTATTTTCTGTTAAAATTTTAAAATAAACATTAGAAAAATTGTTGTATCCATGTACCAATATCTTATATTTTTGAAAATTGTCGTATCCCCGTACCGTACCCGTATCCATTTCTGTATCTATATCCGTGCTTCATAGTAGCTAGCCATACATGATAGAAGATAGTTTGGTATCACAGATGACACAACTCACTTTACAACACAACATTACATGATACATGAAATGTGAAAGGTTTAGGATATTATGATATTATCATGTCTTTTTGTAACTTTTGTCTCACATTAATATAAATGAAAAACCTCATTTTAAATCATTGTTTGATATTATGGTATTGGTTTTCTTTTCTTTAGAGATATTGTGATTTTTGAATGAAATTTGATTGTCTTCATCTATTTTTAAAATAAATATATTGGTTATTTTTAAAATATTAAAATAAATATTTAAAAATTGCCGTATCCATGACGTACCCGTATCCTATATTTTCAAAAATTGCCGTATCCCCGTACCCGTACCCGTACCCTTATCGGATACGTATCAGTATCCGTGCTTCCTAGCTTCCACCCAAGTCATTCTCTTCGACCAGAGCTTGTCTCATTTTCTAATCAGATCGCTTCCCTTATGGTTTCTCTGCCCATGGTGTCATCTGACTGAGTTTATTAAACCGGGCTATGTTTCAGTTCGAATCAGTTCATAGGTGGCTTTCTTTCTTGAGATTGCAGACCTTGAATTCCATGAGCGCATCAAGCATATCGAAATTGATTGTCAATTCATCAAGGAAGCCTTCATGAAGGACATCTGTACTTGTTACGCTCATAAGATCAGATTGCTGACCTATTTACTAAAGCATTTTCAAGGAGGAAATTTGCAAATCTGATTGACAAGCTGGGCATGACAGATATCTATGCTTCTGCTTGAGGGGGAATGTTTAGAAATACTTATCGTTATTTACTTACTGTTATGTTTTAATTTTAGTCCCATATTGTTGGGTTATCTCTTTTTTAGTTTCTCTTGATCCTATATAAGGAGAGGCGTATTTACTTATTTAATCATCCAATGAATATTAGCCCTCTAAATCAGTATCTACGCAACAGTAAGACAAATAAGTCGTTGTATTACGGTACTTACTAGGAGGTGAACAAAATATGTTCTTTATAACCTTTTGGACAGGCCACAGTTGGGCCCCGGCCTAGTTTTGGTCTCACTGAAACAGCAACTGTGGTAGGTTAACCTAAGCCGACACCTAAATGATAACCCAAGGTGAGCACTTAGGTGGCTAGAGTGGGAGTTCAGCAGTCAAATTTACTTAGCCAAGTTTGAATCAAAGCGGCCAAGATGCTCGACTGCTCAATTGCTTGTAGCCTGCTTTTTAGAACTGTGCTTACCACTAATACAATAGCAAAGTTGGCTGTGATGTATGCTTCCATGGAACCAAAATCTTTTCGTTGGATATTATTGTAAGTGGTGGGTCCATCTAAGTTCATAATTCAGTTTATGATATTATCCTTATTATGGGCATCATTGCACCCTACAATGTGGAAATCCTTCACTCATCTCTCAAGTAGCTGGACTGAGCACCAGTTAACTTTGGTACTCCGTTGTAAATGGAACTGTAATTGTAGTAGTTCTGATGTCTGAAATGAAGGTTGCGCGCTACAAGCTCAAATTATTAATTTTACTCACTAATAAGATTCGTCTAATATTCTATGTGCACCTCTTTTCATATCTAACATAGTATCTCAGTGGCTTTTTGTCACTTAAACAAATGATTATGCTGAGGTCCTTGCTTTCTCTTCTTTCTGATTTTAGTGAGAACCCAATATTCTGATAATTACTTGCTTAATTGTCCAGGTGGCAGCACTCCGTGTTATTTGCAATATTATAATTAATTTTGGCACACGATATACGATTTTTGTCAATTCCGGACTTGTCAAGGAGCTTGTTGAACTATCAAAATCAATGGATTCAGAAATAAGGCTAAACGCTGTTTGGGCATTGAGGAATCTCGTTTTTCTTGCTGAAAGAATTCAGAAAGAACAGATTCTGCTTCACTTGACAGAATCTAATCTAGTTAGCCTAGTCACTGGTAGCTCAACTCATTGTCTCTATGCCACTTCTCAAAATCTTTGCACCAATATTGTTCATATGCTTACCAGTTTCTGCATTTGTTATACTTAGATGCTGAAGCTTCTGTCCAAGAACAAGCTTTAGCACTTGTTCGCAATCTTGTTGATGGGCCTGCAGCTCTTATCGACAATCTGTTTGAAGGTGGAAAACTTCTTGAAGCTGTTAAGAGACAACTACATAGTGATTCTTCTCTAGAAGTTTGCATTCAGGTTTGGCTTTAATGTAGCATAGAAGATTCTGCTTTAGTAAGCATCAGAAACTTACAAACTTGTCAAGGTGGCAAGGCGACAAGGCTGGGTTCCTCGATGCCTTAGTGTGCCTAAGCGACTGTATAAACAATAAATCATCAAACAATTTGTCATCCATATACATGTCTAATGTTTTATTATACATCCCCTCATATATATATGCATAGTCACAAATTTGCTATTTGGGATACGTTTGGTCAAGCTGAAAAATTCGGGATTCGAATATGCGGGAAATTCAGGTGAAAAGCAGTCAAAGTACGGTAAAAATACGGTCAATGATCCGGGGAAAAGTCGGAAAAATCAGAGGATATATATTATATATATGTAAATGTATATGTATAAATATGTATATCTAATGCGCGCGCGCACACACACACATATGCATACATCTATTACACATATATTACACACACTGTATTTATATACATATACACACATATCTATGCACTCAAATTAAATCAGAGTTTAAATAGTATAAAACGAGAAAGTACGTGAAAAAAGTATAAAACGGGAAGAAAATGTCAAATACGTATAATTCGTGAATAATATGGGAATAAAACATAATATTTGGGAATTGGGAGTTATCCGGCCGTTTGATACGTCTAGGAAAAAAATCGCGTTTTAAACACGACCTTTCCAAAAAGTCGGAATATATTGTGACTATGTATATATGTTTTAAAGTTCTATATGTATTTGTATACATATATCTATAGCTAATCCTTATACATGAAAAAAAATCACTTCTAATCATGGTAGTAAAAGTCACTCAACTTGGGAGAAACATTTAAATTCTGAATCTCGAGCCTAGGAAAAATTTTGAACCACTGCGATGTCGACTTAGTCCCAACTTCGGACCGAAGTTCTCCCCTTGACAATGAAGTTGAATTTTTACAGTGTGTTTTCATCCCAACATCCTCAAAGTTGTCGATGTTTCCTTAAAGTTGGCGATGTTGGGGCGAAATTGATACTGCCCAGCCCATTAATCCTAGCCGGTGCCTGGAAGACCATATAAGGCATAAGTGGTGTCTCCAACCCTCTTCACAACTTTTAATATCAATTCCTACGTTTAACGGCGGCCACTCTTTACTGGAAAAGGTGTTGTAGCTACTTTTGGACTGTATATTGTATGGAGAAAGTATGGTGAATTGTATCTGTATATTTGCATTGCACATGTGACCCTTGCAATCCTGAATCATGTTTTTTTGTTAAGTTCACATATGTAAGATAGAGTTATAGTAGAATTTGAAGTTCTCAATCGAGGTTTCCTTCAAATTCACACCATTTTTTTAA